>CM036766.1:25174096-25841596 GCA_020796225.1 Arion vulgaris | reverse complement strand
AACGGGTAGAAATAGCGTCGTATATATTAACCCTTTAGCTGCTAAGGACGTGTATATACGTTTTCCCATTCACATCCAAGACGCATTAACACGTCTGTTATTATATCTCCTCTATGGGTTAAAGACGAGTTAACACGTTATACATTGCTACTGTCACTGCTATAGGCGTACATTCACTCTTGTGACCTAGAAACAAAGAGTAGCTATGTTTAGCTCCGTCTTCGGAAAAGTATGTAGCAACAAAAGGGTTAAAGTACAAATGTGAAGTCAGTGCTGTTCTATGGCTCAGACACACGGAAGACAACAAAACAAACCACCAGGAAACTACAGACCTTCATAAATGGATGTTTACGTAGAATAGAGTGACTGAGATGGTATGATACGATTAATAACGAGGAACTGAGATAAAGAGACAAGCAGATACCAGTAGAATAAGAGCTACGGAAGAGACGCTGGAGATGGATAGATAGATGACTTGACTCCTCCCAGTCCCAACTTCTTCAGCGTCTACGACTTCTCACTTCTAACAATATGCTCCTTTACTCCCTTATTCGTTTCATTATCCATGTAATTAACAGACAACTGTATGAATTTCTTTGCACCCATCACCAACAAAACTTAACCTTCTTCGCCCTGTACCTTTTACCACTCCTTCCAATTGTCCACTACGATCTTCTCCTCCCACACAGGTGGTTTGTATTCCTCAGACCTTCCATTATCGGACAACGAGAGATCTGTTTTAAGTAAGGGTCTTAAGTTTGTTCCTCTCGTACCCACCATTGACCTCTACTCAACTCTTCAAGATGTGACTCGTTTTCACCGTGGCTTGCGCTTGAAATTTCACTTTCAGAACCAGGTTGACTCTGACCTATGTCCTGACACGAGTATGTTTTCCAAGTTTTCTACTCGTAAACATGACTGGACACCCAAACCTGGTGCCTCTAACGCTCTTGATCTCTACATCAAGAATACTATACATGATATTGGACTGTTCCACCCAAAACGCCTTTGGCAGTCTAACATGTCACCGTCGGGGTTTCGTGCTCTATCACACCTCCGTCGACGTGATGACATTGTTATCAAACCCGCCGACAAGGGCGGAGCTATAGTCGTCTGGAGCAAAGATCTTTACCTTCAGGAAGGTCATACCCAACTGCGTGACACTCAGTTTTATAAAACTAGCCCTACTGATGTCACTCAGTCTAATAATAAGGTTCGTGAAGTCATTAAGAACTTAATTGCCACGAACGACCTTCCATCCAGTGCATCATCACTCTGTGTGATCGATAGCTGTTTGGGTAAACCCGCCTTCTATATGCTCCCCAAAATTCATAAACTCCACAATCCCGGTAGGCCTATCGTTTCTGCTTGTCCTGCCCTACGGAACACATCTCGAATTCCTTGATAGCATCTTTAATCCCATAGTCGCCACACTCCCGTCATTTTTGAAGGATACAAACCACGCTTTGTCTATCTTTTCTACCATTGAGTTGCTACCCGAGAGAACCTACCGTCTCTTCCTCCTTGATGTGTGCTCATTGTACACTTCTATACCTCATCCTGACGGCCTAATAGCTCTCCAGTTCTTTCTCAATAGGAGAACTAATCCACTTGTGTCAACTTCTGCTCTCCTTCGTCTTGCGGAACTAGTTCTCACTCTTAACTCCTTTCAGTTTAATGACCAATTCTTTGAGCAGATCAGTGGGGTTGCCATGGGTACTAAAATGGGACCTAGTTATGCTTGTCTTTTCATGGGCTATCTTGAACACCTAGTATGGACTACATATGATGGCCCCTTCCGTCTGTCTATCACAGATACATTGATGACTGTATTGGCATCACTGATATGCCTGAAGCCGATTTGTCACGCTTCATTAATTTCATTAATGTTTTCAACCCTTCTATTCGTTTTACTTCTCACATCTCCACTACTTGTGTCAACTTTCTTGACATTACTATCACCTTACGCCTATCCACTATCTATACATCAGTATATTACAAGCCTACTGATGCACATAGTTTTCTCCTCTATACTTCTTCCCATCCCCGGGCTTGTCGTGACTCTTTGCCATTCTGGCAGCTCTTACGCCTTCGTCGCCTTTGTAGTGAGGACGATGATTTTCTTGAGAGAGCTCCCGAGATGCTTGATTTCTTTCGTAGGCGCCTATACCCAGAGAGAGTGCTTGTCTCGGCTATGCATCGAGTTCAGAAAATCACTCGCCAGCAGGCCCTTACCAGTCAGCATAGGACTACTAACTCTGACAGAGTAAAACTTATCTTAACTTACCACCCCATAGTTCCCTGGTGAAAAATGTTTTATTCCGTCATCTGTCTCTCCTTAGATCAGATCCTGAGACCCGTTCTGTCTTCCCCAACTATCCTTTGGTGTCTTACAGACGGACAGAAGTCTTAGAGATATGTTGGTCACAGTCGCCTTAAGTCCAATATCCAGACTCATTTTGGCACTGTCAAGTGTGGTCGTCGGCGTTGCAACACGTGTGCTTATGTGATACAGACGCGTACTGTATCTTTCCTTTAGGCACGTTTCTTATTGACGATGGGTTCACATGCGAGTCCCGTAATCTTATCTATGCTATTATCTGTAAGCGGTGTAACAAGGCTTATATCGGCGAGACAGGCAAGAGGCTCAGTGACCGATTCGCCAACACTTACGCGACATACGTCAATGCTCTGGACCCCTGTAGCCACCCATTTCAATGACACTGGCCATTTAGGTGCTCACGATGTCAAGGTCACAGCCATCCGATCATGTTCCTCGGATGATCGCAGTCGATTTGCTCTGGAGAATCGTTGATTTCTTTGTATGGTACCTTGCGACCACGTGGCTCAACGTATTACATTCTTATGCTTCTTAGTACTTTCTCTTCCCATGCTTTGTAATCTATATGGGTATATGTTGCATGTATTCATGTTATATTCCATTCTTATGCTTCTTAGTACTTTCTCTTCCCTTTATGCTTTGTAATCTATATTGGTATATGTTGCATGTATTCAAGTTATATATTTACTAGATGTTTCATTGTTTCTTTTCCTTTCTATTTCTAGTTTTTATGTGTGTTTTTGTTTTACATTTATTTCGTTATTCGTTTTTATTCCAGATTTTCTTAGATACGTTTGTATTTGGTCGTCCATTTGTGTTTCATTTTAATTTGTCACTCCTGTTTGTTCGTTTGCTTGATAAAGGCCTTGTTGGTCGAAACGTTGCTGTATTTTGTCATTGTTTTTGTAATTTGTAAAACTACAGTACTTTGTAATTACGTGTTTTGCCAATCAAATAGTTTTACTGCAGTTCCATATATATATACTGAATATTTAGAGATGGATAGAACATACATTGAGAAGAACGACGGAAGCATTGCAAGACATGCACTGTTTTGGAACCCACAGGGGAAGAGGAGTAGGGAAAGACCTAGACAGACCTGAAGAAGAGAATTTGGGGGCTGATATTTAAAGGATAGGTAAAATATGGAGGGAATTGGAAAGAACGGCAAGAGAAAGGAAGAGCTGGAAGAAGTTTATTTATGACCTGTACTCCGTTGTGAGGTCAAAGATGAAGAAGAAGAAGAAAAGGAAGAAATTGTTCTGTAGAAATAAAAGAGTACAGAAAACGGAAACATAATATTAAGACAATAAATGTGCTACCGAAAAGAAGAAATATTCGGCACAGATCAAAAGATAAGAAAAGAATAAATATTCGGCACAGATCAAAAGATAAGAAAAGAAGAAATATTCGGCACAGATCAAAAGATAAGAAAAGAATAAATATTCGGCACAGATCAAAAGATAAGAAAAGAAGAAATATTCGGCACAGATCAAAAGATAAGAAAAGAATAGTTTTTACAAAAAGAACATGGTAACTGAAGTAAAAAAAGAAAGAAATCTGGATGAGGAAAAAAAAAAGCAAGCGAAGGAAAGAACTGTGCTAATGAAGAGAAAATAATAGATGACGGGAGGAACATTATATTGTTGGTTGAAATTGAGTAAACGAAAGAGAGACAAACAGTGTTAATAAAGAGACAGTTGAACAGGAAGAATCTTTTTCTTATCTCCAATCTGATATAACCTAACAACGTCAGGATAAGAAAAGATTTTTATAACGAGCCATTATGTGCGCTTCGTAAATATTGTCTTTCGTCGGCACTGTTATCTCTGAGGTCCATCTTTTGCGTGGCCGGCCTTTGCTTTGTATCCATTATATCGGAGCAACATCGCTCTTTGAGGTGCACTGTCTGTTGATAATCTGCTTATGTGTTCGAACCATTTAATTTGTTGTTTCTTGATGAAGTCTAGTACTGATGTTGTACCCACTTTTTCCTGATGTCTTCATTTCTCAACCGATCTCTTCTTATTACACCCAGCATTCTGCGTAGACACTTCACCTCTGTCGTGACTAGTTTTCTTCTATCATTTGATGTCAGAGTCCAGCTTTGACACTGGTAGCATCATGTGGGAGAAAGATTGTGTTGAACATTGCTCTTTTTGTGTTCATTGAGAAATGTTTGCATTTTAAAATTGGCACCATTTGTCTTATCATTTGATTTGCCTGAAAGCATGAACTGCTTTAAAACAGGAAAAAAGTGGGCTAAAATATTTGTTATTCCATTTACTATGCATTTAGGTATATCTTGTGCTCAACTTTGCCACGAAAACTGCACTGATATGGATACCGAAGGATAAACGAAAACGTAGAGACCAAAACGACTTGCTGGAGAATAGTAGAATAAGAGCGGAAACAAGAATCCACAACAGGAACACAATACAGAGGAAAACCAAGAAAAGAGGAGAATGGTGGGTATTTGCTGCTCTCCTAAGCGGGAGAGGTGACAACTGCTAGAGTTAGAGATATGGCACAAATGATGAAATACAAAGAGACGTTGACCATGGATTGAGCACATTCTGAGAAGGATAAAAGAAAGCCTATAAAGACATGCAATACAGTGTGGACACTTCAGGTGCATCAAGTAAAAAGAGAGGACTAATGGCGCATGTAGGATATTTTTTTAAGCACATCTCAAAGACATACATAGGATTAGGTTGGAGAGTGAAAGAAAAGCACAAGATCAAATCGAGTGGACTTTTTTGTCTATGACTTAACCTTGGTCAGCATCAGAACTAAAATTCATATATATAGCTGCTGTGTCTTATCAACTTTACTGTTTAGAATGCTGGAGAATAACAGAACGAGATATGTGCAAACTTTCCACCTTTCATACAACTTTTCTGTTATAGTCTGTCCATTAATTCGTGAGCACGTTTGAAATTGATTTTCTCGAAAACTACCTGTTGGATCTAGTGATTTTTTGCAAGCAGCCTTAGAATATCCATGACGCTAAAATAAAGCTAACCAGTAGTCCATAGATGCTACGGATTTTGCACATCGGCGAATTCCTTTGATCTTTTATGACAATTGCAAATACGGGGCTCAAATTTTAGATTTTACAGTAATCCTTAGAATTTGTCCATGTCAATTCTATTCATAGGTGTATCTCCATATTAACTTGATAGGTCAAGTAATTAAGTGTGTTGCCCTTTATGTGCAATCGTGAACTTGGATACAATATGCAACAGTTAGTCCTCCCCTTCGGTCACCATTAGACCCCAGGGTGTCTTAACTTCACCACAAATTGTATGATGGTAGACGCATTTGGATATGGAAATGTATACGTTGCTATTTCTCAGTCTGTAATCAAAATATGATTTGTATCATCCCGAATCTGACGATTTCATGAGGTTGATAATTGTTACTGGCTGGACAAATTGTAATCCATCTCGTTGCCAGTACTCGTCTTCCTCTCGGAGCACATGTTCAACACACTTCTTCCAGAACTACATGTCTATCATTGAGAGGGACTCACGTGTCAGAACTTCAACATCACACATTTTAAACATCCTGTTCTGTTCGGCAACTTGCCCTTTTACTTTAGCCCAGACAAGCTCTATCGGATTGAGGTGAGCATGATATGGAGGTAGTCGCAAAGACGTGTGGCCGTATTCCGCAATGATTTTGTCAATATGAAACACCTTTGTCTTATTTGTCATCCTCACCAGGTGCAACAACTCGGGTTTCAAATATGTATCATCGAAGCTGACATTTTCCTTAGCAAGCCAAGTCCTAATTTGATCTTTTGTATTTGATGCAATTTGGTACTTTGTCTTCCGCTGATACTGTGTTGTGATAGGATGCATTATCCATTACCAAGCATGATGGTCTGTTTAAAATTGGAAGTAGATCTTTCTCCATCCAGTGCCTGAAAATATGTCCATTCATTTCTGTGTGGTAGTCCCTACCGTCGGTACTTTTTGATTGGAAAATAAGTCAGCGTCATGGACAAGACCTTCTTCACTGCTTCCTGCATGTGTTAGTATAATACGCTGGCCTTTGCTGCTTGGTATTTTTCTTTTCTGTTCACCTTCTACTGATTGCCATTCTTTAGCATTGATGTGGTGAGCATTGACCCAGGATTCGTCCAAATATACAATATCATAGCCTTGCCTCCGTCGCTCACGGATCTGCCTCAGGTATTTACTTCGGCAGCAATTAAATGTGGCTTTCACAAATAATATTCCTGCCGCCTATAGTTTTTCTGAAGGTGAAGCCGCGGCTCTTACAATTTTCCATAGAGTTCTTTTAGAAATGTCTATGTTGCAATCTGATTGCAGTTTTAATTTCAGTTTCCTGAGAGTAACAAGTTGATTTGTCGCAAACATTTTCAAGAGCTCCCGTCTTATGACATCTATGTCAAAGTCATCAATTGTTCTTTTCCTTCCTTGCTTGACATTAGTGCACTTTGTGTCCTGTTTAATCCATCGGGAAAAGGATTCTCTATTCAGACCAAGCGCCAGTTGCGTTCGTTTCTCAGGGTTATGAATATCGCAATATAGATGACGTCTCTTAGATTCCCTACGGAAGTGTTGGTATAGTAAAACTGTAACCTTCTGCATTGTTATAAATGTGCACTTCAGACTCATTATGAATGTGATATCAATGTCAGTTTGATAAGCCAACAAATATGATACAATAGCTTCATACAAATAGCGAGATACACCTATAACTATACAACGGTATCCCAATTATAACGTCATATGCTTTCCGCTTTCAAAGTCGACTGGGTTAGGTGCACGGGAGTTCCCGTGAAATTATTGTTTACTCACGATATTTCAATGTTACCATAATGTATTTTTAGAACAACGCGTCTGTGTACGGTAGATCTGTTACTATTGTGTACAATCCGGTGAGGTTGATTTTAATATAACCTGAAGAAGAAATATTTCAAACTACATCAAATTTTCTTGGAAAAAATATTTCTCTAGCGTCATGGATATTCTAAGGCTGCTTGCAAAAATCACTGAGATCCAACAGGTAGTTTTCGAGAAATCAATTTCAAACGTGCTCACGAATTAATGGACAGACTATAAAGATTTTATTCGTCAAATACTATTTCTAACCAAGAACTGCTTGCGCAGTGTCAGCAAGAGAATATGAGTACCACCATCCAAAAGAGGCGATGGAGATTACTCATGATGATGATGTATTCTTACGTTTGTTATATCGCAAGCAGCTGTTGACAGATCTAAAGGTGCTCAGTCTCTCCCAGCTGGTATCAATATTGTGCTTACTGGTAGTTCGTATAACTGGCTGGTTAAACCCACTTCTCAATATGTCCGTCAAACATCCTATTTTACTTGTTCAACCTGTTATTCTAGTCTTCATAAATCACTAGAGACATTCAATGGCAAAACACATACAAACAAAAGTAATGTACTTTTACCAAATACAAAAACAATAACAATACACAGCAACGTTTCGAACAAAAGACTTTATCAAGTAAAGGATATAAGAGAGGGAAGAACTTCACTTTGACCAGCACACAACATTTAGAATCAAACAATAAGTTTCTAACCATGTTGTGTGCTGTGTGAGAAGTGAAATACTTCCTCTTTTGTATCCTTTGTTTGATAAAGACCTTGTGGTCGAAACATTGCTGTGTATTGTTATTATTTTGTACTTTGTAAAACTACAGTACTTTATTTTTATATATTTCGCCATTGCTACATAGTTTTACTGAAGTCTTTCCTTATATGGATATGTTCAATATCACTTTTAGTGTCTGCATGCAATAGAACATGCGGTCACTGGGACGTCGAAGTAAGCTCCCTGAAATCATCTACAACTTCTCTACGATCAATGATGTTGATGTAAATCTGTCAGTTCTCTCACTACCGCGAATACCGTCATGTTTGGTACAGTGATTGATTGATTGATTAATTGATTTGAAGTATATCCACGAAAACTTCTTGAGGTTGAAAACTTCAATTATTTGCTTCATCTTTCTACTCAATATTAAAAGAAGAATTTACAAAGAAAGAATTGTTTTAATTGCACCGTATTTTCCTATATGGCATAGTTCCCCTCAACATATATTGCTAGCCTCGCGTTGAGAGTTTTGCACAAAGCGCGTACTCCGTAGTGCTGGAAACAATGCTAACTTCATGACGTTAACCCCTAATAACAAGTTGCACCAAAAATGTGGAAGGTCTACTTCTCTCAATAGGAAGAAAACATGAAGGTCTACTTCTCTCAATAGGAAGAAAACATGAAGGTCTACTTCTCTCAATAGAAAGAAAACATGAAGGTCTACTTCTCTCAATAGGAAGAAAACATGAAGGTCTACTTCTCTCAATAGGAAAGAAACATGAAGGTCTACTTCTCTCAATAGGAAGAAAACATGAAGGTCTACTTCTCTCAATAGGAAGAAAACATGAAGGTCTACTTCTCTCAATAGGAAGAAAACATGAAGGTCTACTTCTCTTAATAGGAAGAAAACATGAAGAAAGAAGAAGACATACACATGCCCCCTATCTGTCCAAGACAGAAAGAAATATGAACAAGAATTATGATTCACACATTCTTTCTAAATACAATAACCGTCCACAAATCTGCACATATTTGTGAGTGTGTTCTGCATATCCTTAGATAATATCATCTTTGTTTCTCTCATCTTATTGTAACATGTCATGGTTCGGTACAAAATCATCTTCTCTCTCTCTTGTAATTAATGAACGCATCCTCCTATTAGGCCGGGAAGAAAGAAAGAAAGAAACAGAGAAAGAGAGAGTACTCATTGCTTTCTTTTTTTCGCCACACTGTTACCCGGTTGTTGCACAGTGTCGTGGTTTTGTTCTGATTTTGTGAATAAATGTTAATTTTGTCACCTGTGGAAAGGATTTTCATTTCAAAATAGACAATTACAGCCCAACAGACGTGATTCAGCACAGAATAAACTACATAACGGAAAGCCTTTTCGTCTTCAGACGCCACAGTGGTCTGGAGAGAAAGGTAATGGAAGGCATGGTTCCTGGAAAACGAGTCAGGGGACGACCAAGACGAAGATGGTAGCAGGACATCACAGAAACCTTAAACATGACGCTGGAAGAGGCAAAAGAACTTGCAAAAAAATAAAAAAATAGCGCTTTTCAGGCGGGCTCTGATGAATGCGCTGTTCCGCAAGGGACATGCTACTACTTGAGCTCCACCATTACCAGTCCCGAGCCTGGACGTGAAAGGGGGATGGCATTATGACATGGCAGCTAACTTTAACTGTAATGTAAGTTGTTTAAAAGATGATACAACTATGTCTACATTTCTTGTTTATTTCATGACTGTATTGCAATTATCAACATTGGCCCCATGTATAAGCTGAGATGATACGCCTTTCCATGAGACTTGTCATCAAATGTCATATGACAGTGCGTTTACTGTAAAAACTAAAATTCTGTATCAGACTAGCCAAATATGCCGCCAACATCAAAGGAAACCGTTATATTACAAAATCCAGATTTCCTATAGCAATTTCTTCCATCAGACATTTGCGTCGGTATAATTCTAAGATTGGGTGCATAGTTTCGCTACTGTGGAATAGATGGTTTTGCTACAATTCGCATTGAACTGTGGGCATGAGTTGTTGAACGGACTATAGTTTGGCATTCTTTGCACTTCTTATATTTATTAAATCCACTGCACGATGAATGGGGTTTTTTTACAATATATTTTTCAGAAAATTAATTGTTTTTTTAAATAACTAATTACAGTGCATACACTACATGTTGTTCATCATCGCACACAATGCCTTTTGCAACAGGTGACCAAATTGTATGACGATATCTTCGTTAGTTTTTTTTTCTGCGAATTTTTAAAAAATACAACCATTGTTCTGGGTGGGTCTCCCGCCTTAAATATGTTGGTTACCTTGAGTGTCGTATCGATTGAGATAGCTTCATCTTCTTCGTATGTTCCACATGAATCACTTGTTAAACCTCTCTTTGTGGTCTGTATTTGATTTGCACCTTAGAACAAAAGTTCGTTTGAGCCAATGTTTCCCTTACAGACCCGTACACTAACACTCCCAAGTTGCAGATAAAAACAACCACCAGCACAGAAAACTCTGACCCTAGCGGAGTCGATCCCAGATTAATAGTCATGTTAGCATTAGATTCAGCAATCAAAGTTTCCTGGCTTACCTCTCTGGGAGGTGGGGTTGACTTGTGTGTTCTGCTGGTGATGAGCATGCTGATAATTTTCATTAAACCATTCACAATAGAGACTAGTTTATACAAACTTTGTTGGATTCAGGCGCATAAGCGATCGTCTATCGCATCTAGACATTACATGGTTGTGGGCTCAATCCCACACTAGACGTTCCCCACAAGAGGAAAGGAATTGGCCCACCTACGTTCTTGTCATGTGTCTAGCCAAGTGACTTCATACGCTAGGTCTGTAAAGGCAAATGGACATTTATTTTTAGAATCAGTCCCAGACAACTCCTTGTATATGTGATTTAGAAAACAATATGGGGAGCAAGTTCATGAAAAATAAGACACGGGACTACCACCAAGACGACGATGGCAACATCACATTAAAGACACCTTAAATATAACAATGAATGAGGCAGGAGAACCGGCTAGCGAACAATAACTTTCTCAGGCGGGATGTAATAAGAAGTTTAGCAAACTATTTAATGTTAAATTTTAGTAAAAGATTTTCTTTGTTTTCTTCGTTTTGTCAACTATATTTATAAAACTGAAGACATTTCTCAACATGGTAAAACTTACCTTAACTTTCCATCCCCATAGTTCACTGGTGAAAAATGTTTTATTCCGTCATCTGTCTATCCTTACTTAAGTCAGATCCCGAGATCCGTTCAGTCTTCCCCAACTATCCTTTGGTGGCTTACAGACGGGACAGAAGTCTTAAGGATATGTTGGTACACAGTCGCATTTAGTCCAATATCCAGAGTCATTTTGACACTGTCCAGTGTGGCCGTCGGCGTTGCAATACGTGTGCTTATGTGATACAGACTCGTACGGTATATTTTCCTTTAGCCACGTTTGTTATTGAAGATGGTTTCACATGCAAGTGCCGTAATATAATCTACGCTATCACTTGCAAGCGGTGTTCTAAGGCATATATTGACGAAACAGGCAGAATGCTCAGTGACCGTTTCGGCCAACACTTACACGATATACGCAAATGCTCTGTAACCCCTGTAGTCACTCATTTTAATGGTACTGACCATTTGAGTGCTCGAGACGTCCAGGTCACTGCCATCCGTACATGCTCATCTGATGATCGTAGTCGATTTGCTCTGGAGAATCGCTTTATTTCTTTATATGGTACCTTGCGACCTCATGGACTCAACGCTCTACATTCCTATGCTTCTTAGTACTTTCTCTTCTAATGCTTTATATTTTATATGTGTATATATTAAATGTATATGAGTCATATATTTACATTATTTTTTTTCTTATTTTTCCACTTACTGTTTTTCTGTATTTATTTCGTTATTCGTTTTATTTACATATTTTCATTCGTTTTTAACCATTGCTATATTTTTGTTAAAGTATATATGTAGTGTTCTGAGTTCTCCGTCAGGTTTGTTGTATCGTTTTGCTTGATAAAGGCCTTTTGGTCGAAACGTTGCAGTGTATTGTCATTGTTTTTGTAAAACTACAGTACTTTGTTATTACGTGTAACGTAAAACTACAAGAATTATTAATTAGTATCCCCTGTCACTTAAAAACATGGTTAAGCGACAACAGACTTACAAAAGATCAGTATTGTTTCATTAAATACACCAGAAATTACTTGTGTTCATTGCGTAATGGTAGAGCATCTATTAGTAAAAATGATACGTAATAGAAAATGGCACTTGTTTACTAATCATAAAACCTTTAGTATTGGATATCTGGTGAATTATTAGTGTCAACTGAACACGAGAATTTGATTAATTTCTAATGAAAATCTTGTGTCAAGTTTCAGACTAATTATGCAAGTACAATATATTTTAATTCAATTAAACGCTTACTCGGGAGTCAGTTTCTATCTGTTATTTCTGTTGTTACTGTTACTATATGGACTTTTTTGTCTTTACAGACGGACAATTGACAAGTGTTTCACAGTAACAACTTCTGAATTTTCACTTCTCTCTTGTCGTTCAGCTCATACACAAGTCTCTTCTCAAAAGACTCTGCGCCCTTTCGCAATTTGGCTTTCCACACAACTCTATCATCAGCTAGTTTTCTCATGTGCTGGAACCTAAAGAAAATTAAGAGCAATTTCAGCATCATATTTCATTAGGAAAGATGTATTTAAAAACTAAAGTAAATGGTGTTGATTAGTTGTAAACCTATGCTTCGCTGGGAGCGAAAAAGAATAAACTAGATTTAGAAGAAAAAGAAAGAAACTTATTGTTTGATTCTACATATTGTGTGCTGTGTGAGAAGTGAAATTTTCGCCTCTCTTGTATCCTTTGCTTGATAAAGGCCTTTCAGTCGAAACGTTGCTGTGTATTGTTATTCTTTTTGTATTTTATAAAACTATAGTACTTTATTTTGATGTGTTTCACCATTGCTACATAGTTTTATTGCAGTCTTTCCTTATAATGAAAAAGAAAGGAATACAAAAAGGAATAGCGAATTCATTAGCTGTTTTCAACATGAGAATGGATAAACAACATATATAACAAGTGAGAGATGAGAAACATCAGCATCCAAAGTCCTTCTCTAACTGTTGACAGAGATTACAAATCTATTAGCTAGCTCAGAGTACAGCGAGATGAACTTTGTGATAGTTAAACTAACAAGAGATATAAATCGTGTGCATGCAGTCAAGCTCAGAGTCATTTATCCCATTATCGCAACACTTCATATTCCTTTCACAGCTCAGAATTTAATCTGGGGCCATGCCTTTCTTTAGATATCAGATAAGTGAACACTCACACATATGAATTGTTTAGGAATTTAAGTATGTGTTGCTAAGACGCAGAGAAATATATTCACAAGAATAAACAAAAATAAATATGTTTTACTTGAAGAATAGGATACCGAGAATTGTGTGTGGTTAGTATATCATTCATGAAGGCGTATGCATATAAGAGGAATGTGGTAGGAATTTCTTGTCGAACAAGCTTTTTAAGTTTTTGGTTTTTTTTAATAATGAGGTCACCTAATTTTTTCTTTATTTTAAATTGACAAAATTTGTATATAATTATCTTTTCTTTTGATTTTGTGTGAAATAATTTACACGTTTTTCATCGTTTTTGACCTTGGTGTCAAGTATTCGCAGTTTTTTCAGGTTTTTGTGTACTCAGGCTAACATTCCAGCTTGTTCTGCTTTCTTCTTTGATAATATTTCATGTGGTCTGCATAGCATATAGCAATGAACTGCAAATTAGAAAAGTACAATGTCCAATTCATAGTAGATTAGATCTCCCAAACACCTCACTGAAATTACATACATTTGCTGAACTGAGAAAATGTTCATGTTCATTCAACTGCATTCGCAAGTTATTTATATTAGATTTCGTTTTAGTTGGCTACCAACAATACTAGAAAAGACATAGTCACCAACTTCATAATAAGAAAGAAAGTTGGGACAGAACCTTGCTTGAATTATATTGAGGAACAAGGAATCAAGGGGTTTCAGTTTTAGTTCGATATTGGAATATCTTCATTTCACTCCGGACATATCCATAGGTGCTCCGATCTCCTTCGCAATATCTTCAACATCGTCCAGCGACTGACCGCAACATTTCGATTTTGATTGATGAGCCTATTCATATAGCTGTTGTGCTATTCTTTTTGGCCGATCAATCTTCAATCCCAGCTCTTGCAATCTGGTAGTTAACGTGTATTGGTTTAAATTGAATTTGATTTATTAGATCTTCTTTGCGGCCACACTCTATGAGGGCGTTCAAAATGTCAGTTCTGTCTATTTTTCTGTCTATCCCTTTGATATGATGGCTGAGTCTGTTTGCTCTCTTATTGCCAACGAAACCCCTGTGCCACAGAACGTAGATAAGTGTAATTTTGCAAATTGTTGACGCTTGTAGTGGTTCAGTCCATTGCCTGCACAGAACAGCCAGAGACGGTCCGTGCGGACTTTTCGTGGCGAGCTACCAATCCATTCGTGTAAATCACGTCATCGTCATTGCAGTTTTCATCAATGATGGCTTTAACGTCTAAAAATTCAAAAGTTCGACCAATTAATAAGAATACAACCAAACCCCACAGTATACAGTCTTCTACAACAGAAAATCAGGAGAGAAGGCAAGAGAAAGACCCCGAAAGAGATGGTTAGATAGCATAGCAGGATCCTCTCTAAGATCAAAAGTTACTATCAACCATGCCACTAGAGCAACGCAAGACAAAATATTAAACCACGACACTGGGCAACAACCCAATAACAATGTGAAAACAAAATAAGAAGTTCTTGACAATTTATCTGCACTCAAATTGTGTTTGAAAATAAACGAATAAAAGAAGAGGCAAGTAACAACTTATTATCAAGTGCCATGCCGCCTAACGAAGATAATCACGGATCCACACACACATCAGTCTTGGTTACTAACACATCAGATTTTGCAAGTTTCGTCAAAGAATGAATTGAATATTCATCCTCATTAAATAACTTGTTCTGATCAGAACTTGGTCACATAAATAGTACTTTGAATTATCTATCTCTATCATAATCCAGATGTCCAGTCTCAGCAGTCGTTATGCTCAAATCATCCTTTACATACTGAACCCATATTTTCCGTGTTCTTCTTCTTCTCCTCTGTGCTGGGATGCTCTTCCATTATGGCCTTCTCCAATTCTAGTGTCTTTGTATATAACCAAAATACTTAAATGTTTTACATTCTTTTTGTAACAGAGTCAGTTTCATTTATTTTGTATTCTTCCTTGATAGATTCATTTGTTCTATTCTTTGTACATTGTGCATGAAATGGTCTTTTGTATTATCTATTGTCTATTCCCAGGTGAAGATGTAGTTGTTTGTTCACTTTGTCGTTATGGATGGGAGCTTTAATTTGCGTTCTAGGTCAGATGAGTCGCCTCATGTTCTGTTATCTACGTGTTTATGTAGTGTGGCTTAATATTGTCTATCTCTTTACTTTTTCTTGGTTTTGCTTAGCTCTAAGTCCCTATCTCTTTTTATGGTTTTGCTGTTTGTTGGTGGTTGGTTGTAGTTCATTCACATTAAATGTCCAAGCCACTGCATTTGTTGTCTTTCAATGTATTCGGTGCATGAAGTTATGCCCACTCTGCTTCTAATGTTCTCATTTCGTAGTCTATCTTAGTTCATAGTTCCTTTCAATGTATTCGGTGCATGAAGTTATGCCAACTCTGCTTCTAATGTTCTCATTTCGTTGTCTATCTTAGTTCATAGTTCCATTAATGTATCGGTCTCCAACCTTTCAACTGCAATCGTGTCACCCCTAAATAATTGCTCCGTTCCTGTGTCAACGAAAATCACACCAAATGCTAATAAATGTAAAATGTCTCCCGTGTGACTGAACTAAATCCAGAATGAAACAGCCGTGTACCGCCACAAAAAGCAACCTGCATCGCATATATGCATATGGCCGTCGCTATAAAGTGTCAACACAAAACTGTTCATCACTTGAATTGCAATTCATGTTGAAGGGAACAAAAATCACTACAAAATCCAGCTTTCTGCACACTCAATATCACCGCATACGGCAGATTGAGTCGTTGGTCATAACCACTGTCCGCTATTTTATTAATACACACAACAAACGTACGGTTGAAACAGCGAAAAGCATTCCATGTAACATTCATAGCTCACAGCGTTGCTCAAGCACTAACTTAGTAGCTCGGCAAACGAAAACGGAAAATACCCGATCAAACATGGTGGAAATGTGCTAGCAAAGTCATGTCCAGAATCAAACAGTCCTGACTCTGAATGACCCACCCGCATTCTGCCATTGCTGGCCAGATTTCCTGGTGAAGTCTTATGTAACATATTCAAAAAACATATATGTTTTCCACTGCCTTGTTAAATGTTCATGCTTCACACCCTTACGTTGCCACTGGAAATATGCATGTTCCTATTTATCTGATCCTTTTTACCACATCAGTTCCATCCCATACAGCTTTTAGTTTGTTTTATTTTTTGTGAGGCCATATTTGTTCTTCTTTCAATTTCCATCAACATTTTCATATCATGTTAACAGTGAAACGAAATATTAAACATTTTTCACATTTCATACTTTCTCTCCGTTGATAAAAATATTACTTGAAACGATTGTTTTATTCGCTGATATTATTTTTCTACTTGCAACTGGGATATAAATATCTGCTTTTCGCTTTACTTTTAATGAATAGAACAAATGAAAATGTGTACAAAGTTTTTCAAATTTGAAAATTGAACTCAAATTATACATAATTTACTCAAATAAAACTACCATTATGCAAACATTATAATGTTTATTTGTATTGTATAACAATATTATTATTAATAATAATAATAATAATAATAATAATAATAATAATAATAATAATAATAATACTTAGTGGTTATTGAGGTTCATTATCATTGCACTCCAGTTAGATTTAGAGATTCTCAGATCTCCGTCGTAATGTTTCCATCATTGTATGGCAACTGTTCACTCCAGTTCTGTGTTGATTAATCAAACGTCTTGTAGCACAAACAAAGTGTTCAAGTCTGGCAGTTCTCGGTTTGAATCTCATCTACTTCACTCTGGATAGTGATGTGGATTCATTCCTATGTATACAAAATAGTTATTGATTAAATATGCTCCCCTTATGATATCAATGATATCTGATATATTCATTATCCGTTCTTCATCGATCACTACTGTGTCAGCCATCCGATTTACTCGCTCATTGTGATTCACGTTTGCAACGAAAATAAACGTAATACTGATCTATTGTGATGTGTTAAGTTTGCCAAGCCATTCATGTCATAGGTATGCAACGTGGATTCTCTTGAGCGTGTTCATTAAGTCACTTAGAATACGTAAATGTTTGTAAACCTGTGATACATGTCATTTTAGTGCCCTGGTAACCGCCATTGTTTCCATAAAAATATCAACATTAATACTATTACTACATTAAAATTAACAATATCATTATATATTCTTAACATATCTTTTTTTAGAAAATTCAGTTCTCATATTGTACCTAAACTTACAGAAAAGTCAAGGATACGCCTCTGGCTAATACAGCATGATATAACAAACACAATTTGCGTCTATAGTTAGAAGCTCTAGATGAAGCCACAAGACGGTTATTATTGTACTTTAACGAAGAAAAGATTTTACGGTAAAGATGTAGCAGAAAGGAAGATAGAAACCTCACGAATAGAGTAAAAAGTGGAGAGTAGGATGTAGTAATTAGAGGGAAACTACAAGGTCTTCTTTATCCGTTCACAAGATATCCAGCCTTGAACTCCGACACAGAGATCATTACACATCAATTAGAGATCGTTATTAATAATAGTTTCACATTGAGAATATTTTGCCTAGAAACTAACTTAAGGTACCATGTTTCAATCTCAAGCTATATTTAGGAATACGGTCTTAGGTTCGAGAAGATATGTTTAGATTACTTCTTCTTCTTCTTCTTTGCATTCGTTCTTTACGACCAATTTTAATCACTCTTTGTCATATGTTTGATCTTTGGCAAGAACGTGTATACGTTGCACATTGATTTGGTAGGCCCTAAACGCATAGACTTCTACATGTTTAGGACACGTGGATCCGATTTAAGTCAAACCTCTTTAGACGCCTCTTACGACATGCGTGGCAGGTAACAGTGGTTCTATTCTTTACACCCCAAATTTGGGCCCCGATAACCGTTCGGGTGAATGTTTAGATTTGAAAGGGCAGATCTTGATTTTGTAAAAAAAACGTATTATTTGTACCACTGTATAAAATAAAATATATAAAAGGGATTATAGATGATACCAAACTGTTTCTTGTACATAAAATTCAGCTTTATATTTAAAGCATACCTCCTGGCATGCACAAAGCAGATGGACTGATAATCTTCTTGGATACTATATGTAGATATTCACCTTCGGTTCAGGTGAAAGTGTGTGTCGTTAACAATGAGAGAGCAGATAGGTTGGCTTCAGTGGCGGCTCGTGATCGTTTTTTGGTGGGCCAGACACACATTTTCGGGAAAAGCATGGCTTTGGGTTAGGTTATATTTTAATTTATTAAATACTAACTACACGTTACACATTATTTTTGGAGGGGCTCAGCCCCTCTGGCCCTTGATGACGAAACGCCACTGGCTGTGCTATGCCACTTTAGGGTTGTCAGGAGGAGGGTTGTCAGCCAATGAGGAGAACTGATGTTCTCAGTGTCCTCATAGAGTGTGATCACAATGATGACTGTCATCTAAAGCAATCCACGTCGATTTCTAGATTGCAAGAGCTTGAATTAAAGATGAAGGTTGCCAGAAAAGAACATCACTACAAGTGTAAGAATAGGCTCATCAATCAACAACGAACTGGTACAGTTAGTCACTGGACGCTATTGCAAATATTACGCAGTTCATCTGGGCACCTAAAGACATGTCCGGAGCGCAAAGAAAGTATTCAAAACTGAACTACACGTAGACTGTAACCTGCTATGATGGGGCTTTTAAATACAGAATCATGCGCATAGACATACATCCGTTCTTGGAGATCTACATCATTAGCTTTCTATGATCATCTCATTAGACTCACTAATTAGAAGCATTTGGTCGTTTCATCTATTACTTGTGATAAATTTATAGTGCTTCAAGAGTGTTTGGGGTGGCAAGTTTCTTATTATTTTCGTCTGATCTAAGAAAATGATCTAAATATTTCCACCTTCGTTTCCTTATAATATTTGATACGGGTTGTTGGTGTGTTCTATCTCTCCCTGTGTTGTTAGAAACGAAATCACTCCATTTTACTTTTAATAATTTTCGAATACATTTATTCTCAAAGCTGTCCAGTTTCTTATCAATTTTCTTTATTGACTTCCAACTTTCACAACCCTTGGTCAGTACAGGAATCACACATGACCTAAATAATTTAACTTTTATGCATATACTAAGGTCTTAAGGTCTCTACCCATCGTGTGCCGACGATCAATAAATATACATACTAAACACCAATATACCTTGAGGTATGAAAATGGGTTCCTTTACTTTAATTTTCGGTGGCAAACTTTGCCTCATATCCATTGTCTCTGATTAGCATTGTCTTTTCAGCGGCACTCTCTGTGATGATTCTTTTTATGTGACCGAACCATTTAGTTTGTACACTATATACTTTTTTTTCCCCAAATTCCAAAGCGATTGTAGTGTACTGTTACTATTTCAATTCCTAAACTGGAATTTTTTTTATTATTCCAACTCTCACTCTCTCTCTCTCTTCATTTTAACACACTCTCGCTCTTCTCTCTTCTTTAACACTCACTAGCTCTGTCTTTCTCTCTCCTTCATTTTGAAGCAATATTCTCCAGAGATCTCCTTCACAACCCAAAAGATTTCAACTCTTGTCTAAGCGTGGAAACGCTTGAGAAGAAACCGTACCCAGTTGGTAAAGAATAGCAATATGTATGCTTTCTCTCACTTAAAGCTTCAATGGAAGTACCAGCCCACAAAACCTATTTGATTCTGCTAAACATAGATTATTTCAATCCATTTTTCTTACGCTTGTTTATTGTTCTGTATTTTCTGTATTTTCAGTGAAGCAGTTCTACGTGTTTTTTAAGGCGTGGGTACAATAACTTATGTTACGTGTTGGAAAACGCTCTTAGATATTCAACGTTTCGGTTTTTTTCCATTGTTTTCATTCCAGGAGATACGCCTTCGATAAGGTTAAACGCCTTTACCGACTTATCTATTGTTGACTCGCGGCATTTTCATTTATTGTGTTATGTCTGTCTTTATCGTTATAATTCTATTCTAATCGCTAGTCAGGATCTTTTGTCAATACGTTTGGTTTGCGCTGTGTACTTGTTTTTCTGTAATACATTTTCAATTTCAGCCATGTTCTAGATATGTCATTCAAGTGTTGTTAAGTTGACATTACAGTACCAGTGAGAGTAAGGCAAGGTTGGTGATATTACTCCATTTGCCCTTCAGATTTACGAAGCAACAAAATAGTTCTGTCAGAGGTTCTTAGGTTTTTGCAAATTCTGGATTATGTTGCTCATTATAATTTTGATTTAGCAACTTAATATAGTTGCTAACAGAGCAGTTCACATATTTAGGTAGCAATTTTGATTGCATAGGAAATATTTTAAAAAGAAATTATGATACGAACTGTCAAAACAACATCAGCTTTAAAAGTTTAAATAAAATATAGAACTGCAAGGTGTATAGTATTAAATGTTAGGCTCTGTAGAAAATTTTAGTTTTAGTTAAAATCAACGATTTTTTAAAGTGTTTAGTTCTATAAAGCACAGCATTCTTACTATCGATTACACATACAATTATGTTGTTTTGTTTGCGTATTAGCATTACAAAATTAATAAGAAACGCCCAATTCCAACCTTTCTGCTTTCAAATTCCAAGTTTAAAATTGAGTTTTCTCAAAATCATTGTTTACATTTTGTTTGTGTTGGAAATCCCAGAGTTTTAGCTAATACTAGATCTATTCACGAAATTTGAGGTGCATATCGCACATACAGTTTTGTAGATATAGGTCTATTTCAAATTACATTTTGTGAAAATGTGTTTCTAAAATTTATTTTCAGTGTGAAATGATGACACATTTTGTGAGGTTTTTTGCCAAGCATAAGTTTTAAAAAAATATGTATTTGAGATTTTACACAAAACTAATGGACATGTAACTGTTCTTCATCTTCTTTGCGTTCGTTCTTTACGACCAACTTTAATCACTCTTTGTGATATATTTGATCTTTGCCAAGAACGTGTATACGTTGCGCATTGGTTTGGTAAGCCCCTAAACGCATAAGACTTCTACACGTTTAGGACACATGCATCCGATTTCAGCCAAACCTCCTTAGTCGCCTCTTACGACATGCCTGGAAGGTAACAGTGGTTCTATTCTTTACACCCCAAATTTGGGCCCTGGTAACCACTCAGGCGCCTGTAACTGTTAATATGCTTACAGTTTATGAATCATCCCTTTTTTCTCGATATATTTGTTTATTTTATAAATTTTAGTATTCTGATAACATACATTTTTTAAAAGATGGCTGCTGTTGTCATGGCAACCATACAGTGTTGTTTTTTTCAATGCATTAAAATAGATCTACATTCATAGCTTAACATGCCTATTATAAAATCATTTCTCTAACTTAATTAATAAAGAAAAATATTTTGTTCGGAGATAAATGTCTTAAAACTAAATGAAGAATTTTCAATTCAAATGTTGCATTAGTCCTAACATATGCCAGCGAGAGTTGGAAAGTGACCAAAGATATTTAAAAAAAGCAAGTCGAATGTATTTGAAAATATGGTGGGATAAATAATAAACATAAAATGGAACGAATTTAGGAGAAGTGAGGAAATCAGAGAAATGTCTGGTCAATTACTAGTAACAACTGTTATAAGAAGGAGAAGATGGAGATATGTTGGACACACCTTGAGAGAAAATGAACAGCGAATATCAAAGCATGCATTGAAGTGGGATGGAAAGCGTTCAAGAAAGAGAGGACGACCTAAGGAGACCCTGAAACGAAGTTTGCTGAGAGAGGCAAGAATTATTGGTCTCAGTTTTATGGAGGAGATTGAGAGAGTTACAAGGATAGAGCGGGATGGAGAAATTGCTTGTGGGCCCTATGTAACCTATAACGGTGCCGGAGGAATTATTAATATTATGAGGAATTATTAATATTATGAGGAATTATTAATATTATGATTAACTTAATATAATTATAACGAAACAATTACAGTTTACTAAATATATTTGAAATTTTGTTATATTACCTTTGCTTTGTTCTTTGATTGCTTAATTCATAAGATCATCATCATTGCACTTCGATTAGTAATCATGTGTCACCCGATCTCTTTCTTACACAGAAAGATCTCAACTGCAGTGTACGAGCTCCGTAGCACCGGCGAGGTTTCCCGATGTAATTTTGAAGACGGAGAAGACATTTTTGTAGGAATTATATTTGTAAAATCCTTTTTAATAAATTTTGCTCGGGCAGTCGCTTTCCAGCCTGCTCTTTAAGATTTTTAATTGCCAAGGTTCTTTTACGTGTTGAAATTTAACACGGAACTACGTTTTTCATCCGTCTCCGATAGAACTAAGAACTAAAATTCAGAATGACTGTGATTGTGGGCAAGTTCTGTCCAGCACAAGCTACTATATAAAGATAATGATTGTGGAAGTTCTGTCAGCACAAGCTACTATATAAAGATAATGATTGTGGGCAAGTTCTGTCCAGCACAAGCTACTATATAAAGATAATGATATATAGAGCTAACCTATTCATGTATTGTACGAAACAAAGTTTATGAAACATATTTAATACAGTTAAGTCAGGATGTACGTAAATGACGTGACGAAAGTTAAATAACATGTAATGTTACGTTGAGCAACACCAGAACATAACTTTACACTTGATTGATATACAATCTAACCAGGTGTGACACCTGTCGCCACTTACCTGCAGTCTACCTGAGCATTTTACAAGTGTTTTACTTTTCATAACCTTCATATATTTAAAAAAAATATATGATAGCTGAAAGACATGCAAAGTAAATCCTTAACGCCAGGATATGTCCGTCTGTTGTATTCAAGACATGTTTATTTTCTTTATTGGAATTTGTTGATTTATGACAACAGAAGAGGATTGGAATACCCTTTAAAGAAACAATATCAAAATCTGGTGTATGGTAGTTTGATGAATTTCACTTTACTGCATTTCGTCTTGATGTTTTGTTGACTGCTTACGATGTGGCTAAGTGGTTAGCCGACGATTTGTGTTATGAAGATCTTTGTTTGCTACTCTGCTACTGCTATGCTTTCGATGTGCTAATGGTTGCCGACGATTTGTGTTATAAGATCGTAAGTTTGAAAACCAACAGCGGCTTTATGTTCAAGAATGCATTTTTTCAGAGCTGAGATATTGTTGCCTGAACTAGGAGTTTATGCTTTGGACAATACTCTGGTAGGTGCGTTCCATTTCTGCGGGGACCGAGCGTATTAGGTAAAATACGTGCAAAAGAGCCAATTCTTCTGTTGAGACCTTTTAAAATTGTCTTAAGAAGATGGCGAAGGGTATATGATGATAACACTGGTAGTTCAATTGTTATATACGTTGTATCGGTCCTAGTAAGTAGATGGCGAATGGTATACAATGATGATAACACTGGTAGCTTGATTGTTATATACCAGCAGTATCGGTCCTAGCATAAATCCGTACCGATCCATGTTACTTTGGATGCGATGCTCTAATCGTCAATGATCAAGATATCAGAAAAAAACGGCCTAAGAGAGATTTTAGTATGCAATATATATTCATAAAATGTGTCCACTATATGCGCTTTCAAAGGCAACGTGTCAGCATGCTAATCTTCTTCTTCAGACGCTCCATATCGACCACTTGTTAACCACTCGTTGTGATTTGTATGTGATCTGAGCGTAGAAACGGTTTAAGTTGTGCCAGTTATGCGACTAGAAGTAGGACAGAACATTCGATTTCTGCAATGCTTTTTATTTACTACGGTAGCTTCCAGTACTATATCAGTCGCCTCTTACGACATGCCTTGAGGTCCCATAGTACTATTCTTTGCTTCCCTCCGGTTCCGGCACCATATGTCATAAATGTCTTGCAATCTGCCAAGGTGCTTCATAAGCACGAATCCGTTCCTCCAGCAACAATCTTAGGATCTCATCATATGACTGGTCGAATTCAAACCCTACCCTTCAGAACGACAGATAAACTCTTACCCACACACATAGAGACTCATAATGTAAAATATAAAAATATAATTAAAATGCACACGAAACAGAATATGAAACATAAAGTAATCAGAATAATGTAATTGTCGAAGATAAACAATTTTCCAGCACAGATGATGTTTATATCGAAACTGCTGCTAACGAGCGCCGTTAATTGCAGGTATGGGATTAGATTTTTATATTTCTAATATAGACTTCCGCTACACTGAAGAAATGTTTTTATATATTGGTTTTTATGTTGTTGTTGCATGTAGCGAGAATTTATGTTGGCTATTTTCCAATGTAGAAGGCAAGTATCGGTGTGATTTCGTCAGGTTTTCAAGATGGATATTTACTTGAGAAACAGTCTTATCTATGGAAAGAAAAGTTGACTCTGTAGCACTAAAAATAAAGGGAATGAATAATAAAGAAGAAGAAATAATAAATAAAAAACATAGATGAATATGCAATGATCAGGGTAGAGCATGCGTAGTGTGTCGAGAGAAATATATAATATTGGTTTTAAAAAAATTTATAAAAAAAGGTAATATAAAAAAAACCATGTCGTGTATGAAAGAAAAAAAAATAGTTAATTAAAAAAACACAGCTCAGTATGTAATGATCAGGTGAAAACATGCACAGTTTTTCGAGAGAAATATATCATATTGGTAAAAATATTTGTAAAAATAATTTATCTGATCTGCAACAAGCAAAAAACATCAAAATCCATAGAATAAAAAAAAAAAAGGATATATTTTACATAAGCGCAAACTGTGGTCCATTAATTATAGGCTCGCTTGATATATATGCAGTTAACTTAAAATGTCGGCGCCATGCACTCACATGGTAGCTACGGCAGCGAATCAGTAAAAATAAACCGGTCTCTGCGAGATTTTAGACAGAGTCCGCTTGTGCACGCGCAAATCTGCCTCTTAAAGTATCGGCATCAGTGCACTTACATGGTAGCTTGGGCAACGAATCGGTAGAAATAAACCGTTCGTGACAAGATGTGAACCAGCGCTCTCTCGTACGTGCTCTAATCCTTCGAACTGAGCTCTTACATAAAATGTTATCAAGATCTGCTTCACAGACCTGAGCTACTTCGACATAAAAATGTTATCAAGATCTACTTCACAGACACTGAGCTACTTCGACATAAAAATGTTATCAAGATCTGCTTCACAGACACTGAGCTACTTCGACATAAAAATGTTATCAAGATCAAATTTATGAAAAATATGTAATAATTCATGTGATTTTTAAATTACTACATTGCATACATCGTTGTCTACTTATAACACCGTCTAGTAGGAACTGGGTGATTACGGTTGACATATGCAATACGCGTGTTATTATCACTATTATTATTATTATTATTAGCAGGTAGCAGTAGTAGTAGTAGTAGAAAAGAACAAAGACACCATAAAAGAGCTACATATCGAGGAGCCTTGGCTTCCGGAAGATAAAATATGTTGGCCACGTTAAACATCACAGTGGTTTGAAGAGAATGAGAATGGAAGGCATGGCTCCTGGAGTGCGAGACAGAGGACGACCAAAACGAAGGTTGCAGCAGGACAGCAAAGTAACTTTAATCAAGACGTTGGAGAAGGCGGGATAACTTGCTAGAGACAGAGTTTTTCAGACAGGCTTTGAGGAAACGGGCTGTGTTGTCACGTTCCTCAGGGAACCTGTTACTACTTGAAGTAGTAGTACATGTATCAATGAAGAATCTATGACAAGACATCTAACGAAATAATACATGAGCTCATTATTATATTGATCTAGTTCATAATTCCCAAACTTTTTGGCCACCGCCCACTTTGCACAACATAAACTTTGTAACGCCCCCTCCACATTATAACAGTTTGCCAACGCCCCTCCCACATATATACATGCTCTATTTTCTCTTTGACATAGAAAATTGAAATATATTTCTGTAATGCATGGTCAATTTTCAAATGATTATATGTATGAAATAGAAAATTGATGAATAAATGGATCGTCTAAGACGGACATAAGATGAATTCAAATGCAGAATTGAAATTTTAAATTATTATTTAATCGCAAAATCACGAAAACAATTTATTTTGTCATATGTATTATTAATTTCTTCTTTAAGGAGCCACCGACCCTTAATCGCATGAACACCCCCCAAATTCTTCTGAACTCACTACGCCCCTTCTCCCCCTAGAACGCTTCAGATCCCACTGTTGAGGGGCGGTACCGCCCACTTTGGGAATCGCTGATCTAATTTAATGAAAATAATTAAATGTATAGAAAGTAAGTTTAGTGCATTTGAGAATATATGTCTTGGAGTAGAACGATAGAAGAAAACTAGAATACAATGTCCTAAAAAGCGGTGTTACAAAGCAGTAACGACAAGACAGACATAACTACATAATTTGAATTTGTTTAAGAATATGCTATATTTTTATGCCTAGAATAAATGAACAATGGACCAAAGAATTGAGAATCACATCAATGCTTTTGAATAGGAATGCTATATAATGGTTCTTAACTCTTTGTAAGCGCATAATAAAAGCACGTTTTACGGGTGTTTTTTTTTTAGAATTCTGTTTTGTGACATAATAAAAATATATGATAACATTTTTTTGTTAAGTACAGGTCATCTACTTTATTTATGTCGTTATGTAGAAATAAGAATTTTATTTTATAAATTAACCTGATTTATTTTGCAAAGAATTGTACATAAATAGCAACAAATGTACAGTGTTACAGACTTTTTTAAATAAAATGTTTTGGCACGTGATGTGGCTTGTTGGATACTAAGTACTACCTGAACGGTTCGCCAAGTAGCTTGATGGAATAACGAGTTAAAATACTAAGGACATAACTCAGATAAAGTAAATCTTAAATACTAGAATAAAATATTGAAGATTGTTGAATGTTTTACACATTGACTATCGCGTTGAAAAACACTCATTTCGTGTGTTGCCAGGGACTTCGTGGGAGCAAATAATAGTAACACTGCAACCTACAAAGCATGTCGTAAGAGACGAGCGAGCAAGGGGAGCAAATAATAGTAACACTGCAACCTACAAAGCATGTCGTAAGAGACGAGCGAGCAAGGGAGCAAATAATAGTAACACTGCAACCTACAAAGCATGTCGTAAGAGACGAGCGAGCAAGGGGAGCAAATAATAGTAACACTGCAACCTACAAAGCATGTCGTAAGAGACGAGCGAGCAAGGGGAGCAAATAATAGTAACACTGCAACCTACAAAGCATGTCGTAAGAGACGAGCGAGCAAGGGAGCAAATAATAGTAACACTGCAACCTACAAAGCATGTCGTAAGAGACGAGCGAGCAAGGGAGCAAATAATAGTAACACTGCAACCTACAAAGCATGTCGTAAGAGACGAGCGAGCAAGGGAGCAAATAATAGTAACACTGCAACCTACAAAGCATGTCGTAAGAGACGAGCGAGCAAGGGAGCAAATAATAGTAACACTGCAACCTACAAAGCATGTCGTAAGAGACGAGCGAGCAAGGGAGCAAATAATAGTAACACTGCAACCTACAAAGCATGTCGTAAGAGACGAGCGAGCAAGGGAGCAAAAAATAGTAACACTGCAACCTACAAAGCATGTCGTAAGAGACGAGGAGCAAGGAGCAAATAAAGTAACACTGCAACCTACAAAGCATGTCATATGAGACGGCGAGCAAGGAGCAAATAATAGTAACACTGCAACCTACAAGCATGTCGTGAGACAGCAGCAAGGGCAAATAATAGTAACACTGCAACCTACAAAGCATGTCGTAAGAGACGAGCGAGCAAGGGAGCAATAAATAGTAACACTGCAACCTACAGCATGTCTAGAGACAGCGAGCAATGGAGCAAATAATAGTAACACTGCAACCTACAAAGCATGTCGTAAGAGAGGAGCAAGGAGCAAATAATGTAACACTGCAACCTACAAAGCATGTCGTAAGAGACGAGCGAGCAAGGGAGCAAATAATAGTAACACTGCCACCTACAAGGCATGTCGTAAGAGACAGCGAGCAAGAGCAAATAATAGTAACACTGCAACCTACAAAGCATGTCGTAAGAGACGAGCGAGCAAGGGGAGCAAATAATAGTAACACTGCAACCTACAAAGCATGTCGTAAGAGACAGCGAGCAAGGAGCAAATAATAGTACACTGCAACCTACAAGCATGTCGTAGAGACGAGCGAGCAGGAGCAAATAATAGTAACACTGCAACCTACAAGCATGTCTAAGAGACAGCGGCAAGGAGCAATAATGTAACACTGCAACCTACAAAGCATGTCTAAGAGACAGCGAGCAATGGAGCAAATAATAGTAACACTGCAACCTACAAAGCATGTCGTAAGAGACAGCGGCAAGGAGCAAATAATAGTAACACTGCAACCTACAAAGCATGTCGTAAGAGACAGCGAGCAAGGAGCAAATATAGTAACACTGCAACCCTACAAAGCATGTCGTAGAGACAGGAGCAAGGGCAAATATAGTAACACTGCAACCTACAAAGCATGTCTAAGAGACAGGAGCAAGGGAGCAAATAATAGTAACACTGCAACCTACAAAGCATGTCTAAGAGACAGGAGCAAGGAGCAAATAATAGTAACATGCAACCTACAAAGCATGTCAAGGGGCGGCAAGGAGCAAATAATAGTAACACTGCAACCTACAAAGCATGTCGTAAGAGACGAGCGAGCAAGGGGAGCAAATAATAGTAACACTGCAACCTACAAAGCATGTCGTAAGAGACGAGCGAGCAAGGGGAGCAAATAATAGTAACACTGCAACCTACAAAGCATGTCGTAAGAGACGAGCGAGCAAGGGAGCAAATTAAGTAACACTGCAACCTACAAGCATGTCTAATGGACGGCAGCAAGGAGCAAATAATATAACACTGCAACCTACAAAGCATGTCGAAGAGACGAGCAAAGGAGCAAATAATAGTAACACTGCAGACTAAAGCATGTCGTAGAGACAGCAGCAAGGACAAAATAGTAACACTGCAACCTACAAAGCATTGTAAGAGACGTGCGAGCAAGGAGCAAATAATAGTAACACTGCATCTACAAAGCATGTCGTAAGAGACGGGCGAGCAAGGGGAGCAAATAATAGTAACACTGCAACCTACAAAGCATGTCGTAAGAGACGAGCGAGCAAGGGAGCAAATAATAGTAACACTGCAACCTACAAAGCATGTCGTAAGAGACGAGCGAGCAAGGGGAGCAAATAATAGTAACACTGCAACCTACAAAGCATGTCGTAAGAGACAGGCAGCAAGGGAGCAAATAATAGTAACACTGCAACCTACAAAGCATGTCGTAAGAGACGAGCGAGCAAGGGAGCAAATAATAGTAACACTGCGACCTACAAAGCATGTCGTAGAGACGAGCGAGCAAGGGAGCAAATAATAGTAACACTGCCACCTACAAGGCATGTCGTAAGAGACAGCGAGCAAGGGAGCAAATAATAGTAACACTGCAACCTACAAAGCATGTCGTAAGAGACGAGCGAGCAAGGGAGCAAATAATAGTAACACTGCAACCTACAAAGCATGTCGTAAGAGACGAGCGAGCAAGGGAGCAAATAATAGTAACACTGCAACCTACAAAGCATGTCGTAACACGCGACTGAAGTAGGAGCCAAGAGAAGCTAGACTAGTAAATAAAAAGCCTCTCAGAAATAAAATGTGCTGTCCTACTTGTAGGCGCATAACTGGCACAACGTACAATCCCTCTTAGGCTCAGATCACATACAAATCATAAGAGTGGTTTAACAAGTGGTCGTTATAGAGCGTTTGAAGAAGAAGAAGAAAAGTAAGAAGAAGAAAAAAAACACTCTGCGACCGAATTATTTTTTGTCCATGTTTTTCCATTCCAGAGATGTAAGTACAAATAAAGAGGCATTTTTAAAATTTGATAAATGATATGTGATTTTGTAAATAAATAAATTAACGTTTATTAAAAGAGAATGAGAAAGAATAAATTAAGAACATGTCATCTATCAAAATACATTAATGTCAATTTTCTTCTCATTTGAGTATCAAACACACAAAGTCATGGCACAGTTTACGGCACATTGTCAAACTGGAAAAACAAACAAGCACATACTGTGGCACTTCGTGGTTGATGATTAACAAAAAGCTGAATTTAGTAACACTGACTGTTGTACTTATTTCTGTATTTATCCAACATCATATACGTAAGAATTAAAGTGAATCTAGAAATATTAATATATAATAAAGATAACATAGATAATAGAAAAATCAAAAGAAAAGAAACAAATGAGTACTTGTGTACAAGCTTCAATAGATCCAACATATTTGCCGAAGAAACCAAGGCTAGAATGCAATAAGGAAAACAGAATATATTTGTGCATACAACATCTGACAAAAGAAGAGCTTCCATCCCTTAATAGAAGTAGAAGATATGAAGTAGAACAAATAAAACAAACAGTACCGACTAGGCGTAGACCACACGAAGTAGAACATTCGAAGTAGAACATATGAAGCATAACATATGAACTATATCATATGAAGTAGAAAATATGAAGTAGAACAAATGAAGTAGCACATATGAAGTAGCACATATGATGTAGCACATATGAAATAGCACATATGAAGTAGCACATATGAAGTAGCACAGATAAAGTAGAACATATAAAGCATAAAATATTAACTAGAACATATGAAGTAGGAAATATGAACTAGAAAACATGAAGCAGCACATACAAAAAAGAACACATGAACTTTACCATATGAAGTAGAAAATATGAAGAAGCACATATGAAATAGAACATATAAAGTAGAACACGTGAACGTTAACATCTGAAGTAGCACTTTAAAAAAAGAACATATGAAGTAGCACAAACAAAAAAGAACATATGAACTATAATATGTGAAGTAGAGCATATGAACTAGCACACATGATATAAAATATATGAAGTATAACATAATAAGCAGGACTTTTGAAGTTCAACAAATTAGCTTTAACATATGAAGTGTAGCAATTAAAAAAGAACATATGAACTGTAGCATTTGAAGTATAACATATAAAGTAGCACATATAAAAAAGAACGTATGAAGTAGCACATATGAAGTAAGTAGCACAAATAAGTAGCACATATGAAGTAGCACCTATAGAGTAGAATAGAAGAGATATATAATTAACAACAACTATAAGTTTGTTAATATAATGTTGTCTAGCGAGTACGTGCACTGTATGACTGTTGCAGACTAATTATTTTTCCAATGACTGTTTCTTCAGTGACAAGAAGGTCACCAGAATATATTTCGTAATACAATTTGCTTTTCCCAGAGCTAACGGCAATTGGGGAGTTTAAGGAAACCAAGAACATTATTTATCTCAGAAATGATCCCCGTGTTCGTAACACCGCCTTAAGACAAGTGTCGATAGAGAAGTCCCTTGTGTAAGCAGTTTTACGAAAACACGTCTTGGAATCAGAGGAGTAGTTCTCCCTTCCAGATTTTGTTTCACCGACTTAATGTTTTTCATCGCTGCGCCAGTCAACGCCCCAGATGTACCCTAGTGAGAAAACTTCGTTTATGGACGATTTGCTCACGCTAAGTGTAGACGGTGTCTTGTATATCTGATCTAGGATTAGTCTGAGTGAATTATATCAATGGACAGTTTCTAGTTTGCTGTTTCGTATTATTGATTCTACCCGATCATGTAAGTACCGAACTGTTGTTATTGTTGTTTTGATAAATTGATGATGTTTTCTACATATTTTCTTGCGTTATGTCAGTTATGTTTCTATGTTATAAAGATCGTGTTATGTTTTAAAGTGAACTTTTTTGGTGTGTCCATCGGTGTCCTATGGTACCTGTTTGATAAGAGCATTGTGCTCGAAAAGTCTGTTCAGCTAGCTTGTTATGTTATGTTATGCGATCGACGTCATGGCACATTGGGCATTCCCATTCGTGCTCTGTCCTCCGTTACAGCAGTCATCCCGTGTGCGTTGCAACATTAGTTTACTGTTTTTATCTATATTTCACCATATAATATTATTGCATATTTGTTTATATGCGAATAACTATATTTAACTATAGTGAAGGAACTATAAATGTGGTTTGAAATCGTATGTTTCAGAGTTTTGAATTACGCTGCAGCAGTTATGTTAATTACATATCTCATCACACACCGTTTAGTGGTTATGTTTAGTGGTTATGTTTAGTGGTTAGGTTTAGTGGTTATGTTTAGTGGTTAGGTTTAGTGGTTATATTTTGTGGTTAGGTTTAGTGGTTATGTTCAATGGTTATGTTTAGTGGTTAGGTTTAATGGTTATGTTTAGTGGTTAGGTTTAGTGGTTATGTTTAATGGTTATGTTTAATGGTTATGTTCAGTGGTTATGTTTAATGGTTAGGTTTCGTGGTTATATTTTGTGGTTAGGTTTAGTGGTCATGTTTAATGGTTGTTTAGTGGTTAGGTTTAGTGGTTATGTTTTGTGGTTAGGTTTATTGGTTCTGATTAATGGATATGGTTAGTGGTTCCAGTTCTTGGTTCTGTTTGGTGGTGCTGTTTGGTGGTGCTGTTTGGTGGTTCTGTTTGGTGGTTCTCTTTGGTGGCTCTATTTACAGTTTCTGATTGGTGGTTTTTGTAGCTTATGTTTGTTAGTTCTGTTTGTTGGTTGTGGTTGGTGGTTCTGTTTGATGGTTCTATTTGATGGTTCTGTTTGGTAGTTCTATTTAAGTTTTCCGGTTAGTGGTTTTTTTTTAGCTTCTGTTTGGTAGTTCTGTTTAGTGGTTCTGTTTGGTGGTTGTGTTTGATGGTTCTGTTTGATGGTTCTGTTTGGTGGTTCTATTTAGTAGTACTATTTGGTGGTTCTGTAAGTGTAGGTATCATGATATTCATTCGAGCTGGGTATAAAAACACATTTTCTTTACGAGCGAATGCTTTTCTTTTATGCGCTTTCATTTTGTGGTGTTGAAGTGCAACATTTAGTGACTTTGCGCAAAGGGATCTTATGAAGATGTCGGTATTTTGAATTGTGTCCTATCATTTTATATTGTTTCCGACTGCGACGTCAACTTGAGTGACAGTCAGAAATTTGCTTTTTAAATCTGACACAAAATAGTATGAGTTCATTTCTCGCAACCCAACAAGAACAACAAACATATAATCACTGTAGTAATGATGTCAAAACGTTTTCCTATCGACTCGGACCTAAAAGACATGTAGGTTTAATCCCTCATTCGACGTTCCACACGTAAGAAAAGGAACTGACCCTTCTACCACCTGCACAATATTACCTAAAAATGTGAACTGAGAGACACTTTATACACTAAGATCTGAATAGAAAACTCAAAACCAAAGAAAACTGCTGATGATACAAAAATGAATGAATAAAATTGAGATATTGTTGATATAAAAAAAAAAGACACCAAGCATTGGAGAAGTCCATTATGTAAGAAGGGATCACGTCAAAGATGAGAAGAGGGAGACTGCAAGGAAGAGGGATTCAGGATGTAGTTGATGATTGGAGTTTAACGACTGCAGAGGCGGAACACCTAGCCTATGAGAGACAGTGATAAACTCCGAAGGAATGTTCATCATCATCATCATCAAGTAGCTTGCCCCTTCCGGAATTTGGCTCCCATGACATCGGCCCTGAAAAACTCTCTGTTTTGTACAAGTTGGTCGGCGTTAGTAACAGTCATTCTCAGATCATCAATTACATTTTGCACCCATCGTCTTCTAGATCTTTCTCTTATTCTTCTTCCAGGCACAATTCCCTCCAGAATTATATTTTCTAAGCACTGAACAACTGTTGCGGTGGCCAGATTATGCTTTATACAAGCTATTTGCTGATAAACAGATGTAAATAATTACAGATACATTACATCGCACATTCAACGAAGAGACTTGAATTTATATGTATATGTAAGCTATCTATATATGTAATCAGTTTCTCAAAGTGTTTAATAAAGTGAGACTGTAAAAATAAAAGAAGAAAGTAATCGAGTAGAGAAAATGATTAGGCTGAAAATATGTGCACCTGTCTCTCTAAGCTATTTTTAGATCAAATAAACTCATTGGAACAGTGTAGAAACGTGTGTTTTTATCAACTTAACTGATGTATGACGCCAGGTTGGGATTTAGAGCATCGTCAAGATAGTTAGATGACGTCAGGTGGTGATTTAGAGCATCGTGCAGATAGTTAGATGACGTCAGGTGGTGATTTAGAGCATCGTGAAGATAGTTAGATGACGTCAGGTGGTGATTTAGAGCATCGTGAAGATAGTTAGATGACGTCAGGTGGTGATTTAGAGCATTGTACAGATAGTTAGATGACGTCAGGTGGTGATATAGAGCTTCGTACAGATAGTTAGATGACGTCAGGTGGTGATATAGAGCATCTTGAAGATAGTTAGATGACATCAGGTGGTGATTTAGAGCATCTACAGATAGTTAGATGACGTCAGGTGGTGATATAGAGCATCGTACAGATAGTTAGATGACGTCAGGTGGTGATATAGAACATCGTACATATATATATATATATATATATATATATATATATATGACGTCAGGTGGTGATGACGAACATTGCATTACTTATTATTATTTGTGCTGTTTTCTCATTGTCATAATCCAGGTTATATATTGTATTTAGGTTCTTTACTTGTTCCAAGAGTTCTTTAATAGTTCTTATTATCGATATAAGAGAAGACTACAGTCAAATTATGGAGTAATGGCAAGATATAAGAGAAGGCTACAGTTAAACTGTGGAGTAATGGTAAGATATAAGAGAAAACTACAGTTAAACTATGCAGTAATACAGTTAAACTATGAGTAATGATAAGAAAGACTACAGTTAAGAGAAGAATAGCAGTTAAACTAGAGAATAAGTATAAGATAGTAAAAGATAGCAGTTAAACTATGCAGTAATGGCAAGATATAAGAGAAGACTACAGTTAAACTATGCAGTAATGACAAGATATAAGAGAAGACTACAGTTAAACTATGGAGTAATAGCAAGATATAAGAGAAGACTACAGTTAAACTATGCAGTAATGGCAAGATATAAGAGAAGACTACAGTTAAACTATGCAGTAATGGCAAGATATAAGAGAAGACTACAGTTAAACTATGGAGTAATGGCAAATATTTTGTCATAATTTTTATTTTAGGTCCGTTAGGGATTTATTGTCAGATTGTATATGTTATGTCTCCCGTGGAAAAAAGTCAAAATTGCTTCACTTCTGTTGTATCCTTTGCTGATAATGGCCTTTTGGTCGAAACGTCTCTGTATATTATTGTTGTATTTTGTAAAACTGCAGTACTTTGTTTGTACGTATTTCGGGGTTTAATAGTTCTTGCAGATGTTGATTGATGCACGCTAATATCACTATATATCATACACATTTCTAATGTTATTTTTTATTCACCCATTAATGTTTAGCTTTGACATCCTTTCTTTTTGTTTGTATATGTGTTAAACAGGCAAGGGAACAGACCCTGTTCACTCTACAATTTATATCAATATGGCGCGAGATGGTTTTGCCAAGCCTTATTGTTGCCTCTTGTTCCCAATATAAGTTGCTGATCGTTCTGATGTCTTTCCCATCCAAGCTTCTCTCTTCCAGACACTCAATTAGTTTCTCATGTTAGATTCTGTCGAAAGCTTCTAGGTAATCTATTAAACATACATATATGTTTTTTTTCTCTCAGCATCTTTAAACAAAAAATTGATTTTATATTTCCATATTTCCGTGGAGAACTGAATTATTTTGGACTAACTTCGTTCACAATTTTGTATTTTAGACTCTTCAGCATGATTCTTTATGAGTATTTTGGACACATAATTCATAAGTGTTTTTTGGAACTAATTCATAAGTGTATTTTATCATATATGTCCTTTTACGTCTTTGAATGAAATAAAAATCGTGGCTTATCCTTTACAAGACGTAACCATCAACCAAAGTAAACGAGTCGTTGATTTTCTAGCCACCACTTATACGTTCAGTAGTTTGCCATTGCTTTCTAAACGGCGAGGTCTATTTTTACCTTTCGTAAAAATCCCACGGAAACGAATTTGCTGCCAAACTGCCAGCCGAGAAGTTTGAACCAGGTACGCTTGGGTTGTGAATCGAGTACACTACCGTTTAAGCTTCAGACGCCTACTTTTCGTTTTTACGACGGTAAATTGGCAATTGTTATACGTTGACAATTTTTGAGTTTGCGCTTATTGCTCTTCCCTTTCAGTTCATACCTATTGCTCTTCTCAACATATTATACACCTTTGGGTAATGTTGTTTTCCACATACGTCGTTCATCAGCTAGTTTCTCCTATCTTTTGGGACCGATATAAATGTTCTACATTTCGGTTTTGCAGACCTTCTTAAATCTGTAATCTCTACCTTCAATTCTCATACTCTATGCTTTTTAGGATCGACCTCTACTTCTCTTTCCCTGTTGGTTCCAGGAAAGTTGAGTATTACACTATATTCATCTCGTACTATACGTTTGAATGCTGTTCTCAATAAGGATACGTTACATATTATGTGTACTAGAATTATCCATACCGCTCTATCCTGGGCAACTTGTTCAATTCCTTCTATGGACTTGAGTACAATATTTTCCGGCTATCGCAGTAAAGTTCGTTTCGGGATTTTTTTCTGAGTCCTTTCTTTCTTGAACCTTTGTTTTCAACTTCAAAACCTGTTTTGAAAGTTCAATCACAAAGACAATATATTAATACATGTTGTAAGACACTTCAACATAGTACAACATCAGGTTCAGTTAACATTTAATCTAAAAATACATTATCCAGCGATCTGAAGGATTTGAAGACGTATTACTGACATTATTGCACAGTGTTTGACTTCATATGGCTCGCTACCTCTACGCATAAACGGCACCTCCACCTGCCGAGATTATTGTACACGGCACGAACTCCGTAGCTCCGGCAATAATCCTATCGATCTCGTGGAAAAAAAAGCACTCGTAAACAGAACGTCATCATCAGGTGCCGTGCCGGCTGGCGTAGGCGATCATGGATCTCCACAAATCTCTGTCGCTGGTGTTTGCTATCAACTCAGATGTTGACGCTCTACCATGCCATGAATTCAGGCTATCCAAACTTTTCTCTCTCTGTCTTTCTCTGTCTCGTCTACCCTCGATTTTACCGGTTGTCACAATGTGTTCTAAACCTCCCTACTAAATCACATGCCCGAAAAATACTGACTGCCTCTTACTTATATTATATATCTTATATTATATTATAAACAGAACGACGTACTCTAATTCAACACACGACTTTAGGAACGTAAAACAACGTTTAACCATTTAGCCGACGAGGCCCTTAATTATCATGCGAAAGATACGCAACTTGAGTTACAACAATTGTTAAACAACAATGGAAACATTACTCATTTAAAGTTAATAAATTATTATTCTTTTACTTTGCCCTTTTCTTCTTGTATTTCTACTTGCTAAAAGTGTTTTGGCCGAAACGTGGTCTACTGTTTTACTTTGTAAACTAATTTACTTCATTTTTATTGTTGTGTTATTTACTATTTATTCTAACATATTTTTAAAAAAATCGTCTTCCATGTGTTGTTGCTGTTCTAGCATTACGATCTACAACTACACACTTTGAATCTAGCACACAAACACCTGTTACAGATGAGATCAAGGTAGATTTTAACATTATGCAAAACTACCGGATACTACCTAGAATTCGATTCCTTAAACATAAATATCGTTAATTAATTTTCTTCTTCTTTCTTCTTCTTCTTCTTCTTCTTTGAACGCTCCATATCGATCATTTGTTAACCAGTCTGTACGATGTGTATGTAAATCTGAGCCTAAGAGCGATTGTACGTTGTCCCAGTTATACGCCTACAAGTAGGCAGCACATCCGATTTCTGCGATGCTTTTTATTTACTAGGGTAGCGTCCCTAGGCCCCTACCTCATTCACCTCTCACAACATGTCTTGTAGATCTCAGTGGTACTATTCTTTGCTTCCCTTCTAAGTATCTAAATAATAACTAAGTGAACTTAATGCGCTTGGTTGGGAATTCGCTAGATTTAAACCCATTTAAAAATGTGTTGTCTAAAGGGAACGAATTGACTTCATTGTACAATGTTTTCCCAGAAATAACATGACATTTGTCGAGAGTATTACCCAAAGCACGAACTCTGTAGCTCCAGCAAAAATCCTAGAGATCTCCAAGAAAACAAATGTGGCTTAGTCCGGTTTTGAACCTACAACAATCAGAACGCCAGACAATCTACTTAACCACTTTAAAGTAGAGACCCCTAAAGTGTGATCTATTTGCAAGCAACATCTTCGTAAAACGGGCTTTACACCAACGGAAAACAATTATTCAAACTCTAATTCAAGTTTGGTACACGGACCCAATTCATCATTTTTCGGCCATGTTATGAGAAAGGAGGTTTGGGGCACATTGTAACAATAGGTAAAAAACGAGAGGGAACGAGACAGGGAAAGACAGAGAGATAACATTTTGGATAGCCTGACTTCATAGTACGGAAGAGCGACTACATCAGAGATGATAGCAAACACCAGAGACAGAGATTTGTGAAGATCTGTGTTAGCCTAAGACAGCCGGAACGGCACCTGAAGATGATGATGGTGATGACAGCAATATAAGATTGTCAGTAGATTGTACAAACATGGTATATACTATGTTCAACCGTATTAAAACGTAACAAATTATCATTATAAAATAGTGTGTCCTGAGCAGAACTTTGCCACCCCAACAGTCCTCCGGAACTTCTCTCTCATAGGCCAGATGTCCTGCCTCAGCAGCCGTCATGTTCAGACTATCAGTTACATCCTGAATCCATCTTCACCGTGTCTACCTCTTCTTTTCTTTGCCGGTATGCCTCCTTCCATGATGGTCTTCTCCAGCACTACATGTTTTTTTTCTATGTCCAAAATATCTCAATTTTCTCTTTCGTATTTGTAGCATCAGCCAGATTTCTTTGATTTTGAGTTCTTTCTGGATCGATGAACAAATTATCACATTTTGTAATACTATTTGTATGCCAGTGTATGACATTACAAACAACTCAAAATAATATGAAATAAAACTGATAGGAAAACAAAAATCAGAATATTAAGATCAAGCATAGTCCCAGTGTCAACATATGGGTTTGAAGCATCAACATTTAACTAGGCAAATGAAAAAAAATATATGATCTTTCGAATATAAGTTTTACAGTGAAGTCATCGGTGTATCATGAACAGTGAAGAGAACAAATAGCACTATCAAGAAGAAACTTAGAAACAAATACAACTGTCTGATGTTACAAATAAGAATGAAAACATTGAAATATTTTGAACATATAAAAAAGATACGAAGGGTTGGAGATGACCATTATGAAAGGAGGAGTTATGGCAAGGATTTAATAGGAAGACTACGGAAAAGATGGATTGAGAATGTATGTGATGATTTGAGCATGACGGCTGCTGAAGCGGAACATCTGGCCTCTGATAGAAATTCCGAAAGACGGTTAATGTGGCAATGTTCTGCTCAGGACAAGCTATATGATGATGATACTAGTGTTATTCATAATAATAATTTGAGGAGAAAAACAAATTGCAAATTCTTTCTCAGCTTGTTTGAATTCGTTTGCAGCAAGAAATGTTTCTTTCATACTGCGTTCTGTATCTCGGTCTTGTTTAAAACAATGTTTGTCCATATCTTTAAATCTCTTTGTATAATGTTTTTATTGTCTTTCATTTAACATTTATTTTCATGTCGCGACAAGAACAGTTGCAAAGAACTTGCCTCCTATCCTGGTGTGAGGTCCAGGCAAAGAACTTGCCTCCTATCCTGGTGTGAGGTCCAGGCAAAGAACTTGCCTCCTATCCTGGTGTGAGTTCCAGGCAACAAACTTGCCTGATTAGAAAAAAAATCATTCTCTTCTTATAATAAACTTCCAATGGATAGTGCTGACATTTTGAACACCCTCATAGATTGTGACCGCAAAGAAGATTTTTCTTTAAACCAATCCACGTCAACTACTAGATTGCAGGAGCTGGGTTTGAAGATTGGAGTAGCAAGAAAAGAACAATACAACAGATATACGAGCAAGTTCATCAATCAAAATCGAACTGATACGGTCAGTAGCTGGACACTGTTGAAGATATTGCGAAGGAGATCGGAACACCTATGGACATGTCCGAAGTGCAATGAAGATATTCTTAACTGAAACTTGAAGCTACTATGAATGACGTGTGATTGTATATTTTATGTGTCTATCTGTGTGCATGTATGTATGCTATATGTGTATATCTGTGTGTATGTGTGATGTTCTGTCTATAAATATCCAAGCCCAATAAGCATATCGCATTTGTTTATGCAAGCACTGTTTGATCGAATCTGACCTGATTATTCTGTGTTTAACAGTCAAAGCGTTTACAAAAGACAAAAATGATATATACTATGTTCAACCGTATTAAAACGTAACAAATTATCATTATAAAATAGCTTGTCCTGAGCAGAACTTTACCACCCCAACAGTCCTCCGGAACTTCTCTCTCTCATAGGCCAGATGTCCTGCCTCTGCATCGGTCATGTTCTTTTTGTGAAGAGCTAGATGGCTGTGTTCTTAAAAACGTTCGTATTTTTGGCTAGTCAATGGGTACCTTAAAAAAAGGCTGTGTAATTCGTATCCTATGTTTGGTAATTTGTTTTTAATGGAAGTTTCCTAATACTTGTACATTGTCTATTTTTTTATCATAGTAATTGGTTGCTTTTCTGGAGTTCTTAAACAAACAAAAACTCTGATTTAAGAAACAAGGAACAACGCGACCTACGTTGTAGTAAAACATATAGTGTGCCGTTTGTAATGAAATAAAATGTATAACATTCTCCAATATATAACATTGTCAAGGAACGTGCTACATTACATAGTATGTTTTATTATATATTTTATGTCTTTTTTATTTTTATTACTATTTCAATGTTATTCTCTTCATATCTTTTTCTCCTTCTTCTTCGATCGCTCCATATCGACCACTCTGTTAACCACTCTGTGTGATCTGTATGTGCTCTGAGCCTAAGAGCGATTTACATTGTGCAAGTTATGCGCCAACAAGTAGGCGAGCACATCCGATTTATGCGACGCTTTTTATTTAATTGGGTAACTTCCCTAGGTCCTACATTAGTCGCCTCTTACGACATACAGTGTAGGTCACAGTGGTACTATTCTTTGCTTCGCTTGCGAGTCCCGGCGCCATGCGGGCGATCTTGTTGATATAAACTAGTTGCAATGTTCAATGTAGTACATAGCCACTAAAACTCTTGACTCCAATTAAACAATATTTGCGAGCATCTGTGGTGAAGTAATTAAGTGGTTTCCGTAACTTTCTGAAAGTCGCTGGTTCGAATCCGGATCTCTGGAATCGGTTAACAAAAGAATCCCACCCCCCTTCCTCCTTCGGCCAATCTGTGTGGAATAATCTCGTTAAGATTCGTTTAGATTTCTATAGAGAGAGACTGAGCATATTGAGAAAACCCGGTAAAAGAAAATAAATAATTGATATTAACGTTATAGACGTTATTTCATGTAATAAGAACATGGCGATGTAAGATTGTTTAATGAGAACATTGTAATCTATGATTGTCTGATCAGAGCTATGTGATATATGATTGTCTTATGAGGAAATGAAACTTCTAATTTTGTGTGAAGAGAAAAGGACACTTCCATATTAGTATGATGAGGAAATGACACTGCGAAGTAAATGTGATGAGAAAATGACAATACTAAATAAGTGTGCCGTGGAAATGATACTTCTAAATTAGTATGACGAGAAAATAACACTTCTAAAATAGTATGATGCGAAAATGACACTTCTAAATTATATGTGTGTATAAGAACTCTTCATAAACTCAATCATTGTCTGCCAGTTCTCACGCCATGTTAACCTCATGAAGAAAAATAAATTAATATTGGCAAAATATTTTTTGCCATTCTGTACACCAAATTACACGGTCCGTGTCCTTATTGAGAACAGCATTCAAACGCCGAGGTTCATATTTGGAGAAAGAAACAAAACAAGAGAAAAGAATTCTATATTGAAAGAACATCAACGCAATAAATAAGTTGCAATATGAACATTTCTTCGATGGAACGGTAAAGATTTGTAAAATACAACCAATGATTTCATCAATAGTACAATGCACTTTAAGTATTTCTGATATCAGGGAAGACTGCAGTTCATAGTTCATATGCACGGTTCCAACCTCACTGCAACAGGTCATCCCATAATTGCACTGTTTCTGTGCCAACAAAAATCACACGAAATGCTAACAACGATAACTGTATCCTGTGTGTCCAGAATGAAACAGCAGGCACCGCTACAAAAAGCAACTTGCACCGTATAAATGCATATGGCCGTGGCTAAAAGTGTCACCACATAACTTGTCCTTACTTGATTTGCAATTCATGTCGAAGGGAACATCAATCACTAAATTCAGTAAAACTATATAGCAATGGCGAGTGAAGTAATAACAGAGTACTGTAGTTTTACAAAGTGCTAAAATAATAACTATACACAGCAATGTTTCGACTAAAAGCCTTTATCAAGCAACGGATACAACAGAAATGAAGGAATTCACTTCTTACACGGCACAATACATATAGAAGCAGACAATAAATTCCTAACGGTTCTAAACTTGCACGGATAATGAATAAAAAATGTGTAATATTTCTCCTAACTTACGCTTTCTTTGTTGTTCTATCGTTTAGAAACATGAACGTAGAATTCGGTTTGTATGAAGAGGTTTGAGTTTTTGCATGCTTGGTGTGTATATCTTGGCAAATAAAAGCAAAATGAAATGAGATTGCTAATCAAAACCAGCGGGATTTATATATACATAGAATGCTGAAGTTGGAATAATTATTCAATTCTCTAGTTAGCGCTGAAGAAGGTATTCTTAGACCTCCTACTTTGCTAGAGAATATGTGGAATGAATTCAGTTTAATTTGTTTCTTTCTATGTCTTCCATTTTATACCATATTTTTGTTCTCTCTCTCTTTCTCTCTCTTCCATTGTATGCCATATCTCTCTCTGGTTTTTCTCTCTCTCTTTTTCTCTATTTCTCTCTCTCTCTTTCTTTCTTCTACCAGGGTCCCTTGACAGTGAGGTAATGTGCTCGTCTTTCGCTCCAAAAGAAAAGTACGTTCGCGATTTTTACTTGGAGGTATTGGACTAATCTGATCTGAATATAAGTTAGATCGAGTTCTTAGTTCTATCGGTGAACGATGACAGATTATAAGGTCCCGTCTTACATTTGAGCACTTAAGAAAACAACAAACTCTTGGAAGTGTAAAATTGATAATGGTAGGCTGAAAAACCATAACCGGATTTTTTTTTAACAACCCATTATTGCTAAATTTTGCCACTCACGAAATTGCGTCGTGAACTTTTACTGGTGCTACGGAGAATGTGTTCTGTAGTTGAAATCGCTGTGTGAATGTAAGAGATCGAAGCACATGGTTAATCATCCTTTTACATTTACCTTTACCTCATCCTCATCCTTTTAGTGGTCCTATCAGTCAATCAATTAGGCGATCTCTCTTTCTCTTTCGCTCTATCTCTCTCCCTCTCCCCTCTCTCTTCCTCTCTTTCTCTCTCTCTCTCTCTCTACTAGTACAAATAGCAACAAGTGAATAAAAGGTTACATATTTCATAGGGACGCACTGGAGCTAATTAACATGGCAAATAAGTTGACATGTATATTGAGGATTTCTGAAAACACAATTACCAAATATTTAAATTAAATCGCGATTCTTATTTCTACCGACACCCGTCGTTTAGCGTGTAGAGGTCGTTTTTAAGTCAACGACCAGGTAGCTCAGAGGTCGTAGCTCAATTTCAGTGTTTATCAGCTGTGTTTTTCATGAGACTCATATACCTACCTGTCAAGGTAGTTAACATAAATCAGTAGGTTACCTGTAGAAAAGCAAACACTGTTGTATATTATAATTCAAGGGTGGAGTGTCCTTTGTCCAAATCATACAAACGGCTAACATGTCTTTAGGTCTTCTATAAACACGCCTACTTACAAATAGACATTGAATGCCGCGTTTGTGAAGTGTTAGATGTCTTAAAGAAACTTGAATTAATTTTTAATTAAGTGTCTAATCACCAGCCGCGGTCGTGTTGTGCTTAAAGCAGTTGCTTTGTAAACGCGAGGTCTCATGATTAAGCTCCACATTGTGAATGACATTTATGTTATATCTTATTGTGGCGGTTTACAGTTCAATTCAGCATTAGATGGATCATTAACCGGGGTTTAACGTTAGTTGTTCTTGTCAAAGATCAATTATACAGGGTGTTCAAGATAATTGCAGCCCGTGAATGGAGCTAATCTGGTATATATGTACGGAAATGGAAAGGTTCAGTTATGACGTAGTATAGGTCAAGGTTGTGTGACGGTGTGCAATTGTAGTGCGGGAAGGGGCGATGAACAAATGTGACGTAGGACAAGCTAGTCAGAACCGGTTTAAATAGTAAATACAGACAACTCAATTTGTACCTGGCAACTTTCGAATTGTCAATGGGGCTGCAATTATATTGAACACTCTGTATATCACAATAAGAATGATTAAATTGGTAGCAATGAAGAACGAATACGAAGAAGAAGAAGATGGATCATGCTTAAATAGTTCGTCCTGAGCATAACGTTGTTACTCTAACAGTTCTTCAGAATTTAGAACAGATGTTCTGTCTCTGCAGCCATCATGCTCAAATAGTTCTGTCCTGACCATGCTAATTTGTCACTCTAACAGTTCTTCAGAATTTAGGACAGATGTTCTGTCTCTGCAGCCATCAGCTCAAATAGTTGTCCTGAGCATAACTTGTCTACATTCTAAATTCAAGTTCTGTCCTGAGCCATAACGTTGTTACTCTAACAGTTCTTCAGAATTTAGGACAGATGATCTGTCTCTGCAGCCACCATTCTCAAATCATCAGTTACGTCCAGATGGATGCCAGGAAAACATTGATATTTGACACCTACAGGTTTGGTCTTAATACAAAATTACCCACCAGGTTCCGTTGGTTAAAGAAAATTGTTCGCTGTTCAGTTAAAGTTCATCTTCATCGAACATGCCCATAATGGCGTCAATCATCTCCAAAGCATGTCTTTCAGTTTGTTGAGAATAATAACACTCATTCTGAGCTGCTCTCTACTAGTGTCAGCAGGCAGAACAGACACCAAATCATGTTCTGTACGCCTGTCTTCACTTGGGTGCAGATATAGGTCACACCCAGTCGACCTGTGTAAAATTATGCTTTGCGGAAACTAGACAAACCTGAAACAGACTGTCCAGTTTATGGTCAACAGCAAATTGAGCGCATGAACAGAAATCGCAGAAGACGAAGTTCTGTGCTGATGCATATATCTGCTGTTTATAGTTCATATGTACGATTCCAACTTCCCTGCAACGGGTCATCCCATAATTGCACCGTTCCTGTGAAAACGAAAAAACCCCACGAAATGCTAACAACTGTCTCATGTGTCGTGAACTAATTCCAGAATGAAGGAGCCGTACCGCCACAAAAAGCAACCTGCACGCATAAATGCATTTAGCCGCCGTGTCAACACAAAACTGTTCATTACTTGAATTACAATTCTTGTCGAAGGTAATATCAATCACGACAAAATCCAGCTTTCTGCACAAGCAAAATACTGCATATGGCAGATTGAGTCAGTTCGTCATAACCGCTGTCCGCCATTTTCTGAATACCCACAATCACTATAAACGCACGGTTGACACAGTAAAAATCATTCCATGTAACATTCATAGCTCACAGCGTTGCACAAGCACTAACTCAGTAGCTCGGCAAACGAAACCGGAAAATACCCGACCAAACATGGCGGAAATGAGCTAGCAAACTCGTGTCCAGAATCAAATTGTTCTGAATTCTGAATGGCCCTACCGCATTCCGCCATTGCTGGCCAGATTTTTCACTGCACATCTTTCACCATATTTTTCACCATATATCTACTGTGTTTTCTCACATGGTTTCCCTATATTGCCGTACCAAATCGTACGCCTAGCTTGCTTAGTCGAAATAAAGAATACCCTTTATATTTTTCGTTGAAATCTTCAAAGCGTAAACTCATATGGAATTATTTGAATTGAAAATGAATCAAATGGTATTATAAATGATCAAAGAAAAATGCTGGCCTAACTCTTTATTCCCCAATATACCTCTTGACATGATAACAGATTCTTACTTCACTTTTCTAGACTACGTTTAATTATCACAGTTATCTACCTGTCATGTCTATTACCCAAAATATCAAATTAAAATTTACGACGAAATGCTTGAGTAAAGCCTGCTTGCACAGTGGAGCAATCCAATCATTCTTTGATTACAAAACCAGCCACATAAACCAGATTTATATGTATTTAAATAATTCAAATCTTCACCTCTGTCTAGATATAAACAGATTTTTCTGATAAGAATGACGCAATAGAAAATATCTATTCACTTCTTATAAATATACTTGAAGTTACCTAAGAATGTTGTGTGCATTTTTGTTATATGTGTATACTTGTTTTGATGTGTGCTGTTATTTCGTCCACTATATATATATATATATATATATTACTTCTCTCTCTTCTCTTTGCCTTTTTACCCCGGGTTGGGGCATAGGCCCTCAACCAACTCATGCCAAGTCTTCCTATCTCTAGCTATCTCCTGCAGCTCCCTCCAGCTCTTCTTTATATTGTTGATCTCCACCTCAAATCTCGTCTCCATGTATTTCTCGGCCTCCCTTCTTGCGCTGTCCTTGCGGGTTCCAGGCAAGGACCCTTCTTGTTATATTCCCTCCGGTTTTCGCAAAGTGTGTCCTATCCAGCGCCAGCGTCTTTTTTAACCTGTTCGTTCACTGGAATCTGTCTTGTTCTCTCCATAAGTTCCTCATTTGTGACCCTATCATACCATCTTATTCCTCTATTCTGCGCAGACACCAGTTGATGAATGTTTGCAATTTATGCGCTATTGTTTTAGTTGTTCTCCATGTTTCTGACCCATACAGTAGAACTGCTTTAACATTAGAGTTAAATATCCGTATTTTTGTTCTAGATTTGATTTCTTTGGACTTCCAAACGTTTCGCAGTGCAATGAAAGCTCCTCTTGCCTTCTGTATTCTTATTTTAACATCTCTATCCGTTCCACCCTCTTTGTCTACGTTGCTGCCCAAATATGTGTATGATTCTACCTCTTGAAGTGGATTCCCATAGGGAGATCGAGTTGTCGTTTGCTTGGTTAATTCTCAATATCTTTGTCTTTCCCTTATGAATGTTCAGCCCTAGTTGCTGGGACCTTTGATTCAATGTGTTAAGCTTATCCTGCATCTGATTTCGTGTATGTGACAGAAGGGCTATATCATCAGCGAAGTCCAGATCATCTAGTTGCTCTGTCAGAGTCCATTGGATTCCATTTCTGGTGTTAGTTACTGTGGTCTTCATAATCCAGTCTATTGTCAGTAAGAACAACAAAGGTGATAGAAGACAACCCTGACGCACTCCTGTTTCTATTCCGAAAGTATCTGTTAGTTTACCTTCATGAAGAACTCTACATTTCATATCTCTATATGTTGCTTTTATTAGGTTAATAATTTTCTGTGGGATTCCATAATGCCTCATTAATTTCCAAAGGGTTTCCCTATCAATACTGTCAAAAGCCTTCTCATAATCAACAAATCCGATATAAAGTGGGGATTTCCATTCAATACTTTGCTCTATTATTATACGTAATGTGGCTATCTGGTCAGCACAGGATCTATTTGGTCGGAAGCCTGCCTGTTCATCTCTTAGCTTTATATCGATGGCATCTCTCAGTCTCTCCAGGATGACTCTGCTTAGTATTTTCCCAGGTACTGACAACAGCATTATTCCCTATAGTTTTCACACTTCTGAAGGTCCCCTTTCTTTGGTAGCTTCACCAGGTATCCTTCTCTCCAGTTTGCTGGTATTTCTTCGGTCTCCCAGATTCTGCTAAATAATGTATACAGTATTTCTGTGGATGTGTTTATGTTGGCTTTAACCGCCTCTGCTGGAATACCATCTGGACCGGCCGCTTTTCCATCTTTTAAAAGTTTAATGGCTTTACTAATCTCCTCCTTGGATGGTTTCTCACAGTTGATGTCCAAGTCAATTTCTGCCGGTTGGATATCTGGGGGTTTGTAGGTGCTGGTCTGTTCAGGAGTTCCTTGAAGTATTCCATCCATCTTTCCATTTGGTCTCTAACATTAGTGATAGTTTCCCCACTACTATTTTTGATCAACCCATTTGATGGTCTGTATTTTCCTGCTAGCTTTCTAGTGATATTGTAAAGATCCTTAAGGTTTCCTTTTCCTGCAGCTACCTCTGCTTCTCTTGCTAGCTTTTCTACGTATTGTCTTTTATCTAACTTTATTTGTTTCTTCACTTTCTTGCTAGCTTCTGTGTATTTTCCTGGGCTATGGCTTTGGCAGTTCTAGTTTTGCTATTATTTAAATCTGCTTTCCTCTTTTCCTTTCTTCTATTTCCTTGAGAGTTTCTGGAGTTATCCATGCCTTATGATTCCGCTCCTTCTTTCCTAATACCTCTGTGCATGTTTCATTCCAAATATTTTTGGCTTGCTGCCAGCATTCTTCCCACTCACCTCATCTTCTAATTGCCGCAACACCTCATACTTATTAGAGACTGTGACCATGAACTGTTCCTTTGTTTCTTGACTTCTGAGGTATCCTACATTATATTGGTGTCTATGTTCATGGGATGTTATGTATCGCTTAAGCTTCAGTTTAATTTTACTTATCAGCAAATGGTGATCCGAATCTACATCTGCCCCCTTAGGACCCTTACATCTTGTAGAGATGACCTGAATTTCTTGTTTATGCATATGTGGTCAATTTGATTTTCTGTTCTGTGATCTGGTGATACCCAGGTTGCTTTATGTATTCTTTTATGTGGAAAGACACTTCCACCTATGACGTATTGATTCGCTGCACAGAAATTAGTGAATAGTTCTCCATTTTCGTTCATTATTCCTATTCCGTGTTTCCCCATGATCTCCTCGTAGCCTATGTTGTCAGAACCTATTTTGGCATTGAGGTCACCCATCAGAATTTTGATGTTCCCATTTCTCTGATTACCTATAGTATTTTGAAGTTTTATGTAAAATTCCTCTTTACTTTTTCCTCTTTATCATTGGTAGGTGCATAACACTGGGTCACATTCAAGAATACTTTCTTTTGGTGGTTCTGAATGTTGCTGTGATTATCCTAGGACTCACTGCTTCCCATTTTATTAGTGCAGTCTCCACTTCTTTAGATAGCATTAAAGCCACTCCTTCACTATGGGCGGCATTTTCTTCCATATGGCCTGAGAACAGCATTGTTTCTCATGTGTTTAGACGTTGTTTGCCTGCACCATTCCACCTAGTTTCACATAATCCCAAGATGCCAATCCCGTGAAATTTCATCTCATTTACAACCTGTGCTGTCTTTCCCATTTGATACATACTTCTAACATTCCAGGTGCCAATTCTGGAGCTTTTCCTAGGTGAAAGGAAGATAATCTGCGGTGTAGACTCATTGCGGCTTTCTCTGCATCGCTTCATACATCTTCTAGAAGAGCTTCCTTTCCTCTTGGTTGGCACAGTTTTTATTTTATTTTTATGTGAATTGTTCATGGTTGGTTGGATTTTGTGGCTAAAATTTTCTACTGGATAGGGTAGCCAGCCTACGCCAAACCCACCTTAGTCGCCTCTTACGACATGCCTTGTAGGTCGCAGTGCTGCTACTCTTTGCTCCCCTTGCGGGCCCCGGCAGCACACGGGCGATATATTACTTACTTACTTACTTAATCCGTCATGCCTAGTGACACATGGGGCTTCAGAAAGGACTTTCCATGCTCTCCTGTCCCGTGCAACCTTCAGCGCAGAGCCCTAGTCAGAAATGCGGTGTCCAGTTCCTCTTCCATCATGCGCCTCCATGTTGTCCGTGGTCTGCCTTTCTTCTCTTTCCTTCTGGTGTCAAAGTGAGGGCTACCCTTGCAGGCATTTCTTGTCTCATTCTCATAACATGTCCGAGCCATTTCCATCTTCTCTTTTGAGTATGTCATTCATTGCCTCTTGTCTCTTGCATCTTGGAGTAGTTGGTTATTGGATTGATATATATTATCACAAAGGTAAAATGCCTGTGCTTATACAAGCACTGTTTAAATCTGACCTTATTTTCCATGTTGTGTAGTCGATGCTGTTGAAAAGACACTACAAAGCGAGGCTCTTTTTTAAGAGATCTAGTTTTGTAAACTCTCGTCTTCACGTCTATGAGAGAGTGGCTAAAGATATTTTGTCCAACCATGATGTCAGGCCATCTAACATCTTTTCCCTCTAACCTCCACGATCTCTCCTTCCCTGTATGTTACCCATTGTTACCAAATATTCCAAACTTCCGCTCCCATTATTTTTAACCTGAAGAACATTGATTTCCTGATTTGTATTCATTTGATCAGGTTGCATTGTGTGCAAACCTCTGTTAAATACTCAGTGGCGGCTCGTAGTCATTTTTCTTGGTGGAGCCAGACAAAGTTTTCGGAAAAATCATGGTTTTTGGACTATTTACTGTTATTTGTCTATTCTGGGAAATTATTACAACTTTCGAATAAAGAACAAATGCTTCTGTTCTGCAACAGCTTGATATTAAAGAGAGTTGGCTATTCATCATCATCATCAAATAGTTTGTACTGAGCAGAACTTTGCCCTCCCCCTCCAAACAGTAATCCGGAATTGCTATCTCTCATAAGCCAGATCTCCTGCCTCTGCAGCCATCATGTTCAAACCGTCAGTTACATCCCGAATTCATCTTCTCCGTGGTCCTCTTCCTCTCCCTGCTGGCCTGCCTCCCTCCGTACGGTCTTCTCCAGCCCCCCTCATGTCTCTCCATATGTCCAAAATATCTCAATTCTCTCTTTCCCATCTTTAGCATCGGCCAGCTTTCTCTGATCATGAGTTCCTTCTACATAGATTCACTTGCTCACCGTTCTGTCCATGACACACGGAGGACTTCTCTGCAACACCCATATTCAAAAGCATACATGTGCTTTTCACTGCCTCATCAAATGCCAATTCCCCACATCCACATGTTGGCTATTAAAGAACATAAAATCAGAACCAATTAAATATTTCGGCCACATCAAACGACGTAAGTACCCAGAGAAGATTTTTTTTTTAAAGAAGCATCTATGTGAAGGGAACGCGCGTTACCTGCATTACTGACTACACGTACTTACTATTCCGCCAGCCAACTATAGACATGTTGGGTGATTTTCTAATATATATAATCTCTCTTCGTAAACTTGTCAGCTATGCAAACGAAAAAGAAAGTGAAAGTACATTGTCGTAGACAAATGTATATTGATGGAATGGGCGATTAACTTAAACTATTATATGATGATTAGTAACATACTTCTATTATTTTCTATAATTGTATACTATTTTTGTATATAATTCGTGATTGAATCGCAATTTAAAAGAACTATGTCATCAAGAAATGAGTTGACGTGTGTAAGAATACATTAGCTACCAGATGAATAAAAATGACGTAATTGTTTTGACACTTATCGTAGACGTCTAAGGTCAACGGTCGAAATGTTACATCGTAGATAGGCATATTTTAAAATGAACTACGGAAAATAGTACGCTGAAATATGTGTGACTATTCAGACTGTATATAATATTTTTATTAAGATTGTTATGCTATTATGATATAATATTTATAATTTAGTGTTGTATATTCAACTCTCAAAGCTAATCCGTGTCAAGTTAGAAGTAATATTTGAAGAAATAATTTTTTAAATAATGAGTACACTTAATCCTTTTGGTTAGGCGGGAGGGGGCCGGACCTAACTGGCCTTAATGACAAGAGTGTATACTAATGAGGGAGGAAAGATGCTGAATTCAGATTTCGGACTGTGTAATGTTTTAGCGTTATATATAAACTTTCAAAGCCAATCAGTATCAAGTTAAAAGTAATAATTAGGAACAAATAATTTCAAAAATTAATAAGTACACGTTACTCAAAATGTTTGGTGGGGCAGGAACCCACTAGCCCTAATGACGAGCCTTTCCTGTAATTATCATTATTTGTTGTCTTCCTTTTCCACAGGAATTTCAGCATTCATATGTTAAACAACATCGTTGTGTCGTCCAGTAATCTTTTTGATTGTATGCATTGTCTATGATTCATTGCCATATTTTAGTTATGGTTCAATATAGCACTGTAGTTCTCAATTCTGCAGTGTTGCTGATAGTGTATTCAAGCAAAGTCTGGTTATACAGTATTAGGAATGTCAATTACAAATAGTGAATGACAAATTCAATTGTTGCGTTTGTCATCTGTAGCTTAAGCGGTAGTGAGCTTGATCACAACCAAAGCGTGTATGGTTCAAACTCTTCCCGCTGCCCAGCGTGTTCGTAGCGCGTTGGACTGCGGGTGACTAGCCCTCTGTGTGTGCGGGTTCAATTCCGCAGGCTGGCAGAAAAGCCACAGGTACCCCAGATTCACGGTGTTCGTAGCACCGAACCGAAGGGTTACGATGTCAATGGCACCGAGCCGAAGAGCTAAAAGCTCAAGTGCTTCTGGATCAGAAAAAAAAAAAAAATGGTTTAAACTCTGCGCGGTCAGGTTGGAAGCAAATTCGTTTCCGTGGGATGTTTAAGAAAGGTTAAAATAGATCTCACCTTTCATAAAGCAGTGGCAAACTACTGAACGTATAAGTGGTGTCAAGAAAATCACCGTCTCATTTACTGTGATTGATGGCTTACATCCTCTAAAGAATATGCCACTATTTGTATTTCATCAAGTAACAAATCAACTTCTATCTCCCTTTCTAGTGTAGGTGTTAACATACAAACAAGATGATGTGTTTCTGTTTCATAATCATCAAGGTGCGTATCCTTTATAGGAGTTGCTCTCTTTGCAGCACATCTGAAATTCACTGTCTCTAGCCAGTTCACCCACTTCGTCGATGGTCATATTCATGGTTTCTTTAATATCTTGTAGCCATCTTTTCTTGGTCTGCTCTGCTTTTGGGACCCTGCCCTCTAGTATTGTTCTTCCAGGCCATCGTGACGCTTGATGTGACCAAATTATTAATTTGTCTGTATAGTATGTTGTTTATCAGCCAATTCTCAATTCAGTTTATGTTTACCTTTACAAAACATTCAATTTTTGCACACAGATTTCATTAAAATTATATCCAGTTCTAGAATATATTAACCTACATTTGGGATAACTTATTGATTGGTTTTTTTTAAAAATTGAAACTAGCTGAAATAATTAATTATATAATTATGAATCATTTGCGTATAAGTAAAACCGTATGTTGATATTAACACTCTAATTGATACATTTTTGTCAATTAATCAGTTTTAAAATCAAGCAATTATATGTGTAAATCACATAACTGGAATGTGAACATCTAAAAAATATGTTTGGAGTAAACTTTAATCTAAAAGTATGCTTAAACATCTCCAAATAATTTCATAGATTTTAATAAAAAACATTAATGTCTTAAATACCTGATTTTGAAAACAGAAAACACAGTAAAAGGGTCAAGTCTGAGCTCTAATAATATGTGCTATCATGGAAAATTGTATGAGTCTATAGTTAAAAATTTGCAAATCATTGATCTCAGACACTTTTAATTTTGAGAAAAAATCGAGCATTTCCGAAAGCATTCTAAGAATTTATAATTAATCTATTTATTTATCAAATTAACCTTTAGCCTTTCTAATCCGATACACTGGCTCATAGAATTTCTTAAGATTACGCAAAGCCAGTATATTGTCTAATTTAGTATATATTACGAAATAAACGCGTCCGGATGTAAAATAAATTATGGAGTGAAAGGGATAATACACATTTGTATAAATATATCTATTAGTTTTACACATGAGATGTGCTCAAAGTCTGTCCTTTGTAGAAGAACTATCACTTTGTTAAACAAGAGAAAGTACAATTAATTCAGAACAACATTTCGAGTTCGTTTGAAGAGTTGAATTTTGTTGAGTTTATTGCTGTCTTTTGTCAAAATAAAAACATTTGATTTTAATGACAACTTCTATCTACCTTAAGTTGTCAAAACACAAACACGTGAACAGATAAATAGAAACATTAAATTTCGTTGGAAAATAGATACTCTGAAGTTATTTTAAGCTGTATTTTGTTTTGATAAATTAAAGAATGTGATTTTTTTGCAAGTTTTTGACAGATCTGCCCCCTAATTTTTGTTTCAGCATGTTGACTACCTCCCTCTTTCTTTCTCTCTTCTATCTCCTCTCTCTCTCTTTTCTTTCATGTAACGCTTTTGGCTCATAGGTACCAACAAATGCACGCAATTTGCGACCGTCATCTGTATTGTATTCCAGATATAATTACTTTCTGTTATTCTTGTTCTACTGTTCTCCTCCAGATTGCTTTGGGTCTTCCCCATTTTCGTTTAGCCTCTGGTGTTCATCTTAGTGCAGTTTCGTTACAGTTCTAGTTTCCATGCGTATCACATGTCTTCGGCGTTTCCTTTCTATGATGGTGCTCATATTCTCTTGTGAACACTGATCAATCAGTTCTTGGTTAAAGACAGTATTTGGCCAGAACACGAGTAATATGTTTCGCTGATCTTACAAGTATTGTTGCTAAATACTAACCTTCCATTATGATGTGCATCTGTAGCTAGCAAGTCATTTACATGAGATAAGGTACTTGTGTCTCGCTCAAAAGGTTTTAATTCAGTTTCCCGCATAGAGGGATCGATATATTTTCCAAAGATCCATGCTCTTAAGAGCAATGTACGGAAACCTACAGATCCGCAGGTGATCAGACCGGAACAGATCAGATCTGTAGAAAACCGTCAGTAGGCTGCGATAATATTAAGTAAACGGGTGATATATAATGCGGCAGACATATTACAGTTTTGAAAATGAAAATCATGGTATATCCTTTACAGGACGTAGCCATCAACCACAGTAAATGAGTCGTTGATTTTCATCACCATTCACGTTCAGTGTTTGCCATTGCTTTCTGAACTGTGAGGTTTACTTTACCTTGTGTAAAAATCCCACAGAAACGAATTTGCTTCAAAACTTGTCCACCGTGAGGTTTGAACCAGGTACGCTTGGGTTTGTGATCGAGCTCACTACCGCTTGAGCTACAGACGCTCACATTACTGTATTAAAAATTCTAAAAACCTATAGGATTAAATATGACAATCATTTATTTTCCATAGCTTATGTAATATTGTAATATATTTGTCTTTGTCTATACCGCCTGATCTCAATGTAGCAGAGGTCGAGTTTATAGTCCTATCGGAGACGGACGGTAAAACGAACGTCAAGTGTTCAAGATAAGCATGTAACTGAATCCTTGTCAATTGAAAGTGGATATGAAAATGTTACAATGCTACTACTGCCCGTGCATAATTCATTAAAAAGATTTGAAATAAAAATGCCTATATACATGTTTAATAATAATCTTCTCGTACCGTTATACGTTACTTAGAGCCTGCATGTAATTTCTCCATACCGCTCTATCCCGGGCAACTCGCTCAATCTCCTCCATGGAAATTCATTTGCCTCTCTCAGCAAAATTCGTTTCAGGGTCTCCTTAGGTCAACTTCTCTTTCTTGAACCCTTTGCATCCCACTTCAATGCCTGCTTTGATATTCGTTGATCATTTCTTCTCAAGGTGTGTCCAACATATCTCCATCTTCTCTTTCATACACATGTTTATCATCTTCAAAATTACATTGGGGAGACTTGCACATATAAGGAGTTCGCTCACTGTAGCTGAGATCTTCCTACGCAAGCAATAGATCATTGCACACGTTTTTATTCACCGAAGTGAAAAACTGAGATCTTATTAATGAATAAATCAATAAGTCAATCAATCTAGAATGTGTGTATTCATATAACAAGCCGTTTACATTCCATGTGAAAAAAACTTTGCTCATTAGCCAGTTCTCCTAACACTCCTTAGATTTATTCAAGGTTCGTCAATGTATTACAATTCTAGGAGCCTTGGTCATCCTTTGCCTTGTCTTTCATGTCCCTGCCTTCCCTTATTCTTCTCTCAAAACAAAAAATAAAGTTTAGATTGAACACTTGAATTGAACTACACCCATGGACCTCCATTAAGATAAGAATTATTTGCTTGACACTGTCAGAAACTGCCCGATCCGCGTGTTGGAAATTACAATGCTAACGACTTGGACAGATGAGTAATTTCGGAAATTCCGTTGGGACTTAAAAAAACGTCATTTAACCGATAGACCATTCATATTGTCAATAAATGGAGTACCTAGCGACCGTGATAGAAAGATCGGTTAATAGCAAAATCAATGTTTTAAACAGATAGTCAGTGGTTCGCAATCTTTCTAATGCAGCAACCCTTTAATACGTTCTCACGTTGTGGTGACACCTAACCATGAAATTATGTAACAATATTTATTTCTAATTATGATAAATATGTGTTTTCTGATGGTCTTACGCGACCCCTGTGAATTGGTCGTTCGACCCCCCAAAGTGATTGCGACCTACATTTTGAATACCACTGAGATAGATAAAGTGGTACTTAAAATAGAAATAATTAAAGATTGGGAGAACAAAAACACACTTTTATAGCACTAAAATAGATGTTGAATCGATTCAACGATTTAAGCAGTTTGGATGTACCTGTTATACAAGTAGAACTGGGTGTCAGAGGGTGCAGAGTGAGGATTGTGTTTAATCAATGAACCACAGAAACCATCATCATTCATACTCTTCAATATCTATTGGAGGAGACTGAGCACCTATGGGTCTGCCAAGAGTGCAATAACGTCAGTTCCGTAACCACTAACCAAAAACTATACCACACATCCCAAAGTATATCTCTTGTAAATGCAGTATTTAGTAGAGGAGAAATGGTTTTGATTGATTGATTGATTGATTGATTGATTGATTGATTTATAAGAAACGAAATGAAAGAAGTTAAAGATTGATGATATGCTATGTTTTTCATAAAAATGACATACCAAATATACAAATAGATTAATTAATCAACACCGAACTTGTGTGTTGAGCAGCTGGACGCAGATGAATTTGCTGAAGCGGAGATCGGAGCACCTATGGACATGTCCGAAGTGCTATGATGATAGTCCTCATATAACTGATAACTGAAAACTGACATCAATTTTGAAATGCTAGAACATCGTCATCAAAATTATAAGAGTATTGTACATCACGATTTTTCTCCCGACATTATGCTACTAGTACAATCCTGGACGTTGACATCAAACGACAGAAGACAGCTTGTCAAGACAAAGTGTAAGTGTCTACGCAGACTTCTATGAGTATGAAAATAACCCGTTAGGGAATGAGAACATCGGACAAAATGTGGGTACAACATCAGTACTTAGCTTCAATAAAAAGCGACAAATTAAATCACTGGGCCACATTAACCAGCAGAGAGTGCGCCATAAAACACTATGCTATTCAAATTCAAAGGCTGCAAGACAAAAACGCATCATCCTCAGATGCCGTTCCGGCTGGCGAAGGCGATCATGGATCTCCACCGATTTCTGTCTCTGGCGTAACCTGTTATTTCAGATGTTGACTCTCTTCCGTGCCATGAAGTCAGGCTATTCAAAATTTTCTCTCTCTGTCTTCCTTTGTCTCGTCTCTCTTCGATTTTACTGATTGTTACAATGTGATCAAAGCCTCCCCTCCTCATTACATGTTCGAAAGATGATGACTGCCTCTTTCTTATATTGATTATACGTTTTCTCTGTGTCTTGACCTCATTCAACACCTCAACATTAGTCATTTTACCAGTCAATGGGATTCTCATCACTCTTCTGTAAAACCACATCTCTGTGACACTCAGAGATTTTTCGATCTGTGTGTTTATTGTCATGACTTGCATCTGTATGTCAGTATTAGTTCTATGTAACACTGTATAACTCTCATTCTGATCTCAACTGACAATGACTTGTTGAATATAATGCTTCTCATTTTCCGAAACAGAAACGAACCACGCAAACAAACAAGTGAACAACAGAAATAACAGAGGCAGTGAAAGACACTAGTGTAAATGCACACAAGAGCCCGTTTTATAAATCTCAGCTCATATTGACGATGTGTGGCAAAACAAGATTAAAGAAATCAAGAAATAGAAGATTTTCTACCGTGCAAAAATGTAGATATCAAACTAAGTTAAAATGTAATTCTAGTAAAAACACTAGCATGAAATAACAGGAGTGATCACTCATAAAAAAAAGCGCAAGATGAAATCGGATTCGCTGGGTTGAAAGGTGTAGATATGATATTTTACTGCCAACATGAATAATACAGACACTCAATCAAAAATACATCAAGATGGTGGTTTGTGGGCTAATTTAATCCTTCAATAATTTGCATACTTGATATATCACGAAGTGAACCTACATAAAGTAGATGGTGGTTTTTAGTAGTGGTCTATTAAAAATTCTTTCAAGTAACAACTGCTTGCACATATCTTGGACGCGTGACAATTATCGACTCACCTGAGGTGGAAGTGGACCTGACATTAAAAGTAGATCTAGTAAGCACATACAATTTTGACCTCTTCTGAGATGTGTCTGCGAATCGCTCAAATTAACATCATAATCAAGATTATTATACCGTTTCTAATCATACATTTACTTAGGATCAGTCCTGAAATTCAACATAGCTCCCTCTCTTCATCCCAAACACTTGTTTGATTCTATCTTTCTACCATATCCTGCTACTTTATTTTCTAATTTCATTGTTCACTTTTCTGTAATGTTATCACTTTTTCTCTGTTTCACTCTCTACCTTATCTGCTTGTACATTTCACTGTCAGTAATCTACCATTACTGCTTTCCACACTGCTCTTCTAATCATCCGCTCTTTTATGCTTTTCCCATACCACCTTCTTTGTTTTTCCACACTAGTTTTTCTAATCATACCACCTTTCTTGTTCTTTCCCACTGTTTCTTTAATCATACTCCTTTCTTGTTTTCCCACACTGTTTCTTTAATCATATCTCCTTATCTTGTTATTCCCCACACTGGCTCTCTAAGTACACATGTTTGTTATGTTCTTACACCCACTATTTCTCTAAACCACCCAGTTTTGATGTTATGTTCTTACACCCACTATTTCTCTAAACCACCCAGTTCTGTTGTTATGTCATCATTACACCACTAATTCTTAACATCAAGTTTGCACTCTGCTCTGACCACCACTATTTCTCCAAAAAACCCAGTTTTATGTTATGCTCAATTCAACACCACTCTTTTCAAACCACCCATTTATGTTATGTTCTACACCCTTTTCTATCCCCCGTTTTGTCTGTTGTCTCTTATCAAGTTTCTCATACCCATCTTGATGTTATCTCTTCACCACTATTTTTGAAACGAGACAATTTTACATGTTATGTTTCTACCTCCAATATTCAAACAATTTAGAGGTATTGTCTACACTCTCTATTTCTCACAAACATATGTTTTGATGTTATGTTCTTACACTACTATTTTTTTCCCTCATTCCCATCTTTATGTTTGTCTTTACACGTTTGGATATCAAATTCCTACCAGTTTGCATGTGTCGTTTATTGCCCTACCAACCATAGTTTAGTTGTTTGTGTCTGATCACCCACTGATTTCTTCAACAAGTTTGTCTATTGTTCTTCATTCCACTAGTTCCGAAACACCCAGTTTGTTGTTATGTCTTACAATCTTCTTTCTGCCAGCTTAGTTTTGTCGAGCAATCAATGTACTTTAAGTTCTTCAGTTCTGTTGTGTGTTCACTCGCTTACTGAACTCAATGTCGCTCTCTCCAAACGAATTTATAATATCAGCCTGTAATTCAACATCACTCTTGGACAACGCATACCTCAGCCTATCCATTCTATTCCCCTTCTACCCTGCTCGGGCACAAATACTGATCCTTTCAGCTTTGTCCAGCGATTCTATCAATTTTTCCTATGACATCTTTGTATATCAAGTCTTCTGACATACTCATTGAGTCACTGAGAAAACATGAAAATGATAAAAGCGAGATTCAGCCAAATCTCTGCATGGTTCTATCAAAAGTTTTGCTGGAGCTTTGATTGAATTATTGGCTATCTCAATAAGGCTTCTTCTTGCTATTTTTTCGTCACAGTGATTTCAGCTTGATGAGGTTCTGAGTTCCTGAGTGGGTCGGTTGCTGGTGTTTACCGACCTGAGTGTTGCGGGCCAAAGTGGTTGCGTGCGACCTGATGAACGGGCCAATGTGGTTATTGGCCGTTGTTCCGGCCCGAGTGGTTACGGGCCCAAATTTGGGGTGTCAAGAATAGAACCACTGTTACCTACCACGCATGTCGTAAGAGGTGACAAAAGAGGTTTGGCTGAAATCGGATGCACATGTCCTAAATGTGTAAAAAGTCTATGCGTTTAGGGTCTAACGAAACCAATGTCAATGTATACACGTTCTTGGCAAAGATCAAACATATCACAAAGAGTGATTAAAATTGGCGTAAAGAACAAACGCAAAGAACAAGAATTTACGTTTTGTATGTGAACCATCTAGAATATTATTTATATATACTCCAGCACTGGTTTTGTTTCTACCAAGTCTCTAATAGTCTCGGTATTTTTAATTGTATCTTTAATTGTTACTCCAATATATTTCTCATGAATTTCATCTCTGTTTCTATAAGTTCTTCTTTTTTATGCTCAAGAGTCCAATTTTGAAACTGATAGCCCAAAATTGGGGGTGAGTATCGATTCGTATACTTCTCATTTTCTTTATGTAAATCTTGTAACGAGAACATCAGAAGTAGAGTGGGCATAACTTCAGGCATCGAATAATTTAAAGAATAACAAATGCAGTGATTTGAACATTTAATGAGAATGAAATGCAACCAACCACCAATAACAGCGTACATCAAAAAGATATCAGGTACTAGAGCCAAGGGAAGACCAAGAAAAGATGGATAGACAATATCAAGACCACACTAAATAAACACGGATATAACACAACACGGGCGACTCATCTGGCTCTGGAAATCAAATTAATAATCATAAAACTTCCATCCCGACGGTTAACGCATGAGTGAACAACAAACTGCATCATTCAACTGAGAATAGATAATAGATAGATAGAAGAGGCATGTTTGCAATTGAGTATCAGTGTAATTTGGCCGATGACTTGGTTTGCTTTTTCTTGACTAGATAGGAATCTTCTGTTATAACTTGTAAACTAGTGTTTAATTAACTTACAAACAAAAGATGTATGTTCTTCAATTTATATATCAAAACCAGTTATCTGCAATCATATCCAGACATTTACTCCTAGCAAGTCTTTATCAATCAAACGAACGAACAAGTTTACAAACTTAAATGAAAACTATAAATACGATCAAATAAATATAATAATCATTAAGGAAAATTTTTGTGAAAAAACGAATTATCTGTCAATATATATGTCACTATAGATAAACTCATAAAACTCAGAAATTTTGAACGGTAAAAGAAATAAAAGCAATCAGTAATTATACTTCATCTGTCCCGTCTTATTGAACAATATAGTTACAAAGCTATAAAAAGTACATATATAACAGCAATTAAGAATGTTATGTTTCTGTTGAGTCGATGTTGCCTGCTCAATGGTGATCGTCATACAACGTCTATATTTCTCAAAATCGCTATCGATCATGGAGGAAGAGATGGTGTCTGTACTCTGGAACTATCAAAGCTTCCGAATTGTCAGTTCATTGAAATGGTAGTTACTAAATTGAAAATTCGTATATCGCGAAGTGTTGGGCAGAATCGGTCATGCATCATCTGCGGTTTCTAATATAGCCATTGTTGACGTACAATACATTTGTAGGTAATAAATTTAGAACTTTCCAAGAATAGGCTTTCTAAGCGCTTATAGCCTCGGATAAGGTGCTTACTTCTGCTATGACGCGTTCAGCAATATCTCGCTAGGAGGCTCTCTCTAACAGCATAGAACTTCCAATTCTGACAGGGTGAAACTTGTCTAACTTTCCACCCTCATAGTTCCCTTGTGAAGAAAGTCTTATTCCGTCATCTCTCCATTCTTCAGTCTGATCCTGAGACACGTTCAATCTTCAAACACTATCCTTTGGTGGCGTACAGACGGACAGAAGCCTTAAGGATATGTTGGTTCACAGTCGCCTCAAGCCTCATATCCAGAGTCATTTTGGCACCATCCAGTGTGGCCGTCGGCGCTGCAACACTTGTGCTTATGTAATACAGACCCGCACGGTGTCTTTTCCAAAAGGAACGTTCGTTGTTGAAGACAGTTTCACGTGCGAGTCCCGTAATATTATCTATGCCATTATCTGCAAGCGGTGCAACAAGGCCTATATTGGGAAACCGGCAGGAGACTCAGTGACCGATTCGCCCAACACTTGCGCGTTATACGCCAATGCTCTGTGACCCTGTAGCTACCATTTCAATGATACTGGCCATTCAGGAGCTTGCGATGTCCAGGTCACAGCCATCCGATCATGTTCCTCTGATGATCGTAGTCGATTTGCTCTGGAGAATCGGTTGATTTCTTTGTAGGGTACCTTGCGACCACGCGGCTCAACGTATTACATTCTTATGCTTCTTAGTACTTTCTCTTCCCATGCTTTGTAATCTATATGGGTATATGTTGCATGTATTACATTCTTATGCTTCTTAGTACTTTCTCTTCCCATGCTTTATAATCTATATGGTATATGTTGCATGTATTCAAGTTATATATTTACTAGATGTTTCATTGTTTCTTTTCCGTTCTATTTCTAGTTTTTATGTGTGTTTTTGTGTTACATTTATTTCGTTATTCGTTTTATTCCAGATTTTCATTAGATACGTTGGTATTTGGTCGTCCATTGTGTTTCATTTTAATTTGTCACTCCTGTTTGTTCGTTTGCTTGATAAAGGCCTTGTTGGTCGAAATGTTGCTGTTTATCGTCACTGTTTCTGTATTTTGTAAAACTATAGTACTTTGTTTGTACGTGTTTCACTATTTGCTTTCTTGCATATTTGCTGTACTATGATATTGGTTATTTCATCTACTGTTATCGAACCTCTCAAAAACTTGAAGTGTTTAACTTATCTAAGTTATTGGTTTACAATGAAGATGTATGTTTTCTTTTCTTCTATTTCTATTGTACTATCAACATCTACCTAGTTATCCTTCAATCTATATCTCCAGACTTATTTATTCTTCTTTCTAGGCATTAATTCTGTTATTTATATCCAACAGCGTATACTGATATTAATGTTTACCAACTTATCATGATATCTATAATTATATGTATTATATTATTTATAAATATTAATAATTCCATTATTATAAGATATTTTTTTGGGCAGCACACGATTTTTAGTTCATCTCTGCCTCAACTGGGTATTCTCTCTCTCTTTGCCTTTTTTAGCCCGGATTGGGGTATAGAACCTCAACCAACTCATGCCAAGTCTTCCTATCTAACTGCGTATTAGGATAGCTTTTATAAGATAAATGCAATCAGTTTGATGTGATCACTTCATCTGTCCTGTGTTGCTGTTGATTGAACAATAATAGCTGCACAATATTCTTCACTAAAACATATCATATATAACAGCAAATTAGAACGTTATGTTTCTCTTTTGTTTTGATGTAAGATGTTTTCCTCTCGCTTCAATGCTGATCGGTTCGTTACCAACGTCTATATTTTTCTCAAAATCTGCTATCTTAATGTAGGTGAGATGGTGTTCCTAGTCCTACTTGAAACGAACGATAAAATGTACTTCCGTTGTTCAAGTTCACGAACATGATTAGTTACTAAATTGAAAAACGTGTTATCGCTGAATTAAATTTGGGCCATGTTTTCATATTGTAGGTGTATGTACAAATTCATCTGCAGTTTTCTTAATTATTAACCGATTTGTTTGAATAATATACCATTTTGTAGGTAAATAAATTGTTGTTAAAATCATTCTAAAACAAAGAAATAGTGGCTCTCTCAGCGACTTATAGGAGCCAATCAGTTAAGCATGTAAATAAACTTCTGTTAAATGAATATCGTTTAGAATAATCTGCATAGCTTCTCCCTGGGCAAAATTTACAAAAATGATTAAAAAAACAATTCCTACACAATTTTGACCATCTTAATATTAAAATGAGATCCCTCTCCGATCTGTTTTAGATTAAAAATTAAATCAATTCATAACAAAAAGACTTATGTAGGCTTACAGATGCACGCTAAATGCACCATCAGTAACTATAGTGGTTTTTCACAAAGAGCACTTTCTTTCTCAGTGTAGTAAACCTTTCAAGTTTTTATCTTAGTTGAAAGGAGTAAAATAAATTATAATATTATTATTGTGTTATTATATTACTCTCGTACAGGTATACGTTATATAGGATCTCCAACAATTTCTCCATACCACTCTATCTGGGCAATTCGTTCAATCTCCTCTGTGAACATGAACTCGTCTTCTACAGAACTTGTTCGCTGTCCATGAGTTCGTCCCGGGAAAAAACAAGAGATAGAATCATACATGGTTATTCTAGGAAGTGCAATCATGATAACCTTCTTAATCAATCAATCACTAAATCAATCAATCAATCAATCAATGTAAAAACGTGTTTCTCACTTTTCATATCAATTATATTTTTAAACACACATATTATATTCACTAACTTTTGCCCTCCAGAAATTATAACAGCTGTAGAATGATCCAGATATTGTTACTTTATAAGAGATCTCAGTGACATCCTAATATAACAAAAATGGAAATTTATCATCATTTGTTAACTGTGTCTGTTAACCGTTATTACAAATAATACTTCCCACGTTATTCCTGCTCACGCTTGGGAAAAAAATATCAGTTATATGACGTGACTCATTTATCTTTTCTCCATTTCTGTAGTTATCATCAACTATCAGAGATATTTGCTTCTGGGGGTGAATATATTTACATCTTTAGTTTCAAATCTGAACTTGATCCTGTACAATCGTGTTAGAAGACAGTTTGAATTGTTTACGATATTAACACTTTATCCTTAACATTCTGTTAACCATGAAGCAGTGTCAGATAACCGCAATAGCGTAGTGGTTAATGCACTCGGTTTTTAGGCTTTGGGTCCGGGTTAAATTTCATATTGGAAACATAATTGTGTTGGTCATGTCAACCTAGTGGGCGTCTGTAGCTTAAGCGATAGTGAGCTCGATCACAACCCATGCGTACGTGGTTCAAACACCGCGGTGGGTAATTTGGAAGCATATTCGTGTTATTTACTTGCCTCTGTTATTCAAGTGTTCCACCTTTTGCCTGGTGACCTTATGCCTTGTATCCAATGTATCTCTCTCTCTGTATCCAATGTATCTCTCTCTGTATCCAATGTATCTCTCTCTGTATCCAATGTATCTCTCTCTGTATCCAATGTATCTCTCTCTCTGTATCCAATGTATATCTCTCTCTGTATCCAATGTATCTCTCTCTCTGTATCCAATGTATCTCTCTCTGTATCCAATGTATATCTCTCTCTGTATCCAATGTATCTCTCTCTGTATCCAATGTATCTCTCTCTGTATCCAATGTAATCTCTCTGTATCCAATGTATTCTCTCTGTATCCAATGTATCTCTCTGTATCAATGTACTCTCTGTATCATGATCTCTCTGATCATGTATTCTCTCTCTGTATCAATGTATCCCTCTCTGTATCAATGTACTCTGTGTATCCAATGTATCTCTTGTATCCAATGTATCTCTCTCTTGTATCCAATGTATCTCTCTCTCTGTATCCAATGTATCTCTCTCTCTGTATCAATGTATTTTCTCTCTGTATCCAATGTATCTCATTCTCTGTATCAATGTATCTCTCTCTGTATCCAATGTATCTCTCTCTGTATCCAATGTATCTCTCTCTCTGTATCCAATGTATCTCTCTCTCTCTGTATCAATGTATCTCCTCTCTGTATCCAATGTATCTCCTCTCTGTATCCAATGTATCTGATCCTACTCTCTGATCAATGTTCTCTCTTGTATCCAATGTATCTCTCTCTTCTCTGTCAATGTATCTACAATGTATCTCTCTTCTCTGTATCAATGTCTATCTCGTCATGTCTCTCTCTGTATCAATGTATCTAAATATCGTTGTTTCTTTATTCTTTAAGAGCCTACTTGTTGATAATCTTCAGAACAAAAATATTGTAACAATTTATATTTAGGACTAGACACAGACAAGAAATGTGGTCCCACAAAAATGACAGAACAAAACGCTGTGAAATAAACAAAAAGGATTCCTGTCTTAGATAGAAAATGTCCTGCCTTGACTTAAGAAGTCGTTAATCCCAAAACAAACAAGTAATCAACCATTTTGAAATATTTTAGTTTAATTTAACTGAGAGATCATCATCAATGCATATCGAACCAATTAGTTGATACGTGTTCTGTTCTCTTTCTCAGTATGTCGCTAAATGTAGGGAAACTAACGACACCAGATCTATGCTGATTTACTATTTTTCATTGTTTTCCAGCATATTGATTTTGCCTTACTGTACCCCGATTAATTTTATAATTTTGCAGTTTGATTAAGGTTGTAGATTTATCCTCATTCATTGAATCGTCTGCACGCCATATCTTTCTTATAGCAATCAGAATATAAGACTAGTCCACTTCTCTTCTGTGTTCTACTGTAGTAATGCTTGAAAGTTCATCAATCTGGCCAGTCCCCTTTACGAATGCTTACCCTTTCCGAATAAACAACCCAATTTTATCAACCTCAGCCACGAAAGGTGCCCAAGTATTTCTAGAATCCAAATCAGGAGTGTCAAGAATAGATCTACTGTTACCTACCACTTATATCCTAAACGTCGTCTAGAGAGGTTGGTAGTGGGGCTAGCTACTCACCCCGTAAAAATACTAGACAGGTACAGAAACTACAACCAGTGAAATTCATAGCTCGCTGCCAGAGGAAGAAGAAAGACCCAACATGAAAGACACAGAAACACCTAGAGGCGGGAGTTGGAAAGGGAAAGCATGAAAATAAGGAGAAAGTGGAGAAATTTGGAAAAGATTACCTCGGATAGAAGGGCTTGGAAAACTTTGGTTGCGGTCCTTTGCCTGCGTAGAGATGACGAATAAACCTCCCCAGAGACTCCCTACTATTGAGAAAATCAAGAAATGTATTATCTCAACCACAAGAACGTTGTAGAAAACAAAATTTAAAAAACTTGAAACTAGGGACGTTCGATAGCCATATTTGTTCTCTTGTTGCTTTAACTTGGTCATGTCAAACATATTTGGTCATGTCATGTCAGACATATTCTTGGTCATGTCATGTCAGACATATTCTTGGTCATGTCATGCCAGACATATTCTTGGTCATGTCATGTCAGACATATTCTTGGTCATGTCATGTCAGACATATTCTTGGTCATGTCATGTCAGACATATTCTTGGTCATGTCATGTCAGACATATTCTTGGTCATGTCATGTCAAACATATTCTTGGTCATGTCGTGTCAGACATATTCTTGGTCATGTCATGTCAGACATATTCTTGACACGCTTGTAATCTACTTTGAAGTAAATACTTCACATAATCTTCACCTGAAAGTGGGAAAACGTACCATCTGTTTGCAAACATATGGAAACATTTGGTTACAGCAACACATTAACAAACCCTAGTTAACATTTAATTAATACAATATGAGAATAAACATCGACAAAACCGAACTAATGACATGACATTCACTAGTGAAGTAAACGGTATCAATATCTCCATCGACAAACATCTAGTAAAACAAACTAAACATTTTACATACCTAATGAGCATTTTTTTCAGAATGTCTAAGAATAACTAACAAAATCCAACATAGATGCAATAAAGAAAATCAAATGATAGGACAAATGTCGGCAATTGTGAAATGCAAACATGTCACGATGAACATTAAAAGAACGTTGTTTATCGCAATCGTTCATAACACATTACATTATAAGGGAAAAACCGGGACGCTGACATCAAACGATAGAAAAAAAACTAGTTCCGATATAGATGAAGTGTTTACGCAGAATGCTGGGAGTATCAAGAGGAGACAGGTTTAGCCATGAAGACATCATGAAAAAAGTGGGTACAACATCATCAATACAGAACTTCATCAAGAAACAATAAATTAAATGGTTCGGCCACATAAGCAGGTTACCAACAGACAGTGCACCACAAAAAGCAATGTTACTTCAATACAGTTGATACATAGCCAAAGGTCGTCTACAAAAAAGGTGAACCTCAGAGATAACAGAGGCGACGAAATACACTGTTTATGAAGCTCACACAAAATCCCGTTCTTGAAATATCTTCTTATCCTAACGCTGCAAGACAAAACAGGATTACAGAAAAGAAAGAAAGAAAAAAAGAAAGAAAGAAGGGGATTAGAAAGAAGCTATAACTACGTCGAATATAAAAAAATAGATTAAAGATAGACTATATTCCCAAAGATTTGCAATTGGGGTGGCCAAGTTTTCATGTGCAAGGTGCAGGACATGAAACAATTGAGAATACAGAGGGGCTGGATGCTCTAACATTTTTAAAACCTCTAAATTACTAAAAATGCATGCTTAAGCTAATATAATGCAGAAATCGTATTACTGAGCAAAAACAGACAACGATAATGAGAGGAAAAGAGAGATAAAAGAGAGAAAGAGAGAGAACGAGAGAGAAACAGAGAGAAAGTGAAATGGGCAAGAAATTGTAAATCAATAGCTTACATATTTTAAGAGAAGATTGTGTTTGAACTTCCTGCACAAACCTGAACACCTATGGTGATGTTTGACTAACTATAATTTACAATCAGTTATCAATCGCTTGTACGCTTTTTATTTTATTTAGCTCAGCAACCGAGGTGTGTATTAGTTCTCAGTTTTCCATAGGTTACAACCAACATTATTTGATAGTATTCCACAATGTGTAGAAAAGCGCTTATAGAACAGTAGTCCACAATAGGTTGAAATGTTCTAGGCCTAGAACATTATTTCACAATAGGTTGAAATGTTCTAGGCCTAGAACAGTATTCCACAATAGGTTGAAATGTTCTAGGCCTAGAACAGTATTCCACAATAGGTTGAAATGTTCTAGGCCTAGAACAGTATTCCACAATAGGTTCGCATGTAATGTCTGTTTTAGACTTGTTACAGTATATTAAATTACTGAGCGCTAACCATGATTATTTTGTGATATCAGAATTGTATGATACAAACAGTAGGTCTCACAGTTTTATATATATATATCATCCGATTTACATGTAGCAGGATCGTGCGATATATTTTCTCAGTATGATGCAAGTCTTCGAAATTCCGCCCCTTAAATGTTTTTTCTTTAAAATAACCTTCAATTGTGATTTTGATTTCACTGCTCATGCCGCCCCCCTTACGGTATCGCCTAATGCAGCCACCTCTCTGTATCATGCGCACCTGAATGTATGTGTTAGAAAACAAAGGTATAAAGGATTGACTTCATTGCACCGTGTGTCCCTTACAACTCCATCCCTATAGACAGAAATAGCACGATATATGACGAGAGTATTGCACAAAATAAACAACGTATCTATTGTCTATTATCTTTCCTCGGGTGAATACTGGAATTGGTTGTCCCGTCTTGCCGTTAAGCTTAGGGGTGAGAGCTTTAATTTACATTCCATTACCATATGAGTCGCCATTGTTGTGTTATATCCATGTTTATTTAGTGTGGTCTTGATATTGTCTATTCATCTGTTCATGGTCTTCCTTTAGTTTTAGTATCTGATCTCTTTTTATTGTATGCAGTTATTGGTGGCTGGCTGTATTCCATTCTCATTAAATGTCTAAACCACTGCATTTGTTGTCTTTCAATGTATTTGGTGCATGAAGTTATGTCCACTCTGCTTCTGATGTCCTCATTTTGTATACGTTACTGAGTCCTAACCCTGATTGTTTTCTGATATCATAGTTGTACCACACAAACAGTAGGCCTCATATTAATATATATCATTCAATTTACAATATGTGTATTTAAAAAGAAAAGTGTATAAAAGCTTAACTTCATTGCGCCGTGAGTCCCTATATAACTCCATCCCTATCGGTAAAAATAGCACGCTATCTGTCGAGAGTATTGCACAAAATCAACTCTGTATCTCCAGCAACAATCCTAAGTATGTCATGTATATATATATGGAACTGCAGTAAAACTATTTGATGGGCAAAACATGTAATTACAAAGTACTGTAGTTTTACAAATTACAAAAACAATGACAAAATACAGCAACGTTTCGACCAACAAGGCCTTTATCAAGCAAACGAACAAACAGGAGTGACAAATTAAAATGAAACACAAATGGACGACCAAATACAAACGTATCTAAGAAAATCTGGAATAAAAACGAATAACGAAATAAATGTAACACAAAAACACACATAAAAACTAGAAATAGAACGGAAAAGAAACAATGAAACATCTAGTAAATATATAGCTTGAATACATGCAACATATACCCATATAGATTACAAAGCAGGGAAGAGAAAGTACTAAGAAGCATAAGAATGGAATATAACATGAATACATGCAACATATACCCATATAGATTACAAAGCATGGGAAGAGAAAGTACTAAGAAGCATAAGAATGTAATACGTTGAGCCCGCGTGGTCGCAAGGTACCATACAAAGAAATCAACCCATTCTCCAGAGCAAATCGACTGCGATCATCCGAGGAACATGATCGGATGGCTGTGACCTGAACATCGTGAGCTCCTAAATGGCCAGTATCATTGAAAAGGGTGGCTACAGGGTTACAAGCATTGGCGTATGTCGCGTAAGTGTTGGGCGAATCGGTCACTGAGCCTCTTGCCTGTCTCGCCGATATAAGCCTTGTTACACCGCTTACAGATAATGGCAAAGATAAGATTACGGGACTCGCAAGTGAACCCATCGTCAATAAGAAACGTGCTTAAAGGAAAAGATACAGTACGCGTCTGTATCACATAAGCACACGTGTTGCAACGCCGACGGCCCCACTGGACAGTGCCAAAATGAGTCTGGATATTGGACTTAAGGCGACTGTGTACCAACATATCCTTAAGACTTCTGTCCCGTCTGTAAGACACCAAAGGATAGTTGGGAAGACAGAACGGGTCTCAGGATCTGATCTAAGGATAGACAGATGACGGAATAAAACATTTTTCACCAGGGAACTATGGGGTGGTAAGTTAAGATAAGTTTTACTCTGTCAGAGTTAGTAGTCCTATGCTGGCTGGTAAGGGCCTGCTGCCGAGTGATTTTCTTAACTCGATGCATAGCCGAGACAAGCACCCTCTCCGGGTATAGGCGCTTACGAAAGAAATCAAGCATCTCGCGAGCTCTCTCAAGAAAATCATCGTCCTCACTACAAAGGCGACGAAGGCGTAAGATCTGCGAGAATGGCAAAGAGTCACGACAAGCCCGGGGATGGGAAGAAGTATAGAGGAGAAAACGATGTGCATCAGTAGGCTTGTAATATACTGATGTAGTGATAGCGGATAGGCGTAAGGTGATAGTAATGTCAAGAAAGTTGACACAAGTAGTGGAGATGTGAGGAGTAAAACGAATAGAAGGGTTGAAAACATTAATGAAATTAATGAAGCGTGACAAATCGGCTTCAGGCATATCAGTGATGCCAATACAGTCATCAATGTATCTGTGATAGACAGACGGAAGGGGCCATCATATGTAGTCCATACTAGGTGTTCAAGATAACCCATGAATAGACAAGCATAACTAGGTCCCATTTTAGTACCCATGGCAACCGCACTGATCTGCTCAAAGATAAGTATGTCATGAAAACATTTCACAAATGGCTCGGTCCAGATTCAAACCAACAACCTTCAGAACGACATGTAAACGCCTTAACCACTTTGTTACGAGAACCCCATTATTTCAAATGTATATATTAACTCAGAAACTAACTTTAATAAGGAAGAGGCGAGAAATAGCCGGTTTATTTCCACAGAGGAGATTGAACGAGTTGCCCAGATAGAGTGGTATGGAGAAATTTCTTGCAGGTTGAAAGAGTTGCCCAGGATAGAGTGGTATGGAGAAATTACTTGCAGATTCTATATCTTCTTCATCTTCTTAGCGTTTATTCTCTGCGACCAATTTGAACATTCTTATTGTGATAGATATATATATATAACTGATTTTTGACAAGAACGACTTGGAACATTCTTAGCCTTTAGGGACACATAGGTTTGTCACACGAACGATCAATTTTCCACTTTTTAATTGGTCTCTATTAGATCTGAGCCATAGTGTTTGGTGTCATTTTAGGAGAGTAGGACGATCGCATCCGAGAAGTATCGGGTTTCGCCAATATTTGGGTATGTAAGACCAGTCAAAAATGTACACCATCGGTCTCACTTTTCTATCCACGGTGAGGTTTTTCCGGAATGGAATAGATCATACAGTTGTTCAAGATAAAGTAGCCCGATTGACTAATCAAAGTCTGTAACTTGGGCTACTTTTATGTTGAACACCCTGTATATAAAGTATAACTGTACTAGAGTAATATTAAAAGACAAAAATAATAATATAATTTATTTTACTACTTCTAAGATAAAAACTTGGAAGGTTTTCTACACGTAGTGACTTAGGGGATAGTGACTCGGTCTATTAACCCGACGTTCTGAGTTCGAATCACGCTGCGGACAGTTTGGTTGCAAATTGTATCGCGTAGATATTTACAAAAGGAAGATGGCACCACCCGTTCAGAAAGCAATGGAAAACTACTGAACGTAATAATGCCTAGAAAAATCACAAACAGCGTTAAAAAGCTGGGGTTGATTCGCAAGGTCATGTAAAGGATATGCAATTAACCTTAGAAAGAAAGTGCTCTTTGTGAAAAGCCGCTAAAGCTGCTGGTAGAGAGGCCTACATACGTGGTTATTGTATGAATAGACTTAATTTTTTTATCTAAATGCAAACTGTTAAGAGCCGAAGCTATCTGAGCTTATATAACCGTCCTTATAGATAGTCATATGACAGGGACTAATCCAGCGTTTCCCAAAGTGGGCGGTACATCCCCCCAGTGGGCACTGAAGCGTTCTAGGTGGAGGGGGCGATTGTGGGTTCAGAAGAATGTGGGGATGTTCAGTCTATTAGGGTCGTAGCTCCTTAAATAAGAAATTAATAGTAAATATTTTTAAATAAATTATTTTCGTGATTTTGCGATTGAATAATCATTTAAAATTTGAATTCTGCAATTTAATTCATCTTATGCCCGTCTTACATGATCCATTTTTCATCAATTTTCTATTTCATGCATATAATCATTTGAAAATTGACTTTTTATTACAGACATATATATAATTTTCTATGTCAAGAGAAAATAGAGCATGTATGTATGTGGAGGGGCGTTTGCAAACTGTTATAATATGGAGGGGCGTTACAAAGTTTATGTTGTGCAAAGTGGGCGGTGACCCGAAAAAGTTTAAGAATCTATGGACTAATCAAACAATTAAGACACACACAGCACAGAGACACAAAATAACAGTAGAAAGTTTCAGTTACAGAGACAAACTTGCACATTTAAACACATTTAAGACACACATGCAACTTGCACAGAGACACGAATAGAAAGAGACACAGTAAGAACTTGAGACATACAAGTAAGAACTTAATATAACAGTTATGAAGAAGTTTGATGGGTTATATATTTGTTAAATCTTGTAAAATTGAAACTTGATAGTTTTAATGTGACAATTCAAATTTTTGAATAGCTTATTATCTGCTTAAGGATCTTTGAATAGTAGATTTATCTGAAGTTAAGGATCTTTGAATAGTAATATTATCTGAAGTTAAGGATCTTTGAATAGTAATATTATCTGAAGTTAAGAATCTTTGAATAGTAATATTATCTGAAGTTAAGAATCTTTGAATAGTAATATTATCTGAAGTTAAGGATCTTTGAATAGTAATGTTATCTGAAGTTAAGAATCTTTGAATAGTAATATTATCTGAAGTTAAGAATCTTTGAATAGTAATATTATCTGAAGTTAAGGATCTTTGAATAGTAATATTATCTGAAGTTAAGAATCTTTGAATAGTAATATTATCTGAAGTTAAGAATCTTTGAATAGTAATATTATCTGAAGTTAATGATCTTGGAGTCAATGACAAAATGAGTGTGCACAAGCTGGTTAACTCTTACCCACCATAGACAGGGGAGGGGTTGAGTCAGACAATGGATAGAGCTGACATTCTCTCTCTTTCTTGCGTTCCCGAACTGACATTCTGAATACCATTGTAGTGCTAGAGTGCATAGGCGTCAATACGTTAGGTCAAAGAGGGACAAGTGACACCCCCAGAAAAATTGATTTTTCTTAAAACAGTTTTATGCAAATCTGGTCTTCCTCATTTTTGCCTAGAAAATTATCAACTATATTTTGTTTTTATTTCACTTCTCTCCGAAAACACATTGGTGAACGACCATGCTATAGTTTGACATCAAAGAATACTTTATGCTAAACCAATCCTCATCAATAGCTAGATTTCAAAATCTTAGATTAAAGATTGGAGTAGTCAGAAAGCAGCAAGACAAATGACAAATAAGTAGTTACATAAAATAACATCGAAGTGGTACAGTTAGAAGGTCAGCGCTGGTTGAAGATGTTGTGTTGGAATCAGGGCGTCTATGGAGATGTCCGGGCTGCAATGAGGATAATCAAAACAGAAACTGAAAGTATTTTATCACATGCTCAAGCCAGTGGCGCTCGTGATATTTTTATTGGTGGGGCCAGGCAAAATGTTTGTAAAAATCATGGTTTGTGTTAGGTTATATTTTAATTTCTAAAATAATAAATTTACGTTACACATTATTTTTGGTGGGACCAGGCCCCATAGGCCCTTAATGACGAGCCGCCACTGCTCGAAGCATTACATCACTACTACGTTTATCATTGGTTAGTTATCAGTTATATGAGGACTATTATGATAGCACTCCGGACATGACCATAGGTGCTCCGATCTCCTCCTCAGCAAATCCAGCAGTGTCCAGCAACCCAACACACCAGTTCGATGTTGCTTAATCAATCTCTTTGCATATTTAGTATGTCGTTCTTTTCGGGCTGCACCAATACTGACACCCATCTCTTTCAATCTGGTCAGCGAGTAGGATTCACAGCCCTGAAACTCATGTGTTCGGAAAGACTCTCTCAATGCGTGAATAATGTCACTTCGATCCATGGCAGCTCCCTTTGATATTGTAGCCAAGCCAGCCAATCTATCAGCTCGTTCATTACCCCTAACTCCTGCCTGCCCAGGGACAAAAATGAAGGTGATTTCTCTGATCACTGTCTGTACCAGTACCTCCACCCAGTTGCGTCTCACCATACCTGATTCGACTTTACGAATCATGCTCATGGAGTCACTGAGTATGAAAACACGAGAGTAGTTGTGAGATGCCAACGAGTTCACCGCCTCCGTAACCGCCCGAACCTCCATTGTCAAGCTACTTGTGGTTGTTGCGTAGGCTCCACTGGTCTCTCTTATTATTTTTCCTCCTGAGCGTGCTGAAAAAGCCCACGCACAGCGTTGTTGGCGAATGACTGAACCATCGGTGTAAATAACCACATCTGTATCATTGATTATGTCCTTCAAGAGAGCCTCCACCTCCACGTTTAGCAGTGATATATTATTTTGTTCGCAGTTTTTCTTAATAGATGTAATAACGGTGAAAGCAGTCTGAAATTAAGGTGGCACAGCAATCCATTCCTCTCCTGTTTCAATTCCGGAAGGATCACATATTTTCTAAGGTATCTTCCGCCTGACTCAGCCATGATCTGCCTCTCTTGAGTCTACACCTTTCTCCTTAATGAGTTCTTCATGGAGAGTATGTTCCTTGTTTGCATTGATTCTTAGATATGATCGAACCCTCTAAATTTCAATTCTGTTAGCAATAGTAGGGAGGTCAAGAAGGAATCGCATTAACACTCCTGGTGTATCTTTGGTGCATAACATGATCATGTTTCTCAATAATAAACAGATACACTGGTACATATTCTTGGTTTAAAAAAATATTTTAAACAGGAAATATTAGCAATTCTGTAGATTTTTGCAGGAAAACTGTTTTATCTTCTAAGTACTTTGTTAAAATGAAACATGTAGTTTTTAAGTCGTGTTTTCTCTTTCTAACTGACGAGTTTAATTAGCAGATACGTATAATCATGTTGAGTATCGGTGTGCTAACTATGAATAAAAATGTGGAAAGGTAAGTAGAGACTGTGGTGGTATATCATGTCTTCTATTGAATACCACGTGGAACAGGTTAGCGTAATTCTTAAGTGTTCGTCTATAGACTTGGATACAAGAAGTGTGTTGGTTCAATCACACGCTCGACATTGCACACGTGAAGAAAAATATTTCTCCTCCTACCTCCTGCACACTATGGCCTCAATAAGTGTGACTGTGACGCTAACAAAATTACCTTAACATTTGCTGACCATTGCTTGCTTGAAACATAGTAACGTTGATGATCGACATCTGCAACATCCTGTAACACCATTGTCTTGAAACATATAACGTTGATGATAATCTGACCGACATCCTGTCTGACATTGCTTGCTTGAAAATAGTCGTTAATGATCGATATCTTGACCGACATCCTGTAACTGACCATTGCTTGCTTGAAACATAGTAACGTTTATGATCGACATCCTGATCGATATCTGACCGATATCTGATCGACATCCTGTAACTGACCATTGCTTCGAAACATACAGGTGTTCAACAAAAGCAGCCCCAGTGATAAATATAAATTTGCCAGGTACGCATTGCATCTCGTCTATTTACTATTTAAACCGGTTCTGACTAGCTCGTCCTACGTCACATTTGTTCATCTCCCTTTCCCGCACTACAATTACACACCGTCACACAACCTTGACCTAAACTACGTCATAACTAAACCTTCTCATTTCCATACATATATGCCAGATTAGCTCCATTCACAGGCTGCTTTTAATGTAGTATCGTTGATATTAGAAAGTAAACAAGAAAGAAGAATACCTATTTCTGGTTTCCCCCTCATTGGGTATTAAAACAAACTAACAGATAATTATTAGACACGTAAACAGGTTGTACAAAGGGGGTTCTTGTGGGTTAGTGGTCAAGTCATTGCTTTGCGTTATGTATGTACTGGGTCGAATCCGGACCTCTCCGTTATGTTCATAAGTGCATGTTTTTCCAGAGACCTATAGGATTGTTGCCGTAACTACCAAGTTCGTGCTTTGTGCAATACTCTCGACAGAAGACGTGCCACTTCTATGGAGATAGGCCAAGCTATATTGGGTAAAAACTCAGTACAATGAAGTCAAACCTTGTGCATTAAACCAGACTTTAACGTATGTACAACATATGACTTACTTATAAAATACAAACAAAATGTTAGATTATCTCAAAGTTATACACTTGTAAATACTACATGTTTGCCTTGATCCCACATGTAACATACACCATCTGCTAACGACGTATCTAACATTATATAATAACATATATTTTTGATGCATAAACACGTTATCTCGTAGAATGTGTAGAATAAATTCTGCCAAAAAGTGTGCTGGCACACAACAGCCTACAGTTGTTTCCTGTTACGGTACTGTCCCTGAACTCAGGAACTACATTTCATGGATAACGAGCTAGCTTTCTGACGCCGACATAATTTGCGAACTTTGACCCTGAAATATGGTAATCTTGAAAAACCAGATTTCATTTTAATATTAAAAGGAAGTAGAATTTAATGTGGCCAAAGATTGTAGAAAGTGGCGGCGACGCAATGTGGTGTCTTGTACTAGTACTTGACACTGTTTCATGGAAGTAATATGTAAGTGTCTTGATCATGTGGTACCTATGTTTTATTGACCAATGTGTGTTGAGTGATTGATTGATTGTTTTGATAGGATCATCATCATTTCGATTCGGTGAGTAACCATGTGTACTTCGATCCTTTTCTTACACAAGAAGATCTCAGCGGCAGTGCATGAACTCCGTAGCACTAACGAAAGTCCCCGATGTAATTTAGAAGATAATGAAAATATTTTGTAGAAATTTTACTTATTAATCTTTCGAATGAATTTTGCCTGGGCAGCGGCTTTTCAGCCTGTTCTTCTCGATTTTGAGCTTCTAATGGTTCTTTTACATGCTCAACATAAGCACACAACCTACGTTTTATCGTACGTCTCCGATAGGACTAGAAACTCGATCTTCCTACACTGAGATCAAGGATCTCTGGAAAACTGTCCCGATGGCTCCAGGAACCGGGTACGTTTAGAACGAGAGACGAACACCGAACAAATACGTGTTGATCAAGTGGTACCTGTGTTTTATTGAAAATTATGAGTTTATAAAGTGCAGATACTTCTACAAGTGTTCTTTTCATTACAATAATTAGACACTTATCTAAGACACAAAATATACACACGAAAATATAACTTGGCGATTCTCTGCTCTCTCTCACGCTCTTTCTCTCTCTCTCTCGCTCTTTCTCTCTCTCTCTCGCTATCTCTCTCTGTCTCTCTCTCTTTTTCTCTCGCTCTCTCTTTATCTCTCTCTCTCTCCCTCTCTCTCTTTCTCTCTTTCTCTAGCCTGTGACGCCTCTGATGTTTAGAGCATTATCGATATAGGGGGATACCACAGTAGATCTTCTTCTTTGCGTTCGTTCTTTACGACCAATTTTAATCACTCTTTGGTATATGTTTGATCTTTGCCAAGAACGTGTATACGTTGCACATTGGTTTGGTATCTATGTAGCAATTGCGAAACACGTAATAACAAAGTACTGTAGTTTTAGAAAATACAAAAACAATAACAATACACAGCAACGTTTCGACCAAAAGGCCTTTATCATGCAAACTTTTAGAACAGCAACACGTGTACACCACGCTTCTATATTCTTGGCCGTCATTTGTATTGTGCTTTAACTGTGATTCATTTCTTTCATCTCTTGTCATAGGTAGCTACCTTTCTACTTTCACTACTTCCAGTCATATGAGTCAATGACTCTGGTAGTCTTTCATGCATGTAAATAGGAAATGTTTTCGTTGGTGTTTCTGTAACGTAAAGATGTGTGTACTGTGTACAGAATGTTAGTCCCAAGCCAAACCCCAGTCTGAAGAACCAGGAAGCCATAATTAGTCTATCCTCCTCCTCGGGAAATGTCTGGCCTAGATGACCAGACCAGGAACATAAGATCCCGCCGTCTTACCCTACTGTGTCGTTTTAGCACGCATGCCTTCCTACCATTACAAGATAATGACCCCATGGCAAAGAAATTGGATGTTAGAAAGGATCATTCTTATCTTCTTCTTCTTTTCTTGTAGTCACACTGCTACCAGGTTGTTGCCCAGTGTCGTCACACTGCTACCGGGTTGTTGCCCAGTGTTGTGGTTTTCTGTTTTGTCTTGCGCTATTCTGGTGGCTTGTGTGATTGTTATTTATGCTCTTTGACATGATTCTGCTATGCCATCTAACCATCGTTTTCATGGTCTTCCTCTAGGATTCTTTCTTGATGTTTTTTTGTATAAGACTGTGTATACTGTGGAGTTTGGATGCATTCTTATCAAGTGGTCAAACCACTTCATTCTTTGTTTTTGAATGTAATTCAAGCAAGGTTCTGTACCAACTATCTTTCTTATGCTGATGTTGGTGGCTCTGTCTTTTCTGCTGTTGTTGGTAACTTTTCCCAGGCAGCGCATTTCGATAAGTTACCAACAACACCAGAAAAGACAGAGTCATCCTTATGACTCTGGAAAAAAATCATAATTTGACCGATCTCCTTTCCAATATCTTTACTAGTGTATAACGACTGATCACAATCGTTCTTTATTGATTAATCAAATGTTTCTTCATTATCAAAGTATTTGAGTCTTCAAATTTTCAGTTTCACTCACATTTCTTTTACTCTGAAAAGATTCATCAGGTACCGTCTCCACATCGAAGGTTGGCTGCAATGAATCTCCAGCATCCCCTGTCTTTTGCCTTGGTGTTGCACACTGCCAGACTGTAACCTGTCCATTTCTTAAAGTTTCCCTCCCACTTATCTCTCGGTCTTCCTCTTGCTCTTCCCCTCAACTTTCCCCTCTAGTAAATGTTTTATCATGGTGTCATGTCTTTTATGTGCCCAAAATACTTGTCTGAATTTTATTTCTCTAAATAATTGTTTCTTCATGCCTAGTTTTCCTAAAACTTGTTTATTTGTCTGTTTTTCTGTCCATGAAACTCTGCCTATAGTTCTATATATCCACATCTCAAATACATCAATTCTGTCTTCTAACTGCTTGTACATTGTCCATGTTTCCGAGCCATACATTAATATAGAATAAATATAGCATTTGATCATTCTCACTGTTAGCCTGTTTGTGATTTGTTTGGATGTCAGTAACTTTTTCATACTATTGAAATTATCCTTGGCCACTCCTATTCTCTTTTTAATTTCTGTTATACATCTGTCATCATCTGTTATCATCTGACCAAGATATAAGAAACTTTTTACTTGATGTAGTAATTCTCCATGTATTTTTATATTCATTTTAGGTTCCTCCATTTCCTTGTTGATCCCCATAAGATTTATAAATATGGTGAAAAAATAGGGCGAAAAGATTCATAAATATATTTAAAGTTCCCTTTACTATCTACTGCTTGTATTGCATTAATGATGTATGAATGCCATTGAATGTTCTTTCTCTACTGCAACTGTATCAGTTGATCTGCTTGCTTATTGCTGCCTTGTATTCTCTATAAATATACACACCGAAACGTATACATGGACATATACACACACAAGTATGGCATTTTTCGTATTTTCAGACGGTCAATTCTCAAGCGTTTAACTGGGGCAACATTTGAATTTGCGCGTCTCTCTTGTCTTTCAGCTCAACTCCAAGTCTCTTTTCAAACGTTGCTGCGTGGTCAAAGGCGCATATAGACAACGCCGCGCCAGGATTAGTGAGCTGGCACTAATCAAGATCCTACCCCACCTCTACGTGAGGACCCTGGTAACAGACAACCGATCTTGTCTGGCTTAGCGGGTAGGAATCGAGGGAGAGCTACTCTGGTATAAGTAGTGATGCAGACGTAATCACGTTGGATGAGATCCGCACGCAACACAAACGAGAGGTATCCCAGAGTGACTATTAATGCATATCTCTCACGGCCGATGCAAAAGCTGAACGGATAAACATAATGGGTTGAGGGGTGCATACAGAGAAGGAACGTACCCCCACATAGGACGAAACTCGGAGCCTTGAGGTGGGGGCCCGAATTTAATCCCAAGCGGTGTATCCAAAGAAAAACATGGGCCACGTGGGGCGAAACTCGACCCGGAGGAAGGAGCCCGAGTGTTCACGTGTTTCGACATAGGGCGAAACTCGGACCCGGAGGAAGGAGCCAGAGCTGTTACACGTGTTTCGACATAGGGCGAAACTCGGACCCGGAGGAAGGAGCCAGAGCTATTACACGTGTTTCGACATAGGGCGAAACTCGGACCCGGAGGAAGGAGCCAGAGCTGTTACACGTGTTTCGACATAGGGCGAAACTCGGACCCGGAGGAAGGAGCCAGAGCTGTTACACGTGTTTCGACATAGGGCGAAACTCGGACCCGGAGGAAGGAGCCAGAGCTGTTACACGTGTTTCGACATAGGGCGAAACTCGGACCCGGAGGAAGGAGCCAGAGCTGTTACACGTGTTTCGACATAGGGCGAAACTCGGACCCGGAGGAAGGAGCTAGAGTTGTTACACGTGTTTCGACATAGGGCGAAACTCGGACCCGGAGGAAGGAGCCAGAGCTGTTACACGTGTTTCGACATAGGGCGAAACTCGGACCCGGAGGAAGGAGCCAGAGCTGTTACACGTGTTTCGACATAGGGCGAAACTCGGACCCGGAGGAAGGAGCCAGAGCTGTTACACGTGTTTCGAGGGCGAAACTCGGACCCGGAGGAAGGAGCCAGAGCTGTTACACGTGTTTCGACATAGGGCGAAACTCGGACCCGGAGGAAGGAGCCAGAGCTGTTACACGTGTTTCGACATAGGGCGAAACTCGGACCGGAGGAAGGAGCCAGAGCTGTTACACGTGTTTCGACATAGGGCGAAACTCGGACCCGGAGGAAGGAGCCAGAGCTGTTACACGTGTTTCGACATAGGGCGAAACTCGGACCCGGAGGAAGGAGCCAGAGCTGTTACTTGTGTTTCGACATGGGGCGAAACTCGGACCCGGAGGAAGGAGCCAGAGTTGTTACACGTGTTTCGAGGGCGAAACTCGGACCCGGAGGAAGGAGCCAGAGCTGTTACACGTGTTTCGAGGGCGAAACTCGGACCCGGAGGAAGGAGCCAGAGCTGTTACACGTGTTTCGAGGGCGAAACTCGGACCCGGAGGAAGGAGCCAGAGCTGTTACACGTGTTTCGAGGGCGAAACTCAAAGCTCTGGGGTGGGGGCCCGAATTGAGGTCCGATGGGTGCATCCAGAGAAGAGACGTGGGTCCACGTGGAACAAAACTTGGGCCCGGATTGGGGGCCCGAGATGAGTCACACGTGGGCAAACATAGAGAGAAACTCGGAGCCCTAAGGTGGGAGCCCGAGTTGAGCTCTGTGTCCGGACGGGCCAGCGGCATGGTGCATGTGTGCACAGTTAGAACCAATAGACACGGTAGAGCAGGCACCAAAGTAGAGCGAACACGCATGCGGACGATGCGCGGGTGGGATCACCAGTGGGGCAGACGTGCACGGCGCTGATGGTGGAACGACGAGGGGCGTGGCAGGCGTAGGGTAAGCGGACCACCAAAATGTGCAGAAAAAACTGGAAAACCCAGCAGAGGCTTGAATCCAGTGCTCGTTTCCGCTTGCCGGAACTACTACTGCTTTGTAGTTAGATTGGGGTCATTCAAAGACTAGCGGTGCAAGTCGTACACACATTTGGACGGTAGAAAAACAAAGTAGTCCAAAAAAAGACAGATAACTGACAGATGACGCTCAACAACCCAGGTGGGGAGGTTGTCTAAGGGTCGCTACCTTAAAAGAAAATAACAACCTGCTGCCTTGTAGGTGGGCTGGGGACAGCCAACGGCTGACGGAGAGCGAACCCATTAAACGCTGGCTGAAATCGGACACGTCGCCGAAGGATAAGCATCAGAGCTCCAAATGGCGCTGAATGATGTAACATAAAGAAAACGTTCTTGGTAAAGGCTGTTTATATATCATAATAAGAATGATCAAAATGGCCAAAAAGAACGATCGACAAGAATGAGAAAAAACGATGCTGCCCTTTAGCGTAATGTTGTTTTACACACAATTCGGCCATCAGCTAGTTGTTCTCATTTGTTGGGAACCGATAGAAATGTTTTTTCATTGAGGCCTTGTAGACATCCTTATATCTGAGCAGTGGGCTACCTTGGTGAATCTTTCGTTCAGAAAGTTTCCAGAACAAAACTTGTGTTGGTATTCGTCTATTGTCCATTCTTCTCACATGCTCTAGCCATCTTAGTCGTCTACTGTTGAGCATGTCCATGATGTCAGGCATGTTTACACGTTGAAGTACTCTAGAACTGGTTATCTTGTCGTACCACCTGATGTTCATAATCATGCTGAGGCAAAGAAGGGAAACATTTTAAATCTCCTTACACGACACCTGGAAACATGAACATACATATTTAGAACTTTTGCAAGTTAACTAATTATATAAAGTTTGCAAAGTGGAAATATTACATTCTGCTAATTGTAAACGTTACATGTAGCTACTTTCAGAAAGTTTAGAAACTTTACTAACAGTGATAAGTTCATTAAGTATATGAAGTTTGCAACGGTAACACAAATTATGTAACTGCAGAATAATTTCCCTTGTTTGCCATCAGTTCCTACCTGCAAATCATCAAACTTACTGATAACTTTCAAACTGTAATAAGATTAACTTCTTTTATGAGAAATTGAAACAGAAACGAAATAAAAATAAAGGTGTGATGCATTGTATTTTTTTTTAAAGAAATGAAATGAATTTCGTTTTGATTCGGAAACTAGTCTGAGCATTGTGAAGTCGTGACTTTATATCATACCGTTACTGAAATACACGCAGATTTATTAAAATAACAACATTGATAAGCTGCTCTGTGTATCTGCATTACAATCCTTGTAGCGCCACCTTAAAAGTTATAAAAGCTGTAATCAAAAATGAAATAAACTGTAAAATAATTTATTTATACTAACACCGAAAGATTAAAACAAAACAAAAATATAATTTTAAAGCAATATCATTCAAATAATAGCATATCCTGTGGAACCTCGCTTCATCACAGTCCGTCTGATAAACTGTCTATCTCTATCAAGTTCTACTGTCACCTCTAACATCATGTTCAAGATTTCTTTGATGTCCTGCTGCCACCTTCGTCTTGGTTACCCCTACCTCGTAATCCAGAAACCATGCTTTCCATTACCGTTCTCTCCAAATCACTCTGATGTTTAAAGTCACTGGGACGTTTGGAGCTTAACGAAAGTATTATAACAAACTTGAAAATCCGGTGTTTTTTTCAAATTAAAAAGTATTTTTTAAGATATAAAATAAAAATGATTTTGTAAATTAAACTATACAGGGTGTTCAAGATAATTGCAGCCCCATTGACAATTCGAAAGTTGCCAGGTACACATTGAGTTGTGTTTATTTACTATTTAAACCGGTTCTGACTAGCTCGTCCTACGTCACATTTGTTCATCGCCCCTTCCCGCACTACAATTACACACCGTCACACAATCTTGACCTATACTACGTCATAACTTAACCTTCTCATTTCCATACATATATGCCAGATTAGCTCCATTCACGGGCTGCTTTTAAGTTGAACACCCTGTATTAAGAAATGCAGCAATTCACTGAAGACTGTGTGTGATGGATTATTAAAAACAATATTATTTTGTGTACTGCTTTAAAAGTATTTGTTTGTTTCCATCGCTTGATACAGTTCGTCAGAGTACAACATTTATTTCATATTTTCTTGAAACTACTTTCTTCTCGTAATATTATTCTATATTAAATGAAAATCCTTGTATATTCTCTATATGATGTCGCCATAAAGCACACTAAGCTACTAGTTGATTTTCTAGTCACCACGTTTTTGCGCTCAGTAGTTTGCCATTGCTTTCTGAGCTGTGATGTCTATTTTTATCGTTCGTAAAAGTCTACGAGAATAAATTTCTTCCAAACTTTCCCGCCGCATAGATTTTAACCAGGTACTATTGAGTTGTGATTGATCTTTACTATCGCTAAGCCACATGCCACTACGCCCCATAGAATACGCCCACATACGCCCAGATTATTCTATATATACCAAGTTATTAATATTTTAATTTTCAAATAACAGGCATTCTGATCAGCTAGAAATAATTCCAAATGCCCATTAGAATTATGATAACAGTCTCAACAGCATCTTGTTTTGTATCCGTTCCTTGATAAAGTCTTTTTTTGTTCGAAACATCGCTGTATCTTGTTGCTGTACTGGGTAAAATTACATTATTTCTTGTATACGTCCTTTGCTATATAGTTTTACTGCAGTCTAGGTTGTCAAATCATCCAACATTTCTCCCTCTGCCTTCCCTCATCTCTCACTCTCTGTATCATAAACATTAACAACAAATGTTCCAAACCTCATATTTGCATTTTCTCTGTATTGATTAATTGATTGATTGGTCCATCATCATTGCTTTTCGGTGAGTAACCATGTGTACTTCCATTTCTTTCTTACACAGAAAGATGTCAGCTGTAGTGCACGAACTCCGTAGCACCGTAGAGGGACCCCGATGTAATTATGAAGAGGGTGAAAATATTTTTATGACTTTTTAGATAAAATCTTTTCTGATTAATTTTATCCGTGTTTTCCGTCCTGCTGTTCTTGATTTTGAACTGTTAATGATTCTTTTACGTGCTCAAATTGAACACATGACCTACGTTTTATCATCCTTCTCCGATAGGAATAGGATTTCAATCTCACCTACACTGAGATCAGGAATCTGGAAATATATCCCGACGGCTTTACGACGGAGCGAACCGAGTACCTTTGGTATCTTTCGGTACCTTTCGGTACCTTTCGGTACCTTCGGTACCTTCCGGCAAAAATCAGTCCGAAGCGCCAAACGCGGCGTGTTTTACATCTGCCAGATTACGTCTGAATTGATAGCGGATTGAACGCAAGACGAAGAAAAGAAGAAGAGTGAAATATTGAGAGTCGCAGTGTTCTGTCGTCGATACGTTCAGCTAGGCTTAAACGCTCGGTGGTAAACCATAATGATTTGTTTTTTCGATCCAGAAGCACTTGAGCTTTCAGCTCTTCGACTCCGTGTCATAGACATTGTAACCCTTCGGTTCTGTGCCACGAACACCGATAATCTGGAGAACCTGTGGCTTTTCTGCCAGCACGTGGAATTGAACCGCACTCACAGGGGACTTGTCACCCGTTGTCCAACGCTCTACGAACACGGTGGGCAGGTGGGCAAACCATAATGATAAAAACGTTGATCCAAATCATTTCTTTATTTATATTTTGTTGCTACAATACTTTAATATCTGAGGTTGGTCAAAATCGTTATGAGGAATTTTATTCTGGACTGTTTTATCTTTCCATGTCAAATTTATTTTGGCAGGCCGTATCCGTGTCTAACTTCTTGATTTCTTGACACTAACTGTGACAACTATGAACTATCTCTCCGATTTGTCTTCAATAAATGGCAAGAGGCAGTGGCGGCTATGATCGTTTTTGTTGATGGGGCCAGACACAAATTTTCGGGAAAATCATGGCTTTGGGTTAGGTTATATTTTAATTTATTTAATAATAAATACACGTTACATATTATTTTTGGTGGGGCCCGCCCCTCTGGTCCTTAATGACGAACCGCCACTGGCAAGAGGTATTGTTTCTGACCTTGACTAATCTTTCTATGTCATGTTAGTTGTTATATTTGGATCAATAAATATGTCAGAGATGGTACGTGTTACTGAACTATACAAGACAATAGAAGACAGTATTGAAGTGCTGTTCTTCAGAAGTACACGGTTGGTTGTGTTCGTAAAAACGCTCGTATTGCTAGGCTTGGCGATTGGTGTCGTAATGACTAGGGTAAGTGGTTCGAGTCCCGTGTTTGTCTATTTGTTTTTTCGGAAGCTCTTAATACCTGTAACCTGTTTATTTGTTGATCATTGTTCAGAATTATGCACTTTTATTTCGTTTTCTTTCTATATTATGAATTTTTACAATTCACCAATAGACCTCACCATTTAGAAAGCAATGTCAATCTACTGAACGTATAAGTGGTGTCTAGAAAATCGACCACTATTTTACTGTGGTTGGTGGTGACGTCCTGTAAAGGATATGCCACGATCTTCATATCAATGTGATATACGATAGCGAGAGAGATATCAATGTGATATACGATAGCGAGAGATATATCAATGTGATATACGATAGCGAGAGAGATATCAATGTGATATACGATAGCGAGAGAGATATCAATGTGATATACGATAGCGAGAGAGATATCAATGTGATATACGATAGCAGAGAGATATCAATGTGATATACGATAGCGAGAGAGATATCAATGTGATATACGATAGCGAGAGAGATATCAATGTGATATACGATAGCGAGAGAGATATCAATGTGATATACGATAGCGAGAGAGATATCAATGTGATATACGATCACGAGAGAGATATCAATGTGATATACGATAGTGAGAGAGATATCAATGTGATATACGATAGCGAGAGAGATATCAATGTGATATACCATAGCGAGAGAGATATCAATGTGATATACGATAGCGAGAGAGATATCAATGTGATATACGATAGCGAGAGATATATCAATGTGATATACGATAGCGAGAGAGATATCAATGTGATATACGATAACGAGAGAGATATCAATGTGATATACGATAGCGAGAGAGATATCAATGTGATATACGATCACGAGAGAGATATCAATGTGATATACGATACGAGAAGATATCAATGTGATATACGATCACGAGAGATATCAATGTGATATACGATCACGAGAGAGATATCAATGTGATATACGATAGCGAGAGAGATATCAATGTGATATACGATAGCGAGAGAGATATCAATGTGATATACGATAGCGAGAGAGATATCAATGTGATATACGATAGCAGAGAGATATCAATGTGATATACGATAGCGAGAGAAATATCAATGTGATATACGATAGCGAGAGAGATATCAATGTGATACGATGCGAGAAGATATCAATGTGATATACGATAGCGAGAGAGATATCAATGTGATATACGATAACGAGAGAGATATCAATGTGATATACGATAGCGAGAGAGATATCAATGTGATATACGATAGCGAGAGAGATATCAATGTGATATACGATAGCGAGAGATATATCAATGTGATATACGATAGCGAGAGAGATATCAATGTGATATACGATAGCGAGAGAGATATCAATGTGATATACGATAGCGAGAGAGATATCAATGTGATATACGATAGCGAGAGAAATATCAATGTGATTTACGATCGCTAGAGAGATATCAATGTGATATACGATAGCGAGAGAGATATCAATGTGATATACGATCACGAGAGAGATATCAATGTGATATACGATAGCGAGAGAGATATCAATGTGATATACGATAGCGAGAGAGATATCAATGTGATATACGATAGCGAGAGAGATATCAATGTGATATACGATAGCGAGAGAGATATCAATGTGATACGATAGCGAGAGAGATATCAATGTGATATACGATAGCGAGAGAGATATCAATGTGATATACGATAGCGAGAGAAATATCAATGTGATATACGATAGCGAGAGAGATATCAATGTGATTTACGATCGCTAGAGAGATATCAATGTGATATACGATAGCGAGAGAGATATCAATGTGATATATATTGTAAACAACGTAAACACAAAAGCTTTGTGCAATTAACATTTTTAGCCTCAGAAAACAAAAGAAAAGAGTGAAGACCATGACAAACAACAAGTACATAAGTTCTGACCTCTATACAAATCATACAAGAACAATTAAACACAATGAAATGGTCAAGAAGAACTGAAAGAAAAGACAAGCACAAAAGATTTATGAGTAGGCTCATCAATTAACATCGAACTGGTACGGTTAGTCGCTGGACGCTGTTGGTGATATTGCTAAAGAGATTGGAGCACCTATGGACATGCCCAGAGTGCAATCAAGATACTCCTAACTGAAACTGAAACTGGAAGAAATGGATCAGAAATGAATAGCAATATTCAACAATCTTAAAGAAGAATTCGTTCTGAAGATTAAATTATAAAAAGGGTTTTGTACCGAAGGATTGACTTCATCTCACCAGGTTTTACCCAATATGACTCGGTCCCTCTCCGTAGAAATGACACGCCACCTACCGAAAGTATTGCACAAAGCACGAATTCTGTAGCTCCGGCAACAATCCTAGATGTTTCTGGAAACAACTGAACTGGTGAACAGAACGGTGCGGTACGGATTCAAACACACGACCTTCGACTAACAAGGCAAAGGGTTTAACCACTTAGCCACAGAGACCTCCTATATTGAATTATTAAAAAAATAAACTGGAACAGCTGACAGAACACGCTCCGAAATAGTTCTAAATTATCAGCACAAGCGGTCGAGAAATTCATTAAAAATGTTAAGCAGATGAACAGAGACATTATGCAAGCACAAAATGATTTGTTTCTCGAGGAAACAGAAAAGAGGAGAAAGAATATTATATTAGACAGAGGATCTGGTAACATGTTTGCAAGAAATAGTGATTGCCAGATAACAGGGAAACGTATTATTGGAAAGTAATAAACAGCTGGAAAAACAGCATAATATCGTTGCCTGACACCAAAAAGACAAAAATGGAAAGAGTACAGCTCATTAGATTATTAATCTCATATAACACTTGAGGATTTAAACTACAAGTACATCTGAAGCCGGTGAATGCTCGCCTGCATGGGGAGGGAGACCAATAAAAGGGGTAAGTAGACTTTCACGCAAACATCAGCCACAAGAGTCATACCAGGCGCCATAGCTATTCCAGAATTATTAGCGGACGAACGCAGAAGAAGATGATTATTCACTTGAACATGCAAACAGTTGGACAGAGTAGTTAGTTATCAAGACAAGAAAAGATAATGTTTCATACTCTTTCATGCTGAGAGCTGCAGTAGCGTAGTTGTGAGAAAACTAGCTTCTTAGACAAGTGGTCCGGGTTCAATTCCACAGTGGGCGTGGATATTTTCCGATCGTAACGGTTCTCAGGTCGACCCCAGCCTCAGTTGAGTACCAGGAAAATCACTGAGAAGTAAAGGTGGCTGGCGTAATGTTGACCACATCACTCATTTTGTGCCGAAGGTCAATGATAAATACAGCCGAACCCGATATACCTTCTTCTTCTTCTTTTGTCGTCACACTGCTACCGGATTGTTGTCCATTGTCGTGGTTTTCTGCCGTCACACTGCTACCGGATTGTTGTCCATTGTCGTGGTTTTCTGTCGTCACACTGCTACCGGATTGTTGCCCATTGTCGTGGTTTTCTGTTTTTATCTTGCGCTGTTCTGGTGGCTTGGGTGATTATTATTTTTGCTCTTTGACAGGATGCAATGTCATCTAATCATATTTTTCGTGGTCTTCCTCTCGCCTTCTTTCCTGATGTTATGTTGTAGAAGATTATGTATACTGTGGAGTTTGTTTGCATTCCTATCAAGTGGCCAAACCACTTCATTCTTTAATTCGCCATGTAATTCAAGCAAGGTTCTGTGCAAACTTTCTTTCTTATGCTGATGTTTGTGACTTTATTTCGCAATGTAATTCAAGTAAGGTTCTGTGCCAACTTTCTTTCTTATGCTGATGTTTGTGACTTTATTTCGCAATGTAATTCAAGTAAGGTTATGTGCCAACTTTCTTTCTTATGCTGATGTTGGTGACTTTATTTCTCAATGTAATTCAAGTAAGGTTATGTGCCAACTTTCTTATGCTGATGTTGGTGACTTTATTTCTCAATGTAATTCAAGCAAGGTTCTGTGCCAACTTTCTTCTTATGCTGATGTTGGTGACTTTATTTCTCAATGTAATTCAAGTAAGGTTCTGTGCCAACTTTCTTCTTATACTGATGTTGGTGACTTTATTTTCAATGTAATTCAAGTAAGGTTCTGCCAACTTTCTTTCTTATACTATGTTGTGACTTTATTTCAATGTAATTCAGCAAGGTTCTGTCCAACTTTCTTTCTTATACCATGTTGGTGACTTTATTTCTCAATGTAATTCAAGCAAGGTTCTGTGCCAACTTTCTTTCTTATACTGATGTTGGTGACTTTATTTCTCAATGTAATTCAAGCAAGGTTCTGTGCCAACTTTCTTCTTATGCTGATGTTGGTGACTTTATTTCTCAATGTAATTCAAGCAAGGTTCTGTGCCAACTTTCTTTCTTATACTGATGTTGGTGACTTTATTTCTCAATGTAATTCAAGCAAGGTTCTGTGCCAACTTTCTTTCTTATGCTGATGTTGGTGACTTTATTTCTCAATGTAATTCAAGCAAGGTTCTGTGCCAACTTTCTTCTTATGCTGATGTTGGTGACTTTATTTCTCAATGTAATTCAAGCAAGGTTCTGTGCCAACTTTCATTCTTATACTGATGTTGGTGACTTTATTTCTCAATGTAATTCAAGCAAGGTTCTGTGCCAACTTTCTTCTTATGCTGATGTTGGTGACTTTATTTCTCAATGTAATTCAAGCAAGGTTCTGTGCCAACTTTCTTTCTTATACTGATGTTGGTGACTTTATTTCGCAATGTAATTCAAGTAAGGTTCTGTGCCAACTTTCTTTCTTATACTGATGTTGGTGACTTTATTTCTCAATGTAATTCAAGCAAGGTTATGTGCCAACTTTCTTCTTATACTGATGTTGGTTACCTGATATATCACTTGGTGTAAAAAGAGTTCATTTATTTTTTTTACTGCCTCTTTCATGCTAGCTTAACACAACATCACCTTATTTCACATGGTGGCACCTTTGTCACTTTTGTCACCTTGGTCACATTTTTTGGATGACCAAATAAAGTATGGCTTCAAAGTGATCTAAATTATTTCCCGCATAAATGAGCGCACAATTAATCTAGATATATTTGGAGGGAGCATTTGCACAAAGTATGAAGAGCCGGATTAACCTAATCACTCCGTAACTTTATTTATGTTCGGAAGCAGTTATATTACAATGTCTACTGAAATAGAAAGTATATCGGCTTTGTGTCCTCCTGTAAGATACCGCGAGCCGGTGTATCGGTTTAGAAGATCGAAGGGGTTAAAATAGCTATTGATTGATGTATGTGTTGATATACAAGGAGGTACACATATTTTCAAAACGGACAAAATATGAAAGATCATAGTAGTATTAAATTAAAGACGCCCGATCGTTGTCGGCACCGGCAAGGAGAGCAAAACATAGTAACACTGCAACCTACAAGGCATGTCGTAAGAGGCAACTGAGGTAGGGGCCTAGGAAGCTACCCTAGTAAATAAAAAGCGTCGCAGAAATTGGATGTGCTGACCTAATTATAGGCGCATAACTGGCACAAGGTACAGTCGCTGTTATTCTCGGACCACAAACAAAGCACACAGAGTGGTCAACAAGTGGTCGATATGGAGCGTTTGACGAAGAAGAAGAAGAAAGTAAAGTAATTAATCCTTTTTTATGAGTTTTTCCAGGGCATATGTAACCTACTTTTATAGATTTTCAACTGTCAATCATTCTCTTACGTGGTCAACTTAAACGCAGGACATACGTTTAACCGTCCGTTTCCGATAGTTCTAGGAACTTCATCTCATTCAAAGATCACTGAAAAATATCACGATCGTCCCACGCGAAGAAAGACCCGAGCACCTTTTGAGAAGAAAGCCAGCGTCTTATCTTCACGCCACAAAACAAGAATAAAATAAGAACATGGACATTGCATTTCTCTTGTACCGAATTACCCGTTGTGTTTTTCTAAGAAGATTGCAATCGAATTTTATTACCCAGACACTATCTTCTTCCTCTTAATGATTGCGATAATCCAGAGTTAGTATTACACGAGTCGCACAGTTCGTTAGCAGATCCATGTACCTGTTAAACGAGAAACACAAATAACAATAACATTTTAAAGCATAATTAAAGAACACCAAACCGTTTCAAATATGTTAACATGTAAAATAACACAACTTGCCATGTCTGGAACGGAAATACTTGACACAGTTTGTCTTATCGCGTGCGTCGTGACCTTTCGTGATATTTAAAAGTAGAACAAATGGGCATTGTACTGATTCGTGCACCTTTATCTCATCGACTATGTCACTATTGATTTATCCTGAAACTGAGCACAGGCAACAGATATGCACTTAGGACAATCTCTTATTTGAACAACATGTATTACATTGCTCTTGTTCCTTTATACTTTCAAACGTGTTCAATCTCGTCAATGGAATTGAGTTCCATACTTCTCGCCTTTCTCAGTTGAAACTTGGCTCAGAGTTTTCCTAGGGCATCGTTTCTTTCGTGAACCCTTGGTTCCCCACTTCAATGCTTGCTTTGTGATTCTGTGATCCTTTTTTTCTTAGAGTATGCCCAACATATCTCCGTCTTCTCTTTCTAATAACAGTTGGTACTAGTCGCCCGGGGTCTTCTCTTTCTAATAACAGTTGGTACTACTCGCCCGTGTTCTTCTCTTTCTAATAACAGTTGGTACTAGTCGCCAGGGTCGAAATACTATCTCATCTCAATATACAGGGTTTTATAGTAGATTTAAGACGTTTGAGTCTTTCTGGGTTGTGTTGAATTGACAGTCTGGTGCTAGTTCTGAAAACCCAGTATTGTTGTTGACTATGGAGTTCGGGTTTTGTGCAACACTATCGACAGAGAACTGCCATTTCTGCCAACAGCGACGGAGCTATATGGGGAAACTCTGCACAATTAAGACAATAATTCACCTTCTTATTTTATTTTTTATTATTATCATCATCATCACTACTCTCGTCTATACTGAAGACGGATGTGTGCTTGTAGGCTAGCACAGAAATAGTCTGGCAAGTTGTAAAAGTGGCGATCAGCGGTAGGTTGTGGGACTGGTGCCCCCACACTGTAAATAAAAAACGCACATCAACAGCTACAGAAACAACGAAATACAAGAAATCCAAAGTGCCCAGGAATTAATATGACTTTTTTGACTTGGCATTTTGTATCCTAGTGCGCGATGAAGATTGATGGTGAAGATTACTGAAGAAGATGCTATTGGAGACTACACGACAGAGGGAGACGCAGTCTTATTTCGTATCTCTTTCTCCTTTTCTCTTTCTCACTATCTCTCTTTCCCCATGTATATATCTTTGACGTGTATATTTAAATGACTGTTGATATTTTCATTTCGTTTGAAGTTTTATAAAATTATTTTCTTTTTAACAAATCTCAAAAATAACAAAAAATAATGAATGTTCTTTGAAATGGTTTTCTTCTATCAGCTGACATGACGTCAACGATTGGTTACAGTCACTGACAGTCAAGAACATACAGCAATGATGCAGGCTCGACAGTTCAACCCTGCTTTACTAATGTCCCAAATTCCAGCCTTGATATTTTTGCTGATATCCTTACTACAAGAATGTGTTTCTACAGATGCCAGTGGAATAGGGAAGTCAGATTGCCCACACGAAGCAAATGAACAGGTTGGAAATCAAAGTTTCAGGTGAGAATTAACCTCTTGTTTCCAGAAAAACAATGTTGATTATCATTTTATGACCTTACATAGACTAGGAATATGTCAAATAGCTCTAGCCAGTGTCAGCAGACGGAACAGACATCGGAGCATGTCCTGAAAGACTGTCCTCTTCCGTGTGAGCTGAGAAGCAACATGTGGCCACACCCAGTCTATCTAAAAACTAAGCTTGGGGAACCTGACAGACCTGAAGCTGACTGCCTGGTTTGTGGACCACAGTAAATTAATCTTATGTCCAGAGATCGCTGAAGAAGGAGAAGAAGAATGTTAGGCCGTTGGGATTTATTGTCTAATTGTATTGTCTGCCTTTAAGAAGTGAATGTCTTCCCTTCTGTTGTATCCTTTGCTTGGTAAAAGCCTTTTGATCGAAACGTCGTTGTGTATTGTTAATGTTTTTGTCTTTATTAAAACTACAGTACTTTGTTTTTACGTGTTTCGCCGTTAATTATCATTGCGATTTTGAGAAAATGTGATCATGTACATTTTTATGATTCTATTGATATTTTTAGCGAGACTTTGTTCAATTATTTGTTGCTATGTTAAAGGGAACCGCAAAAGTTTCTCCATACCGCTCTATCCTAGGCAACTAGTTCAATTTTGTCTATGAAATTCAGTCCGATATTACCTGACTCTACCAGTAAAAATTCGTTGTAGTGCTTCCCAAATGGATCCTTGATTTCCTGAACCATTAGCCTTCCCGTTTAATGCTTACTTTCTGAGTCTTAGATCATTTCTTTCCAGAGTATTCTTGTGAGTAAATGATTCAGTAAAATGCACTCATAATGTGTCAGGAAAATGAAACAATATATACCAAAACTACGTCAATTTGTAAAGTTATATGTAAACTAGTTTATATTAAAAAATGAAAATCGTGGCATATCATGTACAGGATTCGTAGCCAGCAACCACAATAACTTTGATTTTCTAGACACTGCTTATACGTTTGTCATTGGTTTCTGGACGGTGAGGTCTATTTAACCTTTCATAAAAATCACATGGAAACGAATGTGCTTCCAAATTAACTACCACGGAGTTTGAACCAGGTACGCTTGGGTTGTGATCGATCTCACTATCGCTTAAGCTAAAGACACCCAGTATATATTACATAGAATAATTTCTTCATTACTTGAAAGTCGGCATTTCTGTAAATTCAAAACAGCTAACTTTAAAAAAATGATAATTTAAAGATATAAGTTTTTCAACTTTCTCAAAAACTTATTAGCTAATGTTATATTTTGAAACTGTTGTGCCTTGAGAATTAGTTAATATTTGGCAAAGTTACTATGAAAAATATGGACTAACATTGTTAGTTTTATCAGAAAATAAAACACATTTTTGTTTCATTTAACACACACATAAATAACACATTTCATCCATCTTTGAGATTTTTGAGCGCTTAAAGTAGACTGTTATTTTGTGAAATGGAGGTCGAGAAAATCAAATGTTGTGAAATGGAGGTCGAGAAAATCAAATGTTGTGAAATGGAGGAGAAAATCAAATGTCTTGTGAAAGTGGAGAAAGAGAAAATCAAATAATAACAATTTATTAATATTTGATAAAAAGGTATCAAAATAGGATCTTAAATTGTGAATTTTGCCACACAATAAAACACAAATTTGTTTCAAATTTGAACGAACATAAAAATGAGTGGAATTCATTATTTGCTTTTCTTTAGAATATGTAATAGACTATTTTAATATAATACGGCTTGCACATTCTTTTGTTGAGTGGGTAGTACTTGACAGAGCTAGGCTGCAGAGATTATCGATCACTTAACATTGTTGAGAATTGTACTAATCAAACATTCTTGACAAATGTTTTTATGAAAACGGTTTAAAAATGACATTATGACAAAGATTCTCTCTTAAACTGTTAACTTTTGAACGTAATTAAGGACTGATGGATACACTCTAGAACGAAATGATGAAAGAATTAAAAACACTAGCATTGAAAGTGAGACAAATGCTTCAAGAAAGTCAAGATACTTTAGGGAAACCCTGAATCGAACTTTACCGAGAAAGTCGAGAAATATATGATTCAATTCTATTATCTATTGTTTTTCCCAGGTGGATGATGAAATTGGTTGCCCACTCTTGCTGTTAAACGTAGGGGTGGGAGCTTTAATTTGACTTCCTGGGCCAGATGAGTTGCCCTTGTTCTGTTATATCCGTGTTTATTAAGTATGGTCTTTGTCTTTCAATGTCTTCGGTGCATGAAGTTATGCCAACTCTGCTTCTGATGTCTTCATTTCGTAGTCTATCTTTCCTGATAACCCACACTTCCTTCCTCAAGCATTTCATTTCACATGTGGTGAGCTTCCTGTGCTGTGTTGTTATCAGAGACCAATTTTGGCACTGGTAACAAAGTGTTGGTAGAAAAATACTTTTATCATCTGTCTTTGTACTTCCATCTTGATCTTTGGGTGTTGTAGTAATGGTACCAGCTGGGAGGTCACTACATTTGCTATTTGGCATCTTGTCTCTATTTCTCTATCAAGTTTTCCATCCTCTGTGAAAATTCAACCTAAATATTTGAATTCAGAAACTTGATTTACTCTGATGTTGTCTATTTGTATGTTTGCTGTGCTTGGTGTTCTGCAGTGTGTCATGGTCTCGATCTTTGTGTGTTGAATTTCATGTTGTACTTCCTGCATCCTATCAACAATGAATTTATATAATGTAGCTGATCTTCATCTTCATAGACTTTGGTCGTCTGCGAAAAGTAATTCATAGACTTGGGTATTTAATTGATCGTATTTTTCATTCTCTATGTCGATAAGATCTGTTTCTCGCTGTGCCTCTTTCACTATTCTATCGATATATACGAGGCGTGTTCAAATGAAAACGGGATTTGTGGATTTATTTAAAAAGTATCATACTCAAATTAACAGTTTCAACGGAATTAAACAAAGCAACCACTTTTGAATAAGAATGCACCTGGGTTCATCAGAAAAATCTCCGTATGCATTTAGGCAAGCATCCCACTGTTTAGGTAGACGTCGAATGCCGTCCGAGAAAAAGGTGCGTGGCTGCTCACTGAACCATGTGGTCACCGCTGTCTTCACGTCTGCGTCGCTGTTGAATCGCTGTCCTTTAGTGCTTTCTTCAACGGTCTAAACAAATTGAAATCACACGGGGACAAATCGGGATTATAGGCTGGGTGATGAAGAACTTCCCAATTCTTCTTTGCCAATGTTTCCTGCACAATTTTGCGACGTGCGGACAAGCGTTGTCGTAGAGAAGAATCACACCTTGAGAAAGCTTGCCTGGTCGCTTAGCCTTGATGGCCTTATGCAGCTTGTCTAAAGAGTCTTTATAATGGGCGGCATTGATGTTGACACCAGGTTCCTTAAAATCGGCCAACAAAAGCCCTTCATGGTCAAAAATGCGGTCACCATAACCTTCCCAGCAGAAACCTGTGTCTTGAATTTTGTGGGTTTTGGTGAACCTGGATGTTTCCATTGCATGCTGTCAATTTTGCTGCTCGGTTCATAGTGGTGGCACCACGATTCATCACCTGCCAAAATGCTCAACATAAATGCATCACCCTCTGTCCTGTAACGCATCAAGTGGTTCAAACTCCACCCCATCCGTTCTTCCTTATGGTGGTCAGTCAACATCCGTGGGCACCACTGTGAACACACCTTCCGATAGTTCAATTTCTTCCGAACAACCATGTGGGCTGTCCCAATTGACATATGGAATTCTTCTGCAAGCGAACGAATGCTCCGATGACGGTCAGTCAGTACTGCTTTATCAAGCAAGGCTATGGCTTCTTCTGTTGCAACAATATGCGCCTGACCTGGCCGTGCAAGATCTGCTGACAACGCTCGTCTGCACGTTGCAAAAATTGTGCAGGAAACATTGGCAAAGAAGAATTGGGAAGTTCTTCATCACCCAGCCTATAGTCCTGATTTGTCCCGGTGTGATTTCCATTTGTTCTGACCGTTGAAGAAAGCACTAAAGGGACAGCGATTCAACAGCGACGCAGACGTGAAGACAGCGGTGACCACATGGTTCAGTGAGCAGCCACGCACCTTTTTCTCGGACGACATTCGACGTCTACCTAAACAGTGGGATGCTTGCCTAAATGCATACGGAGATTTTTTCTGATGAACCCTGGTGCATTCTTATTCACAAGTGGTTGCTTTGTTTAATTCCGTTGAAACTGTTAATTTGCGTATGATACTTTTAAATAAATCCACAAGTCCCGTTTTCATTTGAACACGCCTCGTATATATTTAAAGAGAAGAGGTGGGAGCACATAACTATTATTAGTAAATATACAAATCATTGTTCACAGCAAGGTGTACCCAGTTCTGAGCAATCACCAAGCCGCTGCTCTTCTTCTTATGGGATTTGGAGGCTTGTCTGTCCTACTAGCTCTCTTTTATGTGGCAATCCGGAAGCATGTCTTCCATGACGCAGACAACCTGGACACAACATTCGATGCCGGAGGGAAGGTATCCACCAGTCTCACTGCTGTAACAGTTGCTTCCCAGTTGCTATGGCCAGGAGACATTCTTCAATGTGCCACTGTAGCTATTAAAGTAAGTTATTTTTTTAGTACATACTGTGATTAAACTAATTGTTTGGGGAAAAACTTACTCATATAAACCATTACTTCTACGTTCTAAAAATGTGAAAGGCTATAGAGCTGAATTTGGGACAGGACACACATTAAGAAAATCCGAAGGGAATACAGCAAGAAGGACCATTTCTTAGAACCCGCAAGGAAAGCAAAATAAGGTGAATCCTAGAAATACATGGAGATGTAATTTGGAAGCAAAGATTAATGATCTAAGGAAGAGCTGGTAGGAGCTGCAAGATATAGTTATAGGTGAGACTTGGCATAAGTTAGTTAAAGGCATATGCCTCAGTCGGAGTTAAAATGCAAAATGGAGAGAAAGAGAGAGATGTGGAGAGAGAGAGAGAGAGAGAGAGAGAGAGAGAGAGGTAATGAGAAGGTGAATAAAATGAAATTTAAAACAAAAATAACTCTCGTTACTGTCTGTAATATCGCGTTTTGGCGGTGAAGGACACGAGTGACATGGGCCTGTTGTACTTAATGTCTGCATGGCTAATGCAGCTGATGCAAATCTGCTCGGGTTAGTTTTTTTTCTTTATGCCCCAGACATAAAAAAATTCCTTAACCTTACCGTAGATTGAACCCGAATGGGAGCCGCGCACTAATCCATTCAGCCAAACTCAAGACAAAAGTGGAATAGATAAATATAAATGGCAGTATCAATGAGGCAGTACATGAGAAAATTAATTTCCTTATTCTGCTATTTTGTAACAACGTGGATCTTATCAAGCATTTTTAAGTAGCAATTAAAACAAGTTTTTTTTTAGGTTTTTTTTCCCGATCCAGAAGCATTTGAGCGTTCAGCTCTTCAGGTCGGTGTCATGGACATCGTAACCTTCGGTTCGGTGCCACGAACACCGTAAATCTGGAGGACCTGTGGCTTTTCTGCCAGCCCGCGGAATTGAACCCGCACTCACAGGAGCTTGTCATCCGTAGTCCAACGCGCTACGAACACGCTGGGCAGGCGGGCATTAAAACAAGTTAAAGACTTTACACATCTAGTGAGCTTACTTTCAGCAAATGCAAGAATAACTAATGAAATTGAAAACAGATGTAAATCAAACCTAGTCATAGAACAAATGGTACCAATTTTGAAATGAAAGCATGTCACCTTGAATAGTTGAAAGAGCATTTTACGCACGACTTTTCTTCCGACATTATGATATCAGTGCTAAACCTGGACGTTGACATCTTCTTCTTCTTTGCGTTCGTTCTTTGCGACCAATTTTAATCACTATTTGTGAAATGTTCGATCTTTGCCAAGAACGTGTATAAGTTGCACGTTGGTTTGGTAGGCCCCTAAACGCATATACTTCTACACGTTTAGGACACATGCATCCGATTTCAATCAAATCTCCTTTGTCGCCTCTTACGACATGCGTGGTAGGTAACAGTTGTTCTATTCTTTACACCCCAAATTTGTGTCCCGGTAACCACTCGGGCGGACGCTGCCATTAAAGGACCGAAGAAAATCTAGTGCACCGACAGAGAGGTTGAAGCTGTCATGGACGTAGATAACAAAACTGGGTCTATCAGGAAGAAAACTAGTCACGACAGAGATGAAGTGTCTACGTAGACAGCTGGGTCTATCAGGAAGAGACCGGTTTAGAAGTGAAGACATAAAGAAAAATCTAAGTACAAAATCAGTCTGAACTTCAGCAAGAAAATATAAATTAAATAGATTAAATATCCAGATTACCAACAAACAGAGAGACGCAAACGGTGTTGTTACTCTGATACAGTGGATACGAAAGGAAAGATCGTCCACGCAAACGGTGGATCAAAAAATAACAGAGAAAGTGAATGATAACATGTACAAAGTTCATGCTAAAGCCCGCTCGAGAAATCTCTTCTTATTCAGAAGCTGTGAGCCAGAAGAAACAGGATTGGAGAAGAAAGAAGAAGTTTAAAAAAAACCATACCACTTCAATGTTTCCGTGGATTGTATATGTTTGTTTTATCTGCAAAGCTTCCATCTTGTGCTCGGTGCTTTACCTTTGAGTGTGTTTATACGTACATCCAAACATGTGTATGCTTTAAGGCATGTGATACGTCAGTGTTTACCTGGTCATCACACAGTTCTCACGTACTGCGTTCAGGTTTGTCTAATCTAAGTGTAATATGCAGACGGGGTATTTTGCACAATGATCCTGCATACACTAGATATTATGTGAGAATTTGGTAAATATGGATATCGTAAAAGAGAGAAGAGGGACATTAACGATAGAGAGAAAGAGTGAGGGAGAGAGACTGGCAGAGATAGAGAGAGAGAGATTGTCTAAAAATGAAGTTTCTGAGACGTGTAGCAATAGTTACTGATGCAGTGATGTTTTCGATTTTCTTCAAATCTGCTCATTTGTGTGTAACTTAATTTGATCATTAGCTCGCATGTGTGTTATCAAGGCTCAAAAGGGGAGCAAACAATAGTAACACTGCGATCTGCAAGACATGTCGTAAGAGGCGACTAAGGTGGAGGCCTAGGGAAGTTATCCTAACCCTTTCGCTGCTATATACTTTCTGAAGACGGATCTAAAACTAGCTACTCTTTGTTTCTAGGTCAGAAACCTGAATGTACGATTAGATAGCAGTGACAGTAGAAATGTATAACATGTTAACACGTCTTTAGCCAAAAGAGAAGAGATAATACCAGGCGTGTTAATGCGTCTTTTGCAGTGAATGGGAAACACGTCTATACACGTCCTTAGCAGCTAAAGGGCTAGTAAACAAAACGCGTCACAGAACTCGGATGTGCTTGCCTACTTGTAGGCCCATAACTGTCACAACGTGCAATCGCTCAGATCACATACAAATCACACTGAGTGGTTTAACAGGCGGTTGATATGGAGCGTTTGAAGAAGAAGAGGAAGAAGAAAAAATAAGTTCTAGAAAAATAAGCAGCTGTCTGTTAGTCTATACATCTAATTTCATCTCATAGATATGTTTTTCTATGGGTATAGTTTACCTTCCTTCTTCTTCCTCTTCTTCTTCTTCATCAACGCTCCATATCGACCACTTGTCAACCAATATGTGATTTGTATGCGATCTGAGCCTAAAAGCGATTGTAAGTTTCCCCAGTTATGCACCTACAACTAAGTCAGCACACCCGATTTCTGCGCAGCATTTTATTTGCTAGGGTAGCATCCTTAGGGTCTACATCAGTCGCCTCTTACGACATGCATTGTAGGTCGCAGTGGTACTATTCTTTGCTTCCTGCGGGTCCTGGCACAACACGGGCGGTTTACCTTCCAATTTATCTTATTGCTCTCCGGTCTATGTGGAGCATAGGGCTTCAGTAGCTGTAACCCATGTTTCCCTATTTCTACATGTTTTATTTATGACTACCCAGGATAGTCCAACATCCTTTAGTTCATCAAGAAGGCGCCGCCTCTATGTCGCTCCCTTTATTGTTTCTTTTACAAGTTCCAATCAAGAGCTTGTCTAGCAACAATTGACAGTGTCTTCCGATGAGTATGGGAAACAGATCGCCATGACCCTGGGTCATCATGGGTTCACGCTGTATCCTTAACTAAATTTTGGTATTTGCCACTATGTCATATCATCTCAATCTGAGAATTTGTCACTATGTCATACCATCTCATTCTGAGAATTTGCAGAAGTTAATTTTTTCTCTCTTTCTCTACGAATTCAGTCTTAGTCATGGCACCTAATGTGGTACCTCTGATTATTTTTTTGAGTGATGGCATGCTTTCCTTATTTCCCTATTGCCCGTCATCATTCTGGCAAACCTTTCTTCGACATCAGGGTTACGAGTAATTTAGATCTCCGAGTAAAGGATTAGGGTTACTTGTAGTCCAAGTGCGTATTTGTTCACACTGATCATATTTTGAGCCAAGCTGCTGTCGAAATCCGATATTTCCACAGCATGTGGTCAGTAGCGCAGCCTGTTATCAACGTTGCTATCTGCGTTTGCGTCCCTTCCTCATGTGGCCACTACCTTGTAGTATGTAGTGCTGGTAAAGGTTGGGGAAGAGAGCGTGGGTTTCTCAATCACCCTGAGAGGTAAATCTGCAGAAATACTGTTACTGACAGTTACCCAAGCCGGACAGGTCAAATGAGAGACCTCAGACTAAATTTGACCTCCTGGTCCTCCGTGTTGGGGATTGTACAATATGCTAACTACCCACCTTTACTAACAAACATTTATACAGTTCCATAAACTAAATATCTCTATTCTATAATCGACGCTGTTTATAAAAGACGCGACTTAGTGAAGCTCTTTTTTGGAGAACTAACAGTTTGTATTCTTACAAACGCTCGTCTGTAAGACTAGGCAATTGGTACCGTCAAACGCTAGTCTGTAAGGCTAGGCAATTGGTACCGTCAAACGCTTGTCTGTAAGGCTAGACAATTGGTACAGTAAGAAATAACGGTTTGTGGTTCGAATCATGTGTTTGGTAATTTTTTTTTTTTTTCGATACTCAAATATTTGTTCCCTGTCTATTTATTGATCATATTTATTGAATGTTTTACTTCCCATGTGCTTCTCAAAGCTCAGTATTTCCTCATAACTAGATTCATTGATTGTTTTACTTCCCATGTAGTTCTCAAAGCTCAGTATTTCTTCATAACTAGATTCATTGATTGTTTTACTTCCCATGTAGTTCTCAAAGCTCAGTATTTCTTCATAACTAGATTCTTTGATTGTTTTACTTCCCATGTGGTTCTCAAAGCTCAGTATTTCCTCATCACTAGATTCATTGACTGTTTTACTTCCCATGTGGTTCTCAAAGCTCAGTATTTCCTCATCACTAGATTCTTTGATTGTTTTACTTTCCATGTAGTTCTCAAAGCTCAGTATTTCCTCATCACTAGATGCATTGATTTGTAAGACCATCATCATTGCAATACAGTGAATAACCATTCGTGCTCCGATCTCTTTCTTACACAGGAAGATGAACTCTGTAATAAGTTACATGTCTTTGAAACAAAGTGCATCTTTTTTTTCTTCAGAATGGCGTCGCTGGAAGTTTTTGGTATACAAGCTGCGCCGTGGTCAACATGATACTGTTTCCGGTTCTCTCTGTACAATTTAAGACCAGGGCACCAGGAGCTAAAACATTTCTTCAGGCAGGTCGAGTGTCTTAACTTAACACTTAGACAAAGTGAATGTAATCTCTAAATATATATAGCATCATAGGTGTTTAAAGCACTAGATACCTCACAATATTTGTCCTTAGTATTTGTTAAAAAAATAATAGTATATATTTATTGTTAAATTGTTCTCTCTTTAATTAAGCGAGTTAGGAACATGTTTCAGCAGAGTTTATTGAGGAGTGATGAAACAGAAAAATAATACTGATTTCTTTATATTGAAAGATAAACGCCTTAACAATTTTACTATAATCACTCTAATCTACGTGACTACACACACTCTAGTCGCTAACAGCTACACACACTGTAGCCACGTGATTACTCTCAGTGCAATCACGTGTCAAGTCTCACTTTATCTCCGTGACCGCTCCATCTATGCAGTGATTACTCGCAGTCAGTCACGTCAAGTCTCACTTATCTCCGTGACCGCTCCCACTCTATGCACGTGATTACTCGCAGTCTAGTCACGTGTCAAGTCTCACTTTATCTCCGTGACTGCTCACGCTCTATGAACGTGATTACTCGCATTATATCAAAGGGACTACTCGCACTATATCCACGGAGTACACTCCCTCTCAATGCGTGACTACTCACATTTTGAACGCCCTAATAGAGTGTGGACGCAAAGAAGATTTTCATCTAAGCAAATCCACGTCAACAGCTAGATTGCAAGAGCTTGGATTGAAGATTGGAATGACCAGAAAACAACAGCACAACAGGTGTATGAGTATGCTCATGAATCAACTTCGAATTGTCACAGTTGCTTGACATTGTTAGAGATATTGCGAAGGAGATCGGAGCACAAATGAACATGTCCGGAGTGCAATCAAAATGTTCTATACTGAAACTGTTCCATACAGTTGTAGTGTATTCTTTGTCACTCTTATAATGTGTCTCTCATAATTATATCATTGCATTTCTCAATTAGAGTAGTCGCTTGTCTACATCTATTTCCTCCAGTGTTGTGTTTAGTAGAATATTACGCTCAATATATTGAATAAGTCTTGTAGTTTATATCTTTCACCCGTGTGTTGTGAAACTCGCAAGTGGAGCAAAGAATAGTAACACTGCGACTTACAAGACGACATGTAAGAGGCGACTAAGATAGTGGCCTAGGGAAGACCCTAGAGAATACAAAACGTCGCAGAAATCGGATGTGCTGGTCTATTTGTAGCCGCATAATTGGCACAGCGTACAATAGCTCTTAGGCTCAGATCTCATACAGTTCACAAAAGTGGTTTCACAAGTGGTCGATGAGGAGCGTTGGAAGAAGAAGAAGTTTATCTCTTTCAACAATTTTCTGTTTATGTATAACTTTTTCAGTTCTCTTCATTTACTTTGTTCTTGTCTATGTTCAGGAGAAATGTTTAATCATTTTATAAACCCAGAATTAAAGGGCAGTTTAATAAATAACATCAAAGATGCCACATGGACAAATTTGGCTCAAACGAACGTCAGCAATGCGCTTGATGAAACAAGAACTTGAGCTTATATTATCGTTTCCCGACATCAGTCCTTTAAACACAACAACTGTGGTACAATCTACAGCAGTTGCCATAGCAAAACACTACGATGATGTTGATGAATATGATAATTCTTCCTCAGCGATCATGTGCTTAGTTTACTGTGGACCACAAACTGGGCAGTCAGCTTCATGTCTGTTAGGTTTCCCCAAAGCTTAGTTTTGAGGTCGACTAGGTGTGGTCACATGTTGCTTCTCAGCTCACACAAGAGACGACAGTCTTGCAGGATATGTTCCGGTGTTTGTTCCGTCTGCTGACACTGACATAGAGCTGTTTGACTTATTCCTAATCTATATGTGTTTGTTGAGTCTGCAGTGTCCGGTGCGTAGTCGAATATGATAATGAGAAAAGCAATTCTACAATCTTTAACAGTTTTAATATCAACACTTCTTATTTGCAGATCATACACGCTAGGTTTGGCAACACTTCCCATATCGTGTTCTGTTTCTTCGCCCTGTTAATGAACCTAATGGTGACGGTATGCCTCTTAACTGCATCAACTGCCTTGCTACAGGCTCTTGTTAAAGACGCTAGTGGCGAGTACTGTGTCATAATTATGGCAACTTTGTTTGGTAAGTCAACTTTACAATACTACGTCAACATTGTGTTGTTGCAAGTCAATATTACAACAATACACAGTAACATTTCTCAATGTTCTCTTATTATTAACTACATTATTATATTTATCAAACAAGCCATGAAACTCATCATCATCAAGTAGATTTGAGTAAGTAGACATTTGTCATCTCAACAATCTTTTTTTTATAGTTCGTTCCAAAATTAGTGAACACATTGAGGTTTAATTTGAACGAAATCTACCGGTCTCGTCTCAAATATATACAAGCACAATAAGCTTATAGCATGTGTTTGTGCAAACACTATTCGATCCAACTTTACCTGATTATTCTGTGTCTAGTTGAAACGAAGTGTTTGAGAAAGACACTCCCCCGTGAGTCCTTTTTTTTTAGAATGGCTCGTTGGTTGTGTTCGTATAGACGCTCGCATTGCTAGGCTATGCCATGGGTGTCGTAAGAAATGAGGGTCAGTGGTTCCAATCCAGTGTTTGTTTATTTGTTTTTCAAAGCTCTTAATCTTGTACACTGTTTATTTGTTGATCATATTCGTTACTTCCGTTGCTTCCTCTGAGGTTCTTGCAAAAAAACTCCTTGTTCTCACGGTTGGATAACAGTAATTTTTTGCAAGATGTCTAATATACCACTAGACCTTACGAATTCATGTTTAACTAGTTAACAGATTTCTTGGATGATGCCAAAAGCGTTTTTTATTTTATAATTTTGCATAAGCACAACCGGCGAGGGTCGTCGATGTCATTTAGAAGATGGTGAAGATATTTGTGAAGAAATGTTATTTTTAATTTTTCTAATAAATTGTGCCCGAACAGCGACTTTTCAGTCTGATCTTCTTAATTTTCATCTGTCAATGATTCTTTTACGTGCTCAAATTAACGCTTTAGCTGCTACGGACGTATATATACGTTTTCCCATTCACTTTTAAAGACGCATTAGCGCATCTGTTATTATCTCTCCTCTGTGAGCTAAAGACGTGTTAACACGTTATACATTGCTACTCTCACTGCTATAGGCGTACATTCACGTTTGCGGCCTAGAAACAAATAGTAGCTATTTTTAGCTCAGCCTTCGGAAAGTATATAGCAGCTAAAGGACGGGACCTACGTCTTATCGTCCGTCTCTTATAGGACTAGAAACTCGATCTCACTTACACCGATCACCTACACAATATCACAATAACATCAAGATAAAACATCATCACACAATTACAAGATAAATAACAACTCTTATACATTTCAGGATGTTACTCATTTATTGGAGGACTTGGTTCCACATTTTATGTGTCATATTTCAACACAGTCATCATCTTCATATGTTTGCTATTCTTCACAATCAATATTTTCTATGATGAAGAAAATGCTGGAACCTTCAATGCTATTGATGCTCTGTATGATAAAGTACAAACACTCAATGGACCTGAGAGAAACGAGGACAGGTAAGCTATCCTATATCTGCTAGATTTCTTATGAGTTTTGTTTCAATCCTTTTTAATGATTTTTGCCCGGACAGCGGTTTTTCAGTTTGTTTTTATCAAATTTTCAACTGCATGTGTTCTTTTCATTACTCAACTTGAACAAGGGACGTTTTGTTGTCCGTCGTAGATATGACTAGGAACTCGATCTCACCTACTATGAGATTAGCGAATCTGGAAAATATCCCATTCGCTCCTCGTGTGAACCGAGTACCTTTGAACTGTTAGCCTAGCACCTTGCCTCTAGGCCACAGAGAAACCTCTTATCACCATGAGTATATGAGATGCTAAGCAATTCAGAATGAACTAAACATCAAAGACAACTGGCTGATGCTACAAATCAGAAAGAGAAAATGTAGGTATTTTGAACATATAAAAAGATACGAAGGGCTGGAGAAGACCAACATGGAAGGAGGCATAACGACGAAGAGGAGAAGAGGAAGACCAAGAAGAAGATGGATTCAGGGTGTAACTGATGGTTTCAACATGACGGCTGCAGAGGCGGACATCTGGCCTACAAGAAAGAGAAATTCCGAAAGTCTGTTGGGGTGGCAATTTTCTCCTCAGGACACGCAATTTGATGATTTGTTTTTATATTTCCCAGGAGTTATATGACGTTCTGGTCTGAAGGGGCTATTATTTGGGCTGTGCAAGGATTCTTTGCCACAGCTTCAATCACCTTCTGTGATCAAGCGTCTTGGCAGAGCCGTATTGCAGCAAAACCTGTGCAAGGAGTGCTGGGTTTCTTTGCTGCTACATATATCTGGTTTGCCATTCCTTCAACGATTGGGACAACCCTCGGGCTAGCATACCTGGCTAAAACTGCAGATGAGAACGCTACGTTTGCTTTAGCGGCAGAGGACATTGACCAAGGTAATGTCTGTAATTTTAACATTTCCAATTGATGTTTGTTTGCTGTATCCCATTTGATATTCACAATAATATGCTGAACATTTTGTATACGTACACTTAAGTCACGTTTTTGCACATCGATTTATTTAGATTTACAATATTTATAGAGTATAATATTAAAATACTCGTACATCAAAATGTACAGAGTTAAAAGCTCTATTTCATAAATAAATTCCGCTCGAGTGTTTATCGGGGCCTAAATTTGGGATGTAAAGAATAGAACCACAGTTACCTGCCCCACATATCGTAAGAGGCGACTAAAGAGGTTTGGATGCACGTGTCCTAAACGTGTAGAAGTCTATGCGTTTAGGGTCTACCAAACCAATACGACACGTTCTTGTCAAAGACCAAACATATCACAAAGAGTGATTAAAATTGATCGTAAAGAACAAACGCGAGGGAGAAGAAGAAGATAAATAAATTCGCTTGCTGTTTTCTACAAAGAATTATACCCAAATCGCATTAAATTGATCTTAAAAACAATTTTGTTTCTATTTAAAGTCTTGTTTTGTGAGGAGGCTTTTCGGAAAACAGGTACTACCAGAATGGTCTGTCAGATGGATTGTCGCATTGTATAAGTTAATATGAATTGTAGCTTCAACTAATTCAGCCAGAGCTCCTTACTTTTTCTGAATTAGCGAACCGTTTTTAAAACGTAAGTTTGTAAGTGTATTGCAATGCTTTTGCCACATTTTTGAAGTAACTGCGCTAAAGGGTGATGTTTATAACAATGTTACCAAAATAAAATATCATATTCTAAGGAGGTCTGCATTTAGCACCCACATTTATAAGAGAACAGTATTACAGCATCACGTTTATAAATACCCACGTTTAAATCCAAACTTTTCAGCATGGTCTCTTTTACGGGTAAAATTTATAAAAAGCTCGCAATAAAGAATCAAATTTATAAAAGTGTTGCAATAAAGAGTAAAATTTATAAAAGTGTTGCAATAAAGAGTAAAATTATGAAAGACTTACAAAAAAGAGTAAAATTATGAAATGTTGCAATAAAGAGTCAATTTATAAAAGTGTTGCAATAAAGAGTCAAATTTATATAAGGCTTGCAAAAAAAATCATTTATAAAAGTCAGTTGTCAATTATTAACAGGCGGTACAAGGATCTGAAATATAAATGAAAGTAACATTGAACTTAATATAAGAAAGTTTTAACTATTGAAATTTTCAATTGTAGAATGCTCAGATATTATAAGTTATTCGTTTGTTTTTATTTAAGCTATGTTACTTATTAAAGTAAGTTAAGGAATACTTTTTCATAAAGGTGGAGGCTGGTTCTGCACGCAGGCAATAGGCTGAATCACTACAAGCGTTCATAATTCGCAGTATTGCTTTCTTTTTCGTTACCGGGACACATGGATGTCGTAGACAATGGAAGAGCGGTCGGTCTGGCTGACTTTGACACCGTGTTGGGAGTAGGCTGGTGGATAGAGCTGGCTTCTGAGCTCCTTCATGGAGTGTGGACACAATGAGGATTTTCATTTAGGTCAGTTCTCAACGGCCCCTGGATTGCAGAGGCTTGGATTGAGGATTGGAGTAACCAGGAGGAAGCGCTACAGTGGGTCTATGAGTGGACTCATCAATCCACATCGAAATAGTACTCTAGTGACTGTACGTTGTCAGAGATATTACGAGGATAGTGTAGCAGCTATGGACATGTCCGGCAATGAAGATATTCGAAACTGAAAATTATCAATAAAACACGACATATATGTCAGTAATGGGAACATGTCAGATAATATGAAATGTTAACAGCTGTTCTTTAACAAGACAAACTACAAGTGACAGCTCTCTGGTCGTGTCTTTGACGTATTATCTGATAACGGGTTCATTGGTTATACAACGAGATACGCCTGTCTGCCTTGATGTCACCTTGTTAACATTACATACATGTAACGTCGTCATACTGATATGATAAATGTCATGTTTATGTTATTATAACAAGCTGCGATATAAACAACTTTACTGATAACTATTAATGCAATTTATAGTTCATATTGATATATATATATATATATATATATATATATATATATATATATATATATATATATAATAAGAATATTAAGAACCGTGGAAATGATATATTTGATATCACAGTATGATATTTATGCGATTTTTGTCTGTAACTATGGAGATGGACCACCTACACTGATATACGAAATATATTAACATTTAAAAACTTAAACTTCCTAAATTTTATTAAATCATTATGTATGCTTCCCACGCTGTTCTATATATAATATATATATATATATATAAAAAAAAACCAGACGTTGGCAATCATGTCTCTCCACAACTCTCTCCCACTGGTGAAGTTAATCAGTTCTGACGTCGAACCACGATGTCCGATCCCTTCAACATCTTCTCTCTTCGTCTTCCACATAAATACTTCCTAGTATTAACCCGTTTTCACCAAATGTTACAAACCTCCGTTCCGTATTATATTCCCGAAGAACATTGTCTGTCTGTCTGTCTGTCTATCTATATGTCTTTCTGCCTTTCTGTCTGTTTGATGTATCTCTCTTTCTCCCCTGTCTCTCTCTCTTTCTCTCTCTTCTCTCTCTTCTTTCTCTCTCTCTCTCTCTTATATATATATATATATAGGTGGTTATGACGTTTCTGTATTGCTCTGAATGTTGTGTGTTCAAACCTGAATCGAGTGGCATGTGCAATTGTTTTCATGAGATTCCTAAGATTGTTGCTGGAGCAACGAGTTGTGGTTTTATGCTACACTCTCGGCAGTTAGCATACCAATTCTGTAGACAGGGACGGAGATTATAGGAAAAAAAACCGGTGCAATGAAGTCGATCTATCTCCTTTAGACTTTTTAAATAGAAATAATGGTAGACAACAAAAAGCATAACATTGGCGTATATAAAACAGATAACTGGGAAGAAGACCACAACGGCAGGGCAAGGGAAACGATGAGAAATTTTAGCGAGAGTTATCTAGTTGAACATTGAATAGATCTATAAAACTAAGGGGGTCATACCACCTGATAGAAGACTAAGAACAGAGAAGGAACGGAGAGTTAAAAGAAGAATATGTATGTTACGTGTGATTGTCTAGTTAAATTGATTCTTCTCTCTGCAACTGTTATTCTTAAATATGCACTCAATCAATAAAAGTGCATGATTCTGAAGACAGGGGTTCACAAACTTTGCATTACCAGGATCCCCTTTTAAATACATTTTATTACCCGGATCCCCAAACGTTTCTAGTATGGAAATCTTCTAGCAGTTATGTTATTATTATCACCACCCAACAGTCAAATAAATCACAGTTAATATTAAATAAATATGTCAAAGATCCTCATATTTCTTCAGCACTATTGAGGACCCCTGTGTGAATATATCGGACCACCGGAGTTCCGCTGACACTAGTTTGGGAAACACTTCTGTAAGATATCGGACCACCGGAGTTCCACTGACACTAGTTTGGGAAACACTTGTGAAGATATCGGACCATCGGAGTTCCGCTGACACTAGTTTGGAAACACTTTGTAAGATATCGGGCAACCGGAGTTTCACTGACCTAGTTTGAGAAACACTTTGTAAGATATCGGGCAACCGGAGTTCCACTGACACTAGTTTGGGAAACACTTCTGTAAGATATCGGACCACCGGAGTTCCACTGACCCTAGTTTGGGAAACACTTCTGTAAGATATCGGACACCGGAGTTCCACTGACACTAGTTTGGGAAACACTTGGTAAGATATCGGGCAACCGAGTTCCGCTGACACTAGTTTGGGAAACACTTTGTAAGATATCGGTCAAACGTAAACAGAAAACACAATAAAACGCACATTTTGACACAATAAATGAGAATACAATAATAGACCCGACTACACAAGTTGCAAGAGCGTACAAAATAAAAATGGAATCACCAAAAGGAAGAGGAAGACCAAGAAAAATATGGATTGATGGAGTTACACACATCTTAAAACTCCACAATACCACAGCAAATCAAACAACGGATGCTGCGCTATCTTGGAAACTTATCCATCATCACTCAAACATACGACGCCTAACGATAAAATAGCAAAGAATTACAAAAGAAAAAGAAAAACAATATAAAAGATATTTTCTAGAATTCTTGCGACTTATCAACTTTGATAACATTCAAGGAGTTGCTAACGTGATAACTGACCATCGACAGAGATAACTGTCTCACATATGTTACATCCATCATACAAGCAATCTCCCGATTTTGACATTTACTGAAAAAAACATAGAGAAGAGAGATAATCGGTGAAGTTATTAGATCAAGAGTTACGCAATCGTCTTTGAACAGAACGAAATTTCATTTCATAATTCCTCCCCAATTTTAAGACACGAGGATTTGCAGTTGCAAAGAAATGCCTTCATCAAAGAGAAGAGAGAAGTGGAGATATTAAGAAAGAATATGCAAGCTGTGTTAGGAAAGAATAAGGAGTAGATATAAGAGGAAGGTAAATGAGAGGTAGATATGAGAGGAAGAAAAATGAGATATGAATACTGAGGTATGAATAAGGTAGTAACAGGTGGATGGATAACATGGATGCTTCTAGAAACTGATTACAAAACGGATGGCTATATTATCTACAGTAAATGTTAACCAAAGGTAGTCGGATATATATATATATATATATATATATATATAATTTATTTATATAGATGGTTACATATATATGCAATATACAGGGAGACAGTTATAATGATTATTTCTTAGACATAAGATGAATAGAGGAAAGATCGAACGCTATATATATATATATATGTATATATATACAAGTGTTTTACTGTGACAACGTTTAGTTTCCGCTCGACTGTCTTGCATCCCTAAGGCTCATTTCAAAAGATTATCCACCTTTGCGTATTGTTCTTCTCCACATAACTCGGTGATCAGTTATTTTTTCCCATTTGTTGGGTCCAATAGAAATGTTCTGTATTGACGCAGTGTTAAGGATTAACTTTAAGCAAATGCATATAGAATCCACATTTTTACACATTGCTTTTCAGAATAACAATTTTAACGGATAAATATGTGAAAAAACCTAATATAGTTCGTTCCAAAATTCGTGATCACACTTAGGTTTAATTTGTACGAAATCTACCTGATGGATCAAAGTAATTTTTTGCATGGGGTCTTATATACCCCACGACCTTAATAATTCATGTTTAACTAAATGGTAGGTAGCTTAGTTGATGCAAATAATGTTTTTTATTATATAATTTTGCATAAGCACAACAAAATGGTAACCAAAGTTTAGAATTTACATTAATTCTCAAAATGGTGGCCAATGTTTGCAAAGGCGTATCCCTATTACAAATTATCAAAAGAAAGGTGACATAGTGAACAAATGATACCTTCCACTTCTATAAATGAAAATAAATGTTGCGTACATACGCCAATGACAGTCGGTAGGAAACATTGTGAACTGATTAATTCCACGGATTCCCGATTTTGACGTGCACTGAATTACATTTGGAACACGGAAATGCTTATAGACAAACTTGACAATCGTACTGTAAAATTTCAACAAGTATACCACTTCAACATCGCTGTAAATTTAATAATAACATATAATAAAAATCATACAGAACTAAAGGTTTGGGTTGGCAAAAAATGCTGTTGGAAGGTCGTCACTGTTTCCTATATAAAAATGTGAAAATTAAGAATGTATGTCATGAGGAATGTTGAGAAGAATGTTGAAAATTCCATGGACAGCAAAGAAAACAAATGTGGAGGTTTTAAATCAGGCCTGCACACATAAACCTTATCAAAAGAATAAGAATCCGACAATCAAGGTTCTTCGAGCATATAATGCGAAGAGAAGGTTTAGAACATTTGGTGACTACAGGTAAAATTCAGGAAAGGAGAGATCGTGGAAGACAGATGGAGCAGATGTTGGATGGCCTGACATCATGGTTCGACAAAATATCGACGTCAGAACTGATTACATGCACCAAGAAAAGAGAGTTGTGGAGAGACATGATCGCCTACGCCGACAGGCACGGCACTTGATTGATGTTATGAGGATGATTTTATATAGGTCGGTAACGATGATCACGAATTGTGGAACGAAGTATAGCATTTGTTTATGTTAAATACATAAGCCCTATTTCATATATCGGAATAAGCAGAGTTGAAAACTATGCTTTATACATTCAATTTCTTGTTTATATTTGACAAAGAATCCAAGAGTTACCCACAAATAGTATCAAAGGGCTCTAGTTGATCATTTGGTTTAAGTTTAAGGATTGGTTCGTGAAGTGACTTGTCGAAAAAGATTTACTGTTACAAAGGTTTTTTAAGTGGCTTCTCGTAACATATGAGTTAAATAGACTGATATATAAAACCTGATATATAGATTTTAATGTTAAATATTGTGTCCAGGTTTAGTAACTGTCTTCATGGCTCAGTCTGAGATGGGGATTGCAGGAAGCTATCTCGTCCTTACCATGCTTATTATGGCTGTCATGTCATCTGGGTCAGGGGAGGTCATGGCCATCTCATCCATCATTGTCTACGATATATATCAAACTCACATCAGACCATTTAGGTAAGTGATCACATATTAATATCATCATTATTATTATCGGTGTCATTATCTTCAGCATCACCTTCATATCTTTGTCATCGTCATCATTGTTATCATCATCATTATCAGCATCATCAACGATAGCATCATCATCGCCAGCTTCTCCCCCATTATCATTCTCATCATCACCACCATTATCATCATCATCACCACGATTATCATCATTCTCACCACCATTGTAAACATCATCATCACCAGCATTATCATCATCATTATTGCCATCACCATCATCATCACCACCATTATCATCATCCTCACCACCATTATCAACATCATCATAACCAGCATTATCATTATCATTGTTGCCATCACCATCATCATCATTACCACCATCACCATCATCATCACCATAATTATCGTCATCAACATCCTCACATTTATCACCATCATTATCATCATCATCACCAGAATCAACATCATCACCATTATCACCATTATCATCATCATTATCATCATCGTTATCGCCATTATCACCACCATTACCACCATCATCATCATCACCATCATCATCATTATCATCACCACCACCATTAACATCATCAGCGATATTAATATCATCATCATCGTCAGCGTGATCAGCCACATCATCATCTTCCTCACCCTCCTCATCCTCATCATCCTAACCATTACCTTCATCATCATTCTAATGTTTAGTTTTTATTTTGATTTCATGTTCAAGTATCCCCATACCGTGTGGGTTCCAGTCACAAAATATATTCAACATTAATAATGTTTGTTTGATAGAATTGTCACCATCGCATTTGAACTACTAACCATTGATGCTCCAATCTTTTCTTACATATAAATATATTTACTACAATGCATGAACTCCGTATCACCGGCGACGATCCAAGTGTAATTTTATTTGAAGATGTTGAAAATTTTGTAGTGAATGTATTTTAATCATTTTAAGGTATTCACCATGAAAGCGAATGTGCAGCCTACCTCTATCTTCTTTTTTTTCCGATCCAGAAACACTTGAGCTTTCAGCTCTTCGGCTCGGGGTCATGGACATTGTAACCCTTCGGTTTGGTGCCACGAACACCGTAAATCTGGGGAACCTGTGACTTTTCTGCCAGCCAGCGGAATTGAAACTGTACTCAGAGAGGGCTAATCACCCGTAGTCCAACGTGCCGCGAATACGCTGGGCAGGCGGGCATCCTACTTCTATCGAATTTCAACTACCTTGGTCTCTTTTATGTGCTTAAATTGAACATGGAACCTTATATTTATCGTTCTTTCCTGACATAAATAGGAACTCGATCTACCCTACATTGTGATCACGAATCTCTGAACAATTATCTTCATTGGTACGGAGAACGAACCCAGCTCCTTTGTAGTAAGAGGCGATAATCTTAACTTCCCGCCACAGACATCCCTATTAGATAAATATACGCCAGAGTGGTTACCGGGCCCAAATTTGGGGTGTAAAGAATAGAATCACTGTTACCTGCCACGCATGTTGTAAGAGGCGACTAAGGAGGTTTGGCTGAAATAGGATGCACATGTCCTAAATGTGTAGAAGTCTATGCATTTAGGGGCCTACCAAACCAATGTGCAACGTATACACGTTCTTGGCAAAGATCAAACATATCACAAAGAGTGATTAAAATTGGTCGTAAAGAACGAACGCAAAGAAGAAGAAGAGATAAATATACGAGAAACATGCTTCCTCGTTGTAATCTCAGACTAAGATGGTATAATAGTCACAAACACAGACCTGTGAATAAAAACAGGAAATGAAGCCATGATGATCCAGTTCCTCAAGTAGTAGCATGTCCCTTGCGGAACGTCGCATTCATTCATCACAGACCGCCTGAAAAGCTATCTGTCTCTTGCAAGTTCTCCGGTTTCTTCCAGCGTCATGTTCAAGGTTTTTTTATCTCCTGCTGCCACCTTTGACTTTGTTGTCCCCTGCCTCGTTTTCCAGAAACCATGCCTTCCATTACCTTTTTCTCCAGACCACTGTGGCGTTTAATGTAGCCAAAATATTTCATCCTCCGAGACATGATGTTATTTATAAGCCAATGCTCCTCGATATGCAGATCTTGTAAGATGTCTTTGTTTCTTCTCTTCTCTGTCCAGGATGTCTAAGAACTGTTTTATAGAACTTAGTTTTAAAAGCTTCCATTTTGTTTTTTAATGTTTGTGTTATGATCCAGTTTAAGATGAGAAAATCGCAATTCGTCAGGCACATCATGCGAAAGTTGGAATGGGTAGGTACATCATGCGAAAGTTGTAATGGGTCAGGCACATCATTTGAAAGTTGTAATGGGTCAGGCACATCATGCGAAATTGCAATGGGTCAGGCACACCATGCTAAAATTGCAATGGGTCAGGCACACCATGCGAAAGTTGCAATGGGTAAGTCACACCATGCAAAAGACGCAGTTGAGTGTTACTAGACAAACACTTGAGTGAAACACCAAAAACTATACACAAGGGACTACCTAACCAGAAATAGAGACAGAACCTCTTGTGGAACTGGATGATGCTGGCCTAACATGGGAAGACATAAAGATAAACAGCTGGGACTAGAAAAACTGGAGAATAACTGTTTAGGAATATGCTTAAAGAAGAGTAAGAAGGAATAAGTCCAGTATGTCATGCTTCCTCAGAAATAGACGACAGGCAATCTAATGTATCTAAACGGATATTATTATCTGTAACATTATCATATTTATGTCAAGAATATCTGTCTCATTCGTGACTTAACGTCATTCCTTAATGAGAATTCATTAAATTAGACAGGAGGCGTTGTAGTGATAATCGTGCTAAAAAAAAAGCAGAATAATTTGCATTAACTGTGTTCTAAAGTATTGTTAATTGTTTTTCAAATATTTGATTGTTATGTATTATTTTTATTTTCAATGCAATTTACCAGTAACACAGTCAATACATTCATCAGATTTTGTAACGTGTATCGACATACAAAGAAAAGGTGTGAGAAATTCTGCAAATGAGACATGATTTCTCAAGAAATCCTTACATTAATATAAGATTTTATCAAGATTTTATCAAGGTTTTAGATAGATCACGATTTTATCAAGGTTTTAGATCAAGATTGTATCAATGTTTTAGATAGATCAAGATTTTATCTAGGTTTTAGATAGATCAAGATTTTATCAAGGTTTTAGATAGATCAAGATTTTATCAAGGTTTTAGATAGATCAAGATTTTATCAGGTTTAGATAGATCAAGATTTATCAGGTTTTAGATAGATCAAGATTTTATCAAGGTTTTAGATAGATCAAGATTTTATCAAGGTTTTAGATAGATCAAGATTTTATCAAGGTTTTAGATAGATCAAGATTTTATCAAGGTTTTAGATAGATCAAGATTTTATCAAGGTTTTAGATAGATCAAGATTTTATCAAGGTTTTAGATAGATCAAGATTTTATCAAGACGAGAGCTTCTTCTTCTTTCACCCTATCTCGACGATTTGTTAAACACTCTTTGTGATCAGAGTATAAGAGCGATTGAACATTGTGTCAGTTATGCGTCTACAAGTAGGCTAGCACATCCGATTTCTGCGACGCTTTTTATTTACTAGGTATCTTCTCTATGCCCCTAACTTAGTCGCCTCTTACGACATGCCTTGTAGGTCGCAGTGTTACTATTCCTTACTCCCCTGCGAGCCCTGCAACACACGGGCGTCTTAAGAAGAGAGCAATGTTCATCACATTTTTAAAAAAAACCAACGTGGTGCTATCAGTCTCAGTTCCAGACACTGACAATAACTGAGAAAATAAGAAATAAAATGACAGAGATGAAGTGTTTACACAGAATTATAAATATTACAAAGAAGAGATAAAATCAGTAACGACAAAATAAAAAAGTGGATCCTTGTCAGTTCTACAATATATCAAGAAACAACAGATCAAATGGTGCAGACACGAATTAAGGTAACAACAAGACAGTCTCACACAAAGAACAATGGTGCAGACACGAATCAAGGTAACAACAAGACAGTCTCACACAAAGAACAAATGGTGCAGACACGAATCAAGGTAACAACAAGACAGTCTCACATAAAGAACACTGGTGCAGACACGAATCAAGGTAACAACAAGACAGTCTCACACAAAGAACAATGGTGCAGACACGAATCAAGGTAACAACAAGACAGTCTCACACAAAGAACAATGGTGCAGACACGAATCAAGGTAACAACAAGACAGTCTCACACAAAGAACAAATGGTGCAGACACGAATCAAGGTAACAACAAGACAGTCTCACATAAAGAACACTGGTGCAGACACGAATCAAGGTAACAACAAGACAGTCTCACACAAAGAACAATGGTGCAGACACGAATCAAGGTAACAACAAGACAGTCTCACACAAAGAACACTGGTGCAGACACGAATCAAGGTAACAACAGACAGTCTCACCCCAAGAACACTGGTGCAGACAGAATCAAGGTAACAACAAGACAGTCTCACACAAGAACAATGGTGCAGACACGAATCAAGGTAACAACAAGACAGTCTCACACAAAGAACAATGGTGCAGACACGAATCAAGGTAACAACAGGACAGTCTCACACAAAGAACAATGGTGCAGACACGAATCAAGGTAACAACAGGACAGTCTCACACAAAGAACAATGGTGCAGACACGAATCAAGGTAACAACAGGACAGTCTCACACAAAGAACACTATCACTCAGATACAACGGCAACAAACCTATAGGTCGACCACATAAATGATGGATCGACGGAATAGTCTACTAAATTCCACCTTGTACAAAGCACACAAAGAAGAGACCATATAAGAAATGAGGACATTAGAAGAACAGTTGGAACAACACCTACTATTAGATTCATTGAAAAACAGAGACTCAAATGATTTGGCCACTTGGTGAGAATGAACCTGAATACATCAGTTGTAAGAGCCTGACAATTGAATCATCAAGAGGAAGGAGCAGACCAAGAAAAAGATGAGTTGATGGAGTTACAGACATCTTAAAACTGCATAATACCATAGCATATCCATCGAACGAGAGTGCCCTATCTCGATCATCAGTTAAACCTGCTACACCTAACGACAAACAAGCAGAGAAGAACAAAAGAAAGATGAAAAGACACAACACAAAAGAATGCTCTCTCCAGGTGCTTTTTTCGGCTTGATGCCGAATGACAAAACATAGATAGCGAATAGATAGAAATAGATAGAATAAGAATAGATAAAGAATAAAAAGAATAGATAGAATAGATAGAGAATAGATAGAATAGATAGAGAATAGATAGAGAATAGATAGAGAATAGATAGAGAATAGAGAATATGTAGAGAATAGATAGAGAATACATAGAGAATAGAAAAAGAATAGATAGAGAATAGATAGAGAATAGCTAGAGAATAGATAGATAGATCAAGATACATAATAATATCTAATGTGGGTGATTTTTATTTTCTCAGAAACAGAAACAGCGTTGGCTACTGTGTTTTATGTGGTGAGGTCAAAGCTCAGGAGGTATCTCTAGACACGGCAGAAAAGCACAGCGCAGACTCTTCTGGAATTAAAAGCTGTCAATGTCCTTTGGTCTCAGAGTGTACATATTGTACAGAAGATTTAAGGAATATTCGAGACCAGAAAGAACTGAATAAACAACGTGTCTATATGTACGTATATAATCTTTAGTTAGTTAGTCTTTCCTCTCGGGTCTGTGGGCGGCGCATAGGGCAGAGGTCATAGCTCTCCATGTCTCGCGGTTCGTTGCTATCTGTTTTAGGTCTTTAATGTTTACTAGGCCCATCGTTGAGCCTTCTCTGGTGATGGTTCTACGCAGAGTCTCTCTTGGTCTTCCTCGTTTTTTTTTTCCCTCTGGTGTCCATATGAGGGATTGGTAAGGAGTCTTCTCTCATCCATTCTAAGTGTGTGGCCGATGTAGTTCCAGCGGTGCTTTCTTATAAAATTTGATACATTTTCTTGCTTGGTCTCTTGTCTTATTTGTGTATTAGGTCTGAAATCTGACCATTTGAGGTTCAGTATTCTTCTAAGACATTTATTCTCAAAGTTATCTAATTTTCTTTCTAGAGCTTTTGTTGCTTTCCAACTCTCGCATCCATAAGTTAATACTGGAATCACACAAAGAGTTAAAGATCTTTAATTTTAAGTGCTTGCTGAGTGAATTGGACTTCCATATATTTGACAATTTGTTAAAAGCACTTGATGCCAATGCGATTCTGTATGGAATTTCTGGCGCTGTATCCCCGTAGATGTCATCATACTCCCTAGGTATGTAAAACTTTTGACTTTTTCAAGAGTGTAGTTTTTAGTTGGATATTTTCTGGACTGCTGGTAAGGTCAAGAATTTTTGTTTTTGTGGTGTTGATTTGGAGACCAATTTGTCCTGAGATATTTTGGAGAAGGTTTGTTTTCATTTGAATATCTTGGTGTGATGAACTCAAAAGGCTATATCGTCGGCAAAATCAAGGTCTTCTAAAATTTTATCAACCCACTTGATGCCCATATTTGTGTTATTGGTGCATTTTTGCATGACCCAGTCAATTGCTATTCCAAAGAGCATTGGCGATAAGACGCAGCCTTGTTTCACTCCTGTTTCCACTGGGAACCAGTCAGAGTTACCGAAATCTGTTCTTACACTGCAGCGCGATTCACTGTAGAAGGATTTTATGATGTTGATGAATTTAGTAGGAAACCGTAGTTTTTGAGTAGTTTCCAAAGCGTAGGACGGTGAATACTGTCAAACGCTTTCTGAAAATCAACAAAGTTGATGATTAAATTCGATTGAAATTCTACGAACTCTTCAATGATTACTCTTAGTGTGAAGATGTGATCTATGCATGCTCGTTTTGGTCTAAACCCTGCTTGTTCTTCTCTTAGCCTTTCGTCTATAGACTTTTCAGTCTCTCGAGTAACATGCTACAAAAAGTTTTCCTGGCACTGACAGTAGGGTGATCCCACGCCAGTTATTACAATCAGACAAATCTCCTTTTTAGGTAATTTGAAAATAACACCATCTTTCCACTGTTGTGGTGGGGATTCATCTTGCCAGATTTCATTTATCAGTTGGAGTATATGTTGTAAGTTGTTATCATCTGCTGCTTTGAGCATTTCTCCAGAGATGTTATCATCACCAACCGCTTTGTTGTTTCTCAATTTTTAATGGCAGATTTCAACTCTTCCAGTGTGAATGGCTCGCAGGAAGCTTCTAGTGTGGGCATGGTGATTTCTTCATCTAGGTTGGGAACAATCTCTGGTTGCGGTCTATTTAGTATTTCTTTAAAATGTTCTGCCCATCGTTGTTTTTGTTGTTCTTCTGACAGCAGTATCATACCTTGATTGTCTTTGATGGGTTTATTCGGTGTAGGAGTATGTTTGTATAGTTGCTTCATAATGTGGAATACGGTCTTGTTGTTCCCAGTTTTTGCAGCTGTTTCCGCATCGTGGGCTAGATTGTGAATAAAGTTGTGTTTATCTTTTCGTGTTCTTGACTTCACCTCTTTATCTAACATGGTGTATTTTGTTTCTTGGTATCGTTTGAAAGCTTGTCTTTCGTGGATAGAAGAGTTAGTTTTGCTTGTTTCCTTTCTTGAATTTTTGTCCAGGTGTTATCGCTTAGCCACTTTTTCTTCTGTCTTTGGACATAACCTACTGTGTTTTTTGCAGCATTTATCAGCGTGTTTTTGAGAAAGTCCCAATCTTCTTCTATGTTGTTCTTAGTGTTCACATTTACCGTTTTGTTTTCTTTGTTCGTGTAGGTATTTCGTACCTCTGTGTTAAATGTGAGTTGTTGTTCTTTTACCAGTATGGACTGTGAGTTTTCTAAATGGCATGTTATTGTGTATATGGTCGCTGTGAGAGTTTTATATATGTCATGTTGACCGTCTAGTTGTGATGTTTTATATATATGTACGTCTAGTGTGTGTTATACATGTGCGTCTAGTTGTGATATATTATATATGCTATATTGACTCGTCTAGTTGTGATGTTTTACATATGTCGTGTCATCATCATCAAATATCTTGTCATGAGCAGAACTTTGTCACTCTAACAATCCTTCGGAATTTATATTCGAAATGTCTCTGCAATTCGTCATGCTTACATCATATTTTCCATATTACTGTTGTTGTTATCTAGCATTTTCATGGACATAAGTCTGTCAGTGCTTTCATTCCTGGCAGTGTTCATGCTGGTCTATGACTGTAGCCAGTGTCTCTATTACAGAGGTAATGAGCCGTGAGTTTTGAGACCATAACTATTGACACTCTATTGTCTGTTCCCGCACTCATCCACCACCTAATTCATGGCTTTACGTCACCCTGTCGGATGGTGGAGGGGGGACTAAACGGGTACATCCATTTCCCCAGGGTTTCCCATACACTTAATGAGAGAATGAGAATTCTTACATTTCACAACATCAGCACTGAACTTCATCAAAAACAAATTAAATGGTTCAACACATATTCAGATTATCAAAAGACAATGTACCTCAAAGGGCAATGATATTTAGATACAAAACAAAAATGTAGCACAAACAAATGTTAGAACACATAAAACAAAAACAAAGACAATAAAGAAAAATATAGTACAAGGTACGCACAAGAATGAGAGCCGCTGTAGCGTAGTTGTTAGTGAACTCGCTTCGCAAGGCTGGTGGTCTGGGTTCAGTTCCCGCAATGCGCGTGGAATTTTTCCCAACTGCGACGGCTCTCAGGTCGACCCAGTCTCAACCGGGTACCAGACATGCTCTGAGAAAGTAAAGGAAGGCGGCCGGCGTGATGCTGACCACATCACCCATCGTGTGCCGACGGTCAATGAAAAATACAGGCCTAACACTGTATTGATCCATATACCACGAGGTATGAAAGGGTTCCTTTACTTTTGTTACTTACGAACAAGAATAGCACAAGAAAATGTTCTTATCCTGACGCTGTGAGGTAACCAGGAATGGAGGCAAGTGAAAGAGAGACAAAGACTCATACTGGAATACAGAGATTTAGAAACATAACGTAACATGGTACTACTGACTGCAACAGCAGGATTATCTTTGGCTATTGAATACGAGTACAAAGGGTCTAACAGCGAAGGGATGATCTCATTGCCACGTGTTTCTGCGTATGCCTCCATCTCTATCAGCAGAAATTGCACACCATCCGCGGAAAGTGTTGCCCAAAGAACGAACTGAGTAGAGCCAGCAACAAAATTAGGAATCATATTGGCAGATTGCACATCTGTCTTAGTACGGATTCGAACACACAACTTTCAGATCGGCAGGCAAACGTCTTAACTAAATTACAATAGAGATACCCAATATAAGTAATATGAGTGTATCCCTGAAGTCGAAGAAGGCAAGACTGTATGGTGGTGGACACTGATAATAAGTAAAGCACCCGCTCACGACAAAATCCTCCAGAAGGGATCCGTCAGAACCTGTCGCCTTGACTACACCTAAATTCATAGAGGGCAAATTCAGATGAAGAAAGCCCGAGTGGCAACCGGCACCCAAATTGGGGTGTAAAGAATAGAACTACTGTTACCTGCCACGCATGTCGTAAGAGGCGACTAAGGAGGTGGGGTGGGGCTAGCTACCTAGACGGCAACAAAACGGAGAGCGAACCGAGTAAACGCTGGCTGAAACCGGAACATCTCCGAAGAATAAGCACCAGAGCTCCAAATGGGGCTGAAGATGTGACGTAAAACACACCAATGCTAAGGCTGCATGAATCAGATTTCCACATGAGTAAGATTTATAGGAAGTCTGGTACATCAGTCTAAGCGGTGAAAACGAGTGAGAGAGAGAGAGATGAAGAAGTAATATGAGTAAAAAATATCACAGTATATAATAATTTAAAGTTATGTCTAATATGTATCCTTATTTACAGGTGTCCTTCCCATGGCGACTATCGTTCCTATCTGGACTCGCTGGTCAATTTCAAGTCATGGTGCATTCTCTGGGTGACTATTGGAATGGTGCCTGTTGGAATGGTTGTGATTGCGTCAGGAGTGGATCTCAATTACGTCATGGTTTGTGGATTTATTCTGACAACTCCAAGCTTCCCTCCTGCTTTGATGACAATCATCTGGAGTAAGACTTCCGCTCTGGGTGTGACTGTTGGTAAGTATACGCAACATTTAAATTCTTGGTGAGCAATTGAAACAAACGTATTCTTAGTGAGTGAATGCAATATTTATATTTTTCAACAGAAAAAGTAAAAACTCATGATAGCGGTAGTATTCTTTCGTATTTTGTTGTCCTTCTCTGCTTTTTTGCCTTTAGGCATAGCAGGTTTAACTGATGATCGGTTTCCGAGATAGTGGACGCTCGGTCGCTTGATATGCTATAGTATTGTGGAGCTCTAAGATGTCTGTAGCTCCATCAACCCATCTTTTTCTTGGGCTGCCCCTTCCTCTTGATGATTTCAGTTTCAGATGGTACGCTCTTGCAGCTGGTGTATTCGTGTTCATTCTCACCAAGTGGTCAAATCATTTGAGTCTCTTTTTCAATAGTATTACAACCGATATTAATATATCGATCTCATCCACTGATCTCTGGACACATATCCTGATCACTCCACTTCGGTAATGAACCAAGCACATTTGAAAAGTGAGGGAAGCACCTAATCTTCATGCCACAGAGACACTCTCCTGACAGTTATTAGATCAACTGAATCTGTGTGTACGTAGTAACATTTTGCAATACTAACTTTTTCTACCACAGGAAGCATAAGCGGACTCTTGGGAGGGATCATCGCAAATTTTATCATTGCTTCCACTTTCGAGGGAGGTTTAGGAGATTTTTTGAAGAACACATCCAAAGATTATTCAGTACTTGCTGGATCTACCACAAGTTTTGGGCTGTCCCTCATACTGACCATTGTTGTGTCTTTGCTGACCAATAAGGTAAGTCCTTAAGTCCGACAAATGTCCATTATTTTATTCTTACTGAAGAACATTTGTTTTGGGTTCCTTTTATTCTTTTATTCCCCATGAATTGAGACGTAGTCAATGCTCATGATATACACCTCTGACTGTTGTCTGATATTGAAGAGTCATCCGTATATCATAGTCAGTGAAGAGAACAAATGCACTTATCCGGAAAGAACTCAAAATATAAACGAAATGGCTAATGCTACAAATAGGAATGAGGAAATTGAAGTGTTTTCGACGTATAGAAGGACACGAAGGGTTGGAGAAGACCATTATGGAAAGAGGCATCCTGTCAAAGGGGAGAAGAAGACCACGGAAAAGATGGATTCCGGAGGTAACATGATTTGAGCATGACGGCTGCAGAGGCGGGCTATGAGAGAGAAATTTCTGACATATGATATAAAAATGTCAATGGACTATTAGGGTGGCAAGTTCTGCTTAGGACAAGCCATTTGATGATGATGATAACTGATGTTTGTTTGAAGACTTGCTTTCCCTATCACCAGTCTTCCTCGCCATTTAGGCGTAATTTACTCCGACTTACGAGGTACATGTAAATTAGACACCCAAGTAAAGGATCAGGAAACATGTAATCCAACTGTGCACACCGAAAATGTTTTGTCCAAGCTAGCATCGAACATGAAATGTCTTTTACTACTGACCAACAAACAGCACCATTCTGTCACGAAACAAATATTATTGCTATCTCTTTAAATTGTCATGAAAGTCTATCGTCACGCATCATGTAACGTACACACAGCCACAAATAAATCCACCAATATAGTCAACTCACTTTTACAACTAGCAGACAGATTCCTATTTACTGCTGTCTGTCACCTGAGAAAGACAGTTTTGAGTTTTGTCGATAGTTCAACTAGTATAGAACTGTATCTATACATTTCAAAACTATACTTCTCATTCTTCATCACCGCTCTAAATTCACTTGTGGTCTGTGTGTGATTTGAGTTTTAGAGCGTGAGTATGTTGTGCTAGATATGAAACAAACAGACCATTAGGCCAATCCATCCATTTTCTGCATGCTTTTTCATTCGGATTCGCCTTTTTAAAAGTTACACTAACTGTACGTATCCATATTTCCATGTTGTATTTACAGATCAAATGTCGAAGTGATGAGATTATTGAATGGCAGAAGGCACGAGATATTGACAACCCCTTAAGACCCTGGAGTGAGTTATTCAAAGAAGAGTTCCCAAGTTTGAGAGACGGGCAAAAACCAACGTACGACGAGCTGGACAAGGTTAATTAATTAAGTGTTTTGTCTTGGCTACCATGGTTATGTTATCGCTGGCTTGTTGTGTATGTCATGAGAAGAGACACCACCTAACAAGAGAAATCAATAAATGGAAATGTCTGAAATGTAATATGGGATTATAAGTGCATTTGGCAATTTTGTTATAATGTGGAGAGTGATTCTAAAGTTTTATGTGACCGAAACAGCTTCCAGTGTCTCATGGATATTTTGTTATAATGTGGAGAGTGATTCTAAAGTTGTATGTGACCGAAACAGCTTCCAGTGTCTCATGGATATTTTGTTATAATGTGTAGAGTGATTCTAAAGTTGTATGTGACGAAACAGCTTCCAGTGTCTCATGGATATTTTATTATAATGTGTACAGTGATTCTAAAGTTGTATGTGACCGAAACTGCTTCCAGTGTCTCATGGATATTTTGTTATAATGTGTACAGTGATTCTAAAGTTGTATGTGACTGAAACTGCTTCAGTGTCTCATGGATATTTTGTTATAATGTGGAAGTGATTCTAAAGTTGTATGTGACCGAAACTGCTTCCAGTGTCTCATGGATATTTTTTATAATGTGAAGTGATTCTAAAGTTGTATGTGACCGAAACTGCTTCCAGTGTCTCATGGATATTTTGTTATAATGTGTAGAGTGATTCTAAAGTTTTATGTGACTGAAACTGCTTCCAGTGTCTCATGGATATTTTGTTCTAGTTATCGGTTAACATTAGCATTTGCTTCATTGATAAACTATTATCGTCAGTTGTTTCAGATGTACATATATATATATTAGGAGAGAGAGAGAGAAAGAGAAAGAGAAAAAGGGAGGTAGACTATATCTAGTAAAGTATAGACCCCGATTCATCATATATATATATTAGGAGAGAGGAGAGAAAGAGAAGAGAAGGGAGGTGACTATATCTAGTAAATATAGACCCTGATTCATCATATATATATATTAGGAGAGAGAGAAAGAGAAAGAGAAAGAAAAGGGAGGCAGACTATATCTAGTAAAGTATAGACCCCGATTCATCATCATCAAGTAACTTGTCTCTTCTGGAACTTGGCTCTCTGAAAAAGTCTCTATTCTGTGCTGAGATTCTGTTATGTTCTAAGATGACCGTCGTCAGCAGTAGTTATTCTCAGATCGTCAATGACATCTTGCACCCATCATCTTCTAGGTCTTCCCCTCATTCTTCTTCCAGGCACCATTCCCTATAAAATCATCTTCTCTAGGCACTCATGTCGTTTGATGTGTCCAAAATATATACTTTCCTTTCCTTTTATGTTCGTTAATAGCCATCTCTCGTTAATATTAAGCTGCTGCAGAACATAAACATTTGTTCTGTTCTCTGTCCATGATAGTCTAGGTACTCTTCTGTAACATTTGCATTCAAATGTATTAATGTTCTTCTTCGCCACTTTGTCAATGGCTCATATCTCACAACTATATGTTGCCAAGAGAAAAACGCATGATCTTTAGAGTTAATTTGCATAAAATGTGATAAGGTATTGAAGGAATATGTTTGTAGATCTGTTCTGTAGATATGTATTCATTTGTTACCAATGGCAATCGATGGGTTTAGTTTTAGTTTAGTCGTCAAATTGTTACGGCACCCAAACATTTCACAGGCAGATAAGCAGCAGATCAACAACAGCATTTGTATACCTACTTTGTGTTACCAGAGCCAAACATGGACAATGAGCAAAGCGCAGTCACAGAAAATAACTATAGGTGAAATGCGTTGCCTGCGAAAAGTTACCAACAACACCAGAAAAGACAGAGTCACCAACATCAACATAAGAAAGAAAGTTGGTACAGAACCACCTTGCTTGAATTACATTGAGAAACAAAGAATGAAGTGGTTTGGCCACTTAATAAGAATGCATCCAAACTCCACAGTATACAGAGTCTTTTACAACAGAACATCGGGAAAGAAGACAAGAGGAAGACCACGAAAAAGATGGTTAGATGAAATAGCAGAATCCTGTGAAAGAGCAAAATAACAATCACCCAAGCCACCAGAACAGCGCAAGACAAAAACAGAAAACCACGACACTGGGCAACAACCCGGTAGCAGTATGACGACAAAAGAAGAAGAAGTCAAATCAATATTCCTACAAGTCGAACAGTCCATAAGAACTCAGATCGTTTCCAAAGTATTTCAATCAGCTTATGGCAACTAACGACACCAGTTATATGTTGCTTTAATGTCGCTCTTTCGTTTGGAGAAACATATTTTAATTTACTCTCTTTATTTCCATGTGCAGCGGATATTGTTTATCAGCATTGACTCGGAGGTTGGCAACCTACCCTGGGTGGGTGACTCGGCCAACCCTAACCCTATTGGTGAGTGATTCGGCCAACCCTAACCACCATGGGTGGGTAATTCGGCCAAATCTAACCCAAGACAATAACAACCGCTACTATCACAAACAAGTCAAATAAAATAAATATTACCAGAAGCAAGACAAACTACAGTACAAACAATGAAATCCAGATGCAGGAAGTCGTCTCTGCTTAAGAATTTCATTGTTTCTACCAAAGTAGAGAACAATTATTTATGTGCTGTTTGTTACTCTACCCTGCCTGTGCCATTAAACTTTCACTTATCTCAAGTACCCGTAACCTGTTGCTTAGAATTCCGATATCTATCTATATGGGAGCTTTTGCTAACTTCATACATGTACATGCTTCATGCAGACTGACACACTGACTGATTGACAGACAGACAAAAATAACCAGACAAACATACACACTAAAGGGATGAAATGGTAGGTACATGGGTGTGTGATTTATGTATTTGCTAAAAGACAGACGTATAGTCAAACAGCAATACAAGAAAACAGTACCTGAGTGTTACATATATTCGAACACTCGAGGCATGTAGCTGTAACTACAAAGTGACTCCATGCTAATTCCATTGTCTTGTTCACAATTGACAGGTGTTTAGAACAGCAAAACTGACGGCCTACATTGGAGGTGCCATCAGCTTGGCTCTGTTTATTATTATTATCCCTGGCAGCATGGCTAGTCTGCATGTGTTAGAGAAGATTGAGTTCAGGACATGGGTTGTCATCCTACAGGTAAGCTGTACATGTTTGAACCATTTGAGTGAGTGCGATCTGTAAATCTTTAATGTAAGTTACTCGCATCAATCTCCAAAAGTGGTCGGTTCGCTTCTCACATGAAACAGCAATCGGACTATTCTAAAGGGATTGTGTATCTTATTGTAGGTGAGATCAAATTCCTAGTCCTATCGAAGACGGAAAATTAAACCTGGGTCCTATATTCAAATCAAGCATATAAACGAACGATCCGTTGTCAGTTCGAAATTAACAATAGTAGGTTGAAAAGAAACAGCACTGGTAACGCTAGAAATATTATATATCGTGTTCGTTGTATTAGTTTTGAACACTGGGACCAAGAATCTTCTTCTTCACCCTTTGTTCCCAGGTAGGCATAGGTCCACAACCAAGGCCTTCCAAGCCCGCCTATCCAAGATGATCCAGATCTCTACCCATCTTCTTACCATGAGTCCCTCCTTGCGTGGTCTTTCCTCGGGTGGCTATGAATATTCCTGGTTGTGGTTTCTGTAGCTATCTAGTGATTTTTACAGGGTGGGATAGCTAGCTCCAAGCCCAACCTCCTTAGTCGCCTCTTACGACATGCGTGGCAGGTAACAGTGCATTTGAGCCACGGTAACCAATCGGGCGCAAGAACCAAGAATCAGTAACATTAAATTTCTCAACCCCAATCCCTAAATTGTCAATCAAACTAAAAGCTGCACGAACCTACAGACAAGATAGCTGTCAGTAGTCTTAATGTCAGCTATGCAAGCTCTAGAGGTTCAATCTACTCAGTACATAATCTAGAAAGATATCTTGCGATGATGTCAGAAACGACAGAAGGTCGCCTATTGTGGCTTCATCTCACTGTAACATTTAGACAATGAAAGTGTCAATATCTTGGCTAAGGAAGGTAGTGCCAAAGAACAAATCTACTAAACATTGTCTTTTAAAGATGTCAAAACCATCATAAAGAGAAAATATGCAGTAGACTGGAAGACAACCATTGGATATGATTATGGAAAAGACTTTCTCAAAGAAATAAGCATAACAGACTAGGTCCTTATATTTCGCTTACGTACTGGACACGGCAGACTCAACAAACACTTACATAGACTATGAATAGGTCAAACAGATCTCTGTCAGTGTCAACAGGTGGAACGGAGGATGTCCTAAAAGACTGTCCTCTCCTGGATGCAAAGTGTAACCACAACCAGTTGACCTGAAAACTAAGCTTTGGGAAAACCTAACTGCCCAGAATCGTGTTCACAGTGAATTAAACACGCATGAACAGTGTTCGTCGAAATAGATAAGATTTTATCATTTGTCATTACTTTCATCATTTGTCATTACTTTCATTATTGTCATTACTTTCATTATTTGTCATTACTTTCATCATTTGTCATTACTTTCATTATTTGTCATTACTTTCATTATTTGTCATTACTTTCATTTGTCATTACTTTCATTATTTGTCATTACTTTCATCATTTGTCATTACTTTCATTATTGTCACATTGAGATTATGATTTTATGTTTGGCTGTTCTTTTGTAACATTAAATTTGCTTTTACTACAATATTAACTCTTTCCGTACCATGAATCTCACTTATTTCTGACCTCAGTTGTTCACATGACACCGTAATTGTTATCCCACAAAACGTTTTTGCTAATGTTATTTGTAGTAGGTATGAATTTCCAAGACCTGATAGACATACTAGTGAGAGAAAGTGAAAAGAAAGGATTAAGCATGAATATAAAGTAAACAGAGGTTATGGTTGTCTTCAAGAAACAGGAAACACCAACATGTAATATCAACATAAATAACACAGCACTGAAACAAGTCCATCGATTCAAGTATCTGGGAACATTTCTAACATCAGATGGAAGATGTACAATAGAGATTAGAAGTAGAATAGCTCAAGCGAAAGCATCTTTTATGAAAATGAAAACACACTATGCGTGAACTCACTACCAATGACACTGCGAAAACGAATACTCCAGTGCTATATTGATTCAATACTTCTGTATGGCAGCGAATCATGGACAATGAATAAACAATCAATACGATCATTGGAAGCGAAAGAGATGTGGTTTTACAGAAGAATGCTGAAAATTCCATGGATAGCGAAGAAAACAAATGAGGTTTTAAATCAGGCCTGCACACATGGAAACCTTATCAAAAGAATAAGAATCGGACAATCAAGGGCACATAATTTCGAAGAGAAGGTTTAGAACATTTGGTAACAACAGATAAAATTCAGTGAAGGAGAGATCGCGGAAGACAGAAGGAGAAGATGCTGGATGTCCTGACATCATGGTTAGACACTAGATCGACGTCAGAACTGATTACGTGCACCAAGCAGAGAGAGTTGTGGAGAGACATTCGCCTACGCCGGCAGGGATGGCACTTGAGATGATGACATTAATATATATATATATATATATCGTCGAATATAATATTTATATATAAACTTGTTTTTACTGGAATAAAAGATTTAGTACAAAGCGAAAGATATAAGTCAGTGTTAAATCTACTATAGCGGCTAATAGTGCGATTGATGCATTATTATATACTAGAAACGTTTGAATGTCTCCGTATGTTGTCGTCCATATGTTTTTGGTTTTTTTAAATTCGTCACTCCTGTTGTTCGTTTGCTTGATAAAGGCCTTGTTGGTCGAAACGTTGGTGTATATTGTCATTGTTTTTGTAATTTGTACAACTACAGTACTTTGTGATTACGTGTTTCGCCAATCAAATAGTTTTACTGCAGTCTCATCTATATTGTGATTATTACCCCACTATATTGTTTCATAGGAAAGGATGAGTCAAAGACTAGAGTTAGTGCTATTATTTTATTCACATATTTTTGTGTCAATTAATAAAAAAGTATGTTTACTTTGTTCTATATTTATTATCAATGTGTTAGAAAACGGAAAAAAACATGTCAATTTTTTAATATTTTGTTTTTATTTGTCCCTTATCCAGTATGCTAGAGGTGAACCTAGTTACATTTGAAAAGTGGTGAAACTCCGAAAGTGTAATTTTTTCGAATGACAGCTGCTCAGAATTTGTTTAGATGTATTTAGCTGCCTATTGACTCTATGAACGTTCCCACCTTTTGGCTTGGATTACGTGGGCACTACACTTTGACTTTAGCCTAAAATCCAAGCAGTGATGTGTCTATTTTATTGTTTTCTGTTGTATTTCAAAAACATATATAATTCTTGCCGCTCCCACATCTTTTGTATATTAAGAATTCAATGTCAATTTTTTTTAAAAACATTAAAATTTTGCTAACTTAAATATTATCAACTTATGTTTATTATTGTCTATTCTAACCAGGCATGGGCGTTTCTTATGGCTGCTGTGGTTATTGTGGTTGCACCAGTGGAAGAAATTCTGGTTATATTCCGCCAGATTCGAATAAACATGAAGACAGGTGTCAGGTCCGAGTATCATGCAGATGGCAAGGGGAATAACAGTATTCAGGACGATGGAGCCGGTGTTGGATTAGTTCCCTTGAATACAGAATCCAACTCTATCAATGCATAACATGGGGTTGTACTTATATAATAATTATAGACACAAATGTGTGTGCTGTGAGTTCAACCATAAGAACTTAACCTGACTATCTAGTTAACGTGTGATATTAATAACTGATGTGTTCAGTGGCTATCATGCACAATCTATCTACGTTATTAATTGTCGCATTTTTTTCTGAGATTTAAAATTGAGGGATTTTCTGTGGGAAGAGTAAAGATGTTTGCCTTGTGTTCTGAAGGTTGTGAGTTCGTCGGGCCGCCTCGTTCAGGTCAGATGTGCATTTTTCTGGAGATTCTTATAATTTTTTGTGTAGCTACGGAGTTCGTGCTCTGTGCAACGCTCTCGGCAGGTGGTGTGCCATTTCTGTTAAGAAGGATGAAGCCATATGGGGCAAAATTGAACTAAATTCTTCACCTTTTGACCCTTTTAGACGTTTAGACAATTGAATACTGCATTGTAATGTCTGAGATTTGTATAATGTCCCCTGATTTTGTTGCACATGTTACTGTCATGATGGCTGCCGATTGAAATAAGTGTCTTGGTTCAATTTCTGTGTTTAACATTTGTATTTCATGGAAGTCTCAAGTATCTGTGTAATGTTATTAAATTTGATTGATTATATGAGTAAAATGGCGAAACACGTTAATAAAAAGTAGTTTACGTTTTTTAGTTTTACAAAGTACAAAACAATAGCAATTCACGGCGATGTGTCGACCAAAAGGCCTTTATCAGGCAAAGTGTACATCAAAAGGGAAGAAATTGACTTCTTAAATGGCAGATATAACATATACGATTAGACAGTAAATCCGTAACGATAGTAAAATATATTTATAATAATTCCTCTAGTACCACTATACGTTGCATAGGGCCTGCAAGCAATTTATCCATGCCGCTTTATCCTGTGCAACTCGCTCAACCTCTTCCATAGAACTGAGACCGATATTTCTTGCCTCTCTCAGCAAAGTTTGTTTCAGGGTCTCCTTAGGTTCTAGTTGACTATTTTCTACTCAGTCGATGCCAGTTTCGCCCCTGCAACATTTTCGCATCACCCAGTCAATAGCCACTGCAAACAATAGCTGAGATACGGCCTTGCTTTACTCCGGTTTGAACCATAAACCAGTCGTCGTGTCCATCATCAGTGCGGATGTGCACACTGTGAACCATCATAGAGCCTCTTGGTAATGTGTATTATTTTATCTGGTATTCCATAGCATCTCAGAATATTCCACAGGAAGATTCTGTGTAGACTATGAAGGGCTTCTTTAAAATCAATTAAATTTAATATAAGTGGTGTTACTTCTCAATATGTTTCTCAAAAATTAGTCTTATTGTAATTAAAATCTATTTTACTGTCAATTTATTAGGAATTTATTGTTTAATTTTATATGTTATATCTGCCTTTTAAGAAGTGAATTTCTTCCTTGCTGGTGTATCCTTTGATTGATAAAGGCATCTTAATCGAAACGTCGCTGTAAAGTGTTATTGTTTTTGTGCTTTGTAAAATTACAGTACTTTGTTTTTATGTGTTTCGCCATTCTACTTAGTTTTACTGCAGTCTTCCTTTATATTGATGATGCTGTTCATTTCAGTTTCAGTTTGGAATATCTTCGTTGCACTCCGGACATGTCCATAGTTGCTCCGATCTCCTTCGCAATATCTCTAACAGCGTCCTGCGACTGACCGTACCAGTTCGATTTTGATTGATGAGCCTACTCGCATACCTGTGGCACTGTTCTTGCCACACCAATCTTGAAACCCAGCTCCTGCAATCTAGTAGTTGACGTGGATTGTTTTAGATGAAAATCTTCTCTGCAGCTACATTCTATGCGGGTGTTCAAGATGTCAGCTCTGTCCATTGGATAGCCCTCTGATATAGCCGCAGAGCCAACCAGCCTGTTTGCTCTCTCATTGACAACGCTACCCATGTGCCCCGGAACGAAGAGAAGTGTATTTCTGCTAATTGTTGACACCTCCAGTTATTCAATCCATTGCCTGCACACCGAACCGGCCTCCCCCTTTCAGATCATACTCAATGAGTCACTCAGAAAGCACTCATGAGTGTAGTTTTGTGACTCCAGCCAGATAGTGCATTGGTCACCACCAGTATCTCCATTGTCATGCTGCTTGTTATCATACTAAATGCACCACTGGCTTCTTTGACCATTCTGCACCACTGTTCATTTGTTTCTTTTGAACTCTTAAAACTCTTGATTTACTTGTCTATTGTTAATTAGAGCAAATTTTCATTGTCAAATGTTAACTAACATCATATGTAATTGTCATATTTAAAATGATATCGTTTTTGACTGTCAAATATTGAAAGTGAAGTACACCATATCTGGAGACTAATATGAAAAGGATAGGTAAAACATGGAAAGAAATGGAAGGGATGGCAAGAGAGAGGAATAACTGGAAGAAGTTTATTGAAGACCTGTGCTCCGTTGGGAGTTGAAAGTGAAAAAGAAGAAGAATAAGACGTACAACATGAAGCATGCATATTCCTAGTAGCGGCGTATGGATGTGAAACAAGGAGATTCGTAAGAACATGGGAAAAGCATATACGTGTTACAGAGAAGGCTTTATTTATACCCCGGAAAGACTAGAGAAAACTTAGATATATTCATAAGGAACTCAAAATGAAAGACAACTGGTTGATGATACAAATAAGAATGAGAGAACTAAGGCTGCCTTGAGTGGTTACTGGCCCAAATTTGGAGGATAAAGAATAGAACCACTGTTGCCTTCCACACATGCGTAAGAGGCGACTAAGGAGGTTTGGCTGAAATCGGATGCATGTCCTAAACGTGTAGAAGTCTATGCGTTTAGGGGCCTACCAAACCAATGTGCAACGTATACACGTTCTTGGCAAAGATCAAACATATCACAAAGAGTGATTAAAATTGGTCGTAAAGAACGAACGCAAAGAAGAAGAAGAAGAGAACTAAGCTACGGGTTGGAGAAGACCAATATGAAAGAAATAATTATGGCAAAAAGAAGGAGGATAAGACCATGGAGAAGATGGATTCAGGATGGGATAGATGGTTTGAACATAACTGTTACAGAGGCGTAACAGATAGCCTACCTCTTTCTCTCTCTCTCTCTTATTCCTCTCTGCTCCTCGAGGAGCATAGTGTCTCAACAGTTGTTCGACACTTTTCCAGGTCTCTGGCTGTTTTCTGTATGGTCTCCCAGGACAGTCGAGCACTCTTAAGTTCCTCCAGAAGACTTAGTCTCCAGGTCTGTTTAGGGCGTCCTTTTTTGTTTTCCTTGCGGGTTCCACTCAAGTATCTGTCTAATGACACTCTACTGTGTCTTCCTGAGGATATGCCCGACTCATCGCCATTTTCTCCACTTAACCTGGGTCAGCATGGGTTCATGTCTTGTTCTTATCCACAGGGTCTTTTTTTGCAACTTTGTCATACCATCTCAGTCTAAGAATACGCAGAAGACATCCGTTGACAAGGATTAGAATCTTATTTGTGTTTAACTTGGCGACTCGCCATGTCTCCTATCTATGTGAGGTGTTTAGCTTGGCGACTCATCATGTTTCCTAGCCATGTGAGGTGTTTAACTTGGCGACTCGCCATGTCTCCTATCTATGTGAGGTGTTTAACTTGGCGACTCATCATGTTTCCTAGCCATGTGAGTTGTTTATCTTGGTGACTCGTCATGTCTCCTAGCCATGTGAGACGTTTAACTTGGTGACTCGTCATGTCTCCTAGCCATGTGAGACGTTTAACTTGGTGACTCGTCATGTTTCCTAGCCATGTGAGACGTTTAACTTGGCAACTCGTCATGTTTCCTAGCCATGTGAGACGTTTAACTTGGTGACTCGTCATGTTTCCTAGCCATGTGAGGTGTTTAACTTGGTGATTCGTCATGTTTCCTTGCCATGTGAGGTGTTTAACTTGGTGACTCGTCATGTCTCCTAGCCATGTGAGTTGTTTAACTTGGTGACTCGTCATGTTTCCTATCTATGTGAGGTGTTTAACTTGGCGACTCATCATGTTTCCTAGCCATGTGAGTTGTTTAACTTGGCGACTCATCATGTTTCCTAGCCATGTGAGTTGTTTAACTTGGGGACTCGTCATGTTTCCTAGCCATGTGAGTTGTTTAACTTGGGGACTCGTCATGTTTCCTAGCCATGTGAGGTGTTTAACTTGGTGACTCGTCATGTTTCATAGCCATGTGAGGTGTTTAACTTGGCGACTCATCATGTTTCCTAGCCATGTGAGGTGTTTAACTTGGCGACTCATCATGTTTCCTAGCCATGTGAGTTGTTTAACTTAGTGACTCGTCATGTTTCCTAGTCATGTGAGTTGTTTAACTTAGTGACTCGTCATGTTTCCTAGCCATGTGAGTTGTTTAACTTGGCGACTCGTCATGTTTCATAGCCATGTGAGGTGTTTAACTTGGCGACTCGTCATGTTTCCTAGCCATGTGAGTTGTTTAACTTAGTGACTCGTCATGTTTCCTAGCCATGTGAGTTGTTTAACTTGGCGACTCGTCATGTTTCATAGCCATGTGAGTTGTTTAACTTAGTGACTCGTCATGTTTCCTAGCCATGTGAGTTGTTTAACTTGGCGACTCGTCATGTTTCCTAGCCATGTGAGTTGTTTAACTTGGCGACTCGTCATGTTTCATAGCCATGTGAGTTGTTCAACTTAGTGACTCGTCATGTTTCCTAGCCATGTAGGTTGTTTAACTTGGCGACTCGTCATGTCTCCTATCTATGTGAGGTGTTTAACTTGGTGACTCATCATGTTTCCTAGCCATGTGAGTGTTTAACTGGGACTCGTCATGTTTCCTAGCCATGTGAGGTTTAACTTGGGACTGTCATGTTTCCTAGCCATGTGAGCGTTTAACTTAGTGACTCGTCATGTTTCTAGCCATGTGGGGTTGTTTAACTTAGTGACTCGTCATGTTCCTATCTATGTGAGTGTTTAACTTGGACTCGTCATGTTCCTAGCCATGTGGTTGTTTAACTTGGGACTCGTCATGTTTCCTAGCCATGTGAGGTGTTTAACTTGGTGACTAGTCATGTCTCCTAGCCATGTGAGTTGTTTAACTTGGCGACTCGTCATGTTTCCTAGCCATGTGAGGTGTTTAACTTGGTGACTCGTCATGTCTCCTAGCCATGTGAGGTGTTTAACTTGGTGACTGTCATGTTCCTAGCCATGTGAGGTGTTTAACTTGGTGACTCGTCATGTTTCTTAGTCATGTGAGGAGTGACGGGGTGGATTGGAGATAAATGTGTGGGATTAAAATGGACAAAGGAGTTCAGTCTGATTGTTAGAGATTTGTCAATATAGCAATTCGGAGAGACTATGTTCAGATCATATGGAATTAATGCTATTTTTACTTATGGTTGGTTGTTTGTTGTAAATGTTTCCGGATTTCCTCAAAATACTTGACATATTGAACAGTTTGGAAATATTTGGTATATTGAACATTTTAAGAATACTTGACATATTGAACGTTTTAAGAATACTAATATTGAACTAGAATACTACATTGAACATTTTAAGAATACTTGACATATTGCATATTTTTGGAAATAATTGGCATATTGCTCATTTTAAAAATAATTGAGAAATTGAACATTTTAAAAATAATTGACATATTATTCATTTTAAGAATAGATGAAATATTGCACATTTTAAGAATACCTGACATGTTACACATTTTAAGAATACTTGACATGTTGCAACTTTTTAGAATACTTGATATGTTGCATATTTTAAGAATACTTAATATATTGAAACTTTTGGAAATAATTGACATGTTGTCCATTTTAAGAATACTTGACATAATGAACATTTTAAAAATAGTTGATATACTAAAATTTTAAGAATTCTTAGTTTTTAAACTTTTGAAATGATTGGTATAATGCACATTCTAAGAATATTTGACATATTGCCATTTTAAGAATACTTGATGAATTAAGCCTTTGGGGAACTATTGACATATTGCACATTTTAAAATATTAACATATTGAAACTTTGGGAAATAACTGGCATTTTGTCCATTTTGTGAATACTCGACATATTGAGCCTTTTATGAATAATTGGCATATTGTACATTTTAAGAATACTTGACGTATTGAACATTTTGGATATAATTAGCATATTATATATTTCATGGATACATTTCATTTTGCTCATTCTACACAAATTTCACATTAGTAACCTTTTAAAAATAATTAACATATTAAACCTTTTGATCCTGTCACTAAATTTTAAGGGTCTCTGTGTTAAGTGGTTAATCATTTGTCTAACGTTCAGACGGTCGTAGGTTTGAATCTGGACCGCAAGTTCTGTTCTCGAGTGCTTTTTTCAGACCGTAAGATTGTTTTTCTGAACTGCAGAGTTCATGCTTTGTGCAATATTCTGTGCAGATGGCATGCCATTTCTGCGTAGAGGGACTGAACCATATAGGGTAAATTCGGTGCAATGAAGCTAATTCTTCAACTTTAGATCGTTTATAAAAGTTGTCAAGATTTGTCTCTCATTGTGTTAGACCGTTTGTACAAAGTTGTCAAGATTTGTCTCTCATTGTGTTAGAACGTTTATACAAAGTTGTCAAGATTTGTCTCTCATCGTGTTAGACCGTTTATACAAAGTAGTCAAGATTTGTCTCTCATTGTGTTAGACCGTTTATACAAAGTTGTCAAGATTTGTCTCTCATTGTGTTAGACCGTTTATACAAAGTAGTCAAGATTTGTCTCTCATCGTGTTAGACCGTTTATACAAAGTAGTCAAGATTTGTCTCTCATTGTGTTAGACCGTTTATACAAAGTAGTCAAGATTTGTCTCTCATCATGTTAGACCGTTTGTACAAAGTTGTCAAGATTTGTCTCTCATTGTGTTAGACCGTTTATACAAAGTTGTCAAGATTTGTCTCTCATCGTGTTAGACCGTTTATACAAAGTTGTCAAGATTTGTCTCTCATTGTGTTAGACCGTTTATACAAAGTTGTCAAGATTTGTCTCTCATCGTGTTAGACCATTTATACAAAGTAGTCAAGATTTGTCTCTCATCATGTTAGACCGTTTGTACAACGTTGTCAAGATTTGTCTCTCATTGTGTTAGACCGTTTATACAAAGTTGTCAAGATTTGTCTTTCATTGTGTTAGACCGTTTATACAAAGTTGTCAAGATTTGTCTCTCATAGTGTTAGACAGTTTATACAAAGTTGTCAAGATTTGTCTCTCATTGTGTTAGACCGTTTATACAAAGTTGTCAAGATTTGTCTTTCAACGTGCTAGATTTCGTGTCGCATATTATTATAGAATGTCATTTGTTGTCATGCATTTCTTATTTACTTATTCCTTTCCGTTCCTCATGGAGCATAGGGCCTCAACAGTTGCTCACCACTGTTCTCGGTCTCTGGTTGTTTTCTGTATGGTATCCCAGGATAGTTAAGCACTGTTCAGTTCCTCAAGAAGACTTCGTCTTCAGGTCTGTTTAGGTGTCCTTTTTTCGTTTTCTTTGCGGGTTCAAATCAAGTGCTTGTCAAGTGACACTCGACGGTGTCTTCCGTAGGGTATGCCAGAACCATCGCCATTTTCTTCTCTTAACCTGAGTCATCATGGGTTCCTGTCCAGTTCCCATCCAAGGGTCTGTGTTTGCAACTCTGTCATACTATCTCAGTCTGAGAATCCGTTGTCACGCATGACTGATAATAAATATACAAGAAATGTATGTAAGACTAGGGGTGTCTGTGGCGTAGAGGTTAGGTGATCGTCTCGCGTGCCAAAGGTACCAGGTTGACTCCGTCGTGGACCCATCTGGATATTTTTCCAGATATCCCTAATCTCAGTGTAGGTGAGATCGAGTTCCTAGTCCTATTGGAGACGACGATAAAACGTAGGTCCCGAGTTCAATTTGAGCACGTAAAAGAACCATTGGCAGTTCAAAACCGAGATGAACAGGCTGGAAAGCCGCTGCCTGTGCAAAACTCATTAGACAAGACTAAAAATAAAATTCCTTCAAAAATATTTTCACCATCTTCAAAATTACATCGGGGACCCTCGCCGGTGCTACGGACTTTGTGCACTGCAGCTGAGATTTTCCTGTGCAAGAAAGAGATCGGAGCACACGTGGTTAATAAACCTATCAATCAATCAATCAATGTATGTAATTGAGGCGCTGTGAAGATCATGACTTTTTCAAATAGAAATGGCTTTAATGTTGCTACGGTTGATGACAATTGTAAGAAAATGTATACAGTGCTTATATAACGGTCGCTTCATTTGGTGTTTAATTATGTAACACATGTGACATTCGAACAGCAAACTAGCGTGTTAGGCCGCTGCTGGATTTGTTGAGGTGGGGATCGGAACACCTATGGACATGTCCGCAGTGCTATTATAATAGTTCTCCTATAACTGATAATTGATAATTGTTTCGATGTGCAGTGATGATGATCTGGCAACGAAATGAAAACTAACCTTTTAACTTAGTGCAGGGTAACGAGCCTGCTGTCTTTCTAGAAAACAATGTCCCGACTCAAGCAGGCAGAAGTATGGACAGAGCCGATGTCATCAATGCGGTAACGCTCTCATTTATGTGGTATGGCGAGTCTCAGACACTGGTACGAGTGTGAGAATTATGAGTTAAGTTTGGACACGCCAGACAGTGTCGTCTTCATGGTAAAGAGAGAAGATATACTAATCAACTTCTCATATGTACGGTGAGAAATGGACTTTAGGATGGCTGCTGCAGCGGAGGACAGAACGCGAATGGGAATGTCCAATGTGCCATGACGTCAATGCATAACATAACATTTTAACTTTTACGACTCTCACAAATTTGCACACTAATTAGATATGCATAACTTTCGATCGATGATTACAACAATAATAAGTTCAAGTGCACCAATCCGCACTCTTAGAGAAATCTATATTTTGGCGTTGTTGCGTAGAGAATGCCTCAGACTCCAACATGGAGTTTCATTTTATAGACAAATGGAGCGGCCTCAGAAGCCTGCAGTCTACAACAGACAGGTAATGTTATTCGTTATGGTACAGTAGCATACGTTACTTATGTTTTGATCATTTGTTTTATAGTCTTGTATTCGTTATCGACTGGGGCTGTTGTTGTTTATGACTATCAATCAATGCTTCGGAAGATCCAGAAGAATGGCAGGTTGCGGTATGAATGGGTGTCGTCTATAGAGGTTGTCTAATCTCCAAAGACAGACAAGGATCTACTGTCCTGGTCATGCGGGTGTTCGCGGCAAGGAGAGAGCGGACATGCCTGCTCGAAAGCATCGACTGTTTGAGAGTATAGGATGGAGATGGGGGAAGTTCTTCGATCTCTTGGCGACCTACTGATAGATAAGGACACTAAAATAGACGTTAAATCAACAGAACGATTCAGTGAGTTTGGAATTGCACGTTGTGGAAGTAGAGCTGGGTGCTTGAGGGGCAGAAAGTGGAGGGTGTTTAACCAGCAAGTCACAGGTACCATCAGTATGCACACTCTTTGTTACATGCTGCGGGAGACTGAGCACCTATGGTTCCACCCAGAGTGCTGTGACGTCATTTCAGTAACCAATAACCAATAATCAATCCTGTATTGAATCTTGCCATATATTTTTTTTTTTTGGTTGGAAAATACAGAAATAAACTTTTGTAATTATTTAAACAAATATATATATATATATATATATATGTTTTCTTTAAGTTTAAGTTTAGATAAAGAATGTTCATTGTATCCTGTTAGTAAACATTAAATACACAATATTTTCTAACAATTTTACTTGTAGGAAACCAAAAATCTATTTTTATAAAAGAACGTTACTAATTAGTAAATGTTGAATATAATTCTAGAATATTCTTCTAACAGAGTATACTCGTCTTTACTTTTAGGTCATCATCCAGTGAGTAGAAAGAAACAGTGGTTTGTTAGCGTGAACATTCACTGTAGTTATGATAATTACTCCTGATGGAATTGTTAGTTCTTGTCTTGCAAAGATCATACACGTTTGAGAACCACTCTGCAATAAAACGAGTTGTTTCGGTAATATATGTACATCATTTGAAGCATCCTACGAAGAAAGAGGATTTTAAGCCAAGACATTGACAGTCAAATACATAGTCGTGACGTGCTGAAAATGATACAACATAATAAACAACGATGTAAGGCAATGCAACAGGAAGAGGACAGCGTCTATTCTGAAGAAGGTTCCATTTTTATGAATCAGCCAAGAAGTGTTCTTACAGCGCTGGATGAACGAATCAATGATTTGGAGCGAGGAAACAGAAGTCGACGAAAGCGAAAAGTTCTTCCTCGCCAAAATACCTGCACGTCACAACGACCTACCTCTCTCCCAATGAAGAATGTTTCGTTCTCTCCTCACACAATACATTCACTAGAAAACGAGAACACTGGCGAGGGACAACATCCAACTATAAGAAACAAGTGTGCTTGGTGTGATGGGAGAAGCAGAAGATCGACGTTAGCGTCATCACCATGCAGGAAGAAGCTGCCGATGAAAAATTTAACAGATCAGCTTCATAATGACGATTCTTGTATGTCGGCAAATAGTATCTACGACAGTCCCGAAAACTACACAGGCGTGTGTAGCAGTCCAGGTCGGGCCAAGTTTCGTTCGGACTTTTCCACTGCAGGTTATAAGCAACCACGGACTACTGGTGGTCGGACCACAACTTCTTGTTCCGAAGAACGTAACAAGAGTGGACTATCAAATTATTACAACAACAGATTCGCACGTATCTGTCCATATTTTAATCCTCTCGGCACTTTGGGACGACACGGCATGGCTTCCACACATACAAGTCACCAAAAAATGAACGATATTTTTAAATTTCGCAATAGACCATCTTTCAGCTGCTCGCCGATAGGTGATATTTGGGAACCAGATTCAAATGTCGACTTGTTACTTGCCAAGTACAAATATCCACAAATCCTTTCACCTCCAACAAACTATGTCCGTTATAAGAGCAGTTTTCTGAGTCAAGGTATGCATGTTAGAAATATATCTAACAATAGATCCGTGCGTATCTCAGTTTTACCTGTAAATGTTAAAATACCTAGAGTACATACCAGGTCCACAAGCTCCTCCTTGTCTTCCAGGTATGACGCTTTAATTAACAACTACGTGGACAGAGCCGAACCTTTCTATTATAATTACGACAAAAGCCGTAATTGTGCTTATAATAATGTGAGTGAGTACCAGCCACAGAGTACTAAAGCTATTGTAAATGATCAAATATTTGCAAAGAAATTTAAGTTGAATAAAAGCTTTAATCCACTTGCTTCGACATTTAGTAACACGATATCAGATTCACATAACATTGGTAGGAATGATAACTGGATTCAGCCATTGCCAGAGAGAAAACCAATAGTTCTTCGTTCCAAATATTTTTGTTCGCTTCCGCATACATCAATTAGATTGGCCAGCACACGATTTAAAGATGAAGATTTCGCAGAGGATACAAAAAACATGGGACGATTTTGTACATTTCCTCGCAGAACTTCTCAATCGAAACCAGAAGTTAGTAAACTAAATAGAGGTTACATTAATCATTCTTTCTTAAGCGACTCCCCATTTCTTTCCGCTGTAGGAAAACACAACTACAAGGATGAGCTTGTATCAAAAAAACACAGTCCTTATACAATAAAAGAAAACAAAAGTGATTTCAAATACAACTGGATGTCTGACATACCATCGACTCAAAAATATTCCACAGTTGAAAATATCAAATGGCCGTCGAGAAATAAATTCAACACAGTAAGTTACAGTTTCCCTATATCTTCTTTCAAATCTGGCTTGTCTAAAGATAACACAAACAACAGTCAAAGAGCAAGGTACCCGGAGATAAAAGAATCGGTAAATCCTTACTTCACCAAGTCAGATAACTTCAATTTCAATCAGATTATTGATAACTTTTGTTCGCCAAGAAGATTAGATTCAGAGTCTCTCGAACAACTACTGAAGATTATTGAGCCAATTTCTCGTGCCACTCTACATCCCTTTTCGGAATCAGGCAATGAAACACAAGCTACCAGATCGGAATCAACATCTGCAACAGTTGCACACAATAATAACACATCTATTACTCAATCCAGCATGGAGGACTATAACTCAATTCAAATGAGCAAACCATGATTAGTTATATATCTTCTAGATAATAAATTCCTTTGTGCGTAGGTGGGGGGACAAGAAAAGATGACAATTTGATAGCAAAAGTTTGGGAAGGGAGGTAGAGATTATTATGAGAAGTTTTGAACTTTGTGACAGTAAGTGAGGGCAGAACAGAACAAGACTTCTCTGGGTGGAAATTAGCAAGATTCAGTAACTATAGATTAATTAAATCATCATTTGTAGACGGTTTCTTTCAGACGACAATCATGGAGAAACTAGAAAATAAATTGCAATTGGACTATTAAATAGGAACATTGCTTTCAACATCTATACTCATTTCTCGTTAGTGGTTGCGGTTAGTGCTCAAAGAAAAACCAAACGTGCTGCCAAAGAGGTAGATACTGTGAAATGTCCTCTGCAAATGAATGTGTAATTGCAGCTGTTGATAGCTACCTTAAAGCTGGTGACCAAGACAGTTACACTTACACTCTGACGAGGACTGAAGCAATGAAATTGGTTTCTGAAGTTGATGAGTAATGGTGCAACTAGTTTAATCAAGTAATAACTATATCAAGTTCAGCTGTGATTTGGTTTTATTTCTCCTTTATAGGAAAAATATTGTTGCTTTATTTTTTTGGCAATCTGCGACGCCTGCCTCTATCCATCCGAAATATCGGGTTTTTTTTTTTTAAGTACAACACATTTGTGTAACAGATTTGTTATTTCTATTCGAACCCTACTCGCTTAGCCAGACTGCAATAAGGTATCCATTTATCAAAACTACTGTTTAAAAGTGGAGAATGGAATTGATAAGCTCTTGTTAACTAACCCTGGCTTCTATCATCTCGTTCAATACATCATAGATCAAGTCAAGATTAAACAAATCATGCCCAAAAGATACTAGAGATATTTATATTTCATTAAACATCGTGTTCATTTTAGAAAAATTGCGTGGTTTTTTTTTTACAGACATTCAATGTATTTTCTCTTGATGACAGTTTACGGTATTTCATTCTCCCAAATTCGTTGAATATCAGATAACTTGCTCTTATATCAGTTTCTTTATTAAAATGCAGCTACCAACAACAAACTGACAAGTCAATTATTTATTTTATAATTATATAATATAAATTACATTATAAGTCAACTTGAGCCTGCATGTTCTGGCACGTCAAACGTACATTTTATTGTATTATTTGTAAGCATTGGATGAGGACAAATGTGTACATAGTAAACTCATGAACATTAGAATGTCTTTTCTTACACAAGACCAAGATGGTGTATGTGACATGTAACATATATACACATACATACTGGCTTCAACTATATGTACATATAAATTACCTATCACTACACATTCTCAGAACATACATACAAACATTATATATACATATAAGCACATGCGTTATAACATATTCAAGTATGTATAGCTTCATACATAAATGAACATAGTACTTATAGGTGTATGTATTTATGCACATATATTCATCAATTCACTTTAAGCATCATCAAAAAAGATATTATTTACATCAGAAAATTGAAATTACCGAATTTAGTTTCAATTATTTCCATCGCAATTATCAAAACAGTAACATACAATATGAACAGATACAATATCTAAACACGAGGTCAAAATGTAATCTTGCAAAGTACAAAATAAGACTAAAGTCACGTTTTGAAGTTAATATCTTTATCATGTAAAGAATACAGAATATTAGAATCAAGTAGAATATTATGGCAAAGTATGTGCAGAGAAAATTGAAGTACTTTGGACATATAAAGAGACATGAAGGGCTGGAGAAGACCATCATGGAAGGAGGCATACCGGCAAAGAGGAGAAGAGGAAGATCGCGGAGAAGATGGACAGGATGTAACTGATGGTTTGAGCATGACGGCTGCATAGGCGGAGTATCTGGCCTATGAGAGAGAGAAATTCCGAAGGATTGTTAAGGCGGCAGAGTTCTGCTCATGACAAGTTATTTGATGACTATGATGATAATGATATGCTGAACAGGCGGCACATTAGATTTATAGATAGACAAAAAATCATACTGTGCTATTATATTATATCTTGTGCTTGATAAAAAGCTTTCAATCGAAACGTCGACTTAATCTACTGTGTTACTAAGTAAGCAAATATGTGCTTTGAATATAAGTATTACAGATATATATTGTGAACAGAGCAGAAAATAAACATATCTGTCGAGAAAGAATTCAAAATTAAAGAAAACTAGCTGATGCTACAAATAAGAATGAGAAAAAAAATGAAGTATTTTGGACATCATTGTAAAAAGAGGCACATGACAAAGCGGAGAAGGGGAATACCACAGAGAAGATAGAATAAGGATGTGAGTAATTATTTGAGCACTACAGCATCAGAAGCGGCAAGCCTGGTCTATGAGAGACAGAAATCTCGTAGGCTGTTGAAGTGGAGAAATTATGATCTGGACAAGGTTTTGTGGATGATGATGAGGGATGGGTGATGGTGATGATGGTGATGATGAGGGGATGATGATCGATGTACTTTGTAAAGCTAGCTTTCCTCGTATTTTGATATTTTCCATTGGTTAAATACGTTTACTTCGTCCTACCTAATTAGCAATTTAAAAAATGTACATTGTTATTGATTTTCAATCATTGATCAGTATTAAAGCAATTGTATCGATTTGTTTGATGAAATCAAATCACTGGTGTTCAAACACTGATTACAACATTGTCCTAGTTTTTAGTTTGTATATTAGAAAATTGGTATTTCTTAAATAGTTTACGAAACAATGTTTGCCATCATTTAATGTTTGTTCTATGTATATCTATTATACCTATGGGAAACATCTCACTTATATGTCCAAATATAATTTGATAATAATGTTCATATCACAAGATTTGAAATAAAACACATGACTACGCAGTTACCTTGTTATCTTGTTTATTATTAACGCACGATAAGCCAGTTTTATGTGTAAGTTACGGGACCTCGCCGGTGCTACTTCTTTTTCTTTGAACGTTCCATTCGACCACTTGTTAAACAACTCTTTGTGATTTCAATGTGATCTGAGTTTAAATGCGATTGTACGTAGTGCCATTTATGCGTCTATAAGTAGGCCAATTACATCCGATTGCGGTGCCGCTTTTTATTTACTATTGTAGCTTACCTAGGCCCCTACATCAGTCGCCTCTTACGACATGCCTTGTAGTTCGCAGTGGTACTAATCTTTGCTCCTCTTGCGAGCCTCGACATCATACGGGTGGAAAAATATGTCAAAGTTGTGCTATATGATGTCTATGTTATGGCACAATATTTCTATGTTGTCGGCGTAATATGTCTATGTTATTGCACAATATTTATATGTTGTCGGCGTAAAATGTCTATGTTATGGCACAAATGTTCTATGTTGCAGGTCAATATGTTTATGTTATGGCACAAAATGTCTATGTTGTCGGCGTAATATGCTTTTTATCACAAGATGTCTATGCTGCCGGCGTAAGATGCAGTAATGATATGACAGAAAATTCACCTGTTCTGCAACTCTTCATACATCAGTCTGAGAATCCCGAAGGATCCATTGACAAAGGTCTGATCTTATTTGTATTTGATTTGGTGACTCGTCATGTTTCGAGCCTAAGCAACAGATTTCACATGTCAGCTGTATATTCTAAGCTTTGTTTTTGTGGAGATAGCAGGGACTTCCAGCATAGCAAAGGCGTGTTGGGCTTTCATAATCCTGACATTAATGTCCTCATCGGTACCTCCTAATTTGCTGATCTTGCATCCAATGTAGACAAATTCACCAATATCTTCGATACCCCTTCCCTCAATCAATTTTGGGTCTTGCTGTAGGTTGTTGCTGCGCAATAATTTTATCTTCTCTTGACTGATTTTAAGACCGACCCGTTGTGCAGTTTCCATCAGAGCATCCACTTTTTTCCGCCTGTACTCAGTTTACTAGTTATCACATAAAGCTTTCGAGTGACAATAAAAACTAATTTACGAATCAATTATTGGACAAATATTAGAATATTTTTATATATCGAAAATTATCAATGTAATTATTAAAGTAATTAAGAACACAATAATTCACAATTCATTTAGTTAAATAACATGAATACAATAATTCACAATTCATTTAGTTAGATAACATGAATACAATCATCAAAATATTTTAATTAACAAGTAAAATAATTAATAAATAATTAATAATTTAATTATCAGACAAAATGAAATAACATTAATGACATTTCGGTTATCACATTTAATTAACAATTATTATCCAACATATCAGACATTCAAGATGACGCCTCTCTTTATAGTTATGACCTGCGACGCCCCTGGCGCTTAGGACAGCAACGAATGCATGCAATTCTTCCTATTCTTGGTGTGTTCTAGCTGTGATTCATTTTTTTCAGTTCTTGTTCTACTGTTCGTCTCCAATTCGTTTTGGAGTCTTCTACGTTTTCGTTTGCCTTCTGGTGTTCATCTCAGTGCAGTTTTCGGGAAAGAGTTAGTCCCCATGAGTATAACATGGCCGATCCATCCCCATCGTCTATTGTGGATGGCGGTGCTTATATTCTCTTGACACTGTTTAAGCATTCCTTGGTTAGATATAAAATTTCTCTAGGATACATGTAAGATATTTCGCAGACAAGTTGATGCTTACATTTGTGTTATTGGATACTGCATCGACGCCATAGTACTCAGGAAAGACCCATAGTTTCACAGTCGCTCCCAGCAAATATTGAAAAATTATCCTAAATAAACTTTCAAGTTAATATTTTTCCTCTGATAACGTTAATCAAAGCAATAAATGAGCCAGGAAAAAACCCAGATGTAAACAAAATAATTGATGGTGTAATTAAGTTAGTTATTAACACGAATAAATAACTATTACAACAACTGTGGAGGGGGCGGCTGTCCAATGAGATGTAAATTATACAAATGAGACATTTAGTCATATTAAAAGGACTATTTTAAAAAGCATCTTGAAAGGGAATGTACCATCTTGGAGCGGAATGTAGAATGCGGCAGAGCAAGGGGGAGACAGAGATTAACTTGAGAGGGTTACAGGCAATGCCTGGAAGAGTGTACCAGTAAAGTAAGGGAAGAACTTGTTGAAGAGTTGTTATAGACAATCTTGAATTTAAAAGCGGTTCATGATTGATGATTGAATCAAGTGATTAGATCGTTTGATTCTAAATGTAAACCGACTGGGTTTCAGTTCAAACACAGTTTCAGTTTCAGTAGGGATTATCTTCATTGCACTCCGGACATGTCCATAGGTGCTCCGATCTTCTTCACAATATCTCCAACAGCGTCCAGTAACTGATCGTAACAGTTCGATATTGATTGATCAGCATACTCATATACCTGTTGTGTTGTTCGTTTCTAACCAATCATATCTTCAAAAACCAAGTTGTTTTTTTCAATCTAGCAATTGACATGGATTGAGTTAAATGAAAATCATCTTTGCGGCCACCTTATATTTTGACATTAAGAATGTTAGCTCTATACATTATTTCAGATAACAATTGTTTTCCCACATATTCGCGTCAGCTGATCAAGCTTGAAGTTGTGTGAGTAAAATGTTTGACTCACTTAATTAAAGAAAGGGGATGTAATCTTCTTCTGCCAACGCTCCATATCGACCACCTGTTAACCACTCTATGTGATTTGTATGTGATCTGAACCTAAGAGCGATTGTAAGTTGTGTTAATTATGAGACTACAAGTAGGCCAACATCCGATTTCAGCGATGATTTTTATTTACTAGGGTAGCTTTCCTGTGTCCTACCTCAGCCGCCGCCTCTTACGACATGCTTTGTAGGTCGCAGTGTTACTATTCTTTACTTCCCTTGCGGGCCCCGGAACCACATGGATGAGAACTTAATGATATGAACGCTGAACACTCAAATGTATCAGTTTTAAAAATGTGATAAATCTCCAGCTCTTCACAACAATGGGATCAACCGTATTTTCTTGTGTTGGAGACTAAGATAAAACTTATGACTTGCACACTCGTAGCGACAGGTTGGGGCAAGAGGCCTTGATGCCTCTGCTTTAAACAATCCACTTGCGTACTCTCAGATATGATAACAAAAAGATGCAATAAGAGTTTATTTTTCTTATTTATTTTATATGTACCATAGACTGAACAACGGCTGCCCAAGCAAATATAATTTAAAACATTAAAATTCCTGCGAAAGAATTTCAGCATCTTCAAAATTACATCGGGCCCTCGCCAGCGCTACGACATTCGTGCACTACCGCTAACACCTTCTTGTGTAAGCGGATCACACCGTTGTTCATCGAAATGTAAAAATGATGCTCATATCAATAAATAAATAAATAAATTTTCATTGTTGAAATAATATATGTTTTGTCTTTTGTTACTGCACTTTTCCTGTTTATTTATTATCCATGACTCGCTTCCACATGTCAGTACTGATTCTATGTAGCACTAAAAACTCTCTTTCTGACTTCAATTTACAATAACTTGCTGCATGTAATAACATCTTTCTTTTTCTGATGTACTCTTTTTGTGTGTCCTATTCTTCTATCCCGACGTTCTCAGTTCGAAACACGCTGTGGATAGTTTGGTTGTAAATTGTTTTGCTTGGAATCTTACAAAAGGACGATGGCACCACGCGTTCAGAAAGCAATGGCAAACTACTGAACGTAATAATACCTAGAAAAATCACAAACAGCGTAAAAAATCTGGGGTTGGTTTGCAAAGTCCTGTAAAGAATATGCAATGAACTGATATTCTACTATCTACATTCTCTAACAAGTCCATCAATTCAAATATCTAGGAAGATTCCTAACATCAGATGGAAGATGTAAAACATAGATTAGGAGTAGAATAACTCAAGCTAAAGCAGATTTTATGAAAGTGAATAATACACTATGTTAATTCATTACCAAGGACACTGAGGAAACTAGCACTCCAGTCTTGTATTCAGCCAATCCTTATGCAGAGAATCATGTACAATGAATAAGCAATCAATAAGATCGATGGAAGCCACAGAGATGTGATTTTACAGAAGAATGCTGAAAATGGCATGGACAGCAAAGAAAACAAATGAGGAGGTTTTAAATCAGGACTGCGCATAAAGAAACATTATCAACAGAATAATAATAAGACAATCAAGGTTCTTCGGACATGTAATACGAAGAGAAGGTTTAGAACATGTGGTGTCTACACGTAAAAATCAGGGAAGGAGAGATCGTGGAAGACATAGAGAGAAGATGTTAGAAGGTCTGGCATTGTGTTTCAACAAAAGATCGAAGTCAGAACTGATTAGCTGCACCAAGGAGAGAGTGTTGTGAAGAAATATGATCACCTACGGAGGCAGGCATGGTACTTGATTGATTCTACTCTTTATTTCTGAGTTGCATCTATCGTTCGATATTATCAACGATCCAATTTAAGAGTTTTCAAAATTGATAGACGTGTCTTAGAACTGTTCAATTTGATGGTACCTGTATTTTTGAGATGATCATAACTGTTGTACACTTGCCATTAAAACGTATACCTATGATGTTACATACATCTTCATATACTAACTAATAATATTATCATATAAACACTTATCATTATCATCAGGTGCCGTGCCGGATGGAGTAGGCGATCATTGATCCCCACAAATCTTTGGCTCAGATGTTTTAAGCCTCCCCTTCGCATTACATATCTGGAAAATAACGATTGTCTTTTTCTTATATTGATGAAAAGCTTTCTCAGTGTGCCTCATTGAACACCTCCACATTAGTCATTTTAGCAGTCCATGGGATTCTTATCATTATTCTGTAGAACAACATCCATGTGGTCTCCCGCGATATTTATATGTTTGTTTACTGTCCATACTGACTCAGAAACTCGTATATCAGTATTTGCTGTATGTAGCAATGAATAACTCTCATTATTTAGTTATGTAGCAATGAATAACTCTCATTATAGGCCTCAATTGTACCCAGTTCATATAATATCTCATTTTCTGAACGTGCTTTGATATCTCTATTTAGCTGTATTGAATGTTCTTCATATTATGTTACAATGATCCTCATTATTTAGCTGTATGTAGCAATGTATAACTCTCATTATTTAGCTGTATGTAGCAATGAATAACTCTCATTATTTAGTTGTATGTAGCAATGTATAACTCTCATTATTTAGCTGTATGTAGCAATGTATAACTCTCATTATTTAGCTGTATGTAGCAATGTATAACTCTCATTATTTAGCTGTATGTAGCAATGAATAACTCTCATTATTTAGCTGTATGTAGCAATGTATAACTCTCATTATTTAGCTGTATGTAGCAATGAATAACTCTCATTATTTAGCTGTATGTAGCAATGTATAACTCTCATTATTTAGCTGTATGTAGCAATGAATAACTCTCATTATTTAGCTGTATGTAGCAATGTATAACTCTCATTATTTAGCTCTATGTAGTAATGTATAACTCTCATTATTTAACTGTATGTAGCAATGTATAACTCTCATTATTTAGCTCTATGTAGTAATGTATAACTCTCATTATTTAACTGTATGTAGCAATGTATAACTCTCATTATTTAACTGTATGTAGCAATGAATAACTCTCATTATTTAGCTGTATGTAGCAATGAATAACTCTCATTATTTAGCTCTATGTAGCAATGAATAACTCTCATTATTTAGCTGTATGTAGCAATGAATAACTCTCATTATTTAGCTGTATGTAGCAATGTATAACTCTCATTATTTAGCTCTATGTAGTAATGAATAACTCTCATTATTTAACTGTATGTAGCAATGAATAACTCTCATTATTTAGCTGTATGTAGCAATGAATAACTCTCATTATTTAGCTGTATGTAGCAATGAATAACTCTCATTATGGCCTCAATTGACAGTTACATATAACTCATCTCATTTTCTGGAACGCTGCTTTGATATGCTCCATTCTGAGCTTTATTTCTGATCCGTTTCTGTCATAGAATGTTACCAGGGATCCGATGTATTTAAATTGATGTACTTGTCCCAGCTTTGTGACATTTACTGTGATAGTGCATATTGTCGAATTCTGCTTTTGTAAGATAATCATAACTTCTGGGTTTTTTTTAATATTCAGCTCAGTTCTTTATTGTTACTTTCTGTCACAATCTATCCCAAATGTAAACACTATCAAGAGTTCCGGCTCAGTTCTTTATTGTTTCTTTCTGTCACAATATGTCCCAAATGTAAACACTATCAAGAGTTCCGGCTCAGTTCTTTATTGTTTCTTTCTGTCACAATATGTCCCAAATGTAAACACTATCAAGAGTTCCGGCTCAGTTCTTTATTGTTACTTTCTGTCACAATCTGTCCCAAATGTAAACACTATCAAAGAGTTCTGCTCCCGTTCTTTATTGATTTCTTTCTGTCACATTATGTCCCAAATAATAACACTATCAAGTTCAGGCTCAGTTCTTTATTGTTTCTTTCTGTCACAATATGTCCCAAATGTAAACACTATCAAGAGTTCCGGCTCAGTTCTTTATTGTTACTTTCTGTCACAATCTGTCCCAAATGTAAACACTATCAAGAGTTCAGGGTCAGTCCTTTGTTGTTGCTTTCTGTCACAATCTGTCCCAAATGTAAACACTATCAAGAGTTCCGGCTCAGTTCTTTGTTGTTACTTTCTGTCACAATCCGTTCCAAATGTAAACACTATCAAGAGTTCAGGCTCAGTCCTTTGTTGTTGCTTTCTGTCACAATCTGTCCCAAATGTAAACACTACCAAGAGTTCAGTAAATGTAACAACATACTTATAACAAGAACTGATAGCAAAGATAAATGTTGACGCCTACTTTTATTATCGCTAAAAATATATAAATCGCCTGCACTATCAGTAAGAACACGACTGAACTGAGTAAGATCCTTGTGCGTATCCATTGAGAACAATACGGCGTATACCACCTCTTTTGAGTTACATAAAAATCTGACAAGGTCCCCAGGTTCTAAAGTAGGATTTAAATAGCTTAATGGTCCGAAATAAAGTCCCTTAAAGTCTAGTTGGTTTATCTGAGTTAATGTCATCCATCCAAACTGACCATATTTGAAGATCAGTTGTTGCTGAAGAACATCAAACGTTATCTCAATCACACCAAAACATTGATGGGAATAGTTACCGACAAAGTCAGATATGTTGTATGTGCTAAATTGGGGCTGGTCATTCCTCGTTGATGACCGTTGAGTGTGGTGTGGGTAGACGAGTGGAACGGATTTGGATGAAATTTGAGATAATGTGCTTTGTTGCAAGGACGCCAGAATTTGACAGACGACATCTTGTTGTAGCCACGGTTGTTCACCCAACAGCAAGTCAGAGACGAAATACATCAACGATCTATAGAATAAAATATTGATAATGTACATCAAGACATTTTAGAGACATTTTCATATCTTTGTATTTCTCTGCTTTTCAGGTACGCAAAAAGATTTCTAGAACCGGCTTTTGTGTGCGCTTAGATATAAATGCGCCAAACTAAATAGGAGCAACATCAATATTGTTCTTCATCAAGAAACAACAAATTAAATGGTTCGGCCACTTAAACAGATTACTAACAGACAGTACGTCTCCAAGAACAATGTTACTCCGATACAGTGGGTACAAAGCAAAAAGCTGTAGAACGCAAAACGCGGACCTCAAAAATAACAAAAGCGGTGAGAAACACTATTTATGAAGAGCACACAAAAGCCCGTTCATGAAATCTCTTCGTATCCTGACACTGTGAGACAAAACAGGATTAGAGAAAAGTCAAGAAGACTATAAAAGACTATTCTGTGTTTACTGTACTTACTGTAATAAGTCAATCTGTGTTTACTGTACTTACTGTAATGCGGCAATCTGTGTTTACTGTACTTACTGTAATAAGTCAATCTGTGTTTACTGTACTTACTGTAATAAGTCAATCTGTGTTTACTGTACTTACTGTAATAAGGCAATCTTTGTTTACTGTACTTACTGTAATAAGTCAATCTGTGTTTACTGTACTTACTGTAATAAGTCAATCTGTGTTTACTGTACTTACTGTAATAAGGCAATCTTTGTTTACTGTACTTACTGTAAAAGCAATCTTGTTTACTGTACTACTGTAATAAGTCAAATCTGGTTACTGTATACTGAATAAGCAATCGTTACTGTACTTACTGTAATAAGTCAATCTGTGTTTACTGTACTTACTGTAATAAGTCAATCTGTGTTTACTGTACTTACTGTAATAAGGCAATCTTTGTTTACTGTACTTACTGTAATAAGTCAATCTGTGTTTACTGTACTTACTGTAATAAGTCAATCTGTGTTTACTGTACTTACTGTAATAAGTCAACTGAGTACTTACTGTAATAAGTCATCTGTGTTTACTGTACTTACTGTAATAAGTCAATCTGTGTTTACTGTACTTACTGTAATGCGGCAATCTGTGTTTACTGTACTTACTGTAATAAGGCAATCTTTGTTTACTGTACTTACTGTAATAAGCATGACTTCTTATAGGATTTTACTGCCAATCTGTATTTACCGTACTTACTCTAATAGGCTGTGCTTGTTATCTTTCTCTTGCGGTCCGTTAACGTTGATGTAGATACCGGCTTTCATATCAGGGTATAACCAGAGCCTTGAAGAATGAGTCACAACACCACCAGTATGATAAATCTTCTGGTATCCTAACACATACAAAAACAAAACATCATATTCAATTCAAAAGGTATTACTCAAACAATAGCTCATACATCTTCTTCTTCTTCTTCGAACGCTCCATATCGATCACTTGTTAACCACTCTTGTATGATTTGTATGAGATCTGAGTCAGAGAGCGATTATACGTTGTGCCAATTATGTACTGACAAGTAAGCCAGCGCATCCGACTTCTGCGATGCTTTTTATTTACTAGGGTAGCTTCCTAGGTCAAACATCAGTCGCCTTTTACGACATGCCTTGTAGGTCGCAGTGGTACTATTCTTTGCTTCCCTTGTGTGCCGCGGCAACATACGGGCGACCAGCGACTACAAATAATACAATAATGAAGAACACTACAGCTTTCCATGGTTCCTAACAAATCTATTTTAATAATCCACAATACGTTATATATATATATATATATATATATATATATATATATACAATAATAACTATATCAAGTGTGATAAGCAGGAGATCAATAAGAAATAAATATCAGTTTAAATGTAGAATTATCATAAAAGACTTAGCCATCTATAACATGTTAAAAGCAAAACTTGAACGAGAAATTATCAATTAACCTAACGGACGAAGGGAAGCTACTGAATATTTATTAGTTGTTATGTTGACTGAATAGATGAAGTGCTTTCCCCTTTTGCGTAAAATAAGAAAATAGTGGTTGAAACTCAAAGTGAGATAGAAATACTTTAAAAGAAAGCATATAGAGGATGGCAGGATAAAGGATGATAATAATGAGGATGGTGGTGGGAATGGTGGTATTGATGATGATGATGATGATAGTGATGATAATGATGATGATAATGATGACGATGCTGATGATGATGATGATGATAGTGATGATGATAATGATGACGATGCTGATGATGATGATAATGATGGCGTTGATGATGATGATGATGATGATACTGGCGATGATGATGATGATGATAATATTGATGCTAGTGATGATGAAAATGGTGATGGTAACGATGAAGATCATGATGAAGATTATGATGAAGATGAAGATGATGATGATGATGATGATTATGTTGATAATAGTTGTGTATCTGATGCTATCCTCACCTCTATAGTTAGCTGTCAACCAGCCCATATCATAACTTTGTACCACGTGCAAGACCGGGAACTTTGGACGACGTAGCTCTTCGAAAGGAAGACTTGACAGCATGCCAGGTTCCCGAGTGATCCGAATCACTTCCGGGTCAACAACAACGTTATCTCTTGGGCCCAGTCCGTCAGATAACAAAAAGATCATCCACTTAGCCATGTCTTGAGAGTTGGAATAAATAGATCCGGCTGGACCACATTGACTAACGGTCCTAGTGTAAGAAAATTACATAATATTGTGTTACAACATTGGTGTTATGTTTCTGTCGTGGTCTATATGTAATGTGTTGTGAAATCGTCATTTCTACTGTTTCGTTTGATGATAAAGACCTTTTGGTCGAAACGTTGCTGTGTATTGTTATTGTTTTTGTATTTTGTAAAACGACAGTATTTTGTTATTACGTGTTTCACCATTGTTACAACTTTCAGTAATAAAGTCTCAGTTTTATTAGTCTCAGACTTTTGACAAGTGCTTGACAATGTCAGTGAAAAATAATATATCATATGTCAGTGACAGATATAATTAATATACGAGATGTTAGTGATGGATAGAACGTCTCACCGAATGGATTATAACGTGGCTCCCATGTGTGAGATCTGGGTTCAATCCACGGTAACACTAAGAAGATTCGAACTGTTATGGGGGCATATAGAAAAATCTTAACCTGAACAGCTTTGTGGCGACTGCACTAGCCATGCGGCCATTAAATTCCATAGGCAAATTTCCTTCCGTCCTACACCGCCCAAAAAGCGGTATTACAGATAATAACGAAACATTTTTTTTTTGGTGACATATAGAATTAATAAACACGATGTCAGTGACAGATATAATTAAAATACAAGATGTCACTGGAATATAGAATGAATATACATGATGTCAGTGACAGATAGAATTAATACACATGATGTCAGTGGCAGAATTAATATATCTTAACTTTACGCTGCCTGCGAAAAGTTACAAACAACACCAGAAAAGACAGTCACCAACATCGGAATAAACAAAGAAAGTTGGCACAAAAACATCAAACCACGACACCGGACAACAACCCGGTGACAGTGTGACTACAAAAGAAGAAGAAGTGACAAATGGGGTGTCTGGCTGAATGGATTAGAGAAAGGATTAGAATATTACTCTGAAATAGTTGATCGTACTTACTTAAACAAATCTGTATGGAGATCAACAATAGAGCCATTCAACATGGCGCACGGCAACGCAAAATTGGAAAAATCGTTCATATTGTACAGGAAGCCAGTGTTGGTCATGTTTAATGGCAACAGGAAAGCATCATTAATAAGATCCTCCCACTTGCGATTTCCTGACATCTTCTCGATCACGTGTGCAGCCATAGTGTACATATAGTTATTGTATACAAATTTCTCTCTGAAAGACAACTTAGATGGCATGAAAGCCAGTCGCCTGTGGGAGCATAAAGTAAAATAGAATAAATGACATTCAATATACAAATAATACAAATAAAGAACAACTTAACAAGTTGCTTCGCTGAATAGAAAATTTCAATCTTGATTACACAGAAGTGAGATTACCAGTTTATTCAAAGTTTGTCAGGTCTACTACAACCAGATACAAGAGATATACAAACCACCACTGTGACATACAAGACAAACACAACCGTCACTGGGACAGGATAAGACAATTAAAAACACCACTTTGAGATACAAGATAGATACAACCACCACTGTGACATACAAGACAAACATAACCACCACTGTGACATACAAGACAAACACAACCGTCACTGGGACAGGATAAGACAATTAAAAACACCACTTTGAGATACAAGATAGATACAACCACCACTGTGACATACAAGACAAACATAACCAACACTGTGACATACAAGACAAACATAACCAACACTGTGACATACAAAACAAACATAACCAACACTGTGACATACAAGACAAACATAACCAACACTGTGACATACAAGACAAACATAACCAACACTGTGACATACAAGACAAACATAACAACACTGTGACATACAAAACAAACATAACCAACACTGTGACATACAAGACAAACATAACCAACACTTGACATACAAGAACAAACATAACAACACTGTGACATACAAGACAAACATAACCAACACTGTGACATACAAGACAAACATAAAAACACTGTGACATACAATACAAACATAACCAAACATGGACATACAAGACAAACATAACCAACACTGTGACATACAAGAAAAACATAACCAACACTGTGACATACAAGTCAAACATAACCAACACTGTGACATACAAGTCAAACATAACCAACACTGGACCTAGTCAAACATAACCAACACTGTGACATACAAGACAAACATAACCAACACTGTGACATACAAGACAAACATAAAACACTGTGACATACAAGTCAAACATAAGCAACACTGTGACATACAAGTCAAACATAACCAACACTGTAACATACAAGTCAAACATAACCAACACTGTGACATACAAGACAAACATAACCAACACTTGACAACAAGTCAAACATAACCAACATTTTGACATAAAGTCAAACATAACCCAAAACTGTGACATACAAGACAAAATAACCAACATTGTGACAACAATCAAACATAACCAACACTGTGACATACAAGTCAAACATAAACAACACTGTGACATACAAGACAAACATAACCAAACACTTGACATACAAAACAAACATAACCCGCCCAGTGACATACAAGTCAAACATAACCAACACTGACATACAAGACAAACGCAACCATCACTGTGACATACAAGACAAACATAACCAACACTGTGACATACAAAACAAACATAACCATCACTGTGACATACAAGACAATCATAACCATCACTGTGACATACAAGACAAACATAACCAACACTGTGACATACAAGACAAACATAACCAACACTGTGACATACAAGACAAACATAACCAACACTGTGACATACAAGACAAACATAACCAACACTTTGACATACAAGACAAAAAATAACCAGCACTGTGACATACAAGACAAACATAACCAACACTGCGACATACAAGACAAACATAACCACCACTATGACATACAAGTCAAACATAACCAACACTGTGACATACAAGACAAACATAACCAACACTGTGACATAAAGTCAAACATAATCAAACTGTGACATACAAGTCAAACATAACCAACACTGTAACATACAAGTCAAACATAACCAACACTGTGACATACAAGACAAACAAAACCAACACTGTGACATACAAGACAAACATAACCAACACTGTGACAACAAGTCAAACATAACCAACACTGTGACATACAAGACAAACATAACCAACACTGTGACATACAAGTCAAACATAACCAACACTGTGACATCAAGTCAAACATAAACAACACTGTGACATACAAGACAAGACATAACCAACACTGGACATACAAAACAAACATAACCAACCCAGTGACATACAAGTCAAACATAACCAACACGGACATACAAGACAAACACAACCATCACTGTGACATACAAGACAAACATAACCAACACTGTGACATAAAAGACAAACATAACCATCACTGGACATACAAGACAATCCCTAACCATCACGGTAATACAAGACAAACATAACCAACACTGTGACATACAAGACAAACATAACCAACACTGTGACATACAAGACAAACATAACCAACACTGTGACATACAAGACAAACATAAACAACACTGTGACATACAAGACAAACATAACCAACACGGGCATACAAGACAAACATAACCAACACTGTGACATAAAGACAAACAAACCACCACTGTGACATACAAGTCAAACATAACCAACACTGTGACATACAAGACAAACATAACCAACACTGTGACATCAAGTCAAACATAATCAACACTGTAATACAAGTCAAAAAATAACAACACTGGACAACAAGTCAAAATAACCAACACTGTGACATACAAGACAAACATAACCAAGACTGTGACATACAAGACAAACATAACCAACACTGTGACATACAAGACAACATAACCAACACTGTGACATACAAGACAAACATAACCAACACTGTGACATACAAGTCAAACATAACCAACACTGTGACATACAAGTCAAACATACCCAACACTGTGACATACAAGTCAAACATAACCAACACTGTGACATAAGAAAAAACATAACCAACACTAGGGCATACAAGACAAACATAACCAACACTGTGACATACAAGACAAACATAACCAACACTGTGACATACAAGACAAACATAACCAACACGGTGACATACAAAACAAACATAACCAACACTGTAACATACAAGACAAACATAATAACACTTTTGACATACAAGACAAACATAACCATCACTGTGACATACAAGACAAAACATAACCAACACTGTGACATACAAAAAAAAACATAACCATACTGTGACATACAAGACAATCATAACCATCACTGTGACATACAAGACAAACATAACCAACACTGTGACATACAAGACAAACATAACCAACACTGTGACATACAAAACAAACATAACCAACACTGGGCATACAAGACAAACATAACCACCACTGTGACATAAAGTCAAACATAACCAACACTGTGACATACAAGACAAACATAACCAACACTGTGACATACAAGACAAACATAACCAACACTGTGACAACAAAATCAAACATAAGCAACACTGTGACATACAAGTCAAACATAACCAACACTGTAACATACAAGTCAAACATAACCAACACTGTGACATACAAGACACACATAACCAACACTGTGACATACAAGTCAAACATAACCAACACTGTGACATACAAGTCAAACATAACCAACACTTTGACATACAAGACAAACATAACCAACACTGTGACATACAAGTCAAACATAACCAACACTGTACACACAAGTCAAACATAAACAACACTGTGACATACAAGACAAACATAACCAACACTGTGACAAAAACAAACATAACCAACCAGTGACATACAAGTCAAACATAACCAACACTGTGACATACAAGACAAACGCAACCATCACTGTGACATACAAGACAAACATAACCAACACTGTGACATACAAAACAAACATAACCATCACTGTGACATACAAGACAATCATAACCATCACTGTGACATACAAGACAAACATAACCAACACTGTGACATACAAGACAAACATAACAACACTGTGACATACAAGACAAACATAACCAACACTGTGACATACAAGACAAACAAACCAACACTGTGACATACAAGACAAACATAACCAACACTATGACATACAAGACAAACATAACCAACACTGTGACATACAAGACAAACATAACCACCACTGTGACATACAAGTCAAACATAACCAACACTGTGACATACAAGACAAACATAACCAACACTGACATACAGTCAAACATAATCAATCACTGTGACATACAAATCAAAATAACCAACACTGTAACATACAAGTCCAAACATAACCAACACTGTGACATACAAGACAAAACATAACAACACTGAGGACAACAAGTCAAACATAACCAACACTGTGACATACAAGTCAAACATAACCAACACTGTGACATACAAGACAAACATAACCAACACTGTGACATACAAGTCAAAATAAAACACTGTACATACAAGTCAAACATAAACAACACTGTGACATACAAAACAAACATAACCAACCCAGTGACATACAAGTCAAACATAACCAACACTGTGACATACAAGACAAACGCAACCATCACTGTGACATACAAGACAAACATAACCAACACTGTGACATACAAAACAAAAAATAACCATCACTGTGACATACAGACAATCATAACCATCACTGTGACATACAAGACAAACATAACCAACACTGTGACATACAAGACAAACATAACCAACACTGTGACATACAAGACAAACATAAACCAACACTGTACATACAAGACAAACATAACCAACATGTGACATACAAAACAAACTAACCAACACTGTGACATACAAGACAAACATAACCAACACTGTGACATCCAAGACAAACATAACCAACACTGTGACATACAAGACAAACATAACAACACTGTGACATACAAGACAAACATAACACACACTTGACATACAAGTCAAACATAATCAACACTGTGACATACAAGTTTAAACATAACCAACACTGTGACATACAAGTCAAACATAACCAACACTGTGACATCCAAGACAAACATAACCAACACTGTGACATACAAGTCAAACATAACCAACACTGTGACATACAAGTCAAACATAAACAACACTGTGACATACAAAACAAACATATCCAACCCAGTGACATACAAGTCAAACATAACCAACACTGGGCATACAAGTCAAACATAACAACACTGTAACATACAAGTCAAACATAACAACACTGTGACATACAAGACAAACATAACCAACACTGTGACATACAAGTCAAACATAACCAACACTGTGACATACAATACAAACATAACCAACACTGTGACATACAAGACAAACATAACCAACACTGTGACATACAAGTCAAACATAACCAACACTGTGACATACAAGTCAAACATAAACAACACTGTGACATACAAAACAAACATAACCAACCCAGTGACATACAAGTCAAACATAACCAACACTGTGACATACAAGACAAAACGCAACCATCACTGTGACATACAAGACAAACATAACCAACACTGGACACTACAAAACAAACATAACCATCACTGTGACATACAAGACAATCATAACCATCACTGTGACATACAAGATAAACATAACCAACACTGTGACATACAAGACAAACATAACCAACACTGTGACATACAAGACAAACATAACCAACACTGTGACATACAAGACAAACATAACCAAAACTGTGACATACAAGACAAACATAACCAACACTGTGACATACAAGACAAACATAACCAACACTGTGACATACAAGACAAACATAACACCACTGTGACATACAAGTCAAACATAACCAACACTGTGACATACAAGACAAACATAACACACACTGTGACATACAAGTCAAACATAATCAACACTGTGACATACAAGTCAAACATAACCAACACTGTGACTACAGTCAAACATAACCAACACTGTGAAAAATAAAGACAAACATAACCAACACTGTGACATACAAGACAAACATAACCAACACTGTGACATACAAGACAAACAAACCAACACTGTGACATACAAGACAAAATAACCAGCACTGTGACATACAAGACAAACATAACCAACACTGCGACATACAAGACAAACATAACCACCACTGTGACATACAAGACAAACCAACCATCACTGTGACATACAAGACAAACATAACCAACACTGTGACATACAAAACAAACATAACCATCACTGTGACATACAAGACAATCATAACCATCACTGTGACATACAAGACAAACATAACCAACACTGTGACATACAAGACAAACATAACCAACACTGTGACATAGAAAAAACATAACCAACACTGTACATACAAGACAAACATAACCAACACTGTGACATACAAGACAAACATAACCAACACTGTGACATACAAGACAAACATAACCAACACTGTGACATACAAGACAAACATAAACAACACTGTGACATACAAGTCAAACATAACCAACACTGTGACATACAAGACAAACATAACCAACACTGTGACATACAAGTCAAACATAATCAACACTGTGACATACAAGTCAAACAAACCAAACTTGACATACAAGTCAAACATAACCAACACTGTGACATAAAAGACAAACATAACCAACACTGTGACATACAAGACAAACATAACCACACTGGACATACAAGACAACATAACCAACACTGTTACATACAAACAAACATAACCAACACTGTGACATACAAGTCAAACATAACCAACACTGTGACATACAAGTCAAACATAACCAACACTGTGACATACAAGCCAAACATAACCAACACTGTGACATACAAGACAAAATACCAACACTGTGACATACAAATCAAACATAACCAACACTGTGACATACAAGTCAAACATAAACAACACTGTTACATACAAAACAAACATAACCAACCCAGTGACATACAAGTCAAACATAACCAACACTGTGACATACAAGACAAACGCAACCATCACTGTGACATACAAGACAAACATAACCAACACTGTGACATACAAAACAAACATAACCATCACTGTGACAACAAGACAATCAAACCATCACTGTGACATACAAGACAAACATAACCAACACTGTGACATACAAGACAAACATAACCAACTGTGACATACAAGACAAACATAACCAACACTGACATACAAGACCAAACATAACCAACACTGTACATACAAGACAAACATAACCAACACTGACATACAAGAAAACATAACCCAAAACTGTGACATACAAGACAAACATAACCACCACTGTGACATACAAGTCAAACATAACCAACACTGTGACATACAGAAAACATAACACACACTGTGACATACAAGTCAAACATAATCAACACTGTGACATACAAGTCAAACATAACCAACACTGTGACATACAAGTAAAACATAACCAACACTGTGACATACAAGACAAACATAACCAACACTGTGACATACAAGACAAACATAACCAACACTGTGACATACAAGACAAACATAACCAACACTGTGACATACAAGACAAACATAACCAGCACTGTGACATACAAGACAAACATAACCAACACTGCGACATACAAGACAAACATAACCACCACTGTGACATACAAGACAAACGCAACCATCACTGTGACATACAAGACAAACATAACCAACACTTGGGCATACAAAACAAACATAACCATCACTGTGACATACAAGACAATCATAACCATCATTGACATACAAGACAAACATAATACACTTGGGCATAAAACAAACATAACCAACACTGTGACATACAAGACAAACATAACCAACACTGTGACATACAAGACAAACATAAAAACCCAAAACTGTGACATACAAGACAAACATACCAACACTGTGACATACAAGACAAACATAACCAACACTGTGACATACAAGACAAACATAACCACCACTGTGACATACAAGTCAAACATAACCAACACTGTGACATACAAGAAACATAACAAACACTGTGACAAAAGTCAAACATAATCAACACTGTGACATCAAGTCAAACATAACCAACACTGTGACTACAAGTCAAACATAACCAACACTGTGACACAAGACAAAAAATAACCAAGACTGTGACATACAAGACAAACATAACAACACTGTGACATACAAGAAAAAACATAACCAACACTGTGACATACAAGACAAACATAACCAACACTGTGACATCAAGTCAAACATAACCAACACTGTGACATACAAGTCAAACATAACAAACACTGTGACATACAAGTCAAACATAACCAACACTGTGACATACAAGACAAACATAACAACACTGTGACACAAGACAAACATAACCAACACTGTGACATACAAGACAAACATAACCAACACTGTGACATACAAGACAAACATAACCAACACGGTGACATACAAAACAAACATAACCAACACTGTAACATACAAGACAAACATAACTAACACTGTGACATACAAGACAAACATAACCATCACTGTGACATACAAGACAAACATAACCTACCTGTGACATACAAAAACAAACATTCCATCACTGTGACATACAAGACAATCATAACCATCACTGTGACATACAAGACAAACATAACCAACACTGTGACATACAAGACAAACATAACCAACATGACATAAGACAAACATAACCAAAATGTGATATACAAGACAAACATAACCACCACTGTGACATACAAGTCAAACATAACCAACACTGTGACATAAAAGACAAACATAACCAACACTGTGACATACAAGACAAACATAACCAACACTGTGACTACAATAAACATAAGCAACACTGTGACATACAAGTCAAACATAACCAACACTGTAACATACAAGTCAAACATAACCAACACTGTGACATACAAGACACACATAACCAACACTGTGACATACAAGTCAAACATAAACAACACTGTGACATACAAGTCAAACATAACCAACACTGTGACATACAAAACAAAACATAACCAACACCTGACATACAAGTCAAACATAACCAACACTGTGACATACAAGTCAAACATAAACAACACTTAATACAAAAACAAACATAACCAACACTTGACATACAAAACAAACATAACCAACCCAGTGACATACAAGTCAAACATAACCAACACTGTGACATACAAGACAAACAAAACCATCACTGTGACATACAAGAAAACATAACCAACACTGTGACATACAAGACAAACATAACCAACACGGTGACATACAAGACAAACATAACAACACTGTACATACAAGACAAACATAACCAACATGTGACATAAAAACAAACATAACCAACACTGTGACATACAAGACAAACATAACCAACACTGTGACATACAGACAAACATAACCAACACTGTGAAAATACAAGACAAACATAACCACCACTGTGACATACAATCAAACATAACACACTTTGTGACATACAAGACAAACATAACCAACACTGTGACATACCCAAATCAAACATAATCCACTGTGACATACAAGTCAAACATAACCAACACTGTAACATACAAGTCAAACATAACCAACACTATGACATACAAGACAAACATAACCAACACTGTGACATACAAGTCAAACATAACCAACACTGTGACACACAAGTCAAACATAACCCCAACACTGTGACTACAAGACAAACATAACCAACACTGTGACATACAAGTCAAACATAACCAACACTGTGACATAAAAGTCAAACATAACCAACACTGTGACATACAAAACAAACATAACCAACCCAGTGACATACAAGTCAAACATAACCAACACTGTGACATACAAGTTAAACAAAAAACACTGTGACATACAAGACAAACATAACCAACACTGTGACGTACAAGTCAAACATAACCAACACTGTGACATACAAGTCAAACATAACCAAAACTGTGACATACAAGTCAAACATAACCAACACTGTGACATACAAGACAAACATAACCAACACTGTGACATACAAGACAAACATAACCAACACTGTGACATACAAGACAAACATAACCAACACTGTGACATACAAGACAAACATAACCAACACTGTGACATACAAAACAAACATAACCAACCCAGTGACATACAAATCCCAAAAAAACTTAACACTGTGACATACAAAACAAACGCAACCATCACTGTGACATACAAGACAAACATAACCAACACTGTGACATACAAAACAAACATAACCATCACTGTGACATACAAGACAATCATAACCATCACTGTGACATACAAGACAAACATAACCAACACTGTGACATACAAGACAAACATAACAACACTGTGACATAAACAAACATAACCAACACTGTGACTACAAGACAAACATAACCAACACTGTGACATACAAGACAAACATAACCAACACTGTGACATACAAGACAAACATAACCAACACTGTGACATACAAGACAAACATAACCACCACTGTGACAAAACAAGCAACATAACCAACACTGTGACATACAAGACAAAATAAACCAACACTGTGACATACAAGTCAAACATAATCAACACCTTTACATACAAGTCAAACATAACCAACACTTGACAAACAAGTCAAACATAACAACACTGTGACATACAAGACAAACATAACCAAGACTGTGACATACAAGACAAACATAACCAACACTGTGACATACAAGACAACATAACCAACACTGTGACATACAAGACAAACATAACCAACACTGTACATAAAGTCAAACATAACCAACACTGTGACATACAAGTCAAACATAACCAACACTGTGACATACAAAACAAACATAACAAACCCCTGTGACTACAAGACAAACATAACAACATGGGCATACAAGACAAACATAACCAACACTGTGACATACAACACAAACATAACCAACCCTGTGACATACAAGACAAACATAACCAACACGGTGACATACAAAACAAACATAACCAACACTGTAACATACAAGACAAACATAACTAACACTGTGACATAAAGAAAAAACCATACTGTGACATACAAGACAAAACAAACCAACACTGTGACATACAAAAAACATAACCATCACTGTGACATAAAACAATCATAACCATCACTGTGACATTTAAAAAAAACATAACCAACACTATGACATACAAGACAAACATAACCAACACTGTGACATACAAGACAAACATAACCAACACTTGACATAAGTCAAACATAACCAACACTATGACATACAAGACAAAAAACAACACTTGACCCTAAGTCAAACATAACCAACACTGTGACAACAAAGTCAAAAATAACCAACACTGTGACACACAAGACAAACAAACCAACACTGTGACTACAAGTCAAACATAACCAACACTGTGACATAAAGTCAAACATAAACAACACTGTGACATACCCAAAAAAAACATATCAACCCAGTGACATACAAATCAAACATAACCAACACTGTGACATACAAGTCAAACAAAACCAACACTGTGACATACAGAAAATAACCAACACTGTGACGTACAAGTCAAACATAACCAACACTGTGACATACAAGTCAAACATAACCAACACTGTGACATACAAGTCAAACATAAACAACACTGTGACATACAAAACAAACATAACCAACACTGTGACATACAAGACAAACATAACCAACACTGTGACATAAGAAAAACATAACCAACACTGTGACATACAAGACAAACATAACAACACTGTGACATACAAACAAACATAACCAACCCAGTGACATACAAGTCAAACATAACCAACACTGTGACATACAAGACAAACGCAACCATCACTGTGACATACAAGACAAACATAACCAACACTGTGACATACAAAAAAAACATAACCATCATCAGACATACAAGACAATCATAACCATCACTGTGACATAAAGACAAAACATAACCAACACTGACATACAAGACAAACATAACCCAAAACTGTGACATACAAGACAAACATAACCAACACTGTGACATAAAGACAAACATAACAACACTGTGACATACAAGACAAACATAACCAACACTGTGACATAAAAGACAAACATAACCAACACTGTGCAAAAAGACAAACATAACCACCAAATGTGACATACAAGTCAAACATAACCAACACTGACATACAAGACAAACATAACCAACACTGTGACATAAAAAGTCAAACATAATCAACACTGTGACATCAAGTCAAACATAACCAACACTGTGACATACAAGTCAAACATAACAACATTGACATACAAGACAAACATAACCAAGACTTGACTACAAGACAAACATAACCAACACTGACATACAAGACAAATAACCAACACTGTGACATACAAGACAAACATAACCAACACTGTGACATACAAGTCAAACATAAAACACTTTACATACAAATCCCAAAAATAACCAACACTGTGACATACAAGTCAAACATAACCAACACTGTGACATACAAAACAAACATAACCAACACTGTGACATACAAGACAAACATAACCAACACTGGGACATACAAGACAAACATAACCAACACTGTGACATACAAGAAAAACATAACCAACACGGTGACATACAAAAAAAACATAACCAACACTGTAACATACAAGACAAACATAACTAACACTGTGACATACAAGACAAACATAACCATCACTGTGACATACAAGACAAAACATAACCAACACTGTGACATACAAAACAAACATAACCATCACTGTGACATACAAAAACAATCATAACCATCACTGTGACATACAAGACAAACATAACCAACACTGTGACATACAAAACAAACATAACAACACGTGACTACAAGACAAACATAACCAACACTGTGAATACAGACAAAATAACCACCATGTGACATACAAGTCAAACATAACCAACACTGTGACATACAAGACAAACATAACCAACACTGTGACATACAAGACAAACATAACCAACACTGTGACATACAAGTCAAACATAAGCAACACTGTGACTAAAGTCAAACATAACCAACACTGTAACATACAAGTCAAAACATAACCAACACTTGGGCATACAAGAACACATAACAACACTGTGACATACAAGTCAAACATAACAACACTGTGACATACAAGTCAAACATAACCAACACTGTGACATACAAGACAAACATAACCAACACTGTGACATACAAGTCAAACATAACCAACACTGTGACATACAAGTCAAACATAAACAACACTGTGACATACAAGACAAACATAACCAACACTGTGACATACAAAACAAACATAACCAACCCAGTGACATACAAGTCAAACATAACCATCACTGTGACATACAAGACAATCATAACCATCACTGTGACATACAAGACAAACATAACCAACACTGTGACATACAAGACAAACATAACCAACACTGTGACATACAAGACAAACATAACCAACACTGTGACATACAAGACAAAACATAACCAACACTGTGACATACAAAACAAACATAACCAACACTGTGACATACAAGACAAACATAACCAACACTTTGACATACAAGACAAACATAACCAACACTGTGACATACAAAACAAACATAACCAACCCAGTGACATACAAGTCAAACATAACCAACACTGTGACATACAAGACAAACGCAACCATCACTGTGACATACAAGACAAACATAACCAACACTGTGACATACAAAACAAACATATGCCCTCATACATACAAAACAATCATAACCCTCACTGTGACAACAAGACAAACATAACCAACACTGTGACATACAAGACAAACATAACCAACACTGTGACATACAAGACAAACATAACCAAAACTGTGACATACAAGACAAACATAACAACCCCCTGTGACATACAAGACAAACATAACCAACACTGTGACATACAAGACAAACATAACCACCACTGTGACATACAAGTCAAACATAACCAACACTGTGACATACAAGACAAACATAACCAACACTGTGACATACAAGTCAAACATAATCAACACTGTGACATACAAGTCAAACATAACCAACACTGTGAAATACAAGTCAAACATAACCAACACTGTGACATACAAGACAAACATAACCAAGACTGTGACATACAAGACAAACATAACCAACACTGTGACATACAAGACAACATAACCAACACTGTGACATACAAGAAAAAATAACCAACACTGTGACATACAAGTCAAACATAACCAACACTGTGACATACAAGTCAAACATAACCAACACTGTGACATACAAGTCAAACATAACCAACACTGTGACATACAAGACAAACATAACCAACACTGTGACATACAAGTCAAACATAACCAACACTGTGACATACAAGTCAAACGTAAACAACACTGTGACATACAAGACAAAAAACCAACACTGTGACATACAAAAAAACATAACTCAACCCAGTGACATACAAGTCAAACATAACCATCACTGTGACATACAAGACAATCATAACCATCACTGTGACATACAAGACAAACATAACCAACACTGTGACATACAAGACAAACATAACCCAAAACTGTGACATACAAGACAAACATAACCAACACTGTGACATACAAGACAAACATAACCAACACTGTGACATACAAGACAAACATAACCAACACTGGACATACAAGAAAAACATAACCAACACTGTGACATACAAGACAAACATAACCAACACTGTGACATACAAAACAAAATAACCAACCCAGTGACATACAATCAAACATAACCAACACTGTGACATACAAGACAAACGCAACCATCACTGTGACATACAAGACAAACATAACCAACACTGTGACATACAAAACAAACATAACCATCACTGTGACATACAAGACAATCATAACCATCACTGTGACATACAAGACAAACATAACCAACACTGTGACATACAAGACAAACATAACCAACACTGTGACATACAAGACAAAACATAACCAACACTGTGACATACAAGACAACATAACCAACACTGTGACATACAAGACAAACATAACCAACACTGTGACATACAAGACAAACATAACCAACACTGTGACATACAAGACAAACATAACCACCACTGTGACATACAAGTCAAACATAACCAACACTGTGACATACAAGACAAACATAACCAACACTGTGACATACAAGTCAAACATAATCAACACTGTGACATACAAGTCAAACATAACCAACACTGTGACATACAAGTCAAACATAACCAACACTGTGACATACAAGACAAACATAAAACCCAAAACTGTGACATACAAGACAAACATAAACACTGTGACATACAAGACAACATAACCAACACTGTGACATACAAGACAAACATAACCAACACTGGACATAAGTCAAACATAACCAACACTGTGACATACAAGTCAAACATAACCAACACTGTGACAAACAAGTCAAACATAACCAACACTGTGACATACAAGACAAACATAACCAACACTGTGACATACAAAACAAACATAACCAACACTGTGACATACAAGACAAACATAACCAACACTGTGACATACAAGACAAACATAACCAACACGGTGAAAAAAAACAAACAAACCAACACTGTAACATACAAGACAAACATAACTAACACTGTGACATACAAGACAAACATAACCATCACTTTTGACATCAAGACAAAACATAACCAACACTGTGACCATAAAAAAACAAACATCACTGTGACATAAAAACAATCATAACCATCACTGGACATACAAGACAAACATAACCAACACTGCGACATACAAACTAAAAAAACCAACACTGTGACATACAAGACAAACATAACCAACACTGTGACATACAAGACAAACATAACCACCACTGTGACATACAAGTCAAACAACAACCTGTGACATACAAGACAAACATAACCAACACTGTGACATACAAGACAAACATAACCAACACTGTGACATACAAATCAAACATAAAACACTTGACATACAAGTAAACATAACCAACACTGTAACATACAAGTCAAACATAAAACACTGACAACAAGACACACATAACCAACACTGTGACATACAAGTCAAACATAACCAACACTTGGGCATACAAGTCAAACATAACCAACACTGTGACATACAAGACAAACATAACCAACACTGTGACATACAAGTCAAACATAACCAACACTGTGACATCAAGTCAAAAAATAACCAACACTGTGACATAAGACAAAAAGCAACCATCACTGTGACATAAAGACAAACATAACCAACCCAGTGACATACAAAACAAACATAACCATCACTGTGACATACAAGACAATCATAACCACCACTGTGACATACAAGACAAACATAACCAACACTGTGACATACAAGACAAACATAACAACACTTGACATACAAGACAAACATAACCAACACTGTGACATACAAGACAAACATAACCAACACTGGGACATACAAGACAAACATAACTAACACTGTGACATACAAGACAAACATAACCAACACTGTGACATACAAGTCAAACATAACCAACACTGTGACATACAAGTCAAACAAAACCAACACTGTGACATACAAGACAAACATAACCAACACTGTGACATACAAATCAAACATAACCAACACTGTGACATACAAGTCCCAAAAATAAACAACACTGTGACATACAAAACAAACTAACCAACTGTGACATACAAGTCAAACATAACAACATGTGACATACAAGACAAACATAACCAACACTGTGACATACAAGTCAAACATAAACAACACTGTGACATACAAGACAAACATAACACACACTGTGACATACAAGACAAACATAACCAACATTGTGACATACAAGACAAACATAACCAACACTGTGACATACAAGACAAACATAACCAACACTGTGACATACAAGACAAACATAACCAACACTGTGACATACAAAACAAACATAACCAACCCAGTGACATACAAGTCAAACATAACCAACACTGTGACATACAAGACAAAACAACCATCACTGTGACATACAAGACAAACATAACCAACACTGTGAATAAAAACAAACATAACCATCACTGTGACATACAAGACAATCATAACCATCACTGTGACATACAAGACAAACATAACCAACACTGTGACATACAAGACAAACATAACCAACACTGTGACATACAAGACAAACATAACCAACACTGGGACATACAAGACAAACATAACCAACACTGTGACATAAAAGTCAAACATAACCAACACTGTGACATACAAGACAAACATAACCAACACTGTGACATACAAGACAAACATAACCACCACTGTGACATACAAGTCAAACATAACCAACACTGTGACATACAAGACAAACAAACCAACACTATGACATAAAATCAAACATAATCAACACTGTGACATACAAGTCAAACTAACCAACATGTTGACATACAAGTCAAAAATAACCAACACTGTGACATACAAGACAAACATAACCAAGACTGTGACATACAAGACAAACATAACCAACACTGTGACATACAAGAAACATAACAACACTGTGACATACAAGACAAACATAACCAACACTGGGCATACAAGTCAAACATAACCAACATGTGACATACAAGTCAAACATAACCAACACTGTGACATACAAGTCAAACATTCAACACTGTGACATACAGACAAACATAACCAACACTGTGACATACAAGACAAACATAACCAACACTGTGACATAAAAGACAAACATAACCAACATTGACATACAAGACAAACATAACCAACACGGTGACATACAAAACAAACATAACCAACACTGTAACATACAAGACAAACATAACTAACACTGTGACATACAAGACAAACATAACCATCACTGTGACATACAAGACAAAACATAACAACACTGTGACATACAAGACAATCATAACCATCCTGTTTACATACAAGACAAACATAACCAACACTGTGACATAAAGAAAACATAAAACACTGTGACATACAAAACAACCATAACCATCACTGTGACATACAAGACAAACATAACCATCACTGTGACATACAAGACAAACATAACCAACACGGTGACATACAAGACAAACATAACCAACACTGTGACATACAAGACAAACATAACCATCACTGTGACATACAAAACAAACATAACCAACACTGTGACATACAAGACAAACATAACCAACACTGTGCACAGTCAAACATAACCAACACTGTGACATACAAGACAATCTAACCAACACTTGACATACAAAAAACATAACCAACACTGTGACATAAAGACAAACATAACCAACACTGTGACAACATATCTCGTTAAAAACATTCTAATGAAATGAAAATCGAGGCATCCTTTACAGAACTAGGCCATCAACCAAGTAAACGAATGGATGGTTTTTAGCCCAATTATGTTCATAGTTTGTCATTGCTTTGAACGATGGGTATATTTTACCGTTCTTTCAAATCAAAGGACACGAATTCCTTCCAAACTGCCCGCCGCTGAGTTTGAACCGGTACTTGGGTTGTGATCAAAATCACTACCGCTTAAGCTACAGACGCCCACAACACTTTATTAATGACATATATAAACAAGACAATAACGTGACGACAGCACAGACTCGTACTTACTTCCAAGATCATCTTTGTCCCTCAAGGGAAATCCATTAGAAGAGGCTTAAAATAGGGGCGTATGCCCATCCGGTGTGACAAAGGTCACGAAGCGTTGCCTTTGAACTCCTGTGAGCATCTGTTACTTGGAACGCCGGATAGAATGATTGTATTGGTGTATCGAATGTAATACTGAAAAGGAATGTAGTAGAAAAGTAAATGTAATAAAATCTTACTTTGAAGAGAATATAACTTTATCATGTTAGTAAAATCTTACTTAAACTTACTTTACTTTACTTTTCCGATCCAGCAGTCATCTGAGCATTTGCCCTTCGACTTGAGACCATGGCAGTGAATTTACAGGCCTGTCTGAGTTGTGGTGTGTTTGCATAAAGAGTGTTTTCAACATCTGGGTATGGAGGTAGGTACTTGTGGCATAGATCCCTGAGTGCAGGCACTGGAAGAGATGGTGTGTGACAGTTTCTTCTGAATAGTCACAAAGTTGACATTGTAAGGCAATCTTTGGTTGGATGCGATGTAAATGAGCATTCAGGGGCACATGTTGTGTCCTAAGGCGGAAAATAATGACTTGTTCTTGTCGTGTGAGGTGATTTATGGTATCTTTCGAATTTGGAGTGGTCATGTGTTTAAAGAGGGCTCTGTCTGTTTTGCCCATTGCCCATTTATTCATGCACTCCTTTTTGTTACTTCTTCTTATCTTACTTAAACAAAGAGGTCAGGTGCTCGCCTTTTATTTCAAAGGTACTCGGTTTGCTCCCTCGTACAGCCATCAGGATATTTTTTCAGAGGTGAAAAATCCTCAGTGTAGGTGAGATCAAGTTCCTAGTCTTATCGGAGACGAACGATAAAACGTAGGTCAGTGTTCAAGATGAGTACATAAAAGAATACTTGAAAGTTCAAACTCGAGAAGAGCATGCTGGAAAGCTGCTGCCCTGACAAAATTCATTAGAAAAGCTGTAAAAATAAAAGTCCTACAAAATATTTTCACTATTATCTAATTACATCATGAAGCTTGGCTATTTTATGGAAACAAAACAGATTAACGCACAAGGTATCACATAACAAAAGTTATCACATAACACAAGGTATCACATAACAAAAGTTATCACATAACACAAGGTATCACATAACAAAAGGTATCACATAACAAAAGGTATCACATAACAAAAGTTATCACATAACAAAAGGTATCACGTAACAAAAGGTATCACATAACAAAAGGTATCACGTAACAAAAGGTATCACATAACAAAAGGTATCACATAACAAAAGGTATCACATAACAAAAGGTATCACATAGCAAAAATAATATAATAATTAATATCAGAGATGAATATCATCATCATCATCAAGTAGCTTGTCCCTTCCGGAACTTGGTTCCCATAACAGCAGTCCTGAAAAACTGTATGTTCTATGCAAGTTGACAGCAGCAGTCACTTTCAGATCGTCAATAACATCTTGCACACCACATCGTCTTCTAGATCTTCCTCTCATTATTCTTCCAGGCACCATTCCCTACAAATTTATTTTCCCTATGCACTCATGTCGTTTAATGTGTCCTAAATATTTAATTTTCCTTGATGTTATTCTCTTTAATAGCCAATTCTCTTTAACATCAAGCCGTTGCAGAACAGAAGGATTTGTTCTTTTCAGGGATTAATATAAAGGATACAATTTTGAGGTATCACTCTGAGGATATTCTAGTGAGTATGTGATTGTAAGAATCTTGTATCAAGAAGTACTTGTAGTCTCTTGGTCGGTATCTCATGAAATGAAGATAGGGAAAAAGTAGGTACAAAATTAGTACTAACTTCATCAAGAAATAACAAATTAAATATAACATAAGCATATTACCAACAGACATGAACCTGTTTAAACTAATGGCTGCATGGCTAGTACAGTTACCGCCAAACTGTTCATATTATGATTTTTCTTACACTCCTAAAGAACAAAATACTCCTTTCCCTTTCCGGGATCGTACCGGTGTCTCCGAATGGGAGCCCGGGTTCTAATCCAGTCGGTCAGACGCTCCTCCAGATATTACCGACAAAAGGAAAAAACGTATGTAATTTTTGTCTAGAACTCTACAATGTGGGAGTGCGGAGATGCACATGATTCAATTAGATCAAATAAGAACTCTTAGATTTATAGAAATGCCCAATTCCCTAACAAGAAACGCTCCTCTCCCTAACAAGAAACGTTCATCTCCCTAACAAGAAACACTCCTCTCCCTAACAAGAAACGCTCTTCTCCTTAACAAGAAACGCTCATCTCCCTAACAAGAAACGCTCATCTCCCTAACAAGAAACGATCATCTCCCTAACAAGAAACGCTCATCTACCTAACAAGAAACGATCATCTCCCTAACAAGAAACGCTCCTCTCCTTAACAAGAAACGCTCATCTCCCTAACAAGAAACGCTCATCTCCCTAACAAGAAACGCTCATCTCCCTAACAAGAAACGCTCATCTCCCTAACAAGAAACGCTCATCTCCCTAACAAGAAACGCTCATCTCCCTAACAAGAAACGATCATCTCCCTAACAAGAAACGCTCCTCTCCTTAACAAGAAACGCTCATCTCCCTAACAAGAAACGCTCATCTCCCTAACAAGAAACGCTCATCTCCCGAACAAGAAACGATCATCTCCCTAACAAGAAACGCTCATCTCCCTAACAAGAAACGCTCATCTCCCTAACAAGAAACGCTCATCTCCCTAACAAGAAACGCTCATTTACCTAACAAGAAACGATCATCTCCCTAACAAGAAACGCTCATCTCCCTAACAAGAAACGCTCATCTCCCTAACAAGAAACGCTCATTTACCTAACAAGAAACGATCATCTCCCTAGCAAGAAACGCTCATCTCCCTAACAAGAAACGCTCATCTCCCTAACAAGAAACGATCATCTCCCTAACAAGAAACGCTCATCTACCTAACAAGAAACGATCATCTCCCTAACAAGAAACGCTCATCTCCCTAACAAGAAACGCTCATCTACCTAGCAAGAAACGATCATCTCCCTAACAAGAAACGCTCCTCTCCTTAACAAGAAACGCTCATCTCCTAACAAGAACGCTCATCTCCTAACAAGAAACGCTCCTCTCCTAAAAGAAACCCAGAAACATTTTAATGTCACTCCTGTGTCCTTTGAACTTGATAAGTTTAGCGAACTTCCGGTTGAACCCTGTTAGGGAAAGTCTGACTGTACGCCCACGCCATGAAAATACTTTTCCATTCAGGCCTCCTGGGACATTTGCAAGACACGTTATTGTGACGGGAGTGAACTAATTGGAAACACTTCAAAAAATAGTGAATGATTTCAAGTATCTTACAAGATTATTTCGCTCAATCAATCTCAAAATCGGACAGTTCTACTCCAAATATGACGTTTTACATTTACGCAAGACTGGAGTCACGTTAAGGATGTCATCTTGTTTCTAAAAATAGCCAGACATTATGTGGGTGTAAATTTCAATGCTCAAAATATATTTTCAAATTACGGTTTCTATTTGTTGTATCTACGAAGGTTTTTTAATAGATATAAATTTAAACATATATGAATTTAAATATATATGAATTTAGAAAGATAGAATTTAAGATATGAATTTAGAAAGATATGAATTTAGAAAGATATGAATTTAAATAGATATGAACTTAAATAGATGGTTTGTTTTTTGGAGGTTTTTTTTCCCGATCCAGAAGCACTTGAGCTTTCAGCTCTTCGGCTCAGTGCCATGGACATCGTAACCCTTCGGTCGGAGCCACGAACACCGTAAATCTGGAGAACCTAAGGCTTTTTCTGCCAGCCCACGAAATTGAACATGTACTCACAGAAGGCTTGTCACCCGCAGTCCAACGCGCTACGAACACGCTGGGCAGGCGGAATAAATAGATGGTTAATTGCCATCTTGGTTAATATCTACTTCTGTTGCAGTGTAGAAAGGGAGAAAGATAGAGGAAAACAATAGATAATGGGAATTAGTTTCTTCTTCAAACTCTTCATATCGACCACTTGTGAACCACTCTTTGTGATTTGTATGTGATCTAAGACTAAGAGCAAGTGTACGGTGTGCCAGTTATGCGCCTGTGAGTACATCCGATTTCTGCAAAGCTTTTTATTTACTAGGGTCGCCCGAGTGATTACCGGGGCCCAAGTTTGTGATGTAAAGAATAGAACCACTGTTACCTGCCACGCATATCGTAAGAGGCGACTAAGGAGGTTTGGTTGAAATCAGATGCACTTGTCCGCTAGGGAATGCTAACCCGAAACAAATGCTTGCAGAAAACGGATGCACCAGGCCGTAAGGCGCATAACATGGTGCAACGACCCCTCACAATGAGGAATGGGATAACGGATTCTAAGGTCGCCAATCTGTCTCGGAGATTTAGCCAAGCAGTACGAATGTCACATCTACCATCACGAGGGTGGCCAAAACTTACTGCTGGAAGAGGTCGGCACAAACGGGAAGCAGAAATCATAGGAATTATATCCTATGGAGTTGTCCCCAGTATGCAGACTTGGGAAGAAAGAGGTGGCCCACTTACACTAGCGTCCAAGACGGACTGAGTGGTTTGGCTGATGGTATGAGGCAGACAGCTGCCGTTGTTAGAGAATTCGAAATCCCAGTCTGGTGAGAACGCAGAAGAAGAAATTTACTAGGGTAGCTATCGAATGTCCCTACCTCAATCGCCTCTTACAACATGCCTTGTAGTTCGCACTGCTACTATTTTCTTTACTCCTTGCGAGCCCCGGCAATACAGGGCGTTAATTCAATTAAAGGGTCTACGGACGAAGGAATAATTTATTCTCACCGAGTTACCTTATACGGCTCGATCGGTCTCTGCAGAAATGGCACGCCCACTGATGTGTGGGTGTAAGAATTAGTTTGACTCGGCCTATTTATTTGCAATACTTGTTCAATGTCTGTTTATTGGCAACGATGCTATCCCTGGGGATCTTTAAACTCTTTATACTCCAGTTTAGAAAGTACATTTTTATCAGATAAAGAGAACTATGAAGATAAAAATGGAGTTTAAAGACATTATTGCTCCGAGTCCCCCTTTATGTCTCGGTCTCTCTCTCAGCAGAAACCAAACGCCCACATTTTTCTAGAGCATAGGTTCCCAATCTTTTCTCGGGCCACCGTCCACTATGCAAGACATACATTTTGAAGTGTCACCCCCGCCCCTCCATATAACAGTTTTCAGCGTTCAATCCGTTTGATACTTTCTTCGTAAATAGCAACTAATAATACATTACACTGCTATGCCGTTAAATTGTTGACAAAGTAGTGGTCAATATGTGCTTCATCTTGAGCACAGTTATTCAATCTCAAAATCACAAAAATAGTTTATTTTTAAATATATATTATTGATTTCTTCTATAAGGAGCCACTGATCTCTAGATCGTTTGAACGTCTCCCTCCCTCCCCCCAATGTTTCTAAACCCACTATCACCCCCTAGAAGGTTTCAGCGCCCACTATGGGGCGGTACAGCCCATTTGATGAAACTGTGTTCTAGAGCAACGTTTCCCAAACTAGGGTCCACAGACCCCCGGAAGAGGTACTCGCAGGGGTCCTCAAGCGTTTGAATAAATATTCTGATTTTTGACACTTCACACAAACAATTTTTTTTTAAACATGTATAAAAACAGTGGTAAACTAGTTCAGCTGCGATATCAAAGGACTCGGACCATACCGGAGTCTAAATGTCTGACAGGAGAAAATGAAAGATCATTTGAAGTTTCCCGCAGTCTGAGAACATTGTTTGCTATTGCAGAACACAAATAATTCATTCCTTTCTATTTTCATACATAGAAACTGGTTGGGGTCTACGGCAGCAAAATGTATTTCAAATGGGGTCCACGGTAATGCAAAGTTTGGGAACCGCTGGTCTAGAGTATTGAGCAAACTGTGTAGCTCCATCAACGATACTAATGGATTTCCAGAAAAATATGTACTAGGAATTGAACCAATGGTCCAGATTCAAACCAGGAGCTTCAGAACGTACGGCAAACTGTTTAGTCCCTTCAGAACAGAGGCCTCCACCACACAGGACTATAGGTGATGTGTGATAGTAATATGATAGAGAGCTCCACCACACAAGACTATAGGTGGTATGTGATAGTAATATGACAGAGAGCTCCACCACACAAGACTATAGGTGGTATGTGATAGTGATATGACAGAGAGCTCCACCACACAAGACTATAGGTGGTGGATAGTAATATGACAGAGAGCTCCACCACACAAGACTATAGGTGGTATGTGATAGTAATATGACAGAGAGCTCCACCACACAAGACTATAGGTGGTATGTGATAGTAATATGACAGAGAGCTCCACCACACAAGACTATAGGTGGTATCTGATAGTAATATAACAGAGGCCTTAACCATACAAGACCCCAAAACTATAGGTGATGTGTGATAGTAATATGACAAAACCTTATCCCAAATATTTGTTTTAGTCATATCACATTATTCTCTAGAACAAAAAATGTGAGAATGTTATTTTGTTGAAACCATCGAATAATGAAACAATTCGATTACATAAGAGGATTCTTATATGTGAAACTATTCGATTACATAAGAGGATACTTATATGTGAAACTATCAATTGTCTTTAAAGAAAATAAGAAATAGAAAAGTTAGAATATGACACGTTCGTGAGGTTGATCTGTTTAGTTAGAATATGACACGTTCGTGAGGTTGATCTGTTTAGTTAGAATATGACACGTTCGTGAGGTTGATCTATTTAGGAGAAAGATAATTAATTAACAGCTGACACCTGCAAATAAAATTGTGTATTTTCCAGGACATTGGCTTTAGGATTGGACAAAGAGAATGTAAGGTTTTTCCTAGGACATTGGCTTTAGGATTGGACAAAGAGAATGTAAGGTTTTTCCTAGGACATTGGCTTTAGGATTGGACAAAGAGAATGTAAGGTTTTTCCCAGGACATTGGCTTTAGGATTGGACAAAGAGAATGTAAGGTTTTTCCCAGGACATTGGCTTTAGGATTGGACAAAGAGAATGTAAGGTTTTTCCTAGGACATTGGCTTTAGGATTGGACAAAGAGAATGTAAGGTTTTTCCCAGGACATTGACTTTAGGATTGGACAAAGAGAATGTAAGATTTGGAAAATGTAATTTGGGTAATTAAATTAATTGATATAGAAGTGAAGGACTACATTTAACAGCACGGTAGTCCGAGGAAGACAGAGAGACCGGTAGAGGGAGGCCTGAATATCAGAAGTAAGACAGGAGGATTAGACAGCAGGCATAGACGTAGATGGATTAGACATCAGGCATAGACATAAATGGATTAGACATCAGGCACAGACATAGATGGATTAAACATCAGATCGCGAAGGAAGAGCGAAACAGACATGGAAGATAGAAAGAGGAAGCCCATTTAAATCAAAGTTAAACACGGGAACAAGAGACTCATAGATTGAGATAGAATACAACGATTGACATAAGTAGATAGAACACTTGTCGGAGAAGGACGATAACATTTACACCCGGTGCACAAGTTTAGCACGTAAAAGAACGCAACAATAAAAATCGTACACGTAATGTGTAAAGCCGGTGTCTTAGCAAAACTCATTAAAATGATTATAATACAATTTCAACAAAAATATTCACCATTCAAATTACATCGGAGAACCTCGCCGATGCAACATCGTTGGTGCACTGTCGTTGACAATTTTCTGGGTAAAAATGTGCTCGTAGTACACATAGTTTTTGACTGAAGTATAATAAGGATTGTCTTATAAATCATTCAATCAATTTTTCCTCAGACTCTATCTCAGACAGAGATCACAGACAAAATATGATCTAAGTTGAACATTATCACGCAAGTTGATGTTCTATAGAACTAAAATAAATGTAGAATGATCTATCACTCTAACATTCATCGAGTAGCCACAATACTAATAATATAAAAAAAACATCGTCAAATTCACCAACGTCTAAACTCCATAGGGACTTGAAGAACACGAAACTAACTTTAGCTGTCAGACTGAGTTTCAAGTTGTATTGGAATAAATTCTCAAAATAATTGTTCCCATTTTGTAAGGTATCACTGAAGCTAATCTATTGGGTTTTGACGTCAGTTCTACTTCCCCTCTTCGGTTATTTCGTAAATTTTCGTTGATTTGTTGAAATCTTGCTTGTGTGTGTATACTATCATTGTTGGTAGTAGTCGTGTATGTGTTGATATGTCTGGAATACTAGTGTCGTTGTGTGTATGTAAAATCGTAGCATTCTAAATTGTGAGAATATGCGTGTGAGGGTTTCTGTGTAAGGGTTTTAGTATGAGGGTTTCAATATGAGTGTATCAGCATAATAGTATTGATAGCATGAGTGCGAGGGCATCGGCGAGAGACATCTACTACCATATGTGTGCAGGGCCGTGCGGTATATTTTCTCAGTATGATGCAAGTCTTCGAAATGCTGCCCCTTAAATGTGTTTTCTTTAAAATAACCTTCAATTGTGATTTTGATTCGGCTGCTTATGCCCCCGATGCGGCCGCCTCTCTGCATCATATCACGGCACGGCCCTGTGTGTGTGGCAGGGCGGCAGTAGATGTGTGGCTGTCAGTGTCTACAAAGATTACAGATACTACAAATCTACCGTACCAGTCTTGAATCTGTGATATAGATGGTGCCTCAATCTCTTGTGTCTTGTACGTAGTCAGAATATTAACATGTAATACCGTTTGTAGTTTTGTGACATGTATAGTTGTTTTTTCTGACTTAATTTTTCCAGCTAGTGATTTAATCTTCTTGTGTCAATCTAAGATTATTTTTTCATTTTTGTTTTCTTCAAAAATACAGCTACAGATCAGGTAAATATACTAGAATATGCTGATGTCCACCCTTATAGAGGCAGCCAATCTCGTAGTTTAGACCAGCGTTTCCCAAACTGGGGTCTGAGGACCCTGGAGTCGCAAGGTACTACAGGGGTTCTCAAGTGCTTGAAGAAATATTATGATCTTTGACATTTCAAACAGAAAAATAAATATTAAGCCTAATTGCAAGCCTAAGTTTTTCTTTGTTGTGTATTAAAATGTTAAATTGCAAACATTGTTTACTATTGTAACACACAGATAATTCATTCCGTCCATTTTTGTATATAGAAACTTGTGGAGTCCATGGCAGAAAAATGTATTTAAAAAGTGGGTCCACGGTAATGTAAACTTTGGGGACTACTGGTTTAGACTGAACATATGAAACCGATTGCAAACAGGAAGAAAAAGAAGAAGATATTAAGAAGATGTAAATTAAAGCTGGTATTTGCTACTATTACTAAGTCATCTATTCTCATGTGGAACCTACTGCCCTCAACCGAGTTCTATTTAGGATTGTCTTCCTAAGATTTGTCATAAGAATTCCAAGTTCTCTTACCTATTTTTCTAGTGTTCTTCGCCAGGTATTATCTGATCTTCCCACCCTTCAGATTCTCTTCACCTCATATTTCTTCTAATGTTCTTATATTGCAGTGTATGTATCTATCTTCCCACCCTTTAAGTTCTCTTACCTCTTTTTCTAATGTTCTTCGCCAGGTATTATCTAATCTTCCCACCCTTCAAGTTCTTTTACCTATTTTCTAGTGTTGTTTGTCTGGTATTCTATGATCTTCCCACCCCTCTCTTCGCCAGGTGTTCTCTGATCTTCCGACCCCTCTCTTCCACTGGGGGTTCAAATCAAGAAAATGTTTATGTTGTACGGTTGATTCTTGATTATGTGTCCTAGTCGACCTTTCTTTATCTTTTCTTTATCCATGTAGCCTACCAGATAGCCACAATGTTAATGCACCCAACCATCTCACTGACAGCTAAACAACAAAGGACCAACATCATTTTCATGCTTACTCTGTGTTACCAGAACCGAGCATGGACAATGAGCAAGACACAGTCGTAAAAAATAACTACATGTGAAATCCGATGCCAACAAAAAGTTACCAACTACACTAGAACAGATAGAGTCACCAAAATCAGCAGTAGAAAGAAAGTTGGCACGGAACCTTGCTTGAATTACATTGAAAAACAAAAAATGAAGTGGTTCTGCCACTTAATAAAAATGCAACCAAACTCTCCTGTATACAGTCTTCTAAACATTACATCGGGAAGGAATGCGAGAGGCAGATCACGAAGAGGATGGATAGATGACATAGCAGAATCCTGTCAATAAGTAAAAATAGCTATCACCCAAGCTACTAGAACAGCTCAAACCAAAACGAAAACAGAACAAAGCCACACTGGTGAACAACCCAGTAACAGTGTGATAACAAAAGAAAAAGAAAGTGTATTGTTACAATGGGGGAAAAAATGTAAAATTAAAACATAGGATCTGGTCAGTTTACAAATGGTATTTTGGGAATGACAAAAATCAGGTGCTAAACTTCATTTAAGAAGCTGTCAATTGAGCATATCCCACTCGTCATGCCATGGTCGTGATAATACATGTTATATGTCAATATATATCTGAGAGTTTTCCAACTCTCGATCGTGTCTCGTTAGATGAAACCATCAAATAAAATGCGAAACTAATTTTGACTATTTGTCATACCCAACATCAACGTTCTAATCATAACTTCAGTCAAGCGTGATGTATCACGTCTGATTACTGTTGATGTCTGTCAAAACGATGGTCTTTGTAACGGCAGGTCTTCAACTCAACGTGTTTGTGACAGTTTGGAAAAATAATTTTTAACAAGCAATGAAAGCGGGTTCTTACTATTGTTTGACTGTAAACAGATTCTCGGATGTATTGGATTGTCAAACTAGCAGGATGGGGTATGAGTGAATGTCGACTATTGTGGTTTCCAACCTCCAAAGGCTTACGTGGACTACTGTCTTGTACATGCTAATCTTGCATACAGTAAGAGAGCGGACAAGAGTTGCATCAACTGCATCGAGCGTAGTAGCACTGAGTCTTTGATGGAATTGGGGTGAGTTTCTTCGGTTTCATGGCGACTCCTTGTTGGATAATGTCACTAAAATTTGTATTAATCTAACCAGCGATTATAGAAGTTTGAAACTCATCAGCTACATCAAATAACTTGTCATGTGCAGAACTTTGTCACGTTAACAGTCATTCAGAATGTCTATATATCATAGGTCAGATGTCCCGGCTCTGCTGTTGCCCTGTTCAAATCCTCAGTTACATCCTGAGTCCATCTTCTCCGTAGTCTTCCTCTTCACTTTGCCCGGATGCCTCCTTCCATAATGGTCTTATCCAACAGTTCGTGTATTTTTATGTGTCCAAAATACTTTAATTTTCGCATTTTTATATGTAGCATCAGGCAGTTTTCTTTGATTTTCAGTTCTTTCTGAATAGATCTAATATGTTCTCGTCTCTGCCCATGTCTATTTACCATATAGTTTAGAATTAAAAGTTGTAAAAGCTTAACTGAGAAGGATTAGCGTAATGCATGCTGCGTTTATTTATCGAATGGGGTACATGATAGTTGTGAATTAAGTCTCACACTCGAAGTTCCACAAGGGAGGAAAGGAAATATCCTCCTACCTCCTGCACACTAGATTCTAAAAATGTAAAGTGGCATGAACTTTATACCCGAAACTCTGAAAAGACTTAGGGACATTTTCTCAAAGCAAGCAGAACTTTATAATTAAGGTGTAGATTGTGGAGTTTGTTTAATCAGCGGGCATGGCAACTTGCAGTATGCATACACTTGGGCATCTGTTGTTGGAGACTCAGCATTTCTGGATCAACCCGGAGTGTTATGAAGTCAGTTTATCAATCATTAACCAAGCTAACAGTGTGGGTATTTGATAGACACTTGTCTTTTGAGAGGCTGTTACAAATTAAAAATACGCGCATTCTTCTCAGTTTGTTTCAGAACACAAGTCATTTGCTTCACACAAGAAATATAGTGTACTCAGGGACAGAGAGAGAAAGGGAGGCATAGAAATACATGGAGACGATATTTGGATCAACAATACAGAGAAGAGCTTGATGGAGCTGCAGGAGATAGCTAGAGATTGGAAGACTTGGCATGAGTTGGTTGAGTGCCTATGCCCCACTCCGGAGTAAAAAAGCAGAGAGAGAGAGAGTGAGAGAGCAGTGTGTTATTTTCCTATAAGGACCAAGAGCTTTGTCAGACTGCAGTATTGCAGTTTATATCTATGGTCACAACGATGAAATAGAGAAAGATCTTAGTCAGCATGGTGGCATCATTGTTCGAGACGTGACATGATTTTTCAACCAACAACAGAACTCACATTCTCAACAATACAATTTAACAACTTGGTGAACTTACTTCCTTTGTTGATGAACCCATTTAGCAACCAATGTTGACGTGAAGGCTTTAGTTAACGAACCAATAGCAAAATGCGTTTCTGAAGTCACAACACGTGATTTGTTAGTGCTAGTAAATCCGTATCCATTGGCCAGAAGTACACGACCGTCCTTTACAACAGCCAATGTCAAAGCCGGAGACAAATGGCATTCCATAAGATGCAGAACAAACTCATGGATTTGTCTGGCAATGTCTGCATCCTGCTGTACTTGAGCTTTTGATAAGTCTGTCCATCCTAACAGACAATATGTCGTCATTAATGCGACAGACAATGATGTAAAATGAGCAGTTGTCATTGTCCGACTTAAAGGTTGTCCTTGCCTTGGTCAGCTTTAAATCATCCAAAATGTTCCTTAGATAAAGATCTGTGAAGAAAATATATACTAGAATAAGATGAATAGAAAATATAACAAGTAATGTGAATATAACATAAAGATGAGTAATGTGAAGAGATAATATAAGATTGTACTTTAATATGTGAGTACAGTGTAGTTATGGTAAAGTAGTATATAGCATAGAATGCAGTGTAGTTATGGTAGAGCAATATATAGCACAGAATACAGCGTAGTTATGGTAGAGCAATGTATAGAACAGAATACAGCGTAGTTATGGTAGAGCAATATATAGCACAGCAAGGAAATAAGAATTATTGCACAGTAAGGATACGACAAATAACATTTTGAACATATTGAGAAGCAACAACCACTCATACTAAATTTCATCGATTTTAAAAAGCCTTTGATAGTCTACACAAATTTCCTGTGGAATATTCTGAGATGATATGGCATACCCGACAAAATAATAAACATTATTAAAAGCCTCTATGATGGTTCACAGTGTGCAGTTCGCACTGATGGTGGACACGGCGACTGGTTTATGGTTGAAACCGGAGTAAAGCAAGGCTGTATTCTATCTCCGCTATTGTTTGGAGTGGCCATTGACTGGGTGATGCGAAAATGTTGCAGGGACGAAACTGGCATCGATTGGGTAGAAAATAGTCAACTAGAAGATTTGGATTTTGCAGATTATATTGCCTTGTTAAGTAGAAACAACCAAGATATGCAAAGAAAACAGACAACTTGTCATCTATAGCATCAAAAGTTGGACTGCAGATAAGCTATGAAAAACAAATATAATGAAGACACCTATGGCAAGTAATGCAGATATCCCCTGGAATCTAAAATGATAAAAACAACAGAGCAGTTCATCTATTTAGGTAGCAATTTTGATTGCACAGGAAACGTTAAAAAGAAATTATGATACGAATTGGCAAAGCAACATCAGCTTTTAAAAGTCTAAATAAAATATGGAACTGCAAGTTATATAGTATTAAAACTAAATTACGAATTTTCAATTCAAATGTTGTATCAATCCTAACATATGCCAGGAGAGTTGGAAAATGACTAAAGATATAGAAAGCAAGTTGAATGCATTTGAAAATAGATGTCTGCGAAAAATAATGAACATAAAATGGAACGAATTCAGGAGAAGTTATGAAATCAGAGAAATGTCTGGTCAACCACAAGTGACAACTATTATAGGAAGAGAAGATGGAGATACGTTGGACACACCTTGAGGAGAAATGATCAACGAATTTTAAAGCAGGCATTGAAGTGGTCTGCAAAAGGTTCAAGAAAGAGAGGACGACCCAGGGAGACCCTGAAACGAACTTTGCTGAGAGAGGCAAGGAATAATGGTCTAAGTTCCATGAAGGTGATTGAGCGAGTTGCCCAGGATAGAGCGGTATGGAGAAATTGCTTGCATGTTATATGTAACATATAACGGTACGAGAGGATTTATTATTATTATTATTAAAATATCGATATAGAACACAGTCATAAAATGAAACTATACATTGAAGTAATCATTAGATAATAAACCAATACATAAGACACCGACATTTGAGTACAACACAAAAACACGTTAGTAATCCAGGGGTTCCCAAGGTGTACCCAGGCGCACCATTGTGCCCGGTGAATTCCTAGGTGCGCCCTAGAAAATCACAGATCGGTGTCAGCATGCATAAAGGGTTAAAAAAAAATCTCGAAGACACATCAGGCTCCTTTTTCTTGTAGGCAGATATTAAAGGATGAATAAACGTACGTAGCATTTTACAATTATTTCTGTATTTCTTTGCTTTTTTTATGCATCTTATTTATAAGTTTTTGTGTATAGTGCGCCTACGATTTTTTGCAGGATTTCAAGTGTGCCATGACTTTAAAAAGTCTGAGAACCGCTGTAGTAATATAACGACAAAATAATAAAAAAATGAATCATATTTTGTATTCAAACTCTAGTGTGACAACTTAATGGAATCTGTGTCATCTTTTTCTATGTGACTGCTCTTGTGTCTGCATCTACACATGTGTGTGCCAGTTCGCATGTGTATGTATGTGTGCCTGAATTTATGATTCATTTTAAGTTCTATTAAAAACAATATAATAACAAGATAATTACAAATTACAGGAATATTTAAACAAGAACATTATACATGAATATTATTGTTAATGAGAGAATTGTAAATCACAAACAAACCTGGTTTTATATCGATCGATCCACCATTGCTAGTATGTTTTATTTCTAGTCAACACAACTCTCAGATCACATCCGAAACTTGTTTTACACTCAACATTTATACAGAATCCTGTTAACAATGCTTGTGCCCATAACGGATACTACTCATAATACTGCAAATCGTTGACCCTGTCAGTAAATGACAATTTATAGCTAGAATTGAATAAATAGTTAATTAATATGATAAATAAACGAAATCGGCACTGATGTTTTGTAACAAACCTGCCACATTATATCTTCGATTTTTGAAACCGAAATTCGAATGCACCAATCTTACATGCAGTAAGCCCTTCAGTAAATGCATAACAAGGGTGCAAAAGTACTCCCTTTCTCAGTGCAAACAACAAAGAACACGAAAAATGGTTTAATTAGTTGATAAGAACTAGCACAAATAAAGAATAACAGTCTTTGACATGCTCTTCAATCAACAACTATAGAAATCTTGAAGTCGGAGAAGACAAGCTATAGTTAAGCTAAAGATGACGCAGAATAAGAGTGGATATAGAAAATAGACGCAGGCTGAAAATATCCAATAAAAGTGCACAGTAGACTCGTCAAGATTTTTAAAATAAAAATAGAAATAAAAAAGGCAAATAAAAATCATTCTTGAAACTCACGTTTGATATGAAAACATGTACACACCAGTGATAACCTGCATCTTGTGTTTATACATACGGAGCAACGCGACCTCTATGTACCAACCACCTTTCCCTGATTTACCTGCTGGTGTTCTCATTTTTTTTTTCTTTTTATTTTTTGTTCAAGCTTTCCCAATATTTTTTTCTTCTCTTTACTCGATTTTAAATTGAAAATACAGGTGAATTTTTTCTTTACGCTGGAAACTAACAAGTGGGTAAAGAAGGTATCTTAGAAACAGGTTTCAATAGTTGATGACTATAAAATCGTAATGTTTCCTAGTTCGATATGTTCTTACTGAACGTTACAATTTGAAGCTCAGCTCAATTCAGTTCTTCTAACCAACATTCTCGCACATTACTCAGCAGCTACTACTACATTTTATTCTGCACATTGCTCAAGTACATGCATGATTCTGCACATTGCTCAAGTACATGCATTATTCTGCACATTACTCAAGTACATGCATTATGCTGCATATTACTCAAGTACATGCATGATTCTGTACATTACTCAAGTACATGTATTATTCTGCACATTGCTCAAGTACATGCATTATTCTACACATTACTCAAGTACATGCATTATTCTACACATTACTCAAGTACATGCATTATTCTGCACATTACTCAAGTACATGCATTATTCTACACATTACTCAAGTACATGCATTATTCTGCACATTACTCAAGTACATGCATTATTCTGCACATTACTCAAGTACATGCATTATTCTGCACATTACTCAAGTACATGCATTATTCTGCACATTACTCAAGTACATTCATGTTTCTTCCTTGAATTCAACAACCATTTTACTGTTCTTATACACAAACACACTGCCGTTATGGACAGTGTCAGGTATAATACAGAATTACACAAGCAAGGAAAAATAGCTGCGACCATCTATCAAACAAAGGACAGTACATGAGACATTAAAACAGAATGAAATCGTATGTCTTACTAAGAACTGTTTACACTGTGTCAGCAAGAGAATATTAACACCATTATCCAAAAGAGACGCTCGAGATCGATCGGACGTGTGATATGCATGGAGTCTGATGAACATCAGAGTTTAAACAAAAAACGAGGAAGACGCAAAACGACCTGGAGGAGAAGAGTAGAACAAGAACTCAAAGAAATGAATCACAGCTGGAACACAATACAAAGGACGGTGAAGAACATGGACAATTACGTGCATTTGCTGCTCTTCTAAGCGCCAAATGCGCTTAGCACAGGATGGAAAGAGAAAGAGAGAGTCTCCACTGATGGCGCCAAGATATCATGGCGCCAAGATATCTTCAAATTATTTTTAAATTATAAATTTAATATACAATCTTATTAAATAAATAAGATTATTAACATCAGAAAATCAATACATCAATACATCAATATAAGACATCAATACATCAATATATGACATCAATAAAGAAATGATATTTTTTTTAAACCACTTACGTGAAGATAAATATACGTTCAATGGCAATATCCAAACGTAGCAGGTGTTATTGGAATTATTCTATTAGTGTCACGTTAAGTAGTTTAGCTGGCAAAAACTGGAATTGCGATACAGGTCAACATTCTCTCTTAATGAATGCACTACCTTCTAAATGTCATCTGGTCGAAATCACGCGCGAATGATCGGATCGGAAGCTTGATACACAGAGCGGTAGAAAATCTATTTCTTGATTCCAGACTGGAACTACAGTTGCAGACTTATTAAGTACTCCACGCGGAGTTGGAGGACCCATGCGTCGTCACGCCATCATGCCCTAGCATTGTTGTGTCTTTCCTTGACTACGTTAAATTTTTCTCACTCACTCTCTCTCTCTCACTTTCCTGACTACGCTAAATCTTTTCACTCTCTCTCTTTGACTGACTAAGCTAAACTCTCTCTCTCACTTTCCCTGACTTCGCTAAATCTCCTCACTCTCTCTCTCTCTCTTCCTGACTTCCTAAATCTCCCTCACTCTCTCTCTCTCTCCTGACTACGCTAAATCCCACCACTCTCTCTTTCCCTGACTACGCTAAATATATATATATTCTCTCTCTTTCCCTAACTACGCTAAATCTCTCTCATTCTCTCACTCTTTCTTTCCCTGACTACGTTAAATCTATTTTATTCTCTCTCTCTTTCCCTGAATACGCTAAATCTCTCTCTTTCTCTTTGTCTGTTTCCCTAACTATGCTAAATCTCTCTCATTCTCTCTCTCTCTCTTTCTTTCTCGAACTACGCTCAATCTCTTTCTCTCTCTCTTTCCCTGACTACGTTAAATCTCTCTCTCTCTCTCTCACTCTCTTTCCCTGACTACGCTAAATCTCTCTCATTCTCTCTCTCTTTCCCTGACTAAGCTAAATCTTTATCATTCTCTCTCTCTTTCCCTGACTACGCTAAATCTCTCTCTCTCTTTCCCTGACTACGCTAAATCTCTCTCTTTCCCTGACTACGTTAAATCTCTCTCTCTTTCCCTGACTACGCTAAATCTCTTTCCCTGACTACGCTAAACTCTCTCTTCCCTGACTACGCTAAATCTCTCTTTCCCTGACTACGCTAAACTCTCTCTTCCCTGACTACGCTAAACTCTCTCTCTCTTCCCTGACTACGCTAAATCTCCTTTCCCTGACTACGCTAAACTCTCTCTCTCTTCTCTCAAACAGGTTCAAACACACACACAAACACACACACACTCTTTTTTTCACAAAGAAAAACACACTCTTGTTTCACTGAGACACACACACACACACACACAATTATACACACTATATCTATTTCAATTCTACTGAAACACATACATATACTATCTCTTTCACTGAAACACATACATATACTATCTTTTTCACTAAAGCACATACATACACTATTACACTAATCATGCACACAAGCTCTTACTCTTTCCCACTCTGGTCAAATTTAATAGTATTGTTAATCCTGTCGAAAGCAAAAATAACTATCATCTATCATCCAAGCCACTAGAGCAGCGCAGGTAAAAAAACACACCAGAAAACCACGACACTGGGTAACAACCTGGTAGCAGTGTAACGACAAAAGAAGAAAAAAAAGAAGAATGAGAAAAAGACACGGTAATTATAACATATTATGATTTTAATTTTTCCTGCTATCAGTTTGACACGTGTACGACAGAAATGGGCTTATGTATTGTACGCCTAACAATTCGATTCATCATAATGTGCACAGCATCATACTATGTTGACAACTGACTGAGAGGGACCTAGCACCCGTTTGGGCATCCTGCGTGCAGAGATATCGATTGTGTCTAGTGTTTCTCTCAAACTGGTCTCTCTGTATGTAGTAAATCTGTTTGAATATCTAGCTCTTCGCTTTCCCATGTCTCAAACACAATCAAGAATATGTCAGCAGTAGACATGATATTAATAAATGACGACTCACAAAAGGAATAAATCGTCTTTTAACAAAGGAATATGAATCATAGTCAGATATTTTATATCACAAAGTTGCTTTCTATTTGCAACTCTAACTTTCATGTATTTTTTTTAGAAACCGCTTGATGTTTCTATTCTGGTCGATTTTCATATCATTGCTTTGTTAAAACTGTTTAGGGGTAGGGTGTCTCTGTGGCTAAGTGGTCAAGACTTTTTCTTGTGTTTCGAATGTTTTAAGTTCGAATCTGAACTGCGTTGTTCTGTTCACGAGTGCATATTTTCAGAGACCCCTAGGATTATTGCGGGAGCTACTGAGTTCGTGCTATGTGCAATGAAGAAATCAGGGAAAACGTGGGTACAACGTCAGTACTGAACTTCATCAAGACCTAACACATTCAGTGGTTCGGACACATAAGCAGATTACTATAACAGAAGGTATAAAAAGCAATGCTACTTCTATACAGTGGATACAAAGCAAAAGGCCGTCCATGCAAAAGGTGGAACTGAAAAACAACAGAGAATGGGAAAAACAATATTTATGAAGTTCACACAAAAACATTCACTATAAATCTCTTCTTCTCCTGGCTATGAAGCAACAAAATAGGATAAGAAGAAAGATAAGACAGACAGACAGACAGACATAGATTTGCATTCTTGTGCAGTCCCTTCTCTAGCTGTCAGAGATGGCCATCTTGATTTCAATTTTACGATCTTGCCAACTGATCACTCGGGGATGTTATTTAAACAGCTCGCATACTCCATGTGTCTGGTGCATTTTGTAAACTTGTCCTATGGCTCGGGGCTGAGTTCGGATTAAATATACAATTTACCACTTTCTATTATTCTGTATTCTTTCACTTCTTTTTCTACTTTTATAACTAATCATCATCATGAGTCATACCAACTGAAGTAAGGAGCACAGATCTCCACAAAATGATGTCCTTGGTGGTGACTTAATGAAATAAAAATGAAAATCGTGGCATATCCTTTACAGGACGTAGCCATCAACCACATAAACGAGTCGTCAATTTTCTATGCATACTTATACGTTCCGTAGTTTGTCATTGCTTTCTGAACGGTGAGGTCTATTTTTATAGTTCATAAAATTCCACGCGAACAAATGTTCTTCCAAACTGCCGATGCAAAGTTTGAACCAGGTACATTAGGGTTGTGATGAAGCTCGTTATCTCTTAAGCTATAGACGCCCATGTGACTTAATAATAAAACACAATTTTCCATAACCTTTTCAGACCTTAGGGTATGAAGTCACTTCACTTCATATTTCTATTCAATGAAAGGAATACCGTATTGTATTCTGTTACCAGGGGTAGGAGGTCAATTTCTGTCGCACGTTTGTAGCATCGAATGGATTAGAAACGTTTTAATGTCTCCGTATGTAGTCGTCCATATGTTATTGGTTTTTTTTAATTCGTCATTCCTGTTGTTCGTTAGCTTGATAAAGGCCATGTTGGTCGAAACGTTGCTGTATATTGTCATTGTTTTTGTAATTTGTAAAACTACAGTACTTTGTGATTACGCATTTAGCGTCAAGTGTTGAATTGAACCCACAACCCTCTTGTGTTCGAGTCGGTGGGGCATTACCTCAACCTCTTGTGTTCGAGTCAGTGGGGCATTACCTCAACCTCTTGTGTTCGAGTCGGTGGGGCATTACCTCCAACCCTCTTGTGTTCGAGTCAGTGGGGCATTACCTTCAACCCTCTTGTGTTCGAGTCGGTGGGGCATTATTCCTTTATCGTGCAACCCATCTTGTGTTCGATCGGTGGGGCATTACCTTCAACCCTCTTGTGTTCCGAGTCGGTGGGGCATTACCTCCAACTCTCTTGTGTTCGAGTCGGTGGGGCATTACCTTCAACTCTCTTGTGTTCGAGTCGGTGGGGCATACCTTCAACTTCTTGTGTTCGAGTCGGTGGGGCATTACCTTCAACCTCTTGTGTTCGAGTCGGTGGGGCATTACCTCCAACCTCTTGTGTTCGAGTCGGTGGGGCATTACCTCCAACCTGCTTGCATAGCATTACGCTAATCTATCCCATGTGATGATGCCTAACAGCTATTTATTTTGTCCATGACCATAGACAACAAAATGTCATGACATACTTCTGTCACTTTTATCTCCATTAATCTTCTACCAAATTTAACTATTTTCATTCTCCCGCAACCAAGATGTGTTTTCATTTGTCTTCTTCATCTCATCATCTTATTTCTCTTCAGCCTCTCGTGGAGCATAGGGCCTCAACAGTTGTTACCCACCCTTCTCGGTCTCTGGCTGTTTTCTTTATGGTCTTCCAGGATAGTCAAACACTCTTCAGTTCCTCAAGAAGACTTCGTCTCTAAGTCTGTTAGGGCGTCCTCTTTTTCGTTTTCCTTGCTGGTTCCACTGAAGTGCTTGTCATTTGTTCACTATTCTACTATTTCTACCAAGCTGTGTTTTCATTTATATGTCTCCCTAATTCTTCTTTCTAATTATACAATAAAACTTCGACGGCTTCGCCCCTGCCAGGGTTGAGACGGATAATCGAGTAGACGGATAACAGAAATATCTTAATACATATGTACAGTAACGTAATTTCACTGCGGGCTTGAGACAAAAATGAAAATAAAATAATTTAAAATTGAATAATACATTCATATTGTATTTAATTTTACAAAACGATCAATATAAACTTCAATATAAGAGTAGTAATGTACAGAAATATATTGTAATACTCAGAGGCTGCTCGTCATTAAGGGCCAGTGGTGTCCGGCCCCACCAAAAACCGAAAGGGTGAATAACTTCCCAGAAGAGACAAATAATTGTAAATAGTAAAATACCATGATTTTTCCGAAAATTTGTGCCTGACCCCACCAAGAAAAATGACAACGAGCCGCCACTGGTAATGCTATAAACCTACGTTACTTTAAAATAATCTGTCATCTCCTTCTGTGTCTTTGAGGCTCGAGCTTTCTTGTTTTCTATGTTTTGTTTGAGCGATGACGGATAGCAGAAACTGACGATTAAACCAGTGACATTTAATCAAAGTTTTACTGTACCAATAACAATGATTGAGGTATTCCAGAAAAAAAAGTCACGCCAACACTCAGTTGTATAGGGAGAATCTAGTTTCCATGACACCAGAAAATAGCCTTTAAATCTTTAACATTCCCATAACCGTTCTGGCTTACCATAGCATTTCTTTAATTAATTGTGTTTACCCTTTGTCCTGTTTTAACTGTTGTTTCTCTCTGAACTCAATTCCAACTAATTAATGTTTCACTTACTGTATCTTCTCTTGTAATCGAATTTGCGTTGGCTAGTAAACGACAAGGACAACAAAATGACCGTACTCTTCTAAACACTGTTACATTACCACAACTGACACACTACCCCTTCAACTGCTACTACTACTGTTGCTACTAATGATATTACTACTTCTACTGCTACTACCCCTACTACTACTACTACTACTAATACTACTACTAATACTACTACAGCTACTTCTTCTTCTCATACTACTATTACTACTGCTACCACAACTACTTCTACTGCGACTACATTTTCAAATTCTACTACACGTACTGCTACTAATTATACTACTTCTACATCTTCCCCTACTGCTACTATTACTTTTCTACTTCTACTACTGCTACTGCTACTACTACTACTATTACTACTACTTCTACTACTACCCTACCATACTACCTACCTACTACTACTACTATGCTTCCTCTCTTACCTCTGCTACTACTATTACTACTATTACTACTACCTCTACTACTACCTCTACTACTACTTTACTACTCACCTCTGCTACTACTACTGTCTCTTCTTACCTCTGCTACTACTATTACTACTACTACCACCTCTCTACTACTACTACTACTTCCACCTCTACTACTACTACTACTACTACTACTACTACTACTACTGTACTACTACTTACTGCTCTCTCTTACTACTGCTATCCTACTTACCTCTCTACTACTATTACTACCTACTCTACTACTACCTCTACTACTACTATTACTACTACCACCTCTGCTACTACTACTACTTCCTTCTTACCTCTGCTACTACTATACTACTACTACTACCTCTACTACTACTACTACTCCACCTCTACTACTACTACTACTACTACTCTACCTCAGCTACTACTACTGTTTCCTCTTACCTCTGCTACTACTACTGCTACTACTATTACCTCTACTACTACTACTACTACCATCTTTACTACTACTACTACTACTACCTCTGCTACTACTACTACTACTACTACTACTACCTCTACTACTACTCTACCTACTACTACTCTTACCTCTGCTACTACTACTACTACCTATACTACTACTACTCTTACCTCTGCTACTACTACTACTACTACTACTACCTCTACTACTACTACTACTACCTCTGCTACTACTACTACTACCTCTGCTACTACTACTACCTCTGCTACTACTACTACCTCTGCTACTACTACTACTTCCATTCCTACCTCTACTACTACTACCTTTACTACTACTGCCTCTGTTACTACTACCACTACTACTACCACTGCTACTTCTGCTACTACTACTACTACTACTACTACTACTTATAATACTACCACTACTTCTTTACAATCTTATTTATCAGCATCTTAATTCTTCTATTTACCGCTTTGTTCGACTTCTCTTTAACCGCTTTACATTACTCTCTTTCTTCTCCCCCACGCCACATTATACTAATCTATTGGATAGAACAAGAAACACATCGTGAATAGAATATCTGTCTCTTATGCTCATTCACATTCTGTTCCGGTATTATGTCCTTCTCATCACTGACACCCGCAGCCTTCCAATAAGAAAGAAGATACCAAAAACATAGCATGAAATAGAGATTGCTGACTAGACGCTCAAGTATATGAAACCTGGTCTCGTGTGCAGAGATTTAAGAGCACAATCCTCAAAGCTTTCTGTCTCGAGTAGAACAGAGAACATCTTTGGGATTTATCGCTTTTTTCTTGGCCTTGGCAAACTGTTTCCTGGTTTTTATTTACTGGTGTTGACATCTATTTTGTTATCTATTATCTCGTTAACATTTATTTTGTTATCTGTTATCTAGTTAACATCTATTTTGTTATCTGTTATCTAGTTAACATCTATTTTGTTATATCGTTAACATCTATTTTGTCATCTGTTATCTTATTAACATCTATTTTGTTATCTTTATCTCGTTAAATCTATTTTGTTATCTGTTATCATTAACATCTATTGTTATCTTATCTTGTTAACATCTATTTGTCATCTGTTATCTCGTTAACATCTATTTTGTCATCTGTTATCTCGTTAACATATATTGTGTCATCTGTTATCTCGTTAACATCTATTTTGTTATATTTATCTCTATTATTTTGTTATCTGTTATCTTGTTTACATCTATTTTGTTATCTCGTTAACATCTATTTTGTCCTCTGTTCTCTAAAAAGTTGAAGTTTCTTGCTTTCATTAACACAGATTTGTGAGATTTCAAAACACGATAATCTTCTCCAACGCGAGACAACTAGAAATGGGAAATTGGCGTGGATAATTCAATACTTTATGTCTGCTAGGTGTGACATACTAAAACAGAGGTTGCCGGGTATTTTTTATTATGGACAATACTTTTAACATGACAAATATTAGTCCATATTTAGCTATGTTGGAAACACCTTGAGAAGAAATGATCAACAAATATCAAAACAGGCAATGAAGTGGGATACAAAGGGTTCATGAAAGAGAGGACGGCATAAAGAGACCTGAAACGAACTTTGCTGAGAGAGACAAGAAATATCGGTCTCAGTTCCATGGAGGAGATTGTGCGAGTTTCCCAGGATAGAGCGTTATGAGAAATTGCTTGCAGGTACTTTGTAACGTATAACGGTACGAGAGAAATTATTAGTATTATTAGCTACAACACTTGTAGTGTCGAACTTCGAGGTGTAAAACTATCAGAGGAAGACACCAGGAAAAGACAATATTGTCACTTTAAAGTGAAAGATAATAAAATAGATAATATTTGTCATCTTATCTTCCTCCATTGTACCTCATAGAGTTTTGTTATGGGTAGAAACTGGAAATGTCTAAGTTGTATCTCTCTCGAGTTTATACTATCATTTACAAACAATGAAGATAGATGCTACGACTTTACACAGTTGCTGCTTCAACCTGGAGAGCATTGTGGACCTCATCATGTCACATATCTGAAGTTCTATAACGAACTAATAATATCAACACAGAAGTAGAAGATTCATAAAATAGATGTATCTCTTTTATCTCTGTTATCTTTTCTCTTCTCATGTCTAGTAATCTATATGTGCATATGTTGCATGTATTAAAAGTTATATATTTACTTGATTTTTTATTGTTTCTATTCTTTTCTATTTCCAGTTTTTATGTGTTTTTTGTGTTACATTTATTTCGTTATTCGTTTTTATTCCCAGATTTTCATTAGAAACGTTTGAACGTCTACGTATGTAGTCGTCCATATGTTATTGTATTTTTTTAATTCGTCACTCATATTGTTCGTTTGCTTGATAAAGTCCTTGTTGGTCGAAACGTTGCTGTATATTTTCATTGTTTTTGTAATTTGTAAAACTACAGTTCTTTGTGATTACGTGTTTCGACAATCAAATAGTTTTACTGCAGTCTCATCTATATTGTGATTATTTCCCTCTTTTATTCATAGAAGCAATGGCAAACTACTGAACGTAATAATGCCTAGATAAATCACAAACAGCGTTAAAAAGCTGGGGTTGATTCGCAAAGTCCTGTAAAGGATATGCAGTTAACTTTTTTATTCATAGACTTTGAGAGATGGGTTTTTGTTTTTCATGTGTTCAATCATTTAAGAAGTCTACTTTTCGATGAGAAAATAACAATAGGTATTCATATAGCCAAAAGTACTGAGTGATGTGATTGAAAGGATGTGTGTCCGCCAAAAACAAGGTATACTGTTGCATTATCAGTACAGAAACATCTACGAAAACAGCAGCATCAACATCAACAGCTACAATATAAACAACGACAACAACAGCAATATCGATAACAACATCAACACGAGCAGCATCTTCTGAAAGATCAACAACAGTATTGAAGACAACAACACCGACACGACCAGTCCAAACAGCATCATCAGCATTAATACTCACACCGACAACAATGTACCGAAAATATTATCGTTGACGACAACAACAACGACACGACCAACACAAACAGCGCCATCAACATGAACACAAACAATAACAGCAATACTAACAAACTCAGTAATATCGACTACATCACCATCAACCAACAATAGCAACAAGATCTTACACAACAACAACTTGGGTTAAGATAACAAAATAAATAATAAGGAAATGAAAAAAAATTTAATTCAAATTTTCAAAGTTTGAAATTTCCCAAGATCCTTTATTTGGATTACAACAAAAAACAAATAATGGAAGTCACCATCAATAATCATCGTGCATAACGACACATTGAGCAGAGACAACAAATTCCACTCAATTCTATCTTTTGCTTTTCAACCTTGAACCTAGTCCTGTGTAAGTCACTGAGATCTGCTTTATAAGTTTTTCATGTGCTCTGATGTCTCCCTTGTTTTCGCTGTCTTTGCTGTGTACATTACCTTGCATGCCTTGACTGTCTTTCTGTTCTCATCCTGAAGACTTGTCGAACTTATCCCGTCTCTCTTTTGTATCTCTTTATTAATATTTCAAACCAGTTTTTTCAAGTCTGATATAGCTAATATTATCAGTCCAGTTGAACCCTGGTATTTCTTTATTAATATTTCAAACCATTAGTTTTTTTAGTTAGTTATACCTAATATTATGTGTAGATATTCTTGTAGGAAGTCTTCACTCAAAATCTCTTAACATGCTTTATTTGTTTTTCAAATTCTCAGATACATAGCGGAGAACTGTTGTAAACCATGTTTAGTATATCCGAATGTTTGTTTTAGTACCATAAATGTTAGATCTTTAAATCGCCCGAGTGGTTACCGGGGCCCAAATTTGGGGTGTAAAGAATAGAACCACTGTTACCTGTCATGCATGTCGTAAGAGGCGACTAAGGAGGTTTGGCTGAAATCGGATGCATGTGTCCTAAGCGTGTAGAAGTCTATGCGTTTAGGCGCCTACCAAACCAATGTGCAACGTATACACGTTCTTGGCAAAGATCAAACACATCACAAAGAATGATTAAAATTGGTCGTAAAGAACGAACGCAAACAAGAAGAGAAGAAGAAGATCTTTAAATGTTGAGAAAACAATAATTGATGTTCATTGATGATGATAATACCATTCTTTGGTTGAATGTTGTATAGATTAATATTGTAATAACAGGTCGATTATGCTAGATTGATCCAATTTCACAAGTTCCTTGGCTAAAATGAAAGACATTAAAATAACCGCATCTTGCGAAGTGATTTTGAGAAGTGTATGGCGGAGTTCCTGCACCAGTGCCTGTACAGGTGGCAGCTGCAATATTACCTTCCCATGCACCGTTGACTACAGCTTTGATTTCAAAGAAGCCATTTTCTGTTCTGGAACAATCCATTTCTATATCAACGATCCAATAGTGAGGTCCGTATCTACAAGAGAGATCAGAATTAAGGAGGTAACATCAGTCAAAAACATTTCATTATTTTATGAATAACATTCACACAATAATTCATAAATATTTGCTATTTAATATCAGAGACCCAGATTATGGAAATCATAATGTTTGATTGATTGATTGATTGATTGATTGATTGGTAGGATCATCAGCATTGCACTTCGTTGAAAAACAATGAAAAATTCAATCTTTTTTTCACACGGAGATCCCAATGGCAGTTTTCCGAACTCTGTATCATCGGCGATGCATTTGATGTAATTTTGAAAATAGAGAAACACTTTTTCTGAAATTTATTTAAAATATTTTCATAGATTTTGCGTTTTGGCCTTGCAACATACTTTTATCAGTTTTTACCGGCCAATTGTTTTTTTTTTACATGTTCAACTTTAATACGGTACCTACGTTTTACCGTCCGTCTAAGATAGGACTAGGAAATCTATCTCACCTACATTGGGATAAGGGATTTCTAGAAAATATCCTGATCGTTCCATGCATGGATCGAACCGAGTTTCTTTGGAGCGAAAGGCGCACACTTTACCTTCAAGCTACAAAGAACCCTTATTGAATCGCAAATCTAAAAGGTTCATCTTGGACACTTGATTTTTGTTTAATACAAACTTTATATTCTTAAATGTTCAATATCTGAAGTCCATCATCACCATCATCACCATCATCAGCATCATCATTATCATCATTTTCATATCCAGTGTTGGCCTACAATGGATTTCTAGCAAATTATATCTCGTATCCTAATTGTATACTTTGATACGCTGTCTGTCTCTCTCTGAGTGTTCCTCTCTTAATAACATATACATATACAGTGGCGACAGGTGATCATTTTTGTTGGTGGGTTCCGAGCCTCACTGGCATTAATGACCAGCCACCCCTGTACATATACATATATATATATATATATATATATATATATATATATATATATATATACGTAAAGGTGTACACACGTGGTAGTGTATATGTGCGTGCGTGCGTGACTGTAAGTATGCACGTTAAACCCAAGCAAACTATGTGATTAAATAAAGTTCGACTCTTGGAATCACTGCAAGGCACGAATCAAGACTGACGTAAAAGTAAAACATAAACACTCACTTATTCAATGCATTGTATCCAGTATCTGATGCAACGTTTGTAGACCAAAACGCAGGTGTTCCACTAGCTGCTGCACCCTGATACGATCCTTGCCCTGGCTCAGCTCCGACCCAGTCCAAGAAGTTGTCCCCTACACTCCACGCATTCACCTGCAAGATTTAGTTAGAGTGAGTTGTTATTGTTATTGGTTATGGCGGTTATAAGACAATACAATAGCACAGAAGTGAGCAGGATGTACAGGGTGTTCAACTTAAAAGCAGCCCCAGTGATAAATACAAATTTGCCAGGTACGCATTGCATCTCGTCTATTTACTATTTAAACCGGTTCTGACTAGCTTGTCCTACGTCACATTTGTTCATCGTCCCTTCCCGCACTACATTTACACACCATCACACAACATTGACCTATACTACGTCATAACTGAACCGTCTCATTTCCATACATATATGCCAGATTAGCTCCATTCACAGGCTGCTTTTAAGTTGAACACTCTGTATTATCGAATATAACATTCCGTGACAAAATGTTGGCTTACTGGAACAGACCTAGTTGATGAGGTTTATTTAAGCAGAAGTCAAAGACATACTTAGGACTAAGCTGTCTACAGTGTCTTAAGTCTGTAGATGCAATGCCAGATTGTAGACAAGTAGATAGTACAAAAAATATATAACATTTAAAAAAACTTTCGTTACTGCCTTTTTAGGGTCTTGTAGGACAGGTGGGACGTAAGCCTGAAGAATTTAATGACCGCATGGCTAGTGTAGTCGTCGCGAAGCTGTTCAGGTTATGATTTTTCATTTATACCCACAACAGAAAAATATCATTGGCCTTACCGTGAATTGAACACGGGTCTCCCTCATGGGAACCGCTCTCTAATACATCCGGTCAGACGGTCCTTCCAAGATAGCAATGCTCATACAGAAAACAAACTTAAATTAAAATTAAAACAATGCTTTAGCTTCATAACACGTCTTAATATTATAAAATAGCAAAACCTGATCCTATGTTCTGAGAATCACCCAGTTTATTTATTTTTCAGAAACAAAAAAGAAAATAGAAGTATTTTGTACATATAAAAAGACACAACGAGTTGGAGAAGACCATCATGGAAGGAAGAATCCCGCCAAGACGTGAAGAGGAAATCACGGTTTTACAGTAAAAATATCAAGTTTGGATAATGTTTTGACAGCAAGATATTGGAGTCTTCTTCTTCTTCTTTGCGTTCATTCTTTATGACCAATTTTAATCACTCTTTGTGATATGTTTGATCTTTGCCAAGAACGTGTATACGTTGTACATTGGTTTGTAGGCCCCTAAACGCATTGACTTCTACACGTTTAGGACACAAGCATCCGCTTTCATCCAACCTCCGTAGTCGTCTCTTACGACATACGTGGCAGGTAATAGTGGTTATATTCTTTACACCCCAAATTTGGGCTCCACTCGGACGATTTGGGTAACCACTCGGACGATTGGAGTAAGAATGAAGCAAGGAAACTCCGTCATATTGTATGGTGCCTTACGGTTATAAACTACACATACAGTGAACCACATGTTTGCATACCTTGTCATAGTGGCTACTGGTACCATCGGAAATGTGTTTGATGGGGATACTACACGGGCTTGAAATATCTGTACTTGAGCATCCTGCAGTTGGACATAACAAAACATTGAAATGAAGCCGTAGTCGTTGGTGATGATTTAGTGCTTGTCATTATCGCTGCTGCAGAGGACTTATGCAGCAACGATGATCACACCCACTAAATAATCATAACTCTCAGTTGCTTAGCGGAACGTCATAGTTAGAGACGTACAGGCTGTTCTTGTTGCACGAGTAGTTAATACTAGGACACGTACTGGACAAAACCAGGACACAAAATTGATTTTTGCAATTCACATCAAAGAAAACATCCGTCACTATTTAAGAACAACAGCAGTCTTCAAATGCGTTGCTTCATATGGCATCCTCAAGATCGTCTTCGACTACCTGTCTGTCATTTTCTTAATATGCAGTCGACAACACAACCACTGTGGGAACATGTAAATAACATTTTAAATGAAATTCACAGCACACAGTGTTGATCCAAGCATCAAACACAATAGCTCAGTAACGAAACTGCAATGTACGTAGAACAACAATCGACTTTTCGACAAATATATCTTTATCAATATAAAACCTATATATTAGATGAAAATATTAAAACTAGATATTTAAAACATGGATGTAAGCCATGAAAACTGAAAATTAATAATATAAAATGGATGCACAAAACCTGATTTTCTACAGGAAAATCAGACTCGATCATAAAAAGTTGAAGCTCAGATTTGCCCTCTTCATCTTAGTTAATTATGCTCTTAAAATGAAGCGCAACACATAAAAGATGACATAATATGCTAATGAAGATTAATGATACTAATTCAAAAATAACTTTTACAGAAAAAACAAGTATTTATACATACTTTCTTTTATATTTCCACTTTCTCTACTAGAAATAATGTTATACCACATTTATAGTATTACAGCTCGTATCATTGCTAGATTCAAACTGATTACATCATTTTTTTTATTTTCTTTATTGAAATAAAATATGATGTCAATTGGATTTTTGTTGCTATTTAATCAATCGTTGTAATAGATTTGATGACGATTTTCGGGATATGGTTTACGAAAGTGAAACTTACAGACCAAAGAAACAACTTTCTTAATTCATTCCTTACTAACTGCCGCAGAGTACGCCAAGATTGTATATTAAAATTACCAAACTGCCGCACATGAGTCAATCGTTATTTTATGTAAAATTAGCGTTAAATTGACATCAGCGCATTCTAATCCAATTTTCGGTTTTTATAAACATTATACAACAAAGCTATCTATTTTTATATCGTTGTCCGATCTGGAGTTTCGTAGAGTTTATAATTGGAAGAAACATTAACAATTTTTAAGATTGGTTATTGGTTACTAAACTGACGTCATTGCACTCCGGGCAGACCCATAGGTGCTCAGTCTCCCCAACAGATATCGAAGAGTATGCCTACTGATGATTCCCGTGGCTCGCTGATTAAACACACCTCTCACTCTGCCTCTTAGGCATCCAGTTCGACTCGTACAACGGGTAACTCCAAACTGCCTAAATCGCTTGATCGATTCAACATCGATTTAAGATGGAAAATATGAATACAAATGAATTTAACCATATAGTGTTGTTTTTTATCTTCAGTTTAGTAGTGAATGTGCTACGCTGCGTGTTCTTAAAAAAATAAAAGTAACATTGAATTGTGAAGTAGACGATTTTGAAAATAATTCTTGTCAACTCTATCGTTCACTCGACGTTCACGTCAACGTCAAGCTGATGGGTTTAGTATTTGATCTTAGAAAAGGAAAAGCGTCTCTGTGGTGTAGAGCATAGGTGCTCGTCTCTCGTGACAAAGGTACCAGGTTCGCTCCATCCTTTCTCTCTTCTGATAATTAAAATAAATATATGGCTGTGGGCGTCTGTAGCATAGCGGTAGTGAGCTCGATCACAACCCGAGAGTACTTGGTTCAAACGCCGCAGCGGTCAATTTGGAAACAAATTCATTCCTGTTGATTTTAACGAACAATTAAAAATAGACCTCATCGTTCAAAAAGCAATAGCAAACCACTGAGCATATAAGTGGTGCCTAGAAAATCCACGACTCGTTTACTGCAGTTGATAGCGATGTCTTGTAACAGATATGCCCCGATTTTCATTTTCATATAACAATATTCTGTGAAAAATACGGGCCTAGCACCGTTTTCTCCAATACATTACAAGATATGATAACGGGCTTCATTACTCGTAGTGTCGAGATGGCGTAGTAGTTAGTGCACTTGCATTATAGGCGCGTGGTATGGATTCAATTCCACAGTAAGAGTATACTGTTTTTTACCATACTGACTCTTAGGTTGACCCAGATTCAATTGGGTATCAGAAAAGCATATAACAAAGGGTGATAACAAAGACAAAGATAATCAGGATGATAATGACAGTAATGATGCTGCTGATGATGTCGATAATGATGAAGGTGAGGACAAAGATAATGAGCATGCTGATGACTATGACGATGGTGATGATAATGGTTAGAGTTATGACAAAGACAAAGATAATGGTTGTGATGATGACTGTGCTGATGCTGATGACGTTAATGGAGAGGTTAATGATAAAGAAGAAGATAATGAGGATGATGATGACTGGTACGTGGCTGTTGATGAAGAAGATAATGGTTAGAGTGATGACAAAGAAAAAGATAATGATTATGATGATGACTGTGACGATGCTGATGGTGATATCGGTAATCGTAAGGGTGATGACAAATATGTAGATAATGAGGATGATGATGACTGGAACGATGAAGATGATATCGATACATGTGAAGGTGGGAACAAAAAAGAAAATAATGAGGATAATGATGACTGTAAAGATGATGAAGATGGGATGATGATGGCAATGAGGATGTTAATGATCATGTTAAGAATGCCAGTTACCAGCTCTGTGTGTGATGTCAATGCCTCCTCTAATAAATAGATCTTGTCCAGGGTTCGTCTGCTTCTGAATTAGAATAACAGTTTTAGTAAACTGGGAGTTTCCACTGGGAGTCCATGGTGCTTGGGTGGGTTGGGTGATACCTGGACCCTGGGTCGGTGGATTCCCGTTTGGATTCTGCGTTCCCGTGGTTACTGCAGTCTGACCTCCATCTGGGGAAAATATTCATTATAAATTTATAAATAAATTTATTGATTAATAATTTTATTGATTCATGATTGTATTAATTAATGAATTCTCTAATTAATGGATTGATTGATTTATTTAGTAATAAATTAGTGAGTATGATGCTGAATATAACACACCTTGAGAAAATCCGATTGGAATATAGTAAGAATTGTCCCTGTCTGGATCCCGGAGAAAAAAAAACGAAAGAGAGGGAAGTCTAAAAATATACGAAGATATTTGAAGGCCAAGGTTTATGATGTATTGAAGGAGCTGGAAGAAGTTTCAATAGCTAAACCTAAGAAGACTTAGCACGAGTTGGTTGATGGCATATGCTCAAATCGGTGTTAAAAAGACATTGGAGAGAGAGAAAACTACTTTTAGATGCGGATGAAAGTCGTTTTGTGGAGGTCAGCAACGTCTTGTATATTACTTGGCTCAAAAAGACACTAAAATAGAATCCAAAATTCTCAGAACAGTAGCTAAAGCTAGAAAATCAGCACAGGTTATGAGAAGTATCAGACTATTTCCTTTGAAAGAGTTGCCCAGGGATAGAGCGGTATGGAGAAATTTATTGGAGTCTTTTGTAACGTATAGAAGTACGAGAGGAATATAATAATAATAATAAAAATATTTTATATCGCCCGTGTGCTTCCAGGGCCCTCAAGTGGAGCAAATAATAGCACCACTGCGACCTACAAGGCATTTCGTAAGCGACGACTGAGGTAGGGTCCTAGGGAAGCTACCCTAGTAGACAAAACGAGTCACAGAAAACGGATGTGCATAACTTGCACAACGTACAATCGCTCTTAGTCTCAGATCACATACAAATAACAAAGAGTGGTTTAAAAAGTGGCCGATATGGAGCATTTGAAGAAGAAGAAGATATATGCATATGATATACATTAAATGATACACTTGGAAAGAGACTTCAAACCGCCACGGTTAAGTTATATCATATAATAAAATAAATGTGCCAGTGCGTTACCAGTAATTATGGCCACAAATGGTTCTGCTGGATCATGGGGACTGATCTGGGCATTTCCACTGTTGTCTACCGTGACCTTCATAGCGCACTCGCTGATCAGATCACAGTATTGACCTGGAGGCAGACCTGTATGAATAAATAATCACGATTAGCGGGGGTCAACAAGGTTAGTCGAGGTGAATAGGGTACGGAACATAGAAGTACAACAATTCTACTGAAAACTGTTTACATTGTATCGGAGCAACATCGCTCTTTGAGGTTCACCGTCTACTGGTAATCTGCTTAAGTAGTCAATTAATTTAATTTGTTGTTTCTTGATGAAGTTCAGTACTGATGTTGTACCCACTTTGTACCTGATGTCCTCATTTCCCAACCGATCTCTTCTTGTCACTTCCAACATTCTGCGTAGACATTTCATCTCTGTCGTGACAAGTTTGCTTCTATCATTTGATGTCAGCGTCTAGGTTTGCACCGATAGCATAATGTGAAGAGAAAGATTGTGATGAACAATACTCTTTTGTGTTCATAGTGACATGTTTGCATTTTAAAATAATATAACATAGATATAATATAACTAATGTAACTGTTTCTTGTTCGGAGATCTCTGGTCATCACTGTTGACCATAAACTGGACAGTCAACTTCGAGTCTCTCCGGTTTCTTCAAAGTTTAGTTTTCATGAACGCTGGGTGGGGCCTTATGTTGTTTTTTCAGCTCACCCAGGAGAGGACAGTCTTGCACTCCGGTGTATGTTCCATCTGTTGACACTGGCAGAGAGCTTTTTGACTTCTTCCTAGTCTATAGTTAGGGTACGTTGAGTCTGGAATATCCGGTACGTAGGTGAAGTATATTGAAAGATAATGTTCCGCTGAGAGATTTGAGAAAGTCTTTTCTATAATCATATATATTGTTTGTCTTCTAATCTACTGCAGATTTTCTTTTTATGAAGATTTTGACCTCTAGAAAATACATGGATTGGTAGATTTGTTCTTTGGTACGGCCTTCCATAGCCAAGACATCGACACTACCTACTCTCATTGCCTTCAATACGATAGTGAGATTACATCCACTACAGGTGAACGTCTGCCTTTTTTCACAGTCAATAAATCTTACAATCTTTGACACGAATGTGAAAATAAACTTTTACTAAACAAACTATGAGAAAATTATTCTAAAACCTAGACGAGTGAACACTCACTCATATGATGACATTGTTGTCTCTAAAGTGAGAACGAGAGTACATACCTGTACCGGCGGATATACTGAAACTATTGGAACTCATAGCAAAGAAACCCTTGTTGTACATACCTGTACCGGCGGATATACTGAAACTATTGGAACTCATAGCAAAGAGACCTTTATTGTACATACCTGTACCGGCGGATATACTGAAACTATTGGAACTCATAGCAAAGAGACCTTTGTTGTACATACCTGTACCGGCGGATATACTGAAACTATTGGAACTCATAGCAAAGAAACCCTTGTTGCCTCTACTAAAAGACAAGACTCCATTTGTATATTTGAAGTTTTCTCTCTTTGTTCCTGCAACTGCGTTTCTGAACAACGCCATGTTACCAATAGCTTTCCATCTAAAGAAAGGGAAACACAACAAACAACGTTAATAACTCATCTTAATAATAAAAGATGTTCTTCTGAAGTCGGAGACACCATGCCTGTATGGCGGGGGGACACTGATAATAAGGATAGCAGGCTATAACGCAAATATCCGTCAGAAGTGCCATACCAGGCACCTTGACTACGCCTGAATTCATAGCAGGCGCAAGCAAGAAGAAGAAAAATTTCAATAACAAAATGTTGGTTTTATTTACAATTTACAACATCACTATGTGCCGTCTACACATTCAAAGTTGACTAAAAAGGAATTACCAATAGATTCTGTTCCTTGTCTTACTTGTACATTATAACAGGTTGTTGCCTGTTCACCATTCGTTGTTTCTCTTCAATTATATATGTCTTTTATTTTTATTATTTTTTATTCCCTTCGATGCCTCAGCAAGATTATGAACGTCAGGCGGTACGTCAAGATAACCAACTCTAAAGTACTGCGACTTGCAAACTTGCCTTCCATCATGAGCATGCTCAACAGTAGACGACTAAGATATCTAGGACACGAGAGAAGAATGAACAATAGCTGCATATCACAACAAGTATTCTGTGAACTTTTGATAGAGAAGAGGCACCAAGGCAGACTACTGCTCAGATATAAAGATGTCTGCAAGGCCTCAATGAAGAAATTTTCTATCGGTACCAACAAATAGGAAAAACAAGATGATGACAGTGTTATGTGAAAAGCAACATTACGTAAAAATGCAGAATATTTGAAAAGAGACTTAGGGATGAGCTGAAAGGCAAGAGAAACAAGCGCAAACTCAGAAGTAGTCTCAGTAAACCACTTGCCAAGTAACAGCCTGTAAAGACGAAAAAGGATACATATATGTCTTAATCTTGTTCTCTTATTCTTTACTGTCCTCTTCTGTCTAAAATTTATTAACACATTATGCCTTTTGCTGTGACCAAGATACTCTACCACTTGTCTAATTTGCTGTTGGTTTTTTAATTGTGTGCCTGCCATTAATTCAATCGCACTCATAGCGTATAATATGTCGTCTCTAACTGATTTTTGCGTGAAGGTGGCTTTCCTTATAACCAGTGAACCCTACCGTTCAGGCGAGTAATTTTACATCTCCTTGTATGAAAGCTACTCTCTTGTCTAATTTCAAGTCCGTAGGATGTCCAGATATCTTCAAACAATTGGGACAGACATACAATGTAATTCATCTTTGTCTTATATGTGTATAGCTATATACATTAATATATAATGTAATTTTGACATATGTAAATATTAAATAGAAAAGTTGAGTGATACCTGTGCTCACACACCCATCCATTGTCACAACTACCGTCTGATTTGATGATGACATCTTTAGCGGAGTAGTCGGCGTTGTGTGGTGGGCCCTCGTTACTGTCCGTGAAGAAGTAACTGCTCATGATTCGTGTAAATCCATAATCGTTAGCGAGAGTAAAAGCTACAGCCCTCTTGTAAGCATCACCATCCTTAGGATACACAATATTCATAATCAAAACATTGTTGTAGCAGACGACAATTTTATGATCGGTAGCTCCCGTTAACATAAGGATGTTCATCTCCGTTGGGAAAACCAAAATACCAGTTGGTATGCGCTGAATTTTATATATGTTTGATAGAAGACTTCCACTTGAAAGAAATTTTTCACAATTATTGGAGTAAATAATTATTTATTGGTGAAATGTTTTAGTGATACTGACATCATTAGAGTTAAATTTAATTTGTGACATTATATAAACTGATGATTTGAGCATGACGGCTGCATAGGCGGGACATCTGGCCTAAGAGAGAGAGAGAAATTCCGAAGGACTGTTGGGGTGGCAAAGTTCTGCTCAGGACAAGCTATTTGATGATGATGATGAATATAAACTTAGTTTCCTCATGTGGTATTGTTTTTAATCTAACAATATTGGAATGTCAATTTCACTTGACGTCAGGGGGACTAAGAAAACCATCACACAAGTCACCAGAGAAGCGCAAGACAAATATATAAAACCACGAAACTGTGTTAACAACCCGGTAACAGTATGCTGACAACACAAGTCACCAGAGAAGCGCAAGACAAATATATAAAACCACGAAACTGTGTTAACAACCCGGTAACAGTGTGCTGACAACACAAGTCACCAGAGAAGCGCAAGACAAATATATAAACCACGAAACTGGGTTAACAACCCGGTAACAGTGTGCTGACAACACAAGTCACCAGAGAAGCGCAAGACAAATACATAAAACCACGAAACTGTGTTAACAACCCGGTAACAGTGTGCTGACAACACAAGTCACCAGAGAAGCGCAAGACAAATATATAAAACCACGAAACTGTTTAACACCGGTAACAGTGAGCTGACACACAAGTCACCGAGAAGCGCAAGACAAATACATAAAACCACGACACTGGGTTAACAACCGGTAACAGTGTGCTGACAACACAAGTCACCAGAGAAGCGCAAGACAAATATATAAAACCACGAAACTGGGTTAACAACCTGGTAACAGTGTGCTGACAACACAAGTCACCAGAGAAGCGCAAGACAAATAGATAAAACCACGAAACTGTTTAACACCGGTAACAGTGAGCTGACAACCAAGTCACCAGAGAAGCGCAAGACAAATAGATAAAACCACGAACTGGTTAACAACCGGTAACAGTGAGCTGACAACACAAGTCACCAGAGAAGCGCAAGACAAATATATCAAACCACGAAACTGTGTTAACAACCCGGTAACAGTGAGCTGACAACACAAGTCACCAGAGAAGCGCAAGACAAATACATAAAACCACGAAACTGTGTTAACAACCCGGTAACAGTGAGCTGACAACACAAGTCACCAGAGAAGCGCAAGACAAATAGATAAAACCACGAAACTGAATGTAACAACCGGTAACAGTGAGCTGACAACTAAGTCACCAGAGAAGCGCAAGACAAATACATAAAACCACGAAACTGGGTTAACAACCCGGTAACAGTGAGCTGACAACACAAGTCACCAGAGAAGCGCAAGACAAATATAAAACCACGAAACTGTGTTAACAACCCGGTAACAGTGAGCTGACAACACAAGTCACCAGAGAAGCGCAAGACAAATATATAAACCAGAAACTGTGTTAACAACCCGGTAACAGTGAGCTGACAAAAGAAGAAGAAGTGAGGGATCTGATTTTCAAGAATCTCCTCTTGTGCTGATCGTTCTTATGATTGCAGAGGACTATGTAGGATCAAACACAATATTATACATATATACAGTGGCGGCTCGGACAATTTTTGTTGGTGGGGGCCAGACATTTTTTTCCGGATAAATCATGAATTTTGGTTGCTATATTTTAATTTATAAAATAATAAATACACGTTATACATTATTTTGGTGGGGCCCGGCCCCACTGGCCCTTAATGACGAGCCAACTAGCATATACATATATACATAAATCCTCTTTGTATCCCTTTTGACACATAAGACTTTCACAAGAGATTCCCATTGCTGCCGTTCTGCCACATTTCTACCAATTGTTTCCCCATGTCAGTCGACAATATTTCAACTCTCTTTCCACAGTTCTTTGCCATGAATTTTTGTGGAAGTCCAGAACTGTTCCTTTCTGCAGTCCATCTAGCCAATGTTCCTACCGGCATACGACATATGTGACCAATACATGTATAACTCACATGTATATCTCTGTATAACTCGCAACTCACCTGTATTGTATAGCTCACAGCCCACCTGTATAACTCACAACTTACCTTATAGGTGAGAGAATCATGTCCTCTTTGTGTGTCATGGTTATCCACAAAAACAAAAGCGTGCTCTGGAGGTGCCATACCCCACCCAGGATCATAAACAGAGTCCAGACGACCCAAATCACCAGATCCTTCTTTAACTTTCTGCAGGTAGCGGAACTCTGGTAACAAAAAAACACAATATATAACTCGTGTAAATTGTAACATCTGATCTTCATTTGAATACAAGTACTATAGTAATGAACAAAAAAACTATCAAGCAACATTGTTCATATTCTGCTGTAAAAGACTGAGCACATATAGGTCTACAAGGAGTGAAGTTATCTCGGTTCTGTTGAACAGCAACGACGTCTTAGCAATACAATTTGTAATATTTGTTTCAAAGATATGAGACGCAACATCAAATCATTGATGTTTACCAAGATCAACTTCATTCTTTCACGTCGCAGGTATTTTTTTTTTTACCACTGAACACAGTTATATTGCAAGGTATACTTATTTATTTACTTATTCTTCTCCGTTCCTGGTGGAGAATAGGGTCTCAACAATTCCTCGCCACGTTTCTTGGTCTCTGGCTGTTTTCTTTATGGGCTCACAGGATAGTCGAGCACTCTTCAGTTCCTCAAGAAGACTTAGTCTTCATGTCTGTTTAGGGCGTCCTCTTTTTCGTTTTCCTTGCGGGTTCCACTCAAGTGTTTGTCTAGTTACACTGGACTGTGTCTTCCGTAGGGTATGCCCGAGCCATAACTATTTTCTCTTCTTAACCTGGGTCATTATGGGTTCCTGTCCGGTTCTTATCCACAAGTCTGTGTTTGCAATTCTGTTATACCATCTCAGTTTGAGAATGTACCGAAGGCATGCAACATATACTGAATTAACCAATATTCCGGGGTTTTTGCCATCTGAAAAAAATATTGTGAGCCAGTATAAAGGCTCCGATGGGCGAAAAGATTAAGCCAAATCATTATATATTCAACTGACCTGTAACATATCCAACATCAAAGTACTCATCAACTTTGATTGCACCGTCATTTCTATCAATCACTTCATGGGCAAAGAAAGGACGGCCTCCCTCGGGCAAATCATTTGTCTGTAATACAGATAGAATATTTCTACAAAACTGGTACTTCCATTATCACAAAAGCAACAGATCATCATGCTCTGTGTGTTGTTGATATATTTTGTTGCTATGGTAAAACACGTAAAACAAATTATTGCAGCTTTACAAAATACAAAAACAAAAACAATACACAGCAAAGTTTCCTCCAAAATGCCTTTATCAAGCAAAGGATACAACAGAAGTGAGGACATTTACTTCTTACACCGCACAGAACATATAGAATCAGACAAGAAATTCATAACGGCTCTAAAATTACATGCAGCACTTTTTGATTAACAACACCTTTTTTTTTTCTTTTTCCCAATCCAGAAGCACTCGAGCTGAAAGCTCTTCGTCTCGGTGTCATGGACATTGTAACCCTTCGGCTCGGTGGCACGAACACCGTAAATCTGGGGAACCTGTAGCTTTTCTGCCAATCCGCGGAGTTGAACCTGCACTTACAGAGGACTAGTCACCCGTAGTCCAACGCGCTACGAACACGCTGGGCACGCGGTATTAACAACACCTTAAAAACTCTCCATTGACAAGTGTCCATGTGTGTGCCAGTGCAGATCACAGTTACTGAGAAAAGTCGATTTACAATTAACATTTCAAGTATCTGAAAACGGATTACGTTCCTGTTGAATAACAGTCAGTATTCTAACTATTTGACAAAGTTCACTGTTAACATGAACAATATTAACTCTTTGAGACTTTTATGACGAACTACTGGCTTAGGCTATTTTTAGAATGTCACTAAGCCGATATGACGGCTTTGGCGTGTCTGATGAAATAAGCGAATGTTTTTTCACACCAACGTTACTGGGTTTGATATATAATATGTCACACTTAAAGTAGCTATACTTGAGTTATAAAAGTCGAAACTATTTGATATCAAATGTTAAATGTTGCATTGCAAACTAGATGTGTCCAGAGGTTTAAATAAATAAGAAGTAAAACGGTTAATAAGTGATTGATTTTGTCATCATCATTGCACTTCGGTGAGTAACCATAAGGGAGTGAAACGGTTAATAAGTGATTGATTTTGCCATCATCATTGCACTTGAATAAGGAGTGAAACGGTTAATAAGTGATTGATTTTGCCATCATCATTGCCCTTGAATAAGGAGTGAAACGGTTAATAAGTGATTGATTTTGCCATCATCATTGCACTTGAATAATGAGTGAAACGGTTAATAAGTGATTGATTTTGCCATCATCATTGCACTTGAATAATGAGTGAAACGGTTAATAAGTGATTGATTTTGCCATCATCATTGCACTTGAATAAGGAGTGAAACGGTTAATAAGTGATTGATTTTGCCATCATCATTGCACTTGAATAATGAGTGAAACGGTTAATAAGTGATTGATTTTGCCATCATCATTGCACTTGAATAATGAGTGAAACGGTTAATAAGTGATTGATTTTGCCATCATCATTGCACTTGAATAAGGAGTGAAACGGTTAATAAGTGATTGATTTTGCCATCATCATTGCACTTGAATAAGGAGTGAAACGGTTAATAAGTGATTGATTTTACCATCATCATTGCACTTGAATAAGGAGTGAAACGGTTAATAAGTGATTGATTTTGCCATCATCATTGCACTTGAATAAGGAGTGAAACGGTTAATAAGTGATTGATTTTGCCATCATCATTGCACTTGAATAAGGAGTGAAACAGTTAATAAGTGATTGATTTTGCCATCATCATTGCACTTGAATAAGGAGTGAAACGGTTAATAAGTGATTGATTTTGCCATCATCATTGCACTTGAATAAGGAGTGAAACGGTTAATAAGTGATTGATTTTGCCATCATCATTGCACTTGAATAAGGAGTGAAACGGTTAATAAGTGATTGATTTTGCCATCATCATTGCACTTGAATAAGGAGTGAAACGGTTAATAAGTGATTGATTTTGCCATCATCATTGCACTTGAATAAGGAGTGAAACGGTTAATAAGTGATTGATTTTGCCATCATCATTGCACTTCGGTGAGTAACCATATGTGCTTAGATCTCTTTCCTACAAGGAAGATCCCATGCGGTAGTGCACGAACTCCATTGCACCGGCGAGGTTCAACGATGTAGTTTAAGTTAAAGGGTTGAAGATAAACAAATGCAAAGACACCAACTTACTTTGGCCTGGATGCCCTTAATGTCAGCAGGCCACATGTGTTTAGATGCGTCCACTCTGAACCCAGAAACGCCGAGAGAGATGAGGTGGTTGAAGTATCCACTGACCTTCTCCCGGACATAATCTTGACTTCCGTCTAGGTCAGTTAGTCCAACCAGGTTACAGTTTCTAACATTGTTTGGGTCACCGTAACTGTTTTAAGAATGCAAGTTTAATAATGAATTCTACTTCATTTGTGTGTACACATTTTCTACATTTATGTACATAAAATTTGCTATGTGAAACTAGTATGGAATATAAGGAAGGAAACGACAGCATGGATAATAATGACTTACACGAACAAATAGGTCAGCGATCACCTGGTGGATACAAAGATTGTGTCTAGTACCAACTCAGTAAAGAAATGAGGTCATATTCCAGCTATGTACGGGGCACAATAGATGAGGTACCATCTGTTTAACAAATACAATATAGGCTCTACTTATGTATGCGCATGTGACACCAGCAGGACGAGAAGGACATACATCCTGCAAGAGTGTTCACCGTACGATGAACAGATAGCATTCGGAGCACCTATGGACATGTCCGGAGTGCAATGAAGATATTCCAAACTGAAACTGAAACAGCCATAGTGGGTACATTATCGAAAAAGGGTGGATACTGCAGTAAAACTTGGAAAAATAGGTAAACACGTAAAAACAAAGTACTACAGTTTTACAAAATACATAAACAGTGACGATAAACAGCAACGTTTCGACCAAAAGGCCTTTATCAAGCAAACAATACAACAAGAATGACGAATTTCGAGGAACACTACAAATGGACGATTACATGTGGAAACATAAACCTATCTGATGAAAATCTGGGAATAAAAACGAACAACGAAATGAGTGCAACACAAAAACCGAAAGTGGAAAAGGAGAGAAACAATAAACAATATAGTGGATAAATGACACATATATAGAGCAAACACACATATAGATAACAAGGCACGAGATAAGACAGTACTAAGAGGCATAGGAATGTAATGCGTTGAGTCCAAGAAGTCGCAAAGTGCCATAGAATGAAATAAAACGGTTCTCCAGGGCGAATCGACTGCGATCATCGGAGGAACATGATCGGATGGCTGTGACCTGGACATCGTCAACTCCTGAATGGCCAGTATCATTGAAATGAGTGGCACAGGAGTCACAGAGCATTGGCGAATATCGCGTAAGTGTTGGGCGAATCGGTCACTGAGCCTCTTACCGGTTTCACCAATATAGGCCTTATGGCATCGTTTGCAGGTGATAGCATAGATGATATTTGCGGGACTCACACGTGAAACTGTCTTGAATGGTATAGGTAGCTTTTGGAAAAGAGACAGTACGGGTCTGTATTACATATGCACATGTATTACAGCGCCGACAGCCACATTGGATGGTGCCAAAGTGACTCTGGATGTTAGGCTTGAGGCGACTGTGTACCAACAGATCCTTGAGGCTTCTGTCCCGTCTGTACGCTACCAAAGGATATTGTTGGAAGACTGAACGTGTCTCAGGATCAGACTGAAGAATAGGAGATGATGGAATAAGACCTTTTCACCAGGGAACTATGAGGGTGGAAAGTTAAGATAAGTTTAACCCTGTCAGACTTGGGGTTTCTAAGTATGTGAGAGAGGGCCTCCTGGCGAGCAATTAGCTGAACCAGATGCATGGCAGATGTAAGCACATTCTCCGGGTATAGGCGCTGGCGGAAGAAATCAAGCATCTCATGAGCTCTATCAAGAAAATCGTCGTCCTCGCTGCAGAGGCGACGAAGGCGTAGAGTTGAGAGAAAGGTAAAGAGTCACGACAAGCCTGGGGATGGGAAGAGGTATACAGAAGAAAGCTATGTGTATCAGTAGGCTTGTAGTATACTGATGTAGTGATAGTGGATAGGCTGATGGTGATAGTGATGTCAAGAAAATTGACACAGGAGGTAGAGATGTGAGAGGTGAACCGAATAGCAGGATTGAAGGCATTGATGAAGGTAATGAAGCGTGACAAATCGGCTTCAGACATATCGGTAACTCCAATACAATCATCGATGTATCTATGATACACGGACGGAAGAAGGCCATCATAGGTGTTCCATACTAAGTGTTCAAGATGACCCATGAATAGACAAGCATAGCTGGGTCCCATTTTAGTACCCATGGCGACCCCACTAATCTGTTCGAAGAACTGGTCATTGAACTGAAAGGAGTTGAGAGTGAGAACTAGTTCTGCAAGACGAAGGAGAGTCGAGGTAGAGACAAGAGGGTTAGTTCTCCTGTCGAGAAAAACTGGAGAGCTTGAAGTCCGTCAGAATGAGGTATAGAGGTATACAGTGAGCAGACATCAAGGAGGAAGAGGCGATAAGTCCTGCCAGGCAACAACTTAATAGAAGAAAAAACAGACAAAGTGTGGTTAGTATCTTTCAAGAATGAAGGTAGTGTGGTGACTATAGGGTTGAAGATACTGTCAAGGAATGCGGAGATATGTTCCTAGGACAAGAGCAAGCAGAAACAATAGGCCTACCAGGATTATGAAGTTTATGAATTTTGGGAGCATATAGAATGCGGGTTTGCCCAAACAACTGTCGATGACACATAGTGATGATGCGCCGGTAGGAAGGTCTTTAGAGGCAATGAGGTTCTTGATGACTGTACGGACCTTACTATTGTTGGATAGTGTGGCATCAGAAGGAATATTTTTGTAGAATAGGGTGTTGAGTAGTTGGTTGTGGCCTTCCTGAAGATATAGTTCTTTACTCCATACGACTATGGCACCACCTTTATCAGCGGGTTTGATAACAATGTCATCACGTCGACGGAGGTGTGTTAGAGCACGAAACTCGGACGGTGACATGTTAGAACGCCCTAGGCGTTTAGGTGGAGAAGTCCAATGTCGTATGAAGTATTCTTGATGTAGAGATCAAGAGCGTTAGAGGCACCAGGTTTAGGAGTCCAATCATGCTTGCGAGTGGAATACTGGGAGAACATACTCGAGTCGTGATGTTCTAGAGGGTCCTCCTGGTTGTGAAAATGGAATTTGAGTCGCAGGCCACGGTGGAAACGGTTGACATCCTGAAGAGTAGAGTAGTGGTCAATGGAGGGACGGAGAGGAACAAACTTGAGACCCTTACTTAAAACACATCTCTCGCTGTCAGATAAGAGAAGGTCTGGAGGGATGCAGACAACCTGGGTGGGAGGAGAAGATAGTTGTGGACAATTGAGAGGAGTGGTAGAAGGTACAGGGCGAAGAAGGTCAAGTTTTGTTGATGATGCATGCAAATAAATTCATGCAGTTGTCTGTTGAGAACGTGGATGGTGAAACGAATAAGGGAGTAAAGGAGCATATTCGTAGAGGTGAGACTACGTAGACGTTGTAGAAGTAGGGACTGGGAGGAATCCAAGTCAGATAGAAGGTGTGAGTGGTTGGCAGCGATACAACGCATGCGTTGTAGTGCACATTTGGTTTCTAACTTAAGTAACCTACGCTGCTCCCTGGGGTATAATGAACCTGCAGAGGGGTGAAAGTTGGAAGCAGGTCACAGCCATCCGATCATGTTCCTCCGATGATCGCAGTCGATTCGCCCTGGAGAACCGTTTTATTTCATTCTATGGCACTTTGCGACCTCTTGGACTCAACGCATTACATTCCTATGCTTCTTAGTACTGTCTTATCTCGTGCCTTGTTATCTATATGTGTGTTTGCTCCATATATGTGTCATTTATCCACTATATTGTTTATTGTTCCTCTCCTTTTCCACTTTCGGTTTTGTGTTGCACTCATTTCGTTGTTCGTTTTTATTCCCAGATTTTCATCAGATAGGTTTATGTTTCCACATGTAATCGTCCATTTGTAGTGTTCCTCGAAATTCGTCATTCTTGTTGTATTGTTTGCTTGATAAAGGCCTTTTGGTCGAAACGTTGCTGTTTATCGTCACTGTTTATGTATTTTGTAAAACTGTAGTACTTTGTTTTTACGTGTTTACCTAGTGGGTACATTTCACGTTTCTTGGATGCCTGATTACAAAACACGTGATGCATAGCGAACTTGAAGGGAGCAGACTATTGGTTGGTGGACAGGGAAACGTTTTAAAGACACAACTAGGGTGTCTTTAGAATGCTTCAATAAAGACAACACTTGCAAGAGTGTAAATTATACAATGAACAGATGAAAGCGCACATGACCAACCACCATGTCAGTACAAGACAAACTATGCATAGAAATGTGCATATATACCAGTTGATCACTAACTACAGTAGAAGTATATAGTCGATATTTTAACAACTTTGGAGAAGAAATTATGTGTAAGTTAAAGCTATCTTGCTTTCTAATATTCGATATCCCAGAACAATTATTATTATAGTTAGTATTCTGCAGCCATTTTCCATCTTCTGAGTGCATTAGTGTTTCTACCGCCTCTGAGTGTATTAGAGTTTCTACCTCTTCTGCGTGAACTAGTATTTCAACCTCTTCTAAGTGCACTAGTGTTTCAAGCTCTTCTAAGTGCACTAGTGTTTCTACCTCTTCTAAGTGCACTAGTGTTTCTACCTCTTCTAAGTGCACTAGTGTTTCAAGCTCTTCTGAGTGCACTAGTGTTTCTACCCCTTCTGAGTGCACTAGTGTTTCTACCTCTTCTGAGTGCACTAGTATTTCTACTCCTTCTGAGTGCACTAGTACTTTTTCCTCTTCTAAGTGCACTAGTGCTTTCTCCTTCTCTCAGTGCACAAGTGATCCTTTCTCTTCAGAGTGCACTTGTGGCTCTTCTGTCTATGGGTGCACTAGTGTTTCTTTCTCCTCTGAGTGTGTGAAGGTGAAAGGTGATGTTGTCATTAGTACAGGTGTTATAGGAAGGATATTGTAAGCTTTCACATTTCGATATTAATCTCTTCTGATTCTCTTTAAAAATATCATAATAAAATGGGCATTGTAGTCCTTTATAATGTTCTATGCTTTATATATTTTTTTCTATTTAATACTGAAGTCAGTTTAACCATTTCGATACCTTTGGCCGTCTTTATCGGCCAAGTACACCTATGTTTAATACCTACTTGTTGACGTTTCCGTCTCCAGAAGGGCATTCACTTCTGGTGTGAAAGTGAGCCACTGTGAAAGGGACTCCAGGGAAGTCTCTGTTGTCAGAGTTAAACTGACTGCCGGCGGTTCCAGTGCCAGAACGTCCGAGTCCAGCCATGTGATTAACAACAGCATCTACAATAATTCGGGGAAAAAAGTTCATTTATTAGAGTACCGTCAGTAAAGTACATTTATTAAAGTACATTCAGTAGAGTACATTCAGTAGAGTACCTTCCGTAAAGTACCCTCGATAAAGTATCTTCAGTAAAGCATCTTTATCATGGTCTTTCTCTCACCTTCTTTCCTGATGTTCAGTTGTAGAAGACTACGTCTACAGTGGAGTTTGGTTGCATTCTTATTAAGTGGTCGAACCACTTCGTTCTTTATTTCTCAATGTAAATGAAGCAAGGTTCTGTCACAATTTTCTTTCTTATGTTCTGGAGTTGTTGGTAACTTTTCGTAGTCATTGCAATTTACATGTAGATTTGCTGTAGATGTGACAAAAATCGCTGACTATATCACACGTACAGCGAGATTTTCATGTTCCTATGCTTTCCATGCTTCTGAATTTATCAGTAATTTCAATGAGAGAAATAACATATGTATAGAAAACGATAAGGTGTTAAAAAATATACGTTTAATTTTGGGAAGAAATATGAAGTCAAAATAAAATTGGAAAATTGAGATAAGCTTGCTGACTTGGCGAGAAAGTATGAATTAACCCATTTGTTTTTTGTTTGTTTTAGTTTAGAGATAGCTGAGAAATATTTTGTTTTAAATAGCGCATATTTTATTATCATCTTGTTTCATGTTTTAGTAAGAAATTGTCAACAAGTATCGATCGCTGATGGATGTTTCCTTTAGTCTTTCTACTATTGACTCAGACACCGTCACTATTGGCTCAGACACTGTCGCTATTGGCTCAGACACTGTCGCCTATTGGCTCAGACAATGTCGCCAATTGACTCAGATACTGTCGCTATTGGCTCAGACACTGTCGCCTATTGACTTAGACACTGTCGCCTTTTGGCTCACACGCAAGTGGATTTTTGTTTCAATCCTCCACTCGACGTTCCACACGTTACAAAAGGAATGGACCCTCCTACCTCCTACACACTAAGGTATCGAAATGTAAATTAAAGTGACTTCATACCCTAAGTTACGAATAGGTTACGAAAAATTGTATTATTTAAATTCAATATGCGAGAGTACCCAGCCCTCTGCATCCACAAATGTTTCAGGTCCGGGCCCTGGCTTATTAACGGTTCCTACCTCAGCAGCGCAGTGTTTATAATAAATACATGGATTCTCCAAAAGGAAATAATTTTTATTTTTCATATTTGTTGGTCAACACATTAGGGGGTCTCTGTGGCTGTTGCTAAGTCTTTGCCTTGCGTTCCGAAGGTCGTGGATTCGAATCCAGACCGTGTCGTTCTGTTCACGAGTGCATTTTCTAAGAGCTCGCTAGAACAATTTAGGGAGATGCGGAATCAGTGATTAGTGCAATACTTTCAGCAAGTTGTGCTTCATTTCTGTGGAGAGAGACTGAGTCAAATGAGGTAAAACCCGGTGCAGTGAAATCAATCTTCGGTTTTAGACATTTTTTAGCCTACATGCTCTGATCTAACCAAAACAAGGTTCGTCCTGAGGGTGATAGGGCGTGTGTAAGCTTAAATGGGATTTAATCCCCCATATAACAAACGGTGGCCCCCGGCAATATAAGTCCGACTAGTTCAGACGGTAAAATCAAAATTCCTGTTGAATGAGAGTGCGATGTACGAAAATCAACAAATCTGAGGTGGTCAGACTGGATCAGATCAGATCTGGAGAAATCGTTAGGGTGGCTGCGGTAATACTGAGCAAATAGGCGATAGAACAAAGACAGGTATATACAGTATTACATAAGAAGGGAAAAATTAATTATAGGATATGAAAAAACAACACTCAATGTTTCGGTGCTTAGACCTTTATCAAGAACAAAAAACTTCCACAAAAACTAAATTAACTAAAACATAATGATAAAGGTCTAAGCACCGAAATGTTGAGTGTTGTTTTTTTCATATCTTATAATTAATTTTTCCCTTCTTATGTAATACTGTATATACCTGTCTTTGCTCTATTGCCTGTTGAGTGAGAGCTGGTTTTTATACACATTTGGTAGAATGCTGTAAGATTTTCTGCAATTTTACACAATTCTACAAGAACATGGTTATTTATTGATGAAAAATTTGAATAATACTGATACTCCTTAGTGTTAAACTTTACTTGTAACACAATTTTACAAGAACATGGTTATTTATTGATGAAAAATGTGAATAATACTGATACTCCTTAGTGTTAAACTTTACTTGTAACACAATTCTACAAGAACATGGTTATTTATTGATGAAAAATTTGAATAATACTGATACTCCTTAGTGTTAAACTTTACTTGTAACACAATTCTACAAGAACATGGTTATTTATTGATGAAAAATTTGAATAAAACTGATACTCCTTAGTGTTAAACTTTACTTGTAACACAATTCTACAAGAACATGGTTATTTATTGATGAAAAATGTGAATAATACTGATACTCCTTAGTGTTAAACTTTACTTGTAACACAATTCTACAAGAACATGGTTATTTATTGATGAAAAATGTGAATAATACTGATACTCCTTAGTGTTAAACTTTACTTGTAACCAGTGGCGGCTCGTGATTATTTTTTTTGGTGGTACCGGACAAAGAGTTTCAGAAGAATCATTGCTTTGGGTTAGGTTATATATTAGTTATACATGATTGTTGGTGGGATCTGGCCCCACTGGCCCCTAATGACGAGCCGCCCCTGCTTGTAACATAATATAACATTGATGTAGCATGTGTTGTAATGTTTTTGAAGTGAATTTCTCTTTACCTAACAATATTGGAATGCGAGGTTACGCGACGATTGGGGTCTAATTTCCGAGAATTTTAAACTGAGCCTTCCGGCCTAATGATATCAGAGACCACAAGCAAACAAACATAACAAAAGCAGAGTGTTTATATCGATTGAGTCTCTTATACCTTGTAGAACGATATTACATTTCGTTTCCTTGTTTAATTTCTCGCTTATGAGAACTCAAGTGGGTTGATTTTCCTTTCAAGATAATATAAGGGAGACAATTAGATTTCTTGTTTTCTTCTCGTGTTGAAAGTAATACTGAGATCTCAGTGGCGTATAGGGTAGGCGCCAGCATCTCGTTACAAAGTTACTGGGTTCGCTCGCTCGTGGAGCCTACTGGATATTTTTCCAAAGATCTCTGATCTCAGTGTAGATGAGATTGAGTACCTAGTCCTATCGGAGAAGGACGATAAGACGTAGGTCCTGTGTTCAAGTTCTACACCTAAAAGAACTCTTAGCAGTTCAAAATGAAGATGAACAGGCTGGAAAGCCGGTGCCCTGACAAACTTCACTAGGAATTTTTCTTTAGTTCCTACTATATATTTTCACCATATTCTAAAATACATCGGCAAGTCTCGTCGTCGGTGTTACGGATTTCATACACTGCCTGAGATCTTCCTACGTAAGAAAGAGATCTGATCACATATGGTTACTCACCGAAGTGCAATGGGGATGGCCTTATCAATCAATCAAACAATCACTCACGGAATATCTTTTTTACGTCGCGTTTTCTGTTTCTTGTCATGTTATCTACCTACTTCATAAATATGGTGACTATTTCATAAATATGGTGACTACTTTATGGTATCAGAGAAATGTCTGGTCAACCATTAGGGGCAACTGTTATAAGAAAGAGAATATGGAGATATGTTGGATATACCTTGAGAAGAAATGATCAAATAATTCCAAAGCAGGCATTGAAGTGGGATGCAAAGTGTTCATGAAAGACATGATGCCTTAGGGAAACCGTGAAACGAACTTTGCTGAGAGAGGCAAGGAATGTCGGTCTCAATTCCATAGAAGCGATTGAGCGAGTTGCCCAGGACAGATCGGTATGGGAAATTACTTGCAGGCACTATGCAACCTATAACTGTTCGAGAGGAATATATATAATTGATAGTTGCCTGTGTGCTGCAGGGGTCTGCAAGGGTTGTAAAGAATAGTAACACTGCAACCTACAAGACATGTCGTAAGAGGCGACTGAGGTATGGGCCTAGGAAAGCTACCCTAGTAAATAAAAAGCGTCGCAGAAATCGAATGTAATGGCCTACTTGTATGCGCATAACTAGCACAATGTACAATTGCCCTCAGATCATATACAAATCACCAAAGAGTGGCTTAACAAGTGGTTGATATGGAACATTCAAAGAAGAAGAGGCTGAGGTAAGAAATATCGGATTCAATTTCATGGAAGAAATTTAGCGAGATGTCCAGGACAGAGCGGTATGGAGAAATTACTTGCAGACCCTATGTAACGTATAACGGTACCAGTGGACGTATTATTATTATTATTTATGGTCAAGTTAGTAGAGCAGTTACCCAAGTTCAGAATTAGTTATCAATTGTTTTAAAACACTACCTGACTCCGACGTTTTTACACCTGGTCACCATATCTTTAAACTGATCTTCGTTTCCACTTCTGCTGACTAGCTTGTAGCTTATTGGCTGATATCGTTCCCACCAGGGGCGATTTCCGTCTGTGGTGATCATAGTATGTTCCATGGGAGGAGAAACCTGATCAAAAAAATATTAGCAAGAGTTTCAATGCTGATAGTAAGACATATTCGCTTCTCGGTCTTTTTGAATAAGATCAAACTGTAGTGCCCACTTGATTGCGGTCAAAATGTGATCATGTAGCTAATAGAACGAAAATCCAGTTCTTCGAAACTAAATGCTACAGAAAGATCCTACGAATACCATAGACAGAAAAAGAAAGAACACTGATGTCCTGAAAGAACTAAATGTTAAAGAGAATTGGCTGATAAACAACATACTATACAGAAAAATTACATACTTTGGTCACATCAAGAGTCACGATGGCCTGGAAAGAACAATACTAGAGGGCAGGGTCCCAGGACGCAGAGGCAGACCAAGAGAAAGATGGCTACAAGATATTAAAGAAACCATGAACATGACCATCGACGAAGTGGGTGAACCAGCAAGAGACAGAGTGAATTTCAGATGTGCTGCAAAGAGAGCAACGTCCTATAAAGGATACGCACCTTGATGATGAGCTAATAGACACTATGTATTAACTAAATATATTTTACAATTTCGAGCGTCTCACACTCGAGTCAATGACGACTCTCAGAGATTATACACATTTCAAACGTAACTGGGTCTATTCGATGTGGCACTAACAGGAAATGGCCCAACACCAACAAATACAATTTTAAAAAGGGTACGACACACCACTTTGATTTATGCGGAACCCTGATGTTGTACTGTTCATGCATTGAAATGAAACTATCAAAACAGGGAACAACAGGTGTATACTCATTTATACATAACTTAATTATAAAACTGATTGTCTGTCTGTGTGTCAAAGGAAAAATCGAAAAGCGCAAACTCCAGAACCTTGAAATTTGGATAGCTCATTTCTACAATAACTGTATATATATATCTGTGTACTGATATATATATATATATATAATCGGCACACAAAAACGTGTACATAATATGTGTATATAGACGTGTATATTATCGCTGTATATAAACCTCTACAAAATCTGTGTGCATAAAAGTGTACATATTCTGTGTACAGAAACTAATCTATGTAATCGTATTGAGTATCTTTGATCTATTTATTGGTCTGATTAGTTTGGTTGCATTCTGGTTAGGCCACTTAATAAAAAAATGCAATGAAATTCCACTGTACACAGTTTTCTACAATATAAAATCAAGAAAGAAGACAAGAGAAAGACCACGAAAAAGCTGGTTAGACGACATCGCAGAATTCTGCCAAAAAAGCAAAAATAACTATCGCCCAAGCTACTAGAGCAGCGCAAAACAAAACTATCGCCCAAGCTACTAGAGCAGCGCAAAACAAAACTATCGCCCAAGCTACTAGAGCAGCGCAAAACAAAACTATCGCCCAAGCTACTAGAGCAGCGCAAAACAAAACTATCGCCCAAGCTACTAGAGCAGCGCAAAACAAAACTATCGCCCAAGCTACTAGAGCAGCGCAAAACAAAACTATCGCCCAAGCTACTAGAGCAGCGCAAAACAAAACTATCGCCCAAGCTACTAGAGCAGCGCAAAACAAAACTATCGCCCAAGCTACTAGAGCAGCGCAAAACAAAACTATCGCCCAAGCTACTAGAGCAGCGCAAAAAAAACTATCGCCCAAGCTACTAGAGCAGCGCAAAACAAAACTATCGCCCAAGCTACTAGAGCAGCGCAAGACAAAACTATCGCCCAAGCTACTAGAGCAGCGCAAAACAAAACTATCGCCCAAGCTACTAGAGCAGCGCAAGACAAAACTATCGCCCAAGCTACTAGAGCAGCGCAAGACAAAACTATCGCCCAAGCTACTAGAGCAGCGCAAAACAAAACTATCGCCCAAGCTACTAGAGCAGCGCAAAACAAAACTATCGCCCAAGCTACTAGAGCAGCGCAAAACAAAACTATCGCCCAAGCTACTAGAGCAGCGACAAAACAAAAACGCACTGACAACACTAGAGCAGGCGCAAAACAAAACTATCGACCAAGCTACTAGAAAAAGCGCAAACAAAACTATCGCCCAAGCTCTTGGCAGCGCAAGAACAAACTATCGCCAGCTACTGAGCAGGCAAAAACAAAACTATCGCCCAAGCACTAGAGCAGCGCAAAACAAAACTATCGCCCAAGCTACTAGAGCAGCGCAAAACAAAACTATCGCCCAAGCTACTAGAGCAGCGCAAAACAAAACTATCGCCCAAGCTACTAGAGCAGCGCAAAACAAAACTATCGCCCAAGCTACTAGAGCAGCGCAAAACAAAACTATCGCCCAAGCTACTAGAGCAGCGCAAAACAAAACTATCGCCCAAGCTACTAGAGCAGCGTAAAACAAAACTATCGCCCAAGCTACTAGAGCAGCGTAAAACAAAACTATCGCCCAAGCTACTAGAGCAGCGTAAAACAAAACTATCGCCCAAGCTACTAGAGCAGCGTAAAACAAAACTATCGCCCAAGCTACTAGAGCAGCGTAAAACAAAACTATCGCCCAAGCTACTAGAGCAGCGTAAAACAAAACTATCGCCCAAGCTACTAGAGCAGCGTAAAACAAAACTATCGCTCAAGCTACTAGAGCAGCGCAAAACAAAACTATCGCTCAAGCTACTAGAGCAGCGCAAAACAAAACTATCGCCCAAGCTACTAGAGCAGCGCAAGACAAAAACAGAAAAAAGCGACACTGGACAACAACCCTATAGCAGTGTGACGACAAAATAAAATTGGTCAGAACCACAGACATGTATGAATAAATGTGTCTATACTTATACACTAGTCCTACCCAACTTTCTGTGTTCTATCAATGCAAGTATCTATAGTATCATTTATCTCTCTGTATCAATCGCTATTTTTTTGGAATAGATATCTAAGAATGGGTATGTACACACCCAACACAAAGCTTTACAGAAGAAAAGACTCCCCTGAAACAGTCAAGAAACATGACAAGCGTTGGATTTTTTTTTCAGTTCTTCGGCTCGGTGCCATGAACATCGTAACCCTTCGGTTCGGTGTCACGAACACCGTAAATCTGGAGAATCTGTGGCTTGTCCTGCCAGCCCGTGGAATTGAACCCGCACTCACAGAGGGCTTGTCACGCCGTCGTCCAACGCGCTACGAACACGCTGGGCATGCAGGCACAAGCGTGGGATACAACCCAGAGCTTGACAAAATAAATACATTAAACAGAACAGCGCAGACCACAGGCTTCTGACTTAGAACGGGACACTGTAGTCTCAAGACACATCTCTAAAGAATGGGTCTCATGGACTCGACTGCCTGTACATGTGCATGTGATGCACCAAAGCACATCTTGCACGACTGGCCCAGTGTGAGAATGGAAATCTGGCCAATAGGAAGAACTCTTCAGAACAAACTATCGGGCACCGGTGAAGACCTCAAGCGCACCACTCTGTTTATGACACATACTGGGATAGTCGTATAGCAGAAGTTGATTGCAGAAGAAGAGGATAATCTTGAAATAAATAGACAACCCAACAGACAGGTTAACCGATCAACAGACAGATGGATGAATAGTTTAAGTGGAAGTATGGATGGATGGATGGATGCATGGATGGATGAATGGATTGAAGAATTGATGGATGAATGGATGGATGGATGGATGGATGCACAGTGTTCATGAAAGCGATAGATAGATGAATGTAAAACATAAGATAGATAGGCATGCACGCAGACTGACAGATAGATAGTTTGACAGATGCATATTGTAGGCATGTATTTTCACCATGGTACCAACTAGTCCGTCTTGTTACCTGTACGGCACAGAAACCTTTGGGTCCCAGATATCTCTCACACTCCAGGGCTATGTCTGGCCATTTCCATTCAAAGAGATGGACAATCACCTGTTTACCACCACAATGTGGGTCGTGGTAGTCAACGCTGTATGATAAACCTTCAGTGAAAAAAGTAAAATCATACAGCCATTTTCTTGCATGTTACCTTGAAGTTCAACCAACAATGTAACCGGTATAACTCAAGCAATTACACAATAATAATGAAAGTAGTAATTATTTATTTCTAATCCTGGTTGTACTCGCCCGTGTGTTGCCAGGGCTCGCAAGGGGAGCAAAGAATAGTAACACTGAACCTACGAGAAGTGTTGTAAGAGACGACTGAGTTAGAGCCTAGGGAATCTACCCTAGTAAATAAAAGAGTCGCAGAAATCGGACGTGCTAGCCTACTTGTAGACACATAACTGGCACAACGTACAATCGCTTTTAGGCTCAGATCTCATATAAATCGCAAAGAGTGATTAACAAATGATCGATATGGAGAGTTTGAAGAAGAAAAAGAAGAATCCTGGGTTTTCTCACAGCGTCAGGATAATAAGGATGATAGATTAACCCTTTTGCCATTCTGAACCGATATACCGGCTAACAGTATATTTTCAGATGACGAAATGCCAGTATACTGGTTAATTTAGTAAAGATTGCAAAGTAAATATGTCCGGAGGTAAAGTCAATTACAGCGGGAAAAGATTAATTGATTGATAGGACAGTCATTATTGCTCTTCGGTAAGTAATCATGTGTGCTCCGATCTCTGTCTTGCATATAAAGATATCATCGACAGTGCACCAACTCCGTAACACCAACGAAAGTCCCCGATGTAATTTAGTAGATGGTTAAATACTGTGTAGAAATTGTGTATATTTTAAAATCTTTCTAATGAATTGTGTCAGGGCAGCGGATTCCAGTCTGTTCTTATCGATTTTATACAGCAAATGTTTCTTTTAAGTGTTCAACTTGAACACTGGATGAGTGTTTTATCGTCCGTCTCCTATAGGACTAGAAACTCGATCTCACCCACACTGAGTAAGAGGTTTTTGTGTGCGCTTTTTACAAGATTTTCATTGCTTCTTTTATTTCTGTGGTTTTGTCAATCAATCGTGGACGAGCATTTACCTTATATTCATTGTATATGAATAGCATTGCCCATTGGGGCAAACTGTCTGTTGTAATCTTGCTGAATGGCCGAACCATTTAGTCTATACCATTTTTGCAGGAACCATCTATACGATGGAATAGCTAATACACACGTCTCTTCAAAAAGCTCTTTCTTCAACGAGGCTGCTATGTGTGGTACATCTTTTTCTTGATTTTTCTTCTTACTTTCTCTAATCATGTTTTGTCTCACAGCGTCAGTATAAGAAGAGATTTCTAGAACGGGCTTTTGTGTGAGCTCCATAAACAGTGTTTTTCGTCGCATCTACTATCTCTGAAGTTCTCGGCCTCTGCAGCCGTCATGCTCAAATAATCAGTTACATCCTGAATCCTTCTCCCATGTCTTCCTCTTCTCCTCTTTGCCAGGACTCCTCTTTCCATAATAGTTTTCTCCAACCATTCGTGTCTTCTTATGTGGCCAAAAATATGGCAAAAATTAAGGAGTTTAGGCTGAAATCGGATACACGTGTCCTAAGCGTGTAGAAGTATATACGTTTAGTGGCCTACCAAACCAATGTGCAACATATACACGTTCTTGGCAAAGATCAAACATTTCACAAAGAGTGATTAAAATTGTTCGTAAAGAACGAACGCAAAGAAGAAGAAGAGTATTTCTGTTCATTTCCATATATGTACCATCTGGTTATCTACAGTCGGGTTACGTATTACATAGCCAAAAGGTTAGACTTTATTGGTATACAGATTATAACCTATGCTACTAATAATAAATACTACTATTACTGCCACTGGATTCTAAAATGATAAAAATAACAAAACAGCAAATATTTAGGTAGCAATTTTGATTGCACAGGAAATGTTAAAAAGGAAATTATGATACGAATTGGCAAAGCAACATCAGCTTTTAAAAGTCTAAACAAAATAGGGAACTGCAAGTTATATAGTATTAAAACTAAATTACGAATTTTCAATTCCAAAGTTGTATCAATCCTAGCATATGCCAGTGAGAGTTGGAAAATGACTAAAGATATAGAATGCATTTGAAAATAGATGTCTGTGAAAAATATGACCATAAAATGGTACGAATTCAGGAGAAGTGATGAAATCAGAGAAATGTCTGGTCAACCACTAGTAACAAAGGTTATAAAAAGAAGAAGATGGAGATAAGCTGGACACATTTTGAAAAGAAATGATCAAAGAATATCAAAGCAGGCATTGAAGTGGGAGACAAGGGGTTCAAGAAAGAGCGATCTAAGGAGACCATGAAACGAACTTTGTTCAGAAAGGCAAGAAATATCGGTCTCAGTTCCATGGAGGAGATTGAGCGAGTTGTCCAGGATAGAGCGGTCTGGAGAAATTGGTACGAGAGGAATTATTATTATTACTACTACCACTGCAGCTACAACTATAAAAAACTGAGGATATAAATGTTAAGCTTTGAACTAATTTAATCTCCAGACTTACATACAAAACCCAAGAAAACAATGAGAACGCTCTTCGTGAAAATCATTATCTGTTGTCAACATTAGAATGTGTTTGACTTGCTTTTATTCAATCTTAAATAGCTCTCAATAGTTGGACAATTTTAATCTCTGTTCCACAAAAGCAGACTTTCTGGAACCATTATTGCGATCAAGGTCAGCATATTACGTGATGTTTTACCGTTCTTGGTCTAAATCAGACATGATAGATCACTGCTATAGTGACCTTGTATTTATTTTGTACTTTTACTGTCTATGTTAATGAGTTTATTGTATACTAACGTTCAAATGTAAGTAGGGAACCCGTTTTAATACCATGTGGTATATTGAGAAGTACTTTATTTGGCCTGTATTATTTTTTTACCAAAGGTACTTGATGGGTTCTGAATGAGTTATTCAGTGCTACATTGAGCCAATATGGATATACGGATGTCCGTCATGGATAGTAAACAAACATAGAAGTAACTCTGGAGGCCACATAGATTTAGTTTTGCAGAAGAATGATGAGAATCTCATGGATTGCTAGAATGACGTATGTGGAGGTGTTGAATGAGGTCAAGACACAGAGAAAGCTTATTATCAATATAAGAGTCATCATTTTTCGGGACTGTAATGAGTAAGGGGAGGCTTAGAACATATTGTGACAACCGGTAAAATCGAGGGTAGACGAGACAGAGGATGACAGAGAAAGACAATGTTGGACAGCCTGATTTCATAACATGTAGAATCGTCAACATCTGAGAAAATAGCAAACACCAAAGACAGAAATTTGTGGAAGATCCATGATCGTCTACGCCAGCCGTCAAGGCACCTGTAGATGAGCACCCGATGGGTGATGTGATCAACATGAGCAGGACGACTTTTGTAGCTAGTGTTTCTCTGGTATCCAATTCAGGCTGGGGCGACTTGAGAGCCTTTAGGGATACAAATAATGTCACGCTACAAAATCGAACCGAGATCACCGGTCTAGGAGGCTAAATCACTAACCACTAAGCAAGATGAATATGGGAAAGTTATAGGACATTTCAAGTAATAAAAATAATAGGATTTGAACCGTCGCTAGTTCTTAAGAACTTTAAACAGATAGAGCATAAACACCGCGTGACCTACACCAGGTGTGGAAGTTTCAGTTTAGAATTCATTGCACTCCGGACATGTCCATAGGTGCTCCGATCTTCTTCGCAATATCTCCAACAGCGTCCAGCAACTGACCGTACGAGGTGGATGTTGATTGATGAAACTAATCATATGTCTGTTGTATCGTGTTTTGTTTTTGCTGGTCATTCCAATCTTCAATCTCAGCTCTTGTAATCTAGCAATTGACATGGATTTGTTTAGATTGATAAGCCCACACTCTTTGAGGGCGTTCAGAATGTCAGTTCTATCTATTGGCTGGCTCCACGATATGGTAGCAGAGCCAGTCAGTCTGCTCTCTCATTGTTATCGACGTCCATGTGTCCGGGAACGAAGATGACTGTCATCATCAGGTGCCGTGCCGGCATAGGCGATCATGGATCTCCACAAATCTCTGTCGTTGGTGTTTGCTATCAACTCAGATGTTGACGCTCTACCGTGCCATGAAGTCAGGCTATTCAAACTTTTCTCTCTCTGTCTTCCTCTGTATCGTCTACCCTCGATTTTACCACTTGTCACAATGTCTTGTAAGATGAAATTCTGCAAAATTGTTGACTCTTGTACCGATTCAGTCCATTGTCAGCGCATCGACCCGGCATCCACCTTTCTGTGGCAGAAGGGCCACTAACTAGCACACAACCTGAATATACCATGGAACTGAACAATGATATGGACGAGAAAACTGTGTACTTTATGACAAGTACCTTTAAAAGGGAAAGTGAGCACCTTACCTCCACGATTTAGAGCCCTCCCTTCCCATCCCTCACCTTCCCCACACACTTGAGTTCTAGAAAACATGACTACTAAGTCCTGATTTATCTTATACAATGTCAGGAAAGCATTGAGATAAGAAAAAGAAACATATGTTGTCTCTCACTCTCGTTCTGAATCTCTAATATATTACACATATAAATAAAACTATACTGTCACGCTTCATACCACTATCTTCGCTGAGAAATACTTCAATTATTCATCACGTTTTTGTATAAGATTTCAGTGGCAAACCAGTATTTTGTTGGTCTTTAAAAATAGGGTCTAAATGCGAAGGACTGACTTTATTACACCAGTATTCTCCATATTGCTCCATACGTACAAGACGGAGATCTTTTCTGACTTGGGGAAAAATGATACCAACAGTTCGAAGTTCCTTGCAGTCTCTCAGATGATGAGATGGAAAGGGGTGTCTCTGAGGTTAAGTGTTGACCTGCCGTTACGAAGGTCGTTGGTTCGAATCTGGACAATGTCACTCTGTTCATGAGTGTATTTTTTTCCAGAGATTCCAACAACTGTTGTTGGAGCTAAGGAGTTCGTGCTTTGTGCAATACTTTTGGCAGATAGCGTGCCATTTCTGCTGAGAGGGACCGAGCCATATGGGGAAACTCAGTGCAATGAAGTCATCTTTAGGAACCTACGAATGAGATATTTGTTAGAAATTAAGAATATAACCATTTGCATGTAGAAGATCAGATGTTACTAACTTCTTAATATAATCCGGGGGTAATGTTAAAGTCAAAATAGTCCCTCAGTGTATTCTGTTATCGCGGTTATTTTACTCCGTCTACAGGTTTATGATATATAGGAGACAGTTCAAAGTTAACATTCCTTCATCGTGATCTTGACACTTTCAACCTACACTAGGAAGTAGTTCAAAGTTAACATATCGTGATCTTGACACTTTCAACCTAAACTAGGAGACAGTTCAAAGTTAACATTCCTTCATCGTGATCTTGACCCTTTCAATCTACACTAGGAAGCAGTTCAAAGTTAACATTCCTTCATCGTGATCTTGACACTTTCAACCTACACTAGGAGACAGTTCAAAGTTAACATTCCTTCATCGTGATCTTGACCCTTTCAACCTACACTAGGAAGCAGTTCAAAGTTAACATTCCTTCATCGTGATCTTGACACTTTCAACCTACACTAGGAGACAGTTCAAAGTTAACATTCCTTCATCGTGATCTTGACCCTTTCAATCTACACTAGGAGACAGTTCAAAGTTAACATTCCTTCATCGTGATCTTGACACTTTCAACCTACACTAGGAAGCAGTTCAAAGTTAACATTCCTTCATCGTGATCTTGACCCTTTCAATCTACACTAGGAAGCAGTTCAAAGTTAACATTCCTTCATCGTGATCTTGACCCTTTCAACCTACACTAGCAGTTCAAGTGAACATTTCCTTCATGTATTTGAACTTTCAACCTATCACTAATTGTGGTCAGCAATATTAAAATTTCTCCCAACTACTTCGCTCTGTCCTGGGCAACTCGCACAATCTCTTACATGGAATTGAGTCTGATAGTAACTGCCTCTCAAAAATTTGTTTCAGAGTTTCCCTAGTGTGCTCTCTCTTTCTTGAACCCTTTGTTTCTCACTTCAATGCCTACTTTGGTATTCTTTTATCATTTCTTCTCAAGGCTTGATTGAATGGAACATCATCATTGCACTTTGGTGAGTAGCCATGTGTGCTGTAATCTCTTTCTTCCACAGGAAGATCTCAGCCACCGTGCATGAACTCCGTAGCACCAACATGGTTCCCGATGTAATTTAAAATAATATTTTGTAAGAATGTTATTTTTTATCTTTCTAATGAATTTTGCCCAAGCAGCGGGTTTCCAGCCTGCTCTTCTCGATTTTGAACTGCCAAGAATTTTGTTACGTGCTCAAATTTAACATGAGACCTACGTTTTATCGTCCATCTCCGATAGGACTGGAAACTCGATCTCAGCTACACTGAGATCAGAGATCTCTGGGAAAATATCCAGAGTTCCTTTGGAAGGAGAGAGGAGCACTTAACCAATTCGCAACAAAATGTATACCCAACATATCTTCATCTTCTCCTTCTTATAACAGTTGTTACTATTCGTTGGCCAGACATTTCAATGATTTCATCACTTCTCCTATAGCCTGCCCGTGAGTTGCCCGGACACGCAAGCAAAGGAAAGAATATTGAGTCTACTGCAACCTACAAAGCATGTCGTAAGAGGCTAGCGATGTAGGGCCTAAGGAAGCTACCCTAGTAAATAAAAAACATCGAAGAAATCTGATGTGCTGGCCTACTTGTAGGCGCATAATTGGCACAACGCACAATCCCTCTTAGGCTCAGATCACATACAAATTACAAAGAGAGGTTAACAAGTAGTTGATAATGAGCGTTCGAAGTATCACTTCTCCTGAATTCCTCCCATGTTATGTTCATTATTGTGCTGACATTATAAACAAGATCAAATAAGAATAAACATCTTGGTAGAGAAATCAGTAAATTTATACTCTGAAAGTCCTAAAGCAAGAACCATGCGCGTATGACCAAACAATATCTCTGTAGAGCAAGCAACAGATAATTAGATACATCTTGTAGGAATACGTCAAACAGATCTCTGCAAGCGTCAACAGGTGGAACAGACACCGGAGCATGTTCTGCAAGACTGTCCTCTCCTGAGTGAGCTGAGAAGCAGCATGTAGCCACACCCAGTTGACTTAAAAACTAAGAATTGGGGAAACCTGACAGACCTGAAGCTGACCGCCCTTTTGTTGTCCACAATCAACTAAGAAATTACTAGAGATCGCTGAAGAAATGTTTGTAGATGTGAATGAGTATCGTGGCATATCCTTTTCAGTACGTTGCCATCAACCACAGTCCACCTCCCTTTTTTCCCCTTTCTTTCGCTTGAAATATTGTCTATAAACTTCACTCTCTTTTGTAGCTCACACAGAGGTCTGTGTAGTTTTATGTCGAGTGTTGTTTCGTTAGGCCAATGAGTTTGCCTCAGTGTATCATATTCGGGGCAGTCTTGAAGTATGTGCTCTGCAGTCTGATGTGCCTGTCCACATGGCCGAATGTCAATCTTGAAGTTTATACACATGGGGCTGCGGAGTCGATTGTGTCCTGTTCTGAAGTTGCAGAATGACAACTTGTTCTAATCTGCTCATATTATAGTAATCGTCTTGTGTTGGTATTTGTGGCTTTCTCATTGATTTAATCATCCTTTTCTTTTGGTGGTAGGTAACTGAGCACATCCGTTGCTCTCCTCGCAGCAGCACTTCCTTGGCCAGTCGGTCTGCTGTTTCATTTCCTGGTATTCCACAGTGAGATGGTACTCACTGCATGACGACCCTGCGCTGTTTATCAGCCAAAGTAAATAAGTTGTTGATTTTCTAGGCACCACTAATACTTTCAGTAGTTTGCCATTGCTTTCTGAATGGTAAGGTTCATTTTTACCGTTCGTACACATCCATGGGAACAGATTTGCTTCCAAACTGCCTACCGCGGTGTTTGAACCAGGTACCCTTGGAATGTGATCGAGCTCACTAACTGTAGATTTAACTTATAGTCCGTTCAACTTGTCATGCCCACAGATGAAAATTTGTATCTTTGTAACCATTTGATGAAATAACTTGAAAACTTGCATGTGAACTACACATGTTCCCGACGCTACAACATATTTTTTGCCATTCAAACAATCATACCATCTAGAAGTTTCCTTCTTTGGGCGATATATTTAACGCATCCATTGGCATGGTTAGAGAAAATTAATGTTTAGACATTTAATACATTGATGACAAAAATAGCAACATTCAGGACGAATTCTGTGGGTTTTTTTTTAACGATTCTTGCATTTACCATGCACCAAAAAGACTCGGGCTTGAACATAGTAAAGAATTGACGTCATCAGTGGGAGACGGACATTTAGTTAAAGGCGTATATCGAAATTAGTGCTATTGGGTCATATTGTTGACTTCTCAAAACAGAAATTGGAAAAACATTTCTAATTTTTTTTTTTTGTCCCTTTCAACTCAGACAAAGTTTCATCTCTGAAACTGATTTTTGCGTGAAAATCTGTTTTCCAATTTCTTACAATGGCAGCAGCGTGCACATTGTAAATTACTTACACTGGCAGCCGTGTGCTCAATGTACTCGTAATTAGTATTCCCTCGCCATACAGGCAGATTTTCTCCGACTTCAGAGGTACTCACGTTATCGTCTGAGTAAGACCAGGGGACTTGAACAAATCGGACAGTAGGATCGAACCCGAGCTATGAGGCGTCTCACAGCTAGCAGGCCGAGCTACTATCAACTACTCTAGGCAGTCCCCAAACATTTCTAATGAGTTTGAAGTTACAATGCAAAAAGTGGGTCATCTGTACTACAGTATACAAGAACCAGAGAAAAGAGCTATTTTATTGTAGTGATTCCTCCATAAGTTAACACACGCAGACTGTAACGAAGAAATAGCAATTTGAAAAGAATCTCTCCAGCAGCTCCGACATAACAAGGTGATATAGAAAAGTTCTTAGAGCATCATGGACAGAGAAGAGAAGAAACAAAGATATCCTACAAGACCAGAATATCAAGGAGCATTGGCTCACAAATAACATCACGTCCCGGAAGATTAAATATTTTGGCCACATTAAATGTCACAGTGGTCTGGAGAGAAAGGTAATGGAAGGCATGGTTCCTGGAAAACGAGTCAGGGACGACCAAGACGAAGATGGCAGCAGGACATCAAAGAAACCCTGAACATGACGCTGTAAGAGGCAGGAGAAATTACAAGAGATATAGAGCTTTTCAGGCGGGCTGTGATGAATGCGAGGTTCCGCAAGGGACATGCTACTACTTGATCTCCGCCATTGCCAGTCCCAAGCCTGGACGTGAAAGCGAAGTGGCATTATGACATGACAGCTAAAGTTAACTGTAATGTAAGTTATTTAAAAGCAATAATACAAATAAGTCTACATTTCTTGTTTATTTCATGACTGTATTGCAATTATCAACATTGGCCCCATGTATAAGCTGAGATGATACGCATTTTCATGAGACTTGTCATCAAATGTCATATGTGTGCGTTTACTGTAAAAACTAAAATGCTGTATCAGACTAGCCAAATATGCCGCCAACATCAAAGGAAACCGTTATATTACAAAATCCAGGTTTCCTATAGCAATTTCTTCCATCAGACATTTGCGTCGGTATAATTCTAAGATTGGGTGCAAAGTTTCGCTACTGTGGAACTGATGGTTTTGCTACAATTCGCATTGGACTGTGGGCATGAGTTGTTGAACGGACTATAGTAAAAAACACGTTAAACTAATAAGAATAATGGCAATATAATCTACAAGAACTGTACGGGGCAACAATCATTAGACAATATAAAAACAATAACAGAATGATGTTGTTAATCTCATCTTATTTAATCTGAATTTTAACAAATATCAGACAGCTCGAATAAAATGTCATGTAAACTAGTTAATGTAATTTCTTTAAATGTCATGTAAACTAGTTAATATCATTTCTTTAAATGTCATGTAAACTAATTAATCTCATTTCTGTAAATGTCATGTAAACTAATTAATCTCATTTCTTTTAATGTCATTTAAACTAGTTAATCTCATTTCTTTTAATGTCATGTAAACTAGCTAATCTCATTTCTTTTCATGTCATGTAAACTAGCTAATCTCATTTCTTTTAATGTCATGTAAAACTAGTTAATCTCATTTCTTACTAAATCCAAATATACAAAATGTCCCAGTAGCTTTATGTGTAACCAGCTTTATAGTGACAAGTTCTACACAACTTCACACCAGTGTCAGCATACATAGACGCATAGTCTCTTTCAGCAGATGCTTACTTTATACCAACAATACATTACAACATATTAACTTCAGAGCTGGTTTTGAATATATGTCATCAACTCAATAGAACGTCTGGCAGAATGGATTAGAGCACTGCTCCCATGGGGAGACCGGTTTCAATCCTGGTAAGGCCAAGGAGTTTTTTCTGTTGAGGTATATAGAAAATATCCTAATTTGAACAGTCTCGCTGCGACTGCACTAGCCATTAAAGTCTATAGGCCCATGTTCTCCCTGTCCTACACCACCTAAAAAGTGCTATTACAGGCAGTAACAACAGTTTTATTTTGTCCTGAACTCATCAAATCCTAAATCCTAGTTCAACATGAGAAATAGATCCTAGGTTTCCAAACTTAACAAGAGAAATAAACCCCAGGTCCACTAACTCATCCCGAGAAACATGTTCCAGGTTTCCAAACTTAACAAGAGAAATAAATCCCAGGTCCACTAACTCATCCCTAGAAACATGTTCCAGGTCTCCAAACTTAACAAGAGAAATAAACCTCAGGTCTACTAACTCATCCCGAGAAACATGTTCCAGGTCTCCAAACTTAACAAGAGAAATAAACCTCAGGTCTACTAACTCATCCCGAGAAACATGTTCCAGGTCTCCAAACTTAACAAGAGAAATAAACCTCAGGGTCCACTAACTCATCCCGAGAAACATGTTTCAGGTTTCCAAACTTAACAAGAGAAATATGTACAATTCAAACAAGAAACAACTGCTATACATGGCTACAATATGCATATAAAGTTCAACATAAATGTCATACAAATTGTGTGATTATAAGGCCACAAAGAATAAGTAAAACAGAGATACAACTCCAAATCTACTACATGTATATATGTCATACACAAATTGTAAGAACTCAGTCTTACCACAATCATAATATAAACATCACAAAACTATCACATCACCTTCACATAAAACCATCAAATTAGTTTCAAAATCAAATTAACTTTCTAAAATTGTTTGTCAAACCTCATCATCAAGTAGTCTGTCCCATCCGAAACTTTGCTCCCATGACAGCAGACCCGAAAATCTCTCTGTTCTGTGCAAGAAGACCCGAGTCAGCAGCAGTCATTCTCAGATCGTCTTCTTGGTCTTCCTCTCATTAGTCTTCCAGGCATAATTCCCTCCAAAATTATCTTCTCTATGCACTCATGCTGTTTGATTTTCCTTGTTTTTACGTTCTTTAATAGCCAACTATTGAAAAACAGAGACTCAAATGGTTTGGCCACTTGGTCAGAATGAACCCGAATACACCTAGTTGCAAAAGCGTACAACCTGAAAATGGAATCATCAAGAGGAAAGGGCAGACCAAGAAAAGATGGGTTGATGGAGTTACAGACATCTTAAAACTCCACAATACCACACCATATCAAGCGACCGAGCGTGCATTATCTCGAAACCGATCATCAGATAAACCTGCTACGCCTAGCGCAAAAAAGCAGAGAAGGATAAAAGAAAGAAAAATAGCCAACTCTCTTTAATATTAAATTTAATGGACAAACCTCACAGACATCAAATTAAATATCCAGATGGCTCCACGAGGGAGCAAACCTGGTACCTTTGGCACAAAAGACGAGCACCTAACCTCTACGTCTACAGCGACCCTCAAATGTTCTGTATGAAGTACCTGGCATTTGTCACAGTCATACTCGACGTGTCTATAACATTTTGCACCACTTCTTCTCCTTGGTCTTCTTCTCAATCATTTGTTCAGTATCTTGACATTCAGAATGAGCTTCACCAGAGAATCCAGTCGTTTTATATGTCCAAAGTATTTAATGTTTCTCATTTTTTCTTCTTTATCACCTACTTCTTTGAATTTTAAGCTATTGACAAATTTATTCTCTTTTCTGTCCATGGCATTTTGAGTCCTCTTCTATATAGTTTTACTGCAGTCCTCCCTTATATCGATGAGACCTTTTCTGTAGCAGTTGACTTCAAAGGCATTATTCAACTGTTTTAACAATAATCTATGCCTCATAGCCATACATAGAGAGCTGTAGTAGTGCAGTTGTTAGTGAAACCGCTTCTTAGGCTAGTGTTCCGGGTTCAATTCTATAGTGGGCATGGAACATTTTTCCAACTGTAATGGCTCTCAGCTCAACCCAGCCTCAATTAGGTACCAGAAAAAAGCACTGGGAAGTAAAGGAGGCTAACGTGATGTTGACCACATCATCCATAGTGTGTCGACAGTCAATGAAAAATACCGACCTAACACCAAATTACACAATATACCTTGAGGTATAAAAACGGTTCCTTTTTTCACAGCCATACATTGCAAAAATAGACACTCTTAAACATCAGTTTTGTATTTGTTCTCTTCTCTAAGTTTTGTAGTATTTTTAATGTCCATTGATGCCATGAGCTATTGTTCTACATCAGAGTTTAAACATATTTATTTAATGACATTTATGTTTGTATATATATATATATATATAAGGTCTACAAGGTGTATTCGCTTCAACTAACCTTTAAACTCTCAATGGAGCACAGGTCTTCAACAAACTTCTTCCACGCTTTCCTCTCTCTTCCAATTCTTTCCACATCTTGCCTATCCTTTTAATACCAGTCTCTACCTCCCTTCTACAGGTATTTCTAGTACTTTTTCTAATCCTCTTCCCCTGTGGGTTCCAAAACAATGCCTGTCTTGCAATGTTTGCAGTGGGTCTTCTCAATGTGTGTTATATGCATCGCCAGCATCTCTTTCTTAGCTCTTTTTCCACTGGTATCTGCGCTTAGTTCTTTCTCTGAGTTCATTGTTCATAATCTTATCATACCATCTCAGTCCCTCTGTTCTACGTAAACTTCCATTTATGAAGGTCTGTAGTCTATATGCTGAAAAGCAAGAGAGACAAACACAAACTCAGAAGTTGTCACAGTAAAACACTTGACCTTCTGTAAAGACAAAAAAGGCAATATATATTTGTTTATTTACATTCATTTATATCTTCTTCTTCTTCTTCTTTCGTTCGTTCTTTACGACCAATTTTAATCACTCTTTGTGATATGTTTGATCTTTGCCAAGAACGTGTATACGTTGCACATTGGTTTGGTAGGCCCCTAAACGCATAGACTTCTACATATTTAGGACATGTGCATCCGATTTCAACCAAACCTCCTTAGTGTCGCCTCTTACGACAAGCGTGGCAGGTAACAGTGGTTCTATTCTTTACACCCCAAATTTGGGCCCGGTAACCACTTGGGCGATTCATTTATATAAATGTGAGGTCCTCTCAAAATATATTGAATTTTTGGCCAGGAAATATATAATTACATAGAGGTCTGATACACTAACTGTATTCAAAGTACTCTCCTGATACGACACCCTTCTCCTAGAGGTTGTGCAATTGTTGGAAGCATATCAGGAAGGCCCCTTTGGAAATGGATTACCTTACCGGTCATGTGCCCCAGAATGTCTTCTTGTGATTCAAGTTGGGTCCTCTTCAGTAGCACTTTTGGCATCAGGAACAACTAAACATCGCAAACCTACTCTTCCAGAATGGTTACTCAAGATTTTTGGCTGTTTCAAAAGTAAAAATGCGACTGAAAGGGACACCTTTTTAAATCATGAAAAAATATTACACTGGAAAAGCGATGACCAAGGCGAGCGTAGGTCTCATCAAAGTGTCACTTGTCAGGCAAACATTATTTTTAGCAAAATACATTAAATTATATTTTAAAGTTAAATAAATTATCGGTTATGAAACAAATCAAATAATGATGGAGATGAGGTGCCTTTAAAGAGCTGCAGAAGTGACAATAAGAGACTCAATTAGAAATGAAGAAATTAGAAAAATAAAAGATATGAAACCAGATGTGAATTCATTAAAGAACTACAGATTAAATGGTTTGGACACCTGACAAGAATGCTCTAGTATCGACTACCACAGAGAGCCACACTGAAAAAAAGTATATTGAGTACAGGACAAGAGGAAAACCATGCAAAAGATGGAGTGACGGCATCAAGAACAACCTTAATAAAATGAAAAACAGCTTAAAAGTACCTAAGAACAAGCACACTCAAGATCACTACATGCCCCCATCCCCACTTCTATAAATCGAGAAGAGCAGGCTGGAAAGGCACTGGCATGGCAAAATTCATTAGAAAGGGTTAAAAATAAAAATCCTCCAAAAATATCTGCACCATCCTCAAAAATTACATCAGCGACACTCGCCGGTGCTACAGAGTTCATGCACTGCAGTTGAGATCTTCCTGTGTAAGAAAGAGGTCGAAGCACACATGGTTACTCACCAAAGTGCAATGATGATAGTCCTATCAATTAATCAATCTATAAAGAAGTAAATGGTGGAAGAGAAGAAGAAGAAACAAACAAATTTATTTTGATATTAAAAAAATGTGACCAAGTCTAGATGTATCATATTACAAGTATTGTCCCACACAAATCTACAAATAAACAACTGATCTAGCAAATTTTCAACATTAAAGACACAAAGATTAACCAAACAAAAATATTAACAAAATATTAAACCACACATGAGATAAGTAATTTTTAAAAATTGTTTGTAAATACAAAATTAAACAAGAAATTTAAAGGTAATAAACATGAGCAAACTATAAAAGATAAGAATACAAACAAAACAATCTTAATAAAAACAAATTTTCAAAATGGAGGCAAGACAAAACAAATATTGTTTTTTCTGATGACACATATTTACTCCTTATCAAATCTCTAATAAATAAGATCTTAAAATAAGGGCAATAATCACACAAATGTCTAGTTATCTATCCTTGGTCAGATCACAATATTGCTTCTCATAACAAGCTAAATGTATAAGATTTTGATTCACTCCAGTACTCACCTTAAAAACTAAATACTTCATAAACAAGTGCTTCCTTCACAAATTTGTTACAACTCACACAAGCACAAACTATATGCTGCTGTAATGATTGCTAGCCTATGTCAGTGTTACAAACCCCACGCTACACATTGATGGCAATGGGTTAAAACGACAAGATGTAGTATGCAATGTTGAAGGTGACAAAGAAATCAAGATCACTTTTGCATGTTGGAACGAAATAATGTTGATATATCATTATGAATCCACTGTGCTTGAATTATAATATTAAGTTTGATGTCCCATTGTTAGGTGGTAAAATAGGTTAATGTTAAAATTACATTGAGGTTTTACCCCATATGGATCCTTCCATTTCAAAGAAATGGCAGTCACCTGCCGAGAGTACTGCACAAAGCACAAAATCCTGCAACAATCCTAGGGGTCTCTGGAAAAAATGCACTTGTGAACAGAAGGGCACAATTCGGATTTGAACCCATGACCTTCAGACCGCAAGGCAAAAGCTTAATGGGGAATATTGAACCAAATGGTGAGTAGTTAGGTTCCAAATTCCCAGCAAGGATAAGTCCAGAGATCCCATCCTAATAAAACTAAACTCAGAAAACAAATGTGCTAAAAAATCAGTGCAGCAATAACATGAGAGTCTTGGTCAATAAGTAACTTTGTAAAATCAAAGCTTCACACAAAAACAGAGCAGGAAAATTTGTTCAAAAAATAAGCACATTCTATAGAGAGTTCACTGATGATGAGCAAATACCTTGATTGTTGGGTTAAATTGAGACCTAAAGCTAGGGACTGAGATTCAAATAATTGTATACTGAAGATAGACACACTCGGTTGCAATAATGATAACACTGTAACAAACAGGACATTGACAAATATGATCATAACGCTTACGGATGAATGAAGTTTATATGTATGTTGTTTTTTTAATGTATATTCATGGCTATTGACTAAAATGATAGTCTTTGATATTAGAACAAATTATGTTGCACATTTTTAATTTGTTCTCAGGCTGGGTTATGGCACAGATATTTAACTTGTTCTCAGACTTGGTAATTAGTAATTAATGCTGAAATTTTTCTAAGGCTGAAGATGGAATAGATCTTAAATTTCTTCTCACAATAGGTGATAGTACAGATCTTTTAATTTGTTCTAACACTGGATAGTTAAATATTAATACTCTAGGGAAGCTACACTAGTAAATAAAAGGCGTCACAGAAATTGGATATACTGGCCTATTTGTAGGTGCATAACTGGCACAAAGTTCAATCACTCTTCAGGACAAATCACAAAGAGTTGCTTAACTAATGGTTGATATAGAACGCTCTAAGAAGAAAATTAGATATAATTTTAAAACAGACAAATATTGGCGTAGGCCAAACTACCATCACAAATGAAGGTACTGATATGTTGACAACATTCTCATAAGACACAAACAAAAAAAGACACTCAAATATGGCAGATAAACTAACAGAAAATACTTGTCCCAGAATATCATTATGTATATATACAATTCATATCCTTTAACAGATTTACTACAAATTTATGTCTTCAACTGTTATCTACAACATCTTGGTATATATTAATACAATTTTGCTGGGATTCATGAAAGAAATTATCACCTCTGTTTTATTATCTTATGTTATTCGATCGACGCCATTACAATATTGGGCATTCCCATGTCTGCTCCATCCTCCTATGCAGCAGCCATCCCAAAGTCCACTTCCTCACCGTACTCATGAGAAGTTGATTAGTATATCTTCTCTCTCTCTCTCTACCACGAAACCGACGATGTCTGGTATGTCCAAACTTAACTCCTAATTTTAAAACTCGGTCCAGTGTCTGAGACTCGGCCATATCACGTAAATGAGTGCACATTGATGACATCTGCTCTGTCCATACTTCTGCTGCTTGAGTCACGGCATTGTTTGCAAGAAAGTCAGCACATTCGTTATCCTGAACGTCTGTTTTATGATTTCTATCCCCGCTATAACTCTCATTTGTTGATAGCAGCCACAAAGAATGGTGGTTGCACAACTGTGATGTTTCATTTATACGTTGCTGGTCAGTAGAAAATTCATTATATAGATTTAAAATAAAATTTAGACCTAAGTTTTCACAATCTTCAAAATTACATTGTAGCCCTTCAACGGTGCTGTGAAGTTTGTTTACTGCCTCTGAAATCTTCTTGTGTAAGAAAGAGATAGAACACACATGGTTATTCCCCCAAAATGTGATGGTAATTGTTCTGTCAATAATTTTTCAGCAACACATTTTCATTATGATAGGTTGATTACAGAATACATCAAATATAATGAACTTGTATCCTTAAATATCAATTTTGGATTTGGATGTATTGTTAAACACATTAAGTACTACTAACACTGTTGATAACATTGTGGTTGGGTTGAAAGGATAGATCCCAATTGCTGATGGCTCATTGATAACATTGTGAGATAAGTAGACAGGTATAAGTAGTGGTCCTAGGGTATTTGTCTCAAGTAAACTCTGACAATCGAGCTCATTCTGATGTCTCTGTGGTTGCACGGTTGAGATGTTGCTTTGCGTTCCAAAGGTTGTGGTTTCAGATCTGGACCGCCTTGCTCTTCTACAAGTACATATTTTCCAGAGTATGATTGTTGCAAGAGCTATGAAGTTCATGCAATACTCTCTGCAGTTGGTGCGCCATTTCTGTGGAGAGGAACTGAGCCATACAGCTGATTGCAGAATTAGTACGCAACCTGCTTAAAGTATTGCACAAACTCCACAGCTCTCCTAGGAATCTCATGAAAAAAAATTGCACATGTGACTTGTTTCGGATTCAAACCCTCAACCTTCAGAACGGTAGGTAAACATCTTCACCACAGAGACCCCCACACTGACAATAAATAATAAACTAATGCTTGCAGACATATAAAAACTGGTTCCACACAGATACAATCTGAGAATAAAAATCAGACAGAACCTCTATAAGTATGTAACATTAAAAATAAAAATATATTTTCCCAGTTTTAGATCATAAATGATAAACAAAAATATAAACATTAAGTAAATGTTTGTTTGATAATTAGTTGCAAAACATAATAACAATATTTGTTCATATAATATATCATCATTTCATACAACTTTTATAACATACAACTTTGGTATCTGCTACTAAGATAAGTGTCTTTAAAAAATGTACAGTTGTTTACAATTCTGATATCAGTTTTGAGGTACTAGTAATTTAGATCTCCAAGTAAAGGATCAGGTTACCTATAGTCCAATCACGCACCGCTCAAAATATTTTTGGGCCCAAGTTGGCTTCTGATCCCAACATTAGCATGGCACATGGTTACTACGTGACAACCACAAATAGTTTGACAATAGATCTAAGGCAGTTATAGAGGAGGTGAAATAGTTGGCATCTCATAACTACTCTTGTGTTTTCATACTCGGTGACTCCATGAGCATGATTCATAAAGTCGAAACAGGAATGGTGAGACAAAACTGGGTGGAGTTACTGGTACAGACAGGGATCAGAAAAATCACCTTAATTTTTGTCCCTGGGCACGATGGAGTCAGTGGTAATGAACAAGCTGATAGATTGGCTGTGGCATGATTACAATATCAAAGGGAGCTGCAATGGACCGAAATTACATTCTTAATGCACTGAGAGTCTTACATATAGAGGAGTTTCAGAGTTGTGAATCCCACTCTCTGAATAGATTGAGAGAGATGTGTCAATATTGGTACAGCCCGAAAAGAACGACCTACCAAATACTCAAAAATATTGATTGATTAATCAACATCGAACTGGCGTGTTGGGCGGCTGGACTTGTTGAGATGGAGATCGGAGCACCTACGGATGTGTCTGGAGTGCTATGATGATAGTCCTCATATAACTGATGGTTACTAGCAAGGCATATTATCAACTTTGCTATAGGAGCCCTGAACTTTACTTCAGTTCTTGAAAAAACATCAGTTTAGTTTCACTGAATCTCACAGAAGAAAAGATGATATAATATAGATAATACGATACAATTCAGAAGTATTTCAAAGATTTATGGAAGACGCTTACACATATAAATGTCTGATACATTCAACAATAGTACTGATATAACATGTCCCATAAATATGTCTGGAGGGAAGTTAAATAAAAGAATAAAACAACTCGTTCAGCATATCAGAAAGGAACAGGTTCATAAAAGAATGTTATGAACAGAAATTATAACAACAATGTGTGAAAAAACATTGTCCATTTGAGGATCATCTTCATCGCATATCAGACATGTCCATAATCGCTCCGAGCTCCTCCTAAGTATGTATTTCAGTGTGTTTAGACTAACAACTCCATTCTGTGTTTCTCAATGTCTTGTATCTACATGAGTTTCTCTTGTGTTTTCCCATCTTGCTGCACCTATCAGTATGCATACTTGTGCAACCAAGATAGAGAATACCCTTTATCTTCTCCGTTGAAATCTTCAGAGTGTATGTTTTCTCTTAGAGCGTTGATGATGTCGCTTTTGTCCATTGAAAGCCCATTCATGATTGCAGCATTGCTCGCCAGTGCATCCTCCCTCATTGTGAGAAAAGAAATCTATAGAACTGCACAACAGAGAAGCTACTGAAAGTATTAACATTGTGGATACTGAGAAATTGTGGAGAAATGTGGCTGTTTTATGTGAATGAATTAACAACTGACAAGCAAAGAAGAAGTCAAATGAAAAGGCTGGAGTAATAAATTATTGAATATATTAAAATGTAGTGATGATGGCAATTAGCTGCATACAGATAATACAAGCATACACAAGATATTTACTAAACATCAGATAAATAATTGTTAATAATAGTTGCCGTACATTACAGGTAAGGCAATTAAGATTACATTTTAGCATGTTTTTTAGCAAAAAAATAAATGATCTTTTTTCAAATGTTCATGATGTTCACAAATATTCAATTTTTCAGTTAAAAATAAATGATTTTTGCTTTTAAATGTAAACTCCATTTTTTTTAAAATCTATGTTTTCAGACAATTATTATAGCATTTAAGTAGTCATCTTTAGATATATTTTTTTAACAGAACTTAAATTATATAGAAGCAATGTCTTGGGAGTGCTATTATATAGTAGAAAGTGCTGAAAATGACCCACAACATTATACACAAGTTGGAGACATTTTAAAATAAATGTTTAAGACAAATCTGGCAAATATTCTGGCCAAATACAATAACAAATGAAGAGCTTTTAAAGTGAACAAACTGTGCATCACTGAAGACCATCATTAAAAGATGAAAATGGATTGGTAATGTGTGTTGTATGCCAGTAGGGACATTGGCTAGAACAGCTCTCTGATCGACAATGCAAGAGAAAAGAAAGTCTGGATGTCCAAAGGAAACATGGAAAAGAACTGTGGGAAGAGAGTAGAAAGATGGTGGCTTGACATGGGAAACAACTGGTAGAAAGGCTGCAGAATGGCAACAATGAAAATGTTCTGTGGAAGCTATATGTGTCAAATTGGACATGAAGAGGATATAGATAGATTAGATATTATATACCTCTTGTACCATTATACATTACATAAGGTCTGCAAGTAATTTATCTATACCACTCTATCCTGGTAAAATCGTTCAATCTCTTCTTTGGAATCCAGACAGATATTTCTCACTTCTCTCAGTAAAGCTCATTTCAGGGTTTCCCTAGGGAATCTTGTCTTTCTTGAACACTTTGATCATTTCTTCTCAGAGTATGCCCAACATATCTCTATCTTCTATTTTTTAAACAGTTGTTACTAGTGGTTGACCATACATTTCTCTAATTTCATAACTTCTCCATCATGTGTCCAATTTTATGTTCATTATTTTTCACAGATATCTATTTTCAAATGTATTCAACTTACTTTCTACAGTTTTAGTCATTTTCCAACTCTCACTGAGATGTTAGGATTGATACAAAAATATAATTGAAAATTTGCAATTATTATATGTACTAGCTGAGAATCAGGACATGGGCATTAAATCTCCATGGAATTCAGAAGTTGATAGCATGCTGAATGTGAATTTCAGTCGGCCTCTAACCGATGTTGATTTTCAGCTTTCTTTAGATGGAATGTGTGTATTCTAGCCTGAATGTGATAGACTAGTGCACCATGTGACCCACCTAGGGGATTCTGAAGCCACTGTGACTGGCCTAGGAATTGACAGTGGTACAATCTAATTTAGTGACAACTGTTATAAGAAAGAGAAGATGGAGATATGTTGGGACACCTTGAGGAGAAATGATCAACGAATATCAAAGCAGGCATTGAAGTGGGATGTAAAGGGTTCAAGAAAGAGAGGTCGACCTAAGGAGACCCTGAAGCGAACTTTGATGAGAGAGGCAGGAAATATCGGTCTCAGTTTCATGGAGGAGATTGAGCGAGTTGCCCAGGATAGAGCGGTATGGAGAAATTACTTGCAGGCCCTATGTAACGTATAGCATGCGAGAGGAGTTATAATTATAATAATAATCTAATTTATGCTCATAGAATTAAGAAGAGATTTCAAGAACCGGTGTGGACCTCAAAGATAACATAGGCAGCAAAAAACACTGTTTATGAAGCGCACACAAAACCTGTTCTAGAAATCTCTTCTTATCCTGACGCTGTAAAGAAAAACAGGATTAGAGAAAAGAAACAAAAAAAGATATCACTTTGAAAATTGTTTAAATATCATTTAACATTGCTTTTGTTCAAAAATCTCTTTTAATTATTGTAAATATTTGCTATATTCTCTAACAGTACCCTTCTTTTAGTTTGTTATTTACAAAACAATTATATTTATTTATATAATGACATATCATTCCCCAAAATATATTTTAAATTCATAAAACAACCATGTAATATGTACATGCGGCCGCAGGGTGACAAAATGTGACCATATCATTTTTTTTTACATTTGCCAGTTAATGTGTTAAGTAAGAAATTAGCAATCATAGTCTATATATATATATAATAAATAATCTATATAAGTTCATACAGTAAGTGCACAACTTCTAGACTACCTGAGTCGGAGTTTACATAACACTTAAGCATTGCGCTACATGTCTGGAGTTGGTAGCCAGGTACTCTACCCCACTACAATATAGGAAAGAGGGTAAAAGCCCATAATAGCTATGTTGCAAGGCAAACCTCCTGCAAGAAGCTCTACTGAGATAGTGGGCCTATGCTCCTATTGAAGTAAGTATGGATGATGATGATACATTACAATTGTAGATACTTGTTCTGTTAAAAAGAACGAATACAGATATCTTTCATTATATTTAGTAATTACTTTGCACGTTTCTGTTGTACTGTGATGAAGACCTATTGGTCAATACATTGATGACTATGTTGATTGTTTTGTGTCCACATTTTATTAAAAATGACTTTTTGATCTATTTTTATCTCATTTAGCTTCAGTTTTATCCCAGCCCCTTCATTTCTTGAACATCAGATTGCCTCTGTTCAAAAAAATACCCCAAAATAAACAGTTTATCTCTTTCCACGAGCAGCTATTTTCTCCATTTTTTTAACAGTTAATTCAAGAGAGACAAACAAAGCAATTTGTTTTTAAAAAATCATAACCACTCGTCAATAAATAAATATATATATATCCTATTGTATACTAATTTTAGAAAACTGGACAACCTATTAGAATAACAAGGTTAAAATAGTAGGAGAAGTAAAGTAGTAGAAAAGAAGTAAAGAAGTAAAACTAGAATAATTCTAATAACAGAAGTAACTCGAATGGTGCAGTGTGCGGCAAATGGTGTTCAAGGGAATTCCGCTGTGGCACAGTGTGCGGCAAAAGAGTTAAAAAGTATATTCCGATTGGGGTTGCTTGAGGTCAATTCTGGGTCAAGAATTAAAGGTCACTAGCCTAGTTGTCGTCATTAAATGTTACAAGTTATTTTTATGTAATTATTTTACTTCTTACAAAAGAAAAAAAAAAAGAGACCAAAACAGATCTTACTGGGTCTGCACCCACATCCTTAATGTTAAGACTTTCAAAACCTATCATTTATCTCTTGTATTCAGAAAACAAATATATACATTAAAGAAAAACTTAGTTGATATGTTAGCACATCCCTCGATCTAATAATTCAAATGACACCTAACTCTGGGACATCTCTTGTAACTAGTTCCTGATCTCTGTCACACTCTGTCCTTCACTCTCCATATGGTTCACCTGGTTCAGTCCTCACTTGGTGGCAGACAATCAGGGTTCATATACTGACATAGCTGCTCCTCATTAGCAGCAAAGGTGACTTTGCTTGCAGTAACTTCATTCAGCCTACAACAACAACAATCAAATTAATATCTTTAAATAAAATTAAATAAAACAACACAGTCAACATTTCCCCTTGTCTACATCTCTTAATGGAAGTCTCTGTGGCTAAGCCCTTGCTGTGTGTCCCAAAGGTTGTGGGTTCCAATCCAGACAGTGCAGTTCTGTTCATGAGTGAAATATTTTCCTAGGATTGCTGCCAGAGCTACGGAGTTTATGCTTGGCGCAATACTCTCGGCAGATAGTGTGCAATTTCTGAGGAGAGGGGAATAGCCATACGGGCAAAAACCTGATGTAATGAAGTCAATCCTTCAGATTTAGACTTTTTTAAAGACATCTCTTAATATTCCGTTATCAGTTATATGAGGACTATCATCACTCTGGACATGTCCTCAACAAATCCAGCAGAGCGCAGTAGCCCAACACCCCAGTCTGATGTTGATTAATCAATCTTATTACATTTGGTATGTGGTTCTTTTAGGGCTGTACCACCATTGACACCCATCTCTCTCAATCTGGTCATCGACTGGGATTCCCTGAAACTCCTCTGTTCTGAAAGACTCTCTCATTGCGTTAAGAATGGCAATTCAATCCATGGCAGTTCCCTCTGATATCTTAGCCATGCCATTCAATATATAACTACATTTGACTAACATTACATCACACTGCCTACATATTACTATACACCTGTGTCTACGACTACATACCCATGCCTACATAACATTACATAACCGAGGCTAAGATTAAATCTCCATCAACAATGAAAGTGAGAGCTGTCACAGCACAGCGGTTAGTGCACTTGCACCCAAAATGTAGATCTAAATTCTATTCCAGTGGGAGTTTGCAAATTTTCCAATCACATGGAAGAATAAAGGTAGCTGGCATAATATTGACCACATCATCCATCATGCGTCGATGGTCAAAGAAAAATAAGGACGTAACACCGTATTTCCCAACATACATTGTTTTTTCTTTTCTCCAATCCTGGTTTGCCTCACAGCGTCAGGATAAGAAGAGACTTCTAGAACAAGCTTTTGTGTGTGATTTATAAACAGTGTCTTTCGTCGCCTCTGTTATCTCAGAGGTCCGCTGATTGTCACATATTATGAAAATTTATTCTTTTCTTTCCGAACACTGACATAAGGTCATCATTAACTACAACATCAAAACTAATGAACACCCTCTTACATTTAAATCTTCTTCTTCAAACGCTCCATATCAACCACTTGTTAACCACTCTGTGTGATTTGTATGTGATCTGAGCTTAAGAGCGATTGTATATTGTGTTAGTTATGTGCCTACAAGTAAGCCAGCACATCCAATTTCTGCTATGCTTTTTATTTACAAGGGAAGCTTCCCTAGGCCCTACATCAGTCACCTCTTACGGCATGTCTTGTAGGTTGCAGTAGTGCTATTCCTTGCTTCCCTTGCAGGCCCTGGAACCCCACAGGTGACAGTTACATCAATAATCACAACAGAAGAGAAACCAGATTTACAAGACCACTACTAACCAAGGTCTTATAACAGTCCAACAGCCGGTGAACACAAGTGGAGCACAGTATATAAGGCAAATACCAAGTCTCTCAGGATAGTACTTGCCGAGCAGCCAGACTAATCTCTTGACAAACTGGTAGTCCATGTTAGACAATGTAAACTTTCTCAGATCAAACAATATACAAATTGTGTCTATGATATCTTCATTCAGCCTTTTAAAAGTCAGCTCCTGTATTCATGAGACAAATAATCAGCATAGAGTTAATTTAACGTCAATACTAATAAAAGGTGTTGGTACTCTACAATTAAATAATATATCCTTCATTGGATCTCTAGGAATCCATTTACTGGGGCATTGTTGTTTCTGATTATCGGTCGATGCTTTGGAAGATCCAAAATGGAAGGTTGCGACGTGAGTGGATATCATCTACAGAGGTTTCCGACCGCCAGAGACTCACATGGATCTACTGTCCTGGACATGCTGGTGTTTCTTTTAACTACAGTGTTGTAGTTATTACAGAATTTACTCATTTAAAACTATTGTAAACAAGCGTAACAAAATTGTGGCTAAGAAAAAAATAATGGAGGGGAGAGTAAACACTATTTTAAAATTTAGTATGCAAAATGGCTGCCAAGTAAAACTGGAAAAAAGTAGATGTATTGGCAGCGAACATGTTATAACTCACCAGCATATATATAGTGAATTTAGTCATCTTGTCCAGATCTCTATCATTGGCTATATGTTTCCTGACGGCAACATATAAAACTGGTCTGTAGAAGACATTTGTAGAAAATAAATATGTAAAATCTAAATGTCTAGCAACTACTAACAATTATTCACATCAAATTCATTTAAAAGATAAGAAAAAGTTGGAGAACATTAGTTTGACAATAGAAGAGAAAACAGTAAGCAAACATTAGTTTGACAATAGAAGAGAAAACAATCAAGGAACATTAGTTTGACAATAGAAGAGAAAACAATCAAGGAACATTAGTTTGACAATAGAAGAGAAAACAATCAAGGAACATTAGTTTGACAATAGAAGAAGAACAGAAAAGGAACATTAGTTTGACAATAGAAGAAAACAGTAAGAACATTAGTTTGACAATAGAAGAGAAACAGTAAACAAACATTAGTTTGACAATAGAAGAGAAAACAAGCAAGGAACATTAGTTTGACAATAGAAGAGAAACAGTAAGAACATTAGTTTGACAATAGAAGAGAAAACAATCAAGGAACATTAGTTTGACAATAGAAGAGAAAACAATCAAGGAACATTAGTTTGACAATAGAAGAGAAAACAGTAAGGGAACATTAGTTTGACAATAGAAGAGAAAACAATCAAGGAACATTAGTTTGACAATAGAAGAGAAAACAGTCAAGGAACATTAGTTTGACAATAGAAGAGAAAACAGTAAACAAACATAGTTTGACAATTGAAAGAAAACAATCAAGAATATTAGTTTGACAATAGAAAGAAGAACAGTAAGGAACTTGTTTGACAATAGAAGAAACAATCAAGGAACATTAGTTTGAAAATAGAAGAAAAACAATCAAGGAACATTAGTTTGACAATAGAAGAGAAAACAATCAAGGAACATTAGTTTGACAATAGAAGAGAAAACAGTACGGTAACATTAGTTTGACAATAGAACAGAAAACAATCAAGGAACATTAGTTTGACAATAGAAGAGAAAACAATCAAGGAACATAAGATAGACAATAGAAGAGAAAATAGTCAGGGAACATTAGTTAGACAACAGAACACAGAGAATAGGATTCTGTAACAGAAGAAAGAATGTCAGTGAACACAGTTTGAAAACAGAACAGACAAAATATTAACCAAAACAGCCATATAACAGTAAGATAGTTACAGTACCTGTTTTTCTTGTCTCTGTTTCGCAATATATGAACTGTTCCTTTGGTAAGTTCTGCTAAAATATCTGGATCCTCCGTGGACAAACCATCCACATTGTACTCCTTCCTCCATTTGTTATACTTTAAGATAGCATTAAAAGCTGCTTCCACTGTTACATAGCCACGAAGAAATCTCCTCAATGATATATCAGAATGTGTCTGTAATAGAAGAATAACAATCACAACTATTCATACATGATCAAGTTTCATATAGATCAGTTTACTTGTTACTTTAGTTAGATGTGCATATAAACTTCTGTTATTTTAGTTAGTTGTGCATATAAACTTCTGTTACTTTAGTTAGATGTGCATATAAACTTCTGTTACTTTAGTTAGTTGTGCATATAAATTTCTGTTACTTTAGTTAGATGTGCATATAAACTTCTGTTACTTTAGTTAGATGTGCATATAACCTTCTGTTACTTTAGTTAGATGTGCATATAAACTTCTGTTACTTTAGTTAGATGTGCATATAAACTTCTGTTACTTTAGTTAGATGTGCATATAACCTTCTGTTACTTTAGTTAGTTGTGCATATAAACTTCTGTTACTTTAGTTAGATGTCATATAAACTTCTGTTACTTTAGTTAGATGTACATATAAACTTCTGTTACTTTAGTTAGATGTGCATATAAATGTCTGTTACTTTAGTTAGATGTGCATATAAACTTCTGTTACTTTAGTTAGATGTGCATATAAATTTCTGTTACTTTAGTTAGTTGTGCATATAAACTTCTGTTGCTTTAGTTAGCTGTGCATATAAACTTCTGTTACTTTAGTTAGATGTGCATATAAACATCTGTTACTTTAGTTAGATGTGCATATAAACTTCTGTTACTTTAGTTAGTTGTGCATATTGCTATATATATATGCTTGATTACTATTGTTTTATCTTTTCTTTCCATTTCTAATTTTTCCCATTTATTTTGTTTTTAGTAACATATTTTCAGTTTAGGGCCATTTGGAGTAGAAGATTGTTCAGCTTCAGTTTCAAATATCTTCACTACCCTCAGGACATATCCATAAGTGCTCCAGTCTCCTTTGCAATATCTCCAACAGCGTCCAGCAACTAACCATACCACATCGATTTTGATTGATGAGCCTACTCATATACCTCTTGTGCTGTTCTTTTTTGGTCACTTCAATCTTTACTCCCAGCTCTTGCAATCTAGCAGTTGATGTGGATTGGTTTCAATAAAAATCCTCTTTGTGGTCACACTCTATGAGGGCATTAAGAATATAGGTTTATTCATTGGCTGACCCCTGATGTGGTGGTCCAGCTTGTGGTATTGACTATCACCACTTTGAGTCAGGCGACCCTCTGATTCTAGAAAACCTACCCCATTCAAATGTGACACCAGGAGAAAGAATTGCAGAGAACAGTACAAGTCTCAATACATGACAAAGAAGAAAACAGATTTGTGCAAACTCATACTACTCACAGATCAAAACCAAACAACAAGTAATATGAATAAACAATTAAATCCCCAAAAACATTAAAAAACATATCTTACCTGAGATGGGTCTGCATCAAAGATGAGCTGAAATTTAAAAATACTTTAATAATTAAAAATATAAAAAAACATAATATGCTGTCAAGTTTCTCCTGATCATATTTATCTTTTGTCAGCTCTCTATTACCTAGCAGTCTATATTGAACATGTGTACATATGTATGTTATCTTGGTAGATTTATGTGCTTTCCTTGTATATGAGATATATCGATGGGAAGATCAATATGGGAAGACAGATCTAAAATGTTGGTTTATTGCTTAAGCTTTATTGTACAAAAAATCTATTTGATGATAACAGATACAATAAATTGATTTTTTTGTAAAGAAAAAGAACAATTGTTCATAACTTGAAGTATATTGGGGAATACAGTGTTGGGCCTGTATTTTTTTACCATTGCCTCATAGTAGGTGATGTGGCCGTCTTTACATCCCAGTGCTTTTCCTGGTACCCATTTGAGGTTAGGTTGACCCAAGAGCCATTATAGTCTGAAAAATATTCCACACCAACTGGGGAATTGAACCCCTCAGACCAAATGCTTAAGACGTGAGCTCACTAACAATTACGCTAATGTGACTACACTCTAAAAAAACAGTACAACATTTTTATAAGATTATTTGTTTCCATTCGTCGCTATGAATTCAGTCGTAGTCATGTCACCTAATATGGTATTTCTTACTTATTTTTGCATGAAGGTTTGCTTTCCTTATCGTCAGTGTCCTTCGCAACTCAGGCAAGCCGTATCCTACTTCAGAGTTACTTGTAATTTAAATCTCCAAGTAAAAGATCAGATTTTCCTGTAGTTCAACCATGTACCTTGTGCACACAGAAAATTATTGGCCCAAGCTGACCCCAAAACCCAGAATATCATTAAGTTATTTTCAACACCCTGATTCAACGTATATGGCAAAGAAATTACTACCCCTTGTAAAGTTCATGAACTAGCATACACCATGATTAAAATTGTTAAAATAACTAAAACAGTGCTAATGCCATAATGTGTTATAGATCTGCCAAAGTGTGTACGGTCAGTTGTGTTCACTAATAACCAACAACTTCATTTCATCAACATAATAATACTGCACGCATCACATAAAAGTAGCTTTTCATCTACAACTGTTTTGTAAACTTATACATGTCTTTGACTTAACCCTTTGAACCCTGGCCACCTGTACCTTAAAAATCTCTTCCCGAAGCTCCTGGGCAAAAACAGTACACATCAGAGTTAAATTAAAACACGATAATTTAGCATTCTATAATTGTTATATAATTTGCTCTATAATTTACCCCATCATCTCCGTTTTTCCTGCTTATTATATATTTGAAGAATACTAAACTTTAAAATTGATTTGATTTAATATGTAGGCACGCACAAATACTCCTGTATATGAAGATATGAAGATTAAATACTTAATTAATTACTTTATCAGTACAATAAAATCACACAACAGCGTCCGCCATCTTGTAAAACGATGTAGAACACATGGGTTGTGTTTTATGTCTCATTTATACACAATTTATTTTCAAATACCGAAAAATAGTGACAAAATATGCTCAGACCAATATATCGGGAGTTCGGGGTATGGAGCGCTTACATTCAATCCCGAAATATCGGGAGCCCGGGTTCTAAGTGTTAAAGATTGATACAAGCAGAGAATATGAAAGTCAAATGTAGAGAAAGTGAGGAATGGCTCACCTGACATTTTTTCTGCAATTCCACAAAATTGCTCTCAAACTGTCTTATTGCAGCATCTGGAGTAGTCCGATCTGAGGATACCCCTGGTATTTTTCCAAATATGGAACTCAACACTGGTTATGAAAAGAACAAAATATTCAATGATTCAACACTGTTTATGAAAAGAATAAAATATTCAATGATTCACAAGTCTTCTTCTTTTGTCGTCACACTGCTACCAGGTTGTTGCCCAGTATCGTGGTTTTCTGTTTTTGTCTTGCGTTGTTCTGGTGGCTTGTGTGATTGTTATCTTTGCTCTTTCACAGGATTCTGCTACGCCATCTAACCATCTTTTCCGTGTCTTCTTCTTGCCTTCTTTCTCGATGTTCTGTTGTAGAAGACTCTGTATACTGTGGAGTTTGGATGTATTCTTATTAAGTGGCCAAGCCACTTCATTCTTTGTTTCTCTATGTAATTCAAGCACGGTTTGTGCCAACTTTCTTTCTTATGCTGATGTTAGTGATTCTGTCTTTTCTTGTGTTGTTGGTAACTTTTCGTAGACAACGCATTTCACATGTAGTTATTTTTTTTGACTGCGCTTTGTCTAAGTCACAAGTCTAAGCGGTTTAAAGGCGAAGGATTGACTTCATAGCACAAGGTTTCCCCACATGACTTCGTCCCTGTCAGCAGAAATGGCACGTCATCTACTGAGTCTTACAAAAAAGCATGAACTCCATAGCTCCAGCAACAACCCTAAGGATCTCATGAAAAAATGTACATCTGACTCAGTCTGGATTCAAACTTACAACCTTCAGAACAACATGCAAATATCTTAACTACTTCGCCATAGAGACCCCCCTACAAAAATCAACATTAACATAGAACTCATACAAGAGCTAATTTACAGGTTATGGGAGTAAGCAGAGTTGATAGCAATATCATTAGCAATATAATCTTGAACAATCAAGAGCCATGCTTGCCATCGTAGGTGAACTCTCTCTCCCTGGTGCAGTTAATCAGTTCTGCACTCAACCTCTATTAGAGATGGTCTGATAGGGTCACTAATGAGAAACTTATGTAGATAATGAGACAGATCCCAGTGAGCCAAGGAACTGGTGCTGGATAGGACATGCATTGAGAAAACTCAGGGGATTATACAAGGACCCTTTCATGGAACCTGCAAAACAAGCAAAAGAGAAGGAAGCATTGAAGTACACCGAGAAGAGATTTGGAGGCAGGGAATAAAGGTATGTGGAAGAGTTTGAGGGATCTGCAAGAGCTAGCTAAAGACAGGAAGACGCAGCATGTATTGGTTGAGGGGCTATTCCCAAGCCGGGTTTTACAAGACACAAGAGAGAATAGTAAAAAAAAAAAAAAAAAGGTAAAGATCATGTGTTCATACCCTGTGGTATATGTGGCAATACAGTGTTAGACCATTATTTATCTTTGACCAATGCAAACAACAAACATAGCTGGTACTTCTCAATGTTTCTTTGTACCTAATTAAAGCTGGGTCGACCTGAGAGCTGTTGAAAAAAAATCCCCTTCAACTGGAGTTTTTTTAAATTATTACTATTTTTATTATCATCTGACTCTCTCTCCTGTCTTGTTCTACTACATGTTACTTTCTTTCTTTCTTTCCATTGTGTTTATTGTCAAAGTGTTTTAAACTTATCTATAAACATAGTAAAGTAAATAGAAAGTAAACAGACTAACTGCCTGGTATGCAAGATTAGATCATTGTCTTTAACATTGCCAGCTGTCCTTTACAACAACTTCCTTAATCTTGTTTCAGTTGTTCAAGGAAATCTACCTACTCTTCCTTAATAACTGCAACAGTCGTTAAAAGAGACTACCATCATTCACTGTCCATGATTTGCTTCCCTATATATCAGTGTACTATCACAGAACATTATTATTCAGCAACATTGTGTTTTTCTACGTGGAATTATATTTTTGTTTGGCATTTACTATTCATTGTCTCTTTGGTGTATCTTTCCATTTCAAGCTATTGAACAGACTTGGTGTTTACATATATATAAGATTGTCTCTAGTGTATCGAAAATGCATTGCAGGAGTAGATAAGCAATTACTAAGACTAACAACTCCACGTCTCCCAATCATAGAGATGTAAAATGGTAGAACACCAGACAAATAAAGAAAAACACCTCACCATCACCACGGATGCTGGCTGGGACAGATAAAGTAAATACTACGCCACACGAACCTGACCAGCCTGACATAAAATCCAGTGCATATTGAAATCTGCTGCACTTCGTCACATGTCTAAATATAACACTTCAAACAGTGTAGTTGTCACAACTGAGTTGTGACGTGCATATCAACGTAACCAGTAAAAAAATAAGACATTTAATGTATCAAATCAATCATGTCTGCTTCTTTAGGTAGGCTAGTGCTCAAAATTGAATTCTGTACATTCTCTTTTCGTTTTATCTAACGTTCTAATTACAATGAAGTTTGTTTTTTTTTTTGGGGGAGGGGGTTTGTTCAATCCTTGAATGAATGCTTGCTTTTGATGTACAAATCACTGTCACTCTTGATCACGCTCGCTATTTCCTGGCATGACAACATCGCTAAGTCTAACTTCTAAGTTAAGGACTTTTATTTACGTTTAACCGATAGATTATGTTACAACACTAACAAACCAAAACATACATATGAGATTATAAGAAACTTACTTTTATCCGTCTACAACATACTTATACTACTCGACTGTTGCTGATCAGGACGTACTTGTTATCAAGTCTTATTTAACACTAGTCAGTTGATATTACCAGTAACAGACATAGCGCTGTGGTCTGCCAAGCAAACAATTACTTCGTCTTTTCCTTTTCTGAACGCTGAAGATTCAAGACATTATTAGTCTTTCCTGTTCTTAACAGGGATAACTCTTGCAGTCAAGTCAGGAAACGGTCGGTAAATTGGTAAAGAAGAAGGAAATAGCTCGTTTGTGGCGAGAGCAAGTGTAACATAAATGAGGCTGCCTACTTGTTCTTATCTTCTACCATTTACTTCTTTATAGAAATGTTCAGGTAGGGGGTGTAGCTATCTTGTATGTGCTTGTTCGATCTAAGGCACTTTGAAAGCTGTTATTCATTTTCTTAAGGTTGTTCTTGATGCTCAACACTGGTTATGAAAAGAACAAAATATTCAATAATTCACGAGTAACAAGTCTAAGCGGCTTAAAGGCGGAGGATTGACTTCATAGCCCCGGTGACAGAGTGACTCACAGAGTGACTATTAATGCTCGCCTCTCCCGGCCGATGGGAAAAGCTAGAACGATACATGTGGAACCTCGTGGGGCGGAACTCGGAGCCAGCGCATTCTCTCTCTTGATGCACCTCTCTTGAGCCGATGAGTATGCTGGGTGATGAGTTGGGCCGCACGTTGGTCCACATAGGTCAAAAGTCTAACCCCATCACAGAGATGGGGCACGAATCAAAACCATCAAAGGGACGTTGACCGGCGTGTGGCGAAATTCGGAGCTCAAGCATGCTCTCTTTAGCCACTACTCTAGAGCCGATGAGTATGATGGAAGTTGAGTTGTACGTGGGCATAGGGAGAAACTCGGATTTTGCCCCCTCGAAGTCGGACAGCCCAGTGGGAATTGACGCAAACGGTGAGGTAGGCACCAGGGCAAAGCGAGCACGCATACGGACGTTGCATGGGTGGCACCACATGGGGCGAAATCCGTGACCCCATGGGTGGGGGACCGGGTTGAGTCACAGACGGTGATAGCCCAGACAAATGTGAGCACGACACGGAAGGCACGAAAAATGTGAGCACGGAAAAAGCCGATGGTGACAAGGCATCAAGGCAGAGCTAGCACGCACGCTGACAAAGCCATAGTGGGCCCACTGAGGGGTAGGCCGGCGCGGAAAGCAAGGCAAGCACTGCAACGGCGAGCATGGCAGGCAGGAGTGTGTGCGTCCCACCCACATGAGCAAAACAACTGGAAAGCCCAGCAGAGGCAAAACCAGTGCAAGCATGGCAGTCAAGAGGGTGTGCGTCCCACCCAAATGTACAGAACAACTGGAAAGCCCAGCAGAGGTAAAACCAGTGCGCGTTTCCTCTCGCAGGGAACTACTGCTGCCTTGTAGTTTAATTGGGGACAATCAAAGGCTAGCGGAGTAAACCATAAACAAACCTGAACGGGCGGCAAACCAAGGTGTTCATTAAAACGACCGGTTTTGCTGGGCAGATGGTGCTCATAAGCCCGGGAGGGCAGGCCATATAAGGGTCGCTGCCCTGAAAGAAAATGACAACCCGCTGCCTTGTGGGTTCGAATGGGGACAGCCAAAGGCTAGCGGAAAGCGTACCGCAAACAAACGCTGGCTGAAATCGAACACCCAACCCAAGGATAAGCAACTGTGCTCCAATAGATGCTGAAGGCTGGTGCACGTACATTACGTTCTGATGTTTGGCTGTTTATATATCATAATAGAATGATAAAAATGGCTTTAGAACGATCGAAAGAAGACAAAAAGGACAAAAACATGAGTGGAACCCTCACCGAAGAATTGGACGTCCTAAACAGAACTGGAGACGGCGTGTTCTTTGAGAATTTAAGAATGCTGAACTATCCTGGGAAGTCATAAAGAAAACAGCCAGAGACCGGTAAAAATGGAGAACAACTAATGAGGCACTGTGTTTCATGAGGAGCAGAAAGGAATAAGTAAGTACAAGTAAAGATTCTATTTATACTCTTTCTCAGAAACATGAGTGTCCTTGTCAGCAGGATGTATCAGAGTTGATTGTATTGGTATATGAACATTTACTGTAATATCTAAACAATGGCGAAACACGTAAAAACAAAGTACTGTAGTTGAACAAAATTTAAAAACAATTGTTTTTGTGGTTTGCTGTTTTTGTATTTTGTAAAACTATATTACTTTGTTTTTACCTGTTACACCATTGCTACATAATTTTACTGCAGTCTTCCCTTATTTTGATAATATATAAACACAACATTGTATCGTTTGTACATCTCGCATTTATACAAGTCAACTTGCAAACCAACTGTATTGAACTCAAACAAAGACAAATTGATATCAGAAAATGTAGTACATTTATTTGCTATGAAATATTCTCAAACTTTTCTTCTTCAGAGAATCGTTTGTTGCAAGAAAGTAGTACCGCACAGTTCAGGCTAGAACATTCCAACATGTCTTGTGATCACTTCCACTTCACATGAACATTTACATTGTCTGTCTTGAAGCATCTTCCGTTCAGAAAAATTGGTCAGCATCATCTTTTTGATCATCAGCTGTTTGGATATGCAGCTATTATTCATTTTGTGGACATAGAAAATATAATATTGTATTATATAATACTCACAAAATAGATGAGACTGCAGTAAAACTATTTGATTGGCAAAACACGTAATCACAAAGTACTGTAGTTTTACAAATTATAAAAACAATGACAAAATACAGCAACGTTTCGACCAACAAGGCCTTTATCAAGCAAACGAACAACAGGAGTGACAAATTTAAAAAAACAAATGGACGCCCAAAAACAAACGTTTCTAATGAAAATCTGGAAATAAAAATGAAAATCTGGGAATAAAAACGAATAACGAAATAAATGTAGCACCAAAAAAAAACACACATAAAAACTAGAAATAGAACGGAAGAGAAATAATGAAAAATCTAGTAAATATATAACTTGAATACATGCAACATATACCCATATAGGTTACAAGGCATAGGAAGAGAAAGTACTAAGAAGCATAGGAATGTAATACGTTGAGCCCACGTGGTCGCAAGGTACCATACAAAGAAATCAACCGATTCTCCAGAGAAAATCGACTGCGATCATCCGAGGAACACGATCGGATGGCTGTGACTTGGACATTGTGAGATGGTGTATTTTTTGTAAATAGGATCGGCATTAGAAAGATAAAAAAAGATCGTGTGTTTATTATACGATTCAAAGGAACGACCTCGCTACAGGCACAAAACGCGGGAAATCCGTTAGAGAAGTAGAACTTCACTAAATGTCACTGGCTTCACGGCAAGTAGTTCGGACTACAGGTCTTCTGAAAAGATCTCACTTAAATGAGCTAACCCATACGGTCTTCAATGATTGAAAATATCGTTAGATTTATATGCCAGTGGTAATGTGGCTGTACGTTAAGGGACGTAATTAATGCCTATGTTATAGAAGCCATCTGGCAGTTTTTGGATTATATCCCTTTGACAGTTAAGATTTCTTAACCGCGTGTTTTTTTAATGTTGGATCGGACATCAAGAATTCGATTTTATTTTATTTTAAAGCTAATATTGATCTGATTTCGAAACTGTTTCTTTAGCTGATCTAAACTTTTGATGATAAAATTTTGCAGAAAAAATGGTGAATATTGGATGTAAACTTAGGCGATGTATACCCGGATAAACATCAGACACTAAGATTTATATATAGAGATAATAAAAGTAACATTAATGAAGCAAGAGTTGCTATAACCTCTGTACATGCGACAGAAAACATCGGTAAACAAATAAAAATACATTACAGTATCAAAAGATGGGAAAGTAGTGGAAAACAACATGAACATGAAATATAACCAATTCTGCAGAAGAATGGAGCGGGTTAGCTATAGCACATAAATCTGGATAAATCACAGACATCATCATCAGGTGCCGTGCCGGCTGGCGTAGGTAATCATGGACCTGCACAAATCTCTGTCCCCGGTGATTGCTATCATCTCAGATGTTGACGTTCTTTTATGCCCTGAAGTCAGGGTGTCTAAAATATTCTCTCTCTGTCTTCTTCTGTCTCGTCTTCCCTCGATTTTACCGGTTGTCACAATGTGTTATAAGCCTCATCTTCTCAGTACATGTCCGAAACATGATGGTTGTTAAGTCATAATGCATTTGCTTCTCTATATTTTTCAAGAGATCCCTGAACTCAGTGTAGGTGAGATCGAGTTCCTAGTTTTATCGGAGGCGGACCATAACATGTAGGTCCAGTGTTCAAGTCTATCACATAAAAGAACCATTGGCAGTTGTAAATCGAGAAGAGCAGGCTAAAAATCCGCTGAACTAGCAAAATTTATTAGAAAATATTACAAATAAAATTCCTATAAAAATATCTTCACCATTTTCAAAATTACACCGGGGAACCTCGTCAGTGCTACGGAGTTGGTGTAATGCAGCTGGCATCTTCATGTGTAAGAAAGAGATCGGAGTACACATGGTTGCTCACCGAAGTGCAGTGATGACTGCCCTATCAGTCAATCAATCAATGAATCAAGCATTTGTTTCGTGTGCGCGTCGCCCCAGTATCAAAGCTCCCATGTAAGTGGGATTTATTTTCGACTCCAACTACTCTCAGCTCGACCAAGCCTCAATTATTATCGACTCCAACTACTCTCAGCTCGACCAAGCCTCATTTATGTATCAGGGCAATATTAGAAAGTAAATATTGCTGGCGTGAAGTTGGCCACTTAACTCAATGTTCAATTGGTCAAATGAAAATACGGACCCAACACCACATACTCAAATATACCACATGGTATTAAAAAAGGGTTCATTCTTTACTTTACTTATACACAAGGCTCAACATTAGTGCACACATGTGGAGTGATAAAACCTATCCTATCTGTAACATCCTGTAGCAGTAAAGCGCGCGTGATGTGACGATCCCTCCCAAAACTGGGCACAGCACCGAAATCAGAGCCTCATACGGCCACCAGATCATTCACTCTGAAGAACGCTGATTAATACTTTCCCCCTTCTATTAATTGGCCACGGCACCACTGGTATTTGCACCGAAATATGATAATTCTCTGTAGACGTGAATTTATTATGATTCTATTCTTCTAATTCTGTAAATAATGACACCAATAGTCATAAACGATTTGTCAACTCATAATTTATTTTGTTTAGGTTACTTTACTGGTACCTCATATACAAACTAGGCAACAACCAGAATCACAAAAAATCAGTGTTATAATAGTAATAAATGCCAGAGATTCTTACTACATCTATTAACAATGTCTCCATTCTACTCCTCTAGCATATCAAGATAACGTTGTAGTAATTCCAAGCATGTCTTTACAGCAATATATAGATTAGTACTGCATCAATACGAATAGGAACAAACAATTCCCATTCACACCATGTGATTCATGTACACCCAGAATTCTGTGTATTGAATCAATCAACTCGGTATCATTTCTATTGATCACTGTAGTCTCGTTTCAAAATTACATTTTATGTCTGATACTCCTCGCAACGCTATCTCCATATCTCACCTATCAAATTTGACGCTATCATACATCTCCATGAAAATTTTAGTTACCAGGAAATATTCTACACGTCCATCAGAGCGCTAATATCATCTAAGCTCTCTACTAAGATACCTCAAGTACTGTTACAGACTTCTTCTGCACTAGCTTCTGTTCCTCCAACAAAAGAATCTCTTGGACAGGGACACCATGAACTGTTCGATCTTCAAACAGCTCAATGTTCTGTCTCTTCTGTCTCTCTAATTTGTCAGTTTCAGACTTATATATACTTCCTAACAATTTCGCCACAAGAATTCCTAAAAGTTTCCAAAGATGTACTATTATGCAGAACTTGACCTCGGCAAAAATGGTGTTTACAACTTAATCTAATTCCCGATGAATAATTATATTTTCTATCCAAGTCGACCTGATTACGCAATACTTCAGGCTTCCAGAAGGTCCCGGATGTCTCAAACTGTTAATTGTGAGCGAAATAATCACAATATAGATGAGACTGCAGTAAAACTATTTGATTGGCGAAACATGTAATCACAAAGTACTGTAGTTTTACAAATTACAAAAACAATGACAATATACAGCAACGTTTCGATCAACAAGGTTTTTATCAAGCAAATGAACAACAGGAGGGACGCATTTTTAAAAAAAAATAATAATATATGGACGACTACATAGTATACGGGGACATTCAAACGCTTCTAATGAAAATATGGGAATAAAAATGAATAACGAAATAAATGTAACACAAAACACACACATAAAAACTAGAAATAGAAAAGAAGAGAAACAATAAAAATCAAGTAAATATATAGCTTGAATACATGAATACATGCAACATGTGCACATATAGATTACAAGGCATGAGAAGAGAAAGTACTTAAGAAGCATAGGAATGTAATACGTTGAGCCCACATGGTCGCAAGGTACCATACAACGAAATCAATCGATTCTCCAGAGCAAATCGATGGCGATCATCCGAGGAACATGATCGGATGGCTGTGACTGGACATTGTGAGCTCCTAAATGACCAGTATCATTGAAATACGTGACTACAGGGGTCACAGAGCATTGGCGTATGTCGTGCAAGTGTTGGGCGAATCGGTCACTGAGCCTCTTGCCTGTCTGTCTGTAATTGTGAGCGGAAATTTCCACTAGCCAAGCACATCTATTACGTATGTTTACACCACATTTTTAGCTTCAAAACAAGTTATTAGTGCAAAATACAATTTATAACAGGGTTATGTAACCTTGTTTACTAGATCCATCCAACGAACAGCATCATTATTTAAAAACCTTTAGTCTATCCCCTTTTACACATCTACATTCAATATAATTATGCTTAAGTCTATACACCGTTTTTGGATGTATATTTACCATGAGAAAAAGGGAGGAGTAGAGAGTCTCGGGCACCTCTCAAAACCAGATGCTCAGGACAGATGTTGCCTATTAACCTCGTACGACAGATCAAAGAGAAAGTTTAATTCAAATATCTACTGTTCTAAAATTATTTTAACTCTCCGGAATTCTCGAAATCGAATCAAAGTAAGGTCGAAAATAAAGCCTATAATTGTGTACAGTAACACTCTAGACACAAAGTGTTGGAAAACATTATTATAAAAGGAAGCATCACAACAAAGAGTAGAGAAAGTGACGGGAAAAAACGGTTTCATGATGTGACTGATGATTTGAGCATTACGGCTGCACATGTAGAAGATCTGGCTTATGAGATAATACTCGTACATTCCAAAGGACTGTTAGGTGAAAGAGATTAGGAGTCTAACATAGATACAGATGACATATCGATATATATATATGTATATATATATATATATATATATATATATATCGAAAAGAGAGGAAAATATACATATTTCATAAATAGAAATTCAGAATGATATGATGCATATGCACAGTGCTAGAGAATTCTTCAACTTACGTGTTTGTTTGATTATGATTTTGATTTTGATTTGACGCTTTTCAACACCCTGGGAACAGACAAATCACGTAAAGAATTTGGTTAAAATTACTTGCAATATAAGTCAGTTATTTTGTTATCGCAATAAATAATATAATAATCGTTTCTATAGAAGACATAACACAGACAAATCTTGACATATGATCTCACTGTCCACGGACATTTTTCAAGAGAAGAAGGGGACAAAATGTATTTTAAAAATGTAAGTTTGTATTTTACTGCTCGTGAATGGAGAAGACCAGATTCGCAACAAAAAAAATTGTTTTATAAGCCATTTTCGAGGGAGGGGGTGTTGCACCTTCTCTCTCTCCCTTGTCCTTATTTATAGACGTCCATGTTCATTTTCAACTTCTAAAGTAAAGCGAATGTTTTTCTGTCTGACAAATGTTATAACATTTCTGATTGTCTAGATCAGTGGTTCTCAACCTGTAGGTCGTGACCCCTTTGGGGGTCGAACGACCATTTCACAGGGGTCGCCTAAGACGATCGAAAAACACATATTTATCATAATTAGAAATAAATATTTCATAATATATAATTACATATTGTTTTTGTGACTAATCACTATGCTTTAATTATGTTCAATTTGTAACAATGAAAATACATCCTGCATATCAGATATTTACATTACGATTCATAACAGTACGAAAATTACAGTTATGAAGTCTCATCTTATCTTAACCACATTTGCCGTGAAGCGACGTGGGAAAGTTAGTTGCTATCTTGTGCCAGGTGTGTTGCGCTTGACGTTGTCAGTCCATACTTTCGCAGGGACTCTGAGATGTTATCTATCCATCGTGTTCTTGGCCTGCCTCGTGCTCTGAGTGTCGATTATTGTAGGCACGTGATGGTAGTAAATATGGTTCCATTCTCATTAGATGGCCGAACCACTTGATTCTTTGCTTCTCGATGTACTGTATGCACGGTATAGTACCAACGATGCTTCTGATATTCTCGTTTCTCACTCTATCTCTCCTAGTAACGTTGACAGCTTTTCGTAGATATCTCATTTCACATGTTGTAATCTTTCTTTCTTGTGTCTTAGTCAGGGGCCATGTTTGGCACTGATAGCAAGAGTTGGAATAAATATGCAGTTTATCAGTTGTCGTTTGTTTGGCTGCCATGTTAATGCTTGGATGTTTTAATAGTTGGGACAGTTGGTATGTCACTGCGTTTGGCTTCTGGCATCTAGTCTCGATTTCTCTGTCCATCATTCCATCTGCTGTGAATATACTCCCGAGATATTTGAATTCTGAGTCTGTAGTATTTTTACATTATTCAAGTGTATATTTAGTTGACCTGTTGACCTACTTATTGTCATGACTTCTGTTTTGGACGTGTTATTTTTCATGTCATATTTTTCGCATGTCACTTGCAGTGCATTTATGTGTTGTTGAAGTTTGTGTTCGTTGTTGTAAATTATACTCTGATCATCTGCAAAGAGTAGTTCGTTGATTAAATTGTAGTTGTTATCGAGGTTGTTATCTGTCTTGGTTTCTTGCGTTATCCTGTCTATGTATATATTGAAAAGTATAGGTGAAAGCACACATCCCTGCCTTACTCCTGATGATAATTCAAATTCGTCTGTCAGGCCGTCGCTTGTTCGTACTACGCTTGAGCATGTTTGGTATAGCGCTCTAATATTGTCTAATAGTTGGCCTTGAATTCAAAATTCACTTAGTATGGCCCATAGTTTGTTTCTGTTTATTCTATCAATTTCCTTTTCTTGGTCTATGAATGCTAAATTGAGCTGTTTGTCCTTATATATGGTGTTTTCGCTGAGTTGCCTTAGTGTGAACAGGGCATCGGTGCAACTCTTTCCCTTTCTGAACCCAAACTGAGCGATGTTCAGCTGTGGCTCTATTATGTCTAGTTATAAAGTAGCAACGAAAATAATTTATGGTTGGGAGTCACCACAACACGAGGAACTGCATTAAAGGGTCGCTGCATTAGGAAGGTTGAGAACCACTAGTCTAGAGTATGGAGCCGTGTCTTCCATTAAGGGTTATGTTGTAGAAGCTGGAAAGAACCGGGTTCAGAGAAATAACGTTTATTTGTGTCCCTGGACACGTAGGAGTCAGGGATAATAAACGCGCTGACAGATTGGCTGGCACGGTTAAGATATCATTGGACCGAAATTACATTCTTAAAGCATTTGTAGTTTTTTTTATGAATAGAAGAGTTTCGGTGACTTTTATTATTTTATTATTTATTTTATTTGTTTCTGTGATACTATACATACATGTCTTTGTCGCCCATTTATTAAGTATTACCGCAGACTCCCACAGTTTTCTCAGATCTTATTTGATCCGGTCTGATCACCTGAGATATGTAGGCTTCCGCACATCGCCTGAATCCCCATCACTGATCAGATTGAGAGAAATGGGTGTTGACATTGGTACATCGAAAAAATAACGATATAACAAATATGTAAACAGATTAATTAACATCGAACTGGCGTGTTGGACCGCTGAACTCTGCTGGATTTGTTGATACAGTGATCAGAGCAGGGGCGGTTCGTCATTGAGGGCCAGTGGGGCCCGGCCCCACCAATAATCGAAAGGAGAATAACTTCCCGGGATAGACAAATAATAGTGTATACTCCAAACACCATGATTTTTCCGAAAATCTGTATCTATCCCCACCAAGAAAACATACTGACCACGAGCCGTCCCTGGATCAGAGTATGTATGGACATGTCCGGAGTACTATGATGGTAGTCCCCATATAACTGATAACTGATTTTGCATTGATAACAATTAGCTGAAAATTGAAGATTTCTTAAGGCTAACCAAATAAATTACTCACTCTTTCTTCTACTGTGTTATCCTCATTGCTCTGCGCAAAATATATAGTGATGTTCTCTTCTGGAACAGATGAAAGAATGCATATTATACAAAATAGTAGACGTTCACTACATAACTGTAGCCTAAATGATAGTCAGCTCGATCACAACCCTAGCGTACCTGGTTCAAACTCTGCGGCGGGAAGTTTGGAAAAAAATTCGTTCCCGTTAGATTTTTACGAAAGGGGAAAAATAGACCTCTATCAGAAAACAATGGCAAGCTATTGAACGTATAATTGGTGACTAGAAAATCAACGACTAGTTTACTGTGGTTGATAGCGTCGTCCTGTAAAGGATATACCAGATTTTCATTCATATATATATGTATATGCAGTAGCTCAGTGATGTCCGACTGTTTGATATATTAGAGTGCATCTGACTAATGATTGTGAAGTCGTAGGTGCTATGTGGCAGTCGCAATAATATCAATAATAATAATATAATATTATTAGGAACATTAATAAAACAAATAATAAAGAGATGAAAACTTAATCCTGACAAAACGTTTAACTAAAAAAATATTCATCATAATCATTATCAGGTGCCATGCTGACAAGCGCAGGAGATCGTGGATCTACATAAATCTCTGTGTTTGCTATCATCTCAGATGTTGACGCTCTGATAATGCCAACCGGCACCCACTCTGAAGAAGATGATGAGTTGAATATGAGGATAAGAGGACGACAACAGAGAAGATGGATTCAGTATGTAACTGATGATTTGAGAATAAACGGTTGCAGAGGGGGGTTACATATGGCATATTTCAGAGAGAGAAATTCTAAAGGACTGTTAGAGGGCAAAACTTCTGCCAGGACACGCTATTTGATGATGAGTCTAATAGAGAAACTGATTGAAATATGAAGTAGTGCTTGAACGTTTTCAACGTCTTTTATATTTTTCTGCATTTTCAAAGCTTTTCTCATTTTCTTCTTCTTCAAACTCTCCATATCAACCACTTGTTAGCAACTCTTTCCGATTTGTATGTGATCTGAATTTAAGAGCGATTATACGTTGTAATATTATGCGCCTATAAGTAGGCCAGCACATCCGATATCTACGATGAATTTTATTTAGTAGTAGAGCTTGCCTAGGCTCCTACCTCAGTCGCCTCTTACGACATGCCTTGTAGGTTGCATTGTTACTATTCTTTGCTCCCCTTAGCGCCCCGGCAACACACGGGCGATTTTCATCTTACAATTGAAACAATGCAATGACTACTATCTTTTTGTTCATATAGTTCATGGGTCATATATACGGTTCCAGCTTCACTGCAACGGGTTACCCCATAATTGCTCCATTCCTATGCCAACAAAAATCACACAAAATGCTAACAACTGTTTCCTGTGTCGTGAACTAATTCCAGAATGAAACAGCCGTACCCACAAAAAGCAGCCAGCACCGCATAAATGCATATCTTTTTGTTATTTTACTATATGCGACACTCCCAATCATTATAGTCCAGATATGTATAGGCATAAAACAGTAGTATCTGAAAAGAGTCTCAAGCCGAAGGATTGACTTCATTACACCGAGTTTTACCACATATAGATTGAAAGTATTACACAAAGCACGAACTTCTTAACACCGGCAACAATCCTAATGATCTCTGGAAAAAATTCACTCGCAAACAGAACGACGTGGTTCGGGTCGAACCCACGCAACCACTTACCCACAGAGACCCCTATAAATCAGTAATGATACCAGTCGTTTTATAGCACTGACTTACAGACTAAATATACAGGGAGGTAAGAATGTCTTGGAAGTACAGACTAAATCTTACACGATTACTCAACTTGTCTATGATCGCTACATTAGTTGTTTCTTTTTTTTTTCCGATCCAGAAGCACTTGAGCTTTCAGCTCTTCGGCTCGGTGCCATGGACATCGTAACCCTTCGGTTCGGTGCCACGAACACCGTAAATCTGGAGAACCTATGGCTTTTCTGACAGTCCGCGGAAATGAACCGCACTCACAGGGGGCTTGTCGTCCAACGCGATACGAACACGCTGGACAGGCAGCATATTAGTTTTTTAAAGACGATTAAAAGACTACCACCTGTCAGCACCAAAGCTACGCATTTAGTGTATATCAAAGTCGTTATAGTGTGTAGAACAATTTAGTACCATTAGCAACATGATATAGTCAACTGACTGTATACGATTGTTCTGTAACATAGAATTAGATAGACTAAGTCGCCCGAGTGGTTACCGGGGCAAAATTTGTGATGAAAAGAATAGAACCACTGTTACCTACCACGCATGTCGTAAGATTCGACTAAGAAGGTTAGGCTAAAATCAGATGCACGTGTCCTAAACATGTACAAGTCTACGCGTTTAGGGTCCTAGGGAAGCTACCTTAGTAAATAACCAGCGTCACAGAAATCGGATGTGCTGGCCTACTTGTATGTGCATAACTGGCACAACGTACAATCGCTCTTAAGCTCAGATCACATACAAATCACAAAGACTGGTTTAGCAAGTGGTCAATATGGAGCGTTCGAAGAAGAAGAAGAATATCCCTCGTATATCTTGACGACCAGAGAATATTTTTTCTAATTGTTATCCGTATTAGTATCTGTGAGTATGTAATTACAACTTGCCTGTATATAGGAATAACGTATCTGTGGTTTTGGTTATTGGTTACTGGTTACTGGTTACTTACCCAAACGTTATTCCACTCCAGGCAGATCCAAATTTGTTCAGTCTTCCCCAACTGATGTCAGATGGTATACATACTGATGGTTCCTGTGGCTCACTGGTGAAACATACTCCTCACTCTACCCCTCAGGCATCTAATTATACTTGTACAACGGATAATTCCAAACTCTTTAAATCGCTGGATCGATTCAGCATATATTTTAGTGTCTTCATCAAACAGGCAGTATTGGGGACACCAAAGATCATCCCCCTTATCCACCTTCAACTCCCCAACAACCAATGCATGCTGCTGACGCAAGCCTGGCCGCTCTCTCATTACCGCAAACAACCTTATCCTAGGACAGTAGATCATATAGTAGATGTATATACAACAAAGCTACATGGACTTTCGCTGCTCAAGTCAGAGGGGATGTTGGGAAGGAAGATAGTGGTGGTTTTGCAGTGACTACAAGCAGTCTCACTATGGAAATCATGGCAGTAACTAAAGCGATTGTCTGACTGGAGTCACAGTCTTTTCTCCGTGCATGTTTTTTTCAATGAGTCTGCTCATGAAGATTGAAACATAGTGGGCTCGGAGATAATGGTCTGATTCGCTGAAGAGGTCTAGGCTAACAAAATTCAGTTTTATTTTTGTGCCAGAACCTGCAGGTGTAAAGGGAAATGAAAGCGCCGATAGACTTGCAGGTATGGCAGCTGTTAAAAAGTGGGCCAGCAATGGACAGTGCTGATATTATAAAAGACCAAAGGGAGAGAAAACAAGTAATTGAATCATATAATAGTGTTGAATGTATAAACCCAACCAGACTGCAAGAATACCAAGTCTAATGTGATGTAGCTAAACAAGAGCACTATAGTGATAGCTTAAAAAAAAAAGAATAGTAAACCAACAAAAAAAACCAGTCACCACGTGCTGAGAGACATACTGAGTAGGGATAGGATCACTTATGGACTCATTGATTCGACGTGCATTGATGATGATCCGATGTCTAAACTAAACTGAGAGACATACTGAGTCGGAGATCGAAGAGCGTAGGTACTAAGTGGTTCGACGTTGCAGTGATGATGATCCGATGTCTAAACTAAACTAAATTTACATGTAATTAAGACTCGTGTATGTAAGACTAATCTACCTAAAAAAAGAAGCGAAGGATTTACATCATTGCACCGGATGTTCCCATATGGCTTCATCCCTGTCGGAAAAGATGTCATGCCATCTGCCGAGAGCATTGCGCGAACTCCGTAGCTCTGATTAGCAATCCAGGAATCTCAGGAAAAATTGCACTTTGTTTTGGTTCGGAATGGAACACACAACCCTCAGTGAGACAGGCAAACAACTTCATTACTTCGCTATTGAGACACCCCGCCTACCTATGTGTGAGAACAGCATGCTTGTATATATGTAAAATAAAACGTGCAAATATGTAGCAATAGCATGTCTGAATGTGGGAACAAATTTCCTTTACATATAAATTATGAACAGGTAACTATCATGTACCTGTCTGCATAACTTACCTGCAATGGCTGCAAATCTGTGAATAATACGTGCTATACTGCGTATTGCGGTCACAGCAGGTCTTGGGGACTCGCCGGAGGCTGTTGATTATAGTTTCAGATAGACATTGTAATGTCTTAAAATATGATTTTGAAACAGACTTCATTTTGTAAACAGATGTTTCCAGTTGTATTATTTGTTTATCACATAATTATGTCAAATATGAACACAGGTGTACAAGTCAAGTAGGAACACATGTGCACAAGTCAAATATGAAAACAGGTGTACAAGTCAATTATGAACACATGTGTACAAGTCTAATATGACATGTGTACAAGTCAAATATAAACACAGGTGTACAAGTCAAATATAAACACAGGTGTACAAGTCAAATATGAACACAGGTGTACAAGTCAAATATAAACACAGGTATACAAGTCAAATAGTACCATCGAGGTGTATAACTAAAACACGAAAAGATTAAATAGTTGTACATGTTTCAGCAATAAATGAAGCTGTCTTTAATATTGTCCTGACAATCAGTGCTATTTGAGAAAATCTCTACAGAAGTTGAAGAAAAACAAGAGAACTCATACATCTACGTAAATTGAAAGTGTGCTCATACATCTACGTAAATTGAAAGTGTGCTCATACATCTACGTAAATTGAAAATGTGATTAGCATAGATCGTGTAGTAAGTCTGAGCAAGCATGTCATTTTGGACAGGCTGGCTGCCTTCAAATCAGGGGCTCCGCCGCTGGAAAGAATTAACATTCTGAACACTTTCATAAGGTATGTCGTAAAGAGAACTTTCGTCTAAACCAGCGTTTCCCAAACTGGGGTCCGCGAACCGCCGGGAGTCCGCGATGTACTCAAATGGGGTCGTCACGCGCTTGAAGAAATATTATGATCTTTGACATTTCAAACAGAAAAATAAATTTTAAAAATATGTATAGAAACAGTGGTAAACTAGTTCCGCTGCGAAATCAAAGGACTCGAACAAGACCGGAGTCTAAATGTCTGACAGGACAAAATGAAAGTTCATTTGACGTTTCCTGCAGTCTGAGAACATTGTTTACTATTTAACACAAAGATAATTCATCCCTGTACATTTTCATATGAAGAAACTTTTGAGGGTACGCAGTAGCTAAATATATTTAAAATGGGGTCCACAGTAATGCAAAGTTTAGGAACTGCTGATCTAGTCCTATCCACGTCAATGGATAGACTGCTGAAACTTAGGTTGAAGTGTCCAAAACAGAACAGCACATCAGGTTTCAGTTTCAGTTTGGAATATCTTCATCGCACTCCGAACATGTCCATAGGTGCTCAATCTCCTTCGCAATATCTCCAACAGCGTCCAGCGACTGACCTACCAGTTCTATTTTGATTGATGAGCCTACTCGTTTACCTGTTGTACCGTTCTTTTCTTGCTACACCAATCTTCAAACCCAGTTCTCGCAATCTAGTAGTTGACGTGGATTGGTTTAAATGAAGGTCTTCTCTGCGACCACGCTCTGTGAGGGCGTTCACGATGTCAGCTCTGTCCATTGGCTGGCTCTCTGATATAGCCAGCCTGTCTGCTTTCTCATTGCCAACAACACCCATGCGCCCCGGAACAAAGACAAGTGTAATTCTGTAAATTGTTCACGCCTGCAGTGATTCAGTCCATTGCCTGTGCACCGAACCGACCTCCATTTCTCGGATCATACTCAATGAGTCACTCAGAATGCACGCATGAGTGTAGTCTTGTGACTCTTGCCAGAGTAGTGCATTGGTCACCGCCAGTACCTCCATTGTCATGCTGCTTGTTGTCATACTGAATACACCACTGGCTTCCTTGATCATTATGCCACATGAGGTTGCAGAGAAGGCCCATGCAGACTTTTTGTGACGAACTACCGATCCATCCTTGTAAATCCCAACGTCGTCTGCGTTGCAGTTTTCATCGATGATGACTTTGACGTCTGCATTCAACGCCGAGGATTTCTCCTCTGCAACCTTTGTCAAATTTAATGATGGTTGAAAAAGTGTTCCAGTATATTGGAGGCATCGGTATCCATTCTTCTCCATAGTCAATATTATTGAGCCCGCAAACCAGCTGAACAGTATCTGCGGCACGGTCAACCACGACTTGCCCTCTTTAACCGATGTCCACCACTGGTGTTGAGATGTTCATGCAATGAATGATCCTTTTCGGCACTTATTTTAAGATAGGCACGTACTCTAGCTATCTTGACTCTATACTCCATGGTCGAAAAATCTAGGAGAAACCTCATCGCCACGCAGGGTGTATCCTTGTGCAACAGAGGATGATGCGCATAGCTTCGCTCTGTATTCTCTCAAGTCTTTCAATTTGCGTTTTGCTGACAGTGAGGATGGTCATTGCATATTCAATGGTGGAGAGGACCAGTGTCTGATACAGGATGACAAGCAGTCGCTGCTCGATGTTAACAGCCGCCATGACTCTCATTGCCGCCAAACCTTTGCGTGCCTTGACAATGACATACTCAACATGTTCACGGAAACACAGACTGCGGTCAAATGTCACACCCACAAATTTCATCGATTTATCTACGGGAAAAACAATACCGCTAAGTTTCACACTAGGCGTACATGCGTTAACAGTGTGATTATTGAGTGAGAACCATGTTACTGCTGCTTTGGTCGGGTTAACTAGTGCACCAGAGACATCACACCAGTTTGTGATGCGGTCGAGTTCCTCTGTATACACAATGATGTCATCAGCAAATAACAGAGTTCTACCTCTGCCATCGAGTTGTTGTTCTGTGATTGACACCGTGTATATATTGAATAAAACAGGGGAAAGAGGAGAGCCCTGTGGCAATCCGGAATGTACAGTCACCGGTTCAGAAAACCAACTACCACATCGCAGTACAACCTTCTTTTGAATTTCGAAGCAGCTATCCATCTGATGTATAGAGGGTGCACCTGGAGTTTGATAATCTGATGCATAAGACAATCATAGGGCACTCTGTTGTATGCGTCTTCCAAGTCCACCATTGCTGCACATGTTTCAATACCTGCATGGAAACCTTCGAAGACATCATAGGCGAAGACCGCAGCGTTGCACCATGTTTCTTTCCCAGATCTGTAACCTCCGAGAGAGGGTGGGAAGATATGGCGATATTCGAGGTCCCATGCCAGTCGACTTGCCACGATTTTCTCAAGAAGCTTGCCTGTCGTGTTTTGCAGTGCAATAATTCTGTAGCCAGCTATCTGAAAGTGATCTTTGTTGGACTTTGGCAATGGGTAGGTAGCTATGAAGCCACTCCTCCCTGATCTCACCGTCCTGGATGCTGGCGTTGAATTCTTTTACCAGTTCCTCGATGTCGTCTTTTGATAAATCAGTAATATCCTTGTATCGAATGCCCTGGACAGTAGTCTGGACAAATGTTCATCAGGCCCTGGCGCAGTGCTTCCAGACGTTTTCAGTGTTGTCCTGATGACCTCCGCAGTTATACACAGCTTTTCATCCAACACAACAGCGCTGCAAAGCTCTTCTATGGCCCCTTGTGTCATGAGTCTTTCTGCCTCGTCATGGTGGTCTGTCTGCTGTATGTAGCGTTGGAGGAGAGCTGTACCCTTATTTTCGTCTGACTTCTGCCAGGCCGAGTCAGTGCTTTGGAAATCCTGGATGCATTTACGTCTTGCAGTACCATTCATGCGCTGGTGAAATCTCCAGAACTTCGACAGGTACTTTTCAGCGCACAGTCCACCGCAGAATTCATCACATGCGACACTCTTAGCCAGATTTGCACATGCCTTGAAGGACACAGTTTTCTCTTCCATGTCTTTTTCAGACCCTTGGTATGTGCAGGTGGTGTGCTAGTGACCCTTCTGGCCCTCTGCCACAACTTAACCGCTTGCCTCTTGATCCACCAGGCTTCCGCTACCTTGTCATTCCACTATGGTTGCTCTGTCAGATTCCTCTGTTTATTGCAATGTGGTATGATTTTACTGCGTCTGATTTTGTTTATAGTATCACACCCTGCTGTGTCATCAGGTGTATGAGTAGGCTCATAAATTAACATCGAACGGTTAAGGTTAAACTCTGAAGATATTACAGAGATCGGAGCACCTATGGTGCGATGAAGATATTTCAAACTGCAACAGATCATAGCTAGTCTATCATGTTCTCTTGATGAATCAAGTCGTTTTGACTAATACAACCAATTATAAGCTTAGACATTTAGCTATCTACTTCATCTTACAAAAATAAAACATGAATCGCAAAACAAAGACAATCTAGAGAAGTCTAAAACGTTACAAGTGGAATTGACTCACCTTGAAGTTCCAGAATGTTATCTGCGAGAATCTTTAGAACGGCAATACCCTTAGCAAAATGTTCGGCTTCAAGTTTCAGGGGAACTGGTATCAAATATAAACATGTTGCATGAGTATGTGATAAACTTTTTAAGATATAGAATAAACTATATATATATATATATTTCTCTCCTACTGTTATATGTTACATAGTGCCTGCAAGTAATTTCTTCATACCGCTCTGCCCTGGGCAACACGCTCAAACTCTTCCATGAAATTGAGTCCGATATTATTTGCCTCTCTCAGCAAAGTTCGTTTCGGGGTTTTCCAAGGGCATCCTCTCTTTCTTGAACCCTAGGCCTCCCCCTTCAGTGCCTGCTTTAGTATTCTTTGACCATTTTTTCTCAAGGTATTTTCAACATATTCTCCTTCTAATAACAGTTGTTACTAGGGACTGAACAGCATTGACTAAATCCTTAACCCCTTCGCCCTTCCGAGCCGATGTACTGGCCCGCAGTATTTTTTTCAGCTGACGCAAAGCCAGCATAATGGCTAATTCTGTATACATTTTAATATATATGCGTTAGGGAGTAAAAAAAACACAAACAAATTACGGAGTGAAAGGGTTAATTTGTAATTTATTATATTTACCGAATAAACTAAATTTATATATAAATTGTGTTACAGTCAAAGCAATTTTAATGTTAACAAAACGCTAATAAATAAACAAACATTTGACTCGATGTGAACAGAAATAACTTACAAGCAAAGTGTCTAGGTATAATTGCTGTGATGTTGTATCTAATGATAATTTCCCGTATCAGGTTCCAAGAATCCCTCCATGGCACTAGTCAACAATAATGATTACAATTTATTTAATGATAGAAACAGCTTAAGAAAAATAAAGACAATACAGAATAGATTTCACAAGACTAAATGCATATTTATGTTCTTCTTCTTTGGTCTAATCCTGGTTTGTCTTACAGCGTCAGAATAAGAAGTGAGTTTTAGAACAGGTTTTTATGTGCGCTTCATAAATAGCGTTTTTCACAGCCTATGTTATATCTGAGGATTACCTTTAGCGTGGATGGTCTTTTGCTTTGTATCCACTTATCGAAGTAATATTGCTCTTTGATGCGCACTGTGCACTGTCTGTTGATAATCTGCTCATGTGGCCAAGCAATTTATATTAGTATTCTGCACCAATGTAAATAGTAATGGTATTAACAATCTCAGCAGGATCTCGATAGATAAAACATTGTATCCAGATCAAAGTCAAAATTGTTCTTTTTTGTTTGTTTGTTTGTTTGTTTGTTTGTAATGTGAGGGATTCAAGCCTCTTTCAGCTGAGGCACACTCTTTCAACCAAAGGACGAACCTTTTACTGGTTATATCATAGCGTGTATGCCAACAAACGTTAAAAATTAGAATTAACTCATTACGGAGAATCCAATAGTTTAATCCCAAAAGTTGTTCCAAACGTTTTCAAAAAGTAATACCAACAGTTGTTCCCAAAAATAAAAATAAAGAAATCCTGTTATATCTCGAGTTATTTTACTTAAACGGTGTTAGGCCAGTATTTTTTAATTGACCGTCGGCACACGGTGGGTGGTGTTGTCTACAGCACGCCGACCTAACTTTACTTCCCGGTGATTTTCCTGGTACCCAATTGTGCTGGTTCGATCCACAGCCAACTATAAACTCATAAACAGTTATTTAGAGTTGGATATGGTCGATCTGAAGCCTACGGTCCCAAAATATTCCACGCCCACTGTGGAATTGAATCCGAACCAATAGATTAAGTAGCGAGTTCACTAACAACTATGCTACTGCGGCTCTCGTATCAGATAAAGAAACATTATCTATTGATAAATTGTTAACACTTGTGCATGAGGCAACATTCATATAGACTATGGGAACGTTAAATATAGATAGGGGAATAATATATATGTATTAGGTTAAAATAGATCAACGGTGCCCAACACGGCGCCTATGTCATACATTCATGGTGCCCTATATTTTACTCTGCCGGCTTTAATGTTAATAAAATTTCAAGAAAACACTATTTGTCCGTTTTTTGCAGCACTTCCTTAAACACAATCATCACCACTTTTACAATCTTGTTCAATTTTGTAACCATTCTACTGTTCCCTACCACCACTCTTTTGGGTTTTATTCCTTGAGACAGCGTCTGCATCTTAATCATAGTAATTAGTAACATTACATTTGTTACTGTTATTAGTAGAAGTAATGTAATCATCACATGGTTCCTGCGTCTTGACAACCATCAGTAGGATGCGAAGCAATATATAACAAGTTTGGACAGAACAGTAATAGGTATGTTTAAGATGACATTAAATATGGTTATAGAGACAATAAATATAGATTTTAGAACAATAAATTACATCATCAAACTCTAAATACATTTTTTACCGTCCATTTATTTACTACTTTATAATGTATAACTACTTTACATAGGTCGCAAAATAACATGTCTTGTTAAATAACACTGAAAAAATCAGTTTTTTAAACTGAAATTGGAAAATGTATTTTAATTCTGTGCTTGTCATTTATATCTTATATACATAAGAAAAATCAATGAAATTGTATTTATATCTGTCTCAATTATTTGAAGATATCTGGACATCATACGGACTTGACTTTTCGCTCAACATCCAGGTCACATAATGCTATGATAATTTCACTATTATTTAAACGTATTTTAAACAGATTTACTTATAAGATCCTGTAGCGTAGTTGATAAAGTTCCCGTCTACACTGAAGTAGACAATGCTATCGGTTCACGTTCGGGCACATATTTGTTTTTAAAACACATCTCACGCTCGGCCAATTTTTTTTTGTTAACACATATCTGAATAAATTTAATTTGCCAATTCTTATTATTCAACTTTCACGGGAATTCAACTGTATCAGGTTTTACTGGCAATCAGAATGAGGGACATTTTAAATTGTTATTTGTCAACTTTCATGCAACGAGAATTCTGTTGTATCAGGTTTTACTAGCAATAGGAATGAGGAACATTTTAATCTTATGTGGCCAACCGACAAAGTTTTTCCACTAAGCATGGAAAGAAAACGTATTTATTTAATGGGGAAGAAGCCGATTTTGAGGCAACAGGGCATAATTCTTTAAGGGACTTTACAACTAGATTTAAACTAAATTGCCCATGCGAAGAACGGGTAAAACTGCTAGTTTATTAACATACAAACCAACATCTTTAGTTCTCACCATTGTTGCCAGTTCTTTGGAGATATGACATAGCTGCTAAACTGATGTTGGCGGCTGCTTCTGCAAGGTCTTGAGATTCGATTCCTGAATTTGCGGAGATTAACAAAACTAAATTAGTAATCGATAACTTTCTTTTTTAAAAATTAATATTCTTCTTTGTTAGGTTTCCGAGCCTTCATTGTTCATTTTCTGCAAATATCATCTGCCTCTGTTGATCTATTTGTTGGTCTTCCCTTTCCCAATTGTTGACTCCTAATGTTTCTAGGTCTAATTCAATGTCCCCGAAAAATGAAATATTTCAGTCCAGTTTAAACGACACGGTGGTATGCAGAGAACAATAATGAAAGGCATAGTTCCTGTGAACCATGAGACCCTGAAACGAACTTTGCTGAGAGAGGCAGAAAATATCGGTCTCAGTTCCATGGAGGAGATTGAGCAGAGTTGCCCAGGATAGAGCGGTATGGAGAAATTGCATGCAGGCCCTATGTAACGTATAACGGTACGAGAGGAATTATTATTATTATAGTTCCTGTGGGTAGAGGCAGGGGAAGATCAAGACGAAGGTGTAGTAGGACCTTAAAGAAACCGTGAACATGACGTTAGAAGAGGCGGGAGAGCATGCTAGAGACAGAAAGTTGTTCAGGCAGGCTGTGATGAAGAGCCTCTAGCCGAATGGATTAGAGCGTGGCTCCCATGCGTGGACCCGTGTTCAATTCACAGTAAGACCAAGGATTTTTTTCTGCTGGGGTCATAAATGAGAAATCCTAACCTGAACCTGTTTAGCGACGACTGCACTAGCTATACAGTCAATAAATGCCTTAGGCTCTCGTCGCACCTGTCCTACATCGCCTAAAAGCGGTACTACAAGTAGTAATGACAGTTTTATTTTGGTTTGTTTGCGTGTGTGAGATGATATGTTGATCTTGGTGTTATGGGGTGCATACATTTTAATTCTAAAGAGTGTTGTATATTGCTGTATACCTTATTTTCTTACTGTGTTCTACACTTAAGGGGCGTCTGGGGCTTAGCTTAAGTGAGCTCGATTACAACCCAAGAGTACCTGGTTCAAACACCGCGGAGGGCAATTTAAAACAATTTTGCTAGCGTGGATTTTTACGAGCGGTAAAAATAGACCTCACAGTTCAGAATGCAGTAGCAAACTACTAAACGTATAAGTGGTACCTAGAAAATAAACAACTCGTTTACTGTTGTTGATGGCGAGGTCCTGTAAAGGATATACCACTATTTTCATTTCATTCTAGATTTTATTTCTTCTCTTCTTATGTTTAAGTTATTGAAGTTCTTGCCCTAGTTCTTAAACGTTTCTGTTCTTTTGATTTTTATATTATCTACTTGTGTGTGTTTAGTTTAATTTTTATTTTCCAATCTTGTTTTTCTCATACATTTTGTCTTGTCTCGAATTATATTTGGTCCTTTTTTTCTCTGACCCATGAAGTGGTTGAATGTTCTCACAGTTTCTTGTTTCTTATCTCCTACCACATCTACATCATCGACATAAACACGTATCCTTCTTGTTTCATCTATATCACCATCTTCCTGTACTTTTATTATTAGTTTTGCCATGACTATGTTAAAATTGACTGGGGAGACGGCGTCAACTTGTTTTTAACCCATTCTTATTCGAAATGACTCTGATTTTCTGTCTTTATATCATCATCATCGGGTGCCGTCTTCACATCGAAGGTTGGCAATGAATCTCCAGCATCCTCTGTCTTTCGCCTTGGTGTTGCACAATGCCAGACTGTAACCTGTCCATTTCTTAAAGTGTTCCTCCCACTTACCTCTCGGTCTTCCTCTTGCTCTTTATATACAGTATTTATATACACAATTGATGATGACGACGATGATGATGATAATATGCAGTATTACTATGTTAAGTTTATTCTCCATACACAATCGAGTCATTTTGATTAACTTGTTTGGTATTTCAAATTCCTGCATGATATCAATATCAAAATGTAGTATATATTCTTATCAGCTTAACCCTTTAACTGCTAAGGACGTATATATACGTTTTTCCCATTCACTTCTAAAGACGCATTAACAAATTAACAAGTCTGTTATTATCTCTCCTCTGTGGACTAAAGACTTGTTAACACGTTTAAAAAGTTTACGTGTTAACATGTTATACATTGCTACTGTCACTGCTATAGGCGTACATTTACGTTTGTGACCTAGAAACAAAGATAGCTACTTTTAGCTCAGCCTTCGGAAAGTATGTAGCAGCGAAAGGGTTAATATCTGATTGTCAAGGGAACCTCGCCGGTTCCGCTTCGACCTGCATGTGTAGCATAAATATAGGAGCACACATGGTTACTCACCGAATTGCAATGATGATAGTTCTATCAATCAATCATTCAATTCCACAAGTTTTACCTATTTATACTGTCATAAGTTTGTCTCAAATCGACAAAGACAATATTCAATTCTGTTTTACACTTCCCTAACCCGAAACAAATGCTTGCAGAAAACGGATGTACCAGGCCGTAAGGCGCATAACATGGTGCAACGACCCCTCACAATGCGGAATGGGATAACGGATTCTATGATCGCCAATCTGTCTCTGAGATTTAGCCACGCGGTAAGAATGTCAGACCCACCTTCACGAGGGTGGCCAAAACTTATTGCAGGAAGAGGTCGGCACAAACGGGGAAGCAGAAATCATAGGAATTATATCCTACAGAACTGCCCCCAGTATGCAGACTTGAGAAGAAAGATGGGCCCCACTTACACTAGTGTCCAAGACAAACTGTATGGCGTGGCTGATAATCTGAGACAGACGGCTGCCTTTATTAGAGAATCCGAAATCCCAATCTAGTGAGAATGCAGAAGAAGAGAAGTTTTACACTTCAATTTTTCTCAGCTACCTCAACTATTTATCTCAGGTAAATGAACAGACAAATGGTAAGAACATTGGAAGCCACACAAATGTGGTTTCACAGAAGAATGTTGAAAGTTCCATGGACAGCTAGAAAGACTAATGAAGAGATCTTGTCGGAGACAGATTCATATCGAAATCTAATCACTGGAATAAGAAGCAGATAATCAAGGTTTTTCGAACATATAATTAGAAGGAGCAGTTTATAACATTTGGTTACAACATTCAGAATACAGGGTAAGAGAGAGAGAGAGAGAGAGATAAAGCTACAAAATTCCGGACGGCTTGAAATTGTAGTTCGACAATGGTTCGGTGACGGAGTTGATGGATTATACCAGAGACAGACAGATGTGGAGAGACATGCTCGCCTACGCCAACCGTCACGGTACTTGATTGATTGATTTATCTCAAAGTAAAGATCTGTTCTATGGTTGATCTGTTCTGTCCAAAACATGCTTGGTAGTCACCTAAAATATCTTATGTGTAACGTTTTATTCTATTGAGTATTACAACTGTAATCGATAATAGCAATTCAAATAACAATGCACCCATTGAAGAAGGAAACGAATAGCAAGCTGTTTCAATTTTAAAATTCTAAATAGTATCTGTTTTTTAGAATGCATTATTTAGTTAGATTTCGAAAACAGATACAATCTAAATGCTAACAAGTACATAGTGCTAATGCTATTGAAAAAAATACCTAAGATATCATTGAATGAATCCGGCTCATTTATTAAATTGTTTCTTCAGCTAATTAGTTTTGATGAGAAAGGTTTGATCAGTTTTTTTTACATTCTCTTTTTAAGTTTATATGTCGTAATAAATCAGGATGTAACTGATGGTTTGAACATGATGGCTGCAGAGGCGGGACATCTGAGAGAGAGAAATTCTGAAGGACTGTTGGGGTGCCACAGTTCTGCTCAGGACAAACTATTTGATGATGATGATGATGAATAAATCACATTTTAACGTATTTTATTACAACCTATATACCCGACTAGTCACACAATCAAGAAGAGGTATATAAACACTTCATATACTAATATGAAAAACTCATGTCTGAGTCCGTTCCGGACTGTTTGTCAATTTTCACGATCAAATTGATTGAGTAGTTGATTGATTGATTAATTGGACCATCCTCATTGCACTTTGGTGAACAAGCATAAGTGCCCTGATCTCTTCCTTACATAGAAATATATCAGGGGCAGTGCAAGAAATCCTTAAATCCGGCAAGGGTGTTAAGGATTTCTTGTAATTTGACGATTGGGGAAAATGGTGACGAAATTGTAATACACTGTACTATAATTATAATCAGTTAATTTTGCCGAATAGCAACTTTGCAATCTACTCTTATCGCTTTTCATCTACCAATGATTCTTTCATATGCTCAACTTGAAGACGAGACCTATCGTTCTTCAACTGTTTACATTAGGACTAGAAACTCGACTTCACCTGCATTGAGATCAGGAATATCTGGGAAAATATTCCGATTGCTCACACAGGAAACGAACCGAGCACTTTTAGAGCGAGATACAGTACCTCTCCACCACAGAGATCCGTAAATGTAATAGATGTGTTGTTATAAGTTAGTCATATCCAGTCTCTTGCCATAGTTCTCAATTCTGTACTGGAAACAATCTGTACATCAACACACTACATAAGGAAGCTCACCACATGTGAAATGAAATGCTTGAGGAAGCCGGTGGTGGTCACCAGGAAAGATAGAACACGAAATGAGAAGAACATCAGAAGCAGAGTGGGCATAACTTCATGCACCGACTACATTGAAAGACATTAGAAGCAGAGTGGACATAACTTCATGCACCGACTACATTGAAAGACATTAGAAGCAGAATGGGCATAACTTCATGCACCGACTACATTAAGAGATAACAAATGCAGTGGTTTGGACATTTAATGAGAATAGAATACAACCAATTACCAATAACAGAATATAATAAAAAGAGATCAGGTACTAGAGCCAAGTCAAGAATAAGTAAAAAAATGGATAGACAATATCAAGACCACACTAAATAAACAAGGATATAACGAAACAAGGACGACACATCTGGCTCTGGAACGCAAGTTAAAGCTCCCACCCCTACGCTTAACGGCAAAAGTGGACAACGAATTCCATCATCCACCTTTGGAAAGACAATAGACCAAAAAAACGATCTGTTATTTGTCTAACCCTTCCACTTATATCGTTGCTGTCTTCTTGCCTCCAGACTTTCTTTATATTCATGTTTTCATCATATTAGTCTGTCTCATTGGTGGGCACTGGTTAGCCCAATGCATAGAGTGTGCTATCGGGTACTCAGCAGGAGCAAAGAATATTAACAATACGACCTACAAGGCACGTCGTAATGGACGACCACAGTAGGGACCTAGGGAAGCTACCCTAGTAAATAAAAAGCGTCGAAGATATTGGATGTGCTTGTCTACTTGTAGACGCATAACTGGTACAAGGTACAATCGGTCTTAAGCTTAGATCACATACAGATAAAAAATAAAAGAATGATTGAGCAAGTGGTCGATGTTGAGCGTTCGAAGAAGAACCAGTTGACCCCATAAGTCTCGGTCTCTCTCCACAGAAATGGAACGATGCCTGCCGAGGGTATTGTATAAAGCACAAACTACGTAGCTCAAACAGTAATCATAGGAAGCTCTGGAAAAAATTCACCCGCTAACAGAACGACGTGATCCGGATTCGAACCCAGGACCTTTGAAACGCAAGGCAACGTCTTCACCACTGAGCCATAGAGATCCCCCCAAGAACGTCTAGAATAATTTATTTTATGGGATAAAAGTGTGGGATACACTAAAACTGCTTGTAATCAATCTAGCAAATCATTATTGTAATTTGTAAGCATAAAAAAATCTGAACTGGACCTTGGGATGCCTTTTGGATCAAATTTTGGATCAAGTCTGTCACAACTGCAACATCTGGGAAGCTTGCATCATCAACTGCTTCAGTTTCCTCATTACCAGCATCGTCACTTCTTCTAGATATTGGCCTACCACCACCTCTGCCGTCCGGAGGATATCTACCGCGATTCTGAAAAAAATATACATTTATTTCAATAAAGATTTGAATATGTTTAAATCAAAGTGAAGAGTAAACTAGTTTTATGATATCCATTATCGGCACAAAGGGGCACTGTATGTAGATTCAATGCGTATATACATATATATATAAAGCGTAGACTAAAGATGGAACCGATAGGAAAACAAAGGTCAGAATATTAAGAGCATGCATATTCTCAGTGGCAACATTTGAGTGTGAAGCATAAACATCTAACACGCCAGTGGAAGAGCATATATGTGATTTTGAAACAGAGAAGATGGGTTTTAAAGCCGAAGGATTGATTTCATTGTCCTGGGCTTTACCTCATTAGTTATCAGTTATCAGAGGACTATCATCATAGCACTCTGGACATGTCCATAGGTGCTCCGATCTCCGCCTCAGCAAATCCAGCAGCGTTCATCGGCCCAACACGCCATTCCGATGTTGATTAATCATTACCCCATTTGGCACGTTCCCTCTTCGCAGAAATAGCTCACTACACTTCGAGAGTATTTGCACAAAGCAGGAACTCCATATATCCGGCAACAATCCTAGGGTCTCTGGAAAAAATGCACTCGTGAACATAACGGCGCGGTCTTTATTCGAACCCTCGACCGTCGGATCGCAAGGCATAGGCTTACCCACTTAGCAAGAGAGACCCCAACTTTTGAAACAGAGACTACAGAAGAAATTTTGAGATAAGCAAATACTCACCTCTCGATGAAAATTACCCAGAGTGGTACCCAACAAACATACTGCAACCAGCAACAACTTCATTTTTTTAGTTAGAACAAGAGCAACTAACTTTTAGCAACATTATGTCTTGTTATATAAGATTATATAGAGTGTTGCATGCAGGTCTCGACAATATCAAGGTGTTACTTCTCATCACAGTACAAACTACTGTACCTGTTGGTAGCAAACTGTGAAACGTTTTGTGCGTGTCCCAAGCTATATGTAAGGTTAGTCTATAGTATGTACATACTCATTGTCATCAAGAGAATCGTTTAGCAACATGTTTATTTGCAGGGGAAAACAGCAACATTTGAATGTGTATCAAATCAGATCATGTTTCATATTCACGTGGAAAATTATCTGTTGTGATTCTCCAACAATATTTCATCTTGTCATTGTGGTACATTCGGACATAATATTATTAGTCGCCCAACTTCCTCCTAATGTTTTCTTTCTATGTATAACGTTGTCCTTCTATTTCTCTTTATTAGTGGTCCACAAAACAATAAGATCTGATAAAATTGTACCAAAACCGCGAAAGTGTAGTGGCTAGTTTACTTGCTTAGTAGGAGCGTAGACCAAGCATCAATTTTCGCAGTGGGAGTGACATTTTTTACGACCATACAGTTCTTAGGTCGACACATTCTCATGTCAGTACAAGAGAATCATTGGGAAGTAAAGACGGTGGGCCATATGTGGATGACATCACCCATCTTGTGCAGATATGGCTGCTGTAATAAGCGGGCGAGAAATAGAGCAAGCTGATATTTTGAATTCACTAAAGGAGAGAGGACGTGTAAACGATTCAAGTAACAGTGGTGAATCTACAACCCTAACCAGACTGCAAGTATTCCAAATCAAATGTGGTGTAGCTAGAGAATAAAACTATACTGGTATCTCAAAATTAATAGTAAACCAACAAAGAACCGATGTCGTTAGATGCCACGCGCTGAGAGACACAATGAGAAGGAGATCGAAGCACTTATGCGCAAATTGGTTCGATGTGCAGTGATGGTGATCCAACAACTAAACTAAACTAAACCAACGTATTTTAGTCATTCTTCTGACACTATTTCTTGTGTAGAAATGTATTTGTATTTGTATGTATATTCTATTTCCTCAAAAATGTAATACCATTTACCTGTTGTCTCCAATTTTTGGACCAACCAAATCAATGACATGGAATATTTAAAATAGCTACAAATCATATTCAATCATAGACACATTGGGCCTCACAAATTATATAAAGGTTTCTTGTTCAGAGAAGTCTGACGCAATTCTGTGCACGGAATCACACAAATATATACATCACCTTCAGGTTTTTTTTTACAAAACTATTAATATGTATTCTACGAAAGGAGTTAAGGAGTTTGGCTCCGAAAAAAAATAATTTTCTGTATTAATTACTTTTGAGCAATTATTTTAAAATGGGCACGATAAGCTATAAATGTAGATTTATTTTAATGCATTAAAAAAACATTGCATGGTTGCCATGACAACAGCAGCCATCTTGAAAAAAAAATACATATATTTAGAATCCTAAACTTGACAAAACAAACAAATATATTCAGAAATAAAGGGAGGATTCATAAACTGTAAGCATATCAAGAGCTACTGACGCATTTCTTTTATGCAAACTCTCAGGAAATATAATTTATTTTTATTTGTTAACTTATGTATGGCAAAATACGCACAAGATGTGTCACCCATCTCTGATTGAAAATGAATTTTAAAAAGGAATATTTGAGAAAAAAAATGTAATTTGAACTGTATCAGTAGCTACAGAATTATTTGTGGGATAGTAGCCCGAGTGGTTAACGGGACCCAAATTCGGGGTGGAAAGAATAGAACCACTGTTACCTGCCACGCATGTCGTAAGAGGCGGCTAAGGAGGTTTGGCTGAAAGCGGATGCATGTGTCCTAAACGTGTAGAAGTCTATGTGTTTAGGGGCCTACTAAACCAATGTGCAACGTATACACGTTCTTGGCAAAGATCAAACATATCACAAAGAGTGATTAAAATTGGTCGTAAAGAACGAACGCAAAGTAGAAGAAGATGTGTGGGATAGTCACCTCAAATTTCGTGTATCTAGTTGAAACTCAGGGATTTCCGACACATACTAAATGGCAAAAAAATGATTCTGAGAAAATGCAATTTAAAACTTGGAATTTGAAATACAAAAAGTTTGGGGTTGGACGTTTCTTATTAATTTTGTAATGCTAATACGTAAACAAAAAAACATATTTGGGTGTTTAATCGATCGTACGAATGTTGTACTTCATAGAACTAAACACTTTGAAAAATCGATGTTTTTGACCAAAACTATCATTTTCTACAGATCCAAACCCAGGGTTTAGACAAACTACAGAGCGACATTGCCAGAGCTCGCTATACCTATCGCGAAGCTTATTATCTAGGTCTGACGTGTAAGCAATCGCACAATAGTCAGACACCTCGTCGTTGGAACTGTGACGCGTACAGTTCCATCCAAAAATTGTTTTAGATTTGTCATGAATTAGTGGAAGGCAAGTGACATTAAGATTGAGTATTATATAATGTACAACCAAGACTTATTATATTTAATGTAGTCGATATTATCAAATAAAAATATGAGTGCTACAGTTCAGCAGTGCCTATACACTAGCCGAAACTCCTGTTTTTATTTTCTCTACTTTTATTTTTCTAAATATACTTTGTCATTTCTTTTCCGTTGTTTTTTTTTACAATGTCCCAAGCGAGGATATTTCCCAAGATTCAGTTCAGACTTGGAGATCTCGAGAGAATAGGAGACTCATGAGAATATCATTTCAAGAATATCTTGACAGAAAATTACACTGAGAAATAGCCTGTAGTATTGAATGACAAGTGTTACATTAAGTTTGAGATCTCACTCGTCAAATCAAGAAAATAAAACGTACTCATAAATTATTCATGCCCAATATGATCACCTGGTTCTGTGCAATGCATCAGATCACCTGGTACTCTGCAATATATCAATCACCTGGTACTCTGCAATATATCAGATCACCTGGTACTCTGCAATACATCAGATCACCTGGACGATGTCAGGTCATGTTTGTTAGCGATCGGGACAGAGTTTAAACTAAGAAGTATATTCATTTTTGTTCCGAACGAACTAACTTTACTAATCCTTGTTTTTGAAAAACCGTACACTTGAATCTTGTGTTTGTCTGACCTATTATTCAAATGCCCATATAAAACTGTTGATGTACAACAGAACAAAAAGTTCCCAGCGGTAGCCTAAGTTCGATCAGTGTCGCAGCAAAGATTTAAAACACAAAGACGGGTACATATTCAACAAAGAATGCCCAGTGTTGATAGTTTTGAACAGACGTGGCATCCGTGCAATCATGTCAAATACCAAACACATTTTTGAATTTCTTGTACGTCCCACTGCCAACTCTAATTAGAATAAAGTTGTAGAGACTGATAGGACAGAGGTCTACATGGGATTAACAGTTGGCAATGAAAGCTAGAATGTATACAGTACAATCATATCAACAGATAGATGGTCGCTATATGATGTGATTGCAAGGATATTTTCATCAAAAGGCTCCAGTGTTGGCATTCTTTAGGTTTGTTACATTTGATTGTGATATTAGAACCATTATCATTATATTATTATTATTATATCATATTGTATTATTGTTATATTATTATATTATTATATCATATTATATTATTATTATAGTATATAAATGTTATTATATTATTTTTATATTTTTATATTATATTATTATTATATTATTATATTGTATTATATTATTATTATTATTATATTATTATTGTTGGCGTCTGTAGCTTAAGCGATAGTGAGCTCGTTCATAAACCAAGATTACCTGCTTCAAAACACGGAGTGTTGGAGGATGACCAAAGGAGATACTAGCAGGCTGTCAGTTTTCCACCACTCTTGTCTTCGCAGAATCTTGGGAATCTTTTGGCCAGTAAAAATATCCAATAACCAACTACTCCAAGACACAAGACAAGAGGCAATGAATGACATACTCAAAAGAGAAGATGGAAATGGCTCGGACATGTTATGAGAATGAGACAAGAAATGCCTGCAAGGATAGCCCCCACTTGGACACCAGAGGGAAAGAGAAAGAAAGGCAGACCACGGACAACATGGAGGCGCATGATGGAAGAGGAACTGGACACCGCATCTCTGACGTGGGCTCTGCGCTGAAGGTTGCACGGACAGGAGAGCATGGAAAGTCCTTTCTGAAGCCCCATGTGTCACTAGGCATGACGGGATTAAGTAAAGTAAGTAATTATATCATATTGTATTATTGTTATATTATTATATTATTATATCATATTATATTATTATTATAGTATATAAATGTTATTATATTATTTTTATATTTTTATATTATATTATTATATTGTATTATATTATTATTATTATTATATTATTATTGTTGGCGTCTGTAGCTTAAGCGATAGTGAGCTCGTTCATAAACCAAGATTACCTGCTTCAAAACAAGCGGACGGCAGTTTGGAATTGCTTCGTTCAAGTAGATTTTTACTAGTGGTAAAAATAGACCTCATCATTCAGAAAGCAATGGCAAACTACTATAGTCTGTCCATTAATTCGTGAGCACGTTTGAAATTGATTTTCTCGAAAACTACCTGTTGGATCTCAGTGATTTTTTGCAAGCAGCATTAGAATATCCATGACGCTAGAGAAATATTTTTTCCAGAAATTTGATGTAGTTTGAAATATTTTTCTTCAGGTTATATTAAAATCAACCTTACCGGATTGTACACAATAGTAACAGATCTACGGTACACAGACGCGTTGTTCTAAAAATACATTATGGTAACATTGAATTATCGTGAGTAAACAACAATTTCACGAACTCCGTGCACCTAACCCAGTCGACTTTGAAAGCGGAAAGCATATGACGTTATAATTGGGATACCGTTGAATAGTTATAGGTGTATCTCGCTATTTGTATGAAGCTATTGTATCATATTTGTTGGCTTATCAAAACTGACATTGATATCACATTCATAATGAATCTGAAGTGCACATTTTTAACAATTCAGAAGGTTACAGTTTTACTATACCAACACTTCGTAGGAATCTAGAGAGGTCATCTATATTGCGATATTCATAACCTGAGAAACGAACGCAACTGGCGCTTGGTCTGAATAGAGAATCCTTTTCCCGATGGATTAAACAGGACACAAAGTGCACTAATGTCAGCAAGGAAGGAAAAGAACAATTGACGACTTTGGCATAGATGTCATAAGACGGGAGCTCTTGAAAATGTTTGCAACAAATCAACTTGTTACTCTCAGGAAACTGAAATTAAAACTGCAATCAGATTGCAGCATAGACATTTTTAAAAGTACTCTATGGAAAATTGTAAGAGCCGCCGGCTTCACCTTCAGAAAAACTATAGACGGCAGGAATATTATTTGTTAAAAGCCACATTTAATTGCTGCCCGAAGTAAATACCTGAGGCAGATCCGTGAGCGGCGGAGGCAAGGCTATGATATTGTATATTTGGACGAATCCTGGGTCAATGCTCACCACACCAATGCTAAAGAATGGCAATCAGTAGACGGTGAACAGAAAGAAAAATACCAAGCAGCAAAGGCCAGCGTATTATACTAACACATGCAGGAAGCAGTGAAGAAGGTCTTGTCCATGACGCTGGACTTATTTTCCAATCAAAAGTACCGACGGTAGGGACTACCACACAGAAATGAATGGACATATTTTCAGGCACTGGATGGAGAAAGATCTACTTCAAATTCTAAACAGACCATCATGCTTGGTAATGGATAATGCATCCTATCACAACGCAGTATCAGCGGAAGACAAAGTACCAACTGTATCAAATACAAAGATCAAATTAGGACTTGGCTTACTAAGGAAAATGTCAGCTTCGATGATACATATTTGAAACCCGTGTTGTTGCACCTGGTGAGGATGACAAATAAGACAAAGGTGTTTCATATTGACAAAATCATTGCGGAATACGGCCACACGTCTTTGCGACTACCTCCATATCATGCTCACCTCAATCCGATAAAGCTTGTCTGGGCTAAAGTAAAAGGGCAAGTTGCCGAACAGAACAGGACGTTTAAAATGTGTGATGTTGAAGTTCTGACACGTGAGTCCCTCTCAATGATAGACATGCAGTTCTGGAAGAAGTGTGTTGAACATGTGCTCGAGAGGAAGACGAGTACTGGCACCGAGATGGATTACAATTTGTCCAGCCAGTAACAATTATCAACCTCATGGAATCGTCAGATTCGGGATGATACAAATCATATTTTGATTACAGACTGAGAAATAGCAACGTATACATTTCCATATCCAAATGCGTCTACCATCATACAATTTGTGGTGAAGTTAAGACACCCTGGGTCTAATGGTGACCGAAGGGGGGACTAACTGTTGCATATTGTATCCAAGTTCACGATTGCACATAAGGGCAACACACTTAATTACTTGACCTATCAAGTTAATATGGAGATACACCTATGAATATAATTGACATGGACAAATTCTAGGGATTACTGTAAAATCTAAAATTTGAGCCCCGTATTTGCAATTGTCATAAAAGATCAAAGGAATTCGCCGATGTGCAAAGTCCGTAGCATCTATGGACTACTGGTTAGCTTTATTTTAGCGTCATGGATATTCTAAGGCTGCATGCAAAAATCACTGAGATCCAACAGGTAGTTTTAGAGAAAATCAATTTCAAACGTGCTCACGAATTAATGGACAGACTATAACTTTTAAGTGGTACCTAGAAAATCAACTGTGACTTTATCTTTGCTCTCCACAATTCTCTGAAATGTTCCACATGACATGTTGTTCCCATCTGATGCATGAGCAACATACAATAGACTTTCTTTAGAAAGATGTTAACTGGACTTATTCCACTCACTCCTCGTGGAGCATGGGGCCTCAACAGTTGTTCGCCACTTTTCCCAGTCTCTGTCAATTCTCCTTATAGCTTCACAGGATAGTCCAGCATCTATCAATTCCTCAAGAAGACTGTGTATCCATATCTGTTTAGGACATCCCGTTTTCCGTGCGGGTTCTACTGCGGGTTTTCCGTAAGTCCTTGTCTATAGAAACACGAGACTGTTTTTTCCGTAGGGTATGCCTGACTCATTGCCATTTTCCTCTCTTAACCTGGGTCATGACGTGTTATTTATGTTCTGTTCTTATCCACATTTCTGTGTCTACAACTCTGTCATACCATCTCAGTCTGAGAAAGAAAAAGTACGCCCTACATTTTATTTGAAACATGATGTTGATGTTTATTGAAATACTTTATATAATTTTTTTTCATCAAAATAGATCATAGACAATAAAGAGATAAGAAAGCAATAGTAAAGGAGACGGTCTGATCAGTATGAACTTGATGACCTCTGGTTTAGTGTTCTTTCTTCTCATGACTTTGATCATCAGTTTGGGTAAGTAGAACTAGATGTATTATAAGTATAATTTGATTCTTTTTTATACGAAAAATATAAACATATCTCTCATATAAATATACATCAGACCATGACAAATGTCTAGATTAAATTCCTCAATTTTAAAAAACTAAACTTCCCGTATCGTGTACCAGGAAGTTTCATCATATTTTTGTAACTGTTTATCAGATGCAGTGTGTGTGTTCCCAAACGATCTTAGAGGAGATTGGTTGTCTTCTAAGAAAGGGAATGTGACCTTCACCTCAAGTGAACTCCTAGGTTACCACCCTTGTAAACATGCTTCCTTCTGTCCACCATCTTTACCTGATCGATGGACATGCTGGGATAGTCTTGGACATCGTTACGTTATCAGGTAAGTTGATGTTCAAAATATTTTTCTATTGTATTCCTCTCGCACAGTTATACGTTATATATGACCTGCGTGAAATTTTTCCATAACGCTCTATCCTAGGTAACTCGTTCAATCTCGTCTATGTAATTCAGTCCAACATTTCTCTCCACTCTCAGTGAAGTTTGTTTTAGGTTTCCTGTGGCGCCTTTACTTTCTTAAACCATTTGCATCCCACTTCAATGCCTGCTTTGTAATTTATTTATCATATCTTCACAGAGCATGCCCAAGATATCTCTATCTCCTCTTTTTTATAGCAATTGTTAATAGTGGTTGACATACATTTCTTTGATTTCATTACTTCTCCTGAATTTGTCCCCACTTTTCTCTAAATGTCCCCAAAGTTTTCAATATTACAACACATTTTTATTTGTTCAATAAACAATTTGTCTATATCTCTGTGACTTATTCCTCCCGCCCTCGTGGAGCATAGAGCATCAACAGGTGTTCGCCACATTTCCAGGTCTCTGACTGTGCTATGGCCTCTAAGGGTAGTCGAACACCCTTCATTTCCTCAAGAAGACTTTCTTCTCCAGGTCTGAATAGGATGTACACATTTTCAGTTTTCCTTCGGGTTCCACACAAGTACTTGTCTTGTGACACTAGATTGTGTCTTCCGTAGGGTATTCTTACTAAGAACACATGCTAAGAAAATACTCAAAATTGGTTGTTTCAGAACAGACACTTTTAGTGACAGTGGCTCTACAGGTCGCGTGTACACCTGTCTGTACCTGTACAGGTTAAACAGTGAGAAGTACCTTGTATCAAGGACCCACAGGTAAGAAGTTGTTGTTCTTACAACTTAACATTTTCTTACAATCTTCAAATGTCCATGCAACAGTAACAATTTTTTACAATCTTGAAATATAGATATATACATAACATTTCCTGACAATCTGAACAAATATTTACAAGTTGAACATCTACTAATAATCTTTAAATCTATTTTGAAAACTGACATTTTAATCCAATCTTAAATAAAAAATAAACATGAAATCAACGAAATAATATAGGAAAGTGCACCGAAATAAATGAGCTAACGTGGACAAGTGCACAGAAAAATGGATTGGAATAAAACAAAAATAAAGATAAAAGTTGCACTTTGAATTAGAATAACTATTTGTAAAATAATGTATAAGTCTTCCTCTTCTGTGCTTCGTTCTTCGACCAATTTTATTTCTAAAAGAATCACTCTTTGTGATATGTTTGATATTTGCCAAGGACGTGTATACGTTGCACATTGGTTTGGTAGGCTCCTAGACGCATAGCCTTACTACACGTTTAGGACACGTGAATTCGATTTCAGCTAAACCTCCTTAGCCGCCTCTTACGACATGTGTAGCAGGTAACAGTGGTTCTATTCTTTACACCCCAAATTTGGTCCCGGTAACCAAGTATAAACATAACTATGAATAAAATAGCTAATGTAATGAACTAATCCGCTTATAGTGACTAATGTAACTATTCTTAGACACTTGACGATTTGAACATAATTCATTTTAGTTGATAATTACATTTTATTTGTTATCTTTACCCCATGTTTAGATACAATTAATTCTTTGATTTGTTCACTTCTATTCATAACCCAGCTCTGAGAGGTTCGCCATATTTCGATTATGTCAAATCTGTCAGCAACACAGGACCTGCATTGTTTGTACCTGATCTGTGTGACCTGAAGATGAATCCAGTTCCAGCCTGGAGACACAATGTATTTATTAAGTCAGGTAATTTTTCCCATACATTTCCTTATTCTCTTTTATTCTATTCTGTTCCCAATGGAACATCGGGTTACAACTTTTCACTAACATTTATATTACTCTTTCAATTCAATGTTTCTAATGGTTATGTTTACAAGTGCATTATTTGCAGAGACACCTAGGATTGTTGACGGCGTTACAGAGTTTGTGCTTTGTGCAAGACTATTCACGTGTTGCGAACCATTTCTGCAGAGAGGGACCGAGCCATATGGGATAAAACTCGGTGCAGAATTTTCCTATATGGCTTCAATTGCATTCCTGACTCTTCTTTTTTACCCTTTCACCTCCAGGGAGGCATATGTCCACAAACAAGACATTGCAAGCTCTCATGCGCTTGGTCGGGGTTATTTAAAGCTAAGTGTTATTACAGGGTGGGCTAGCTAACTCCACGCCAAACCTCCACTTTCGCTGTCTTCTTTGCTTTCGTTCTTTACGACCAATTTCAATCACTCTTTGTGATATGTTTAATCTTTGCCAAGAACGTGTATACGTTGCACATTGATTTGGTAGGCCCCTAAACGCATAGACTTCTACAAGTTTAGAACACGTGCATCCGATTTCAGCCAAACCTCCTTAATCGCCTCTTACGACATGCGTGGCAGGTAACAGTGGTTCTATTCTGTACACCCCAAATTTGGGCCCCGGTGACCACTGGCACTTTCGCTGTAAACAGCATTCTAAAAAATACCTGATTGTCATGATTTAAACCTACAACCTTCAGAACGCCAGGAAAAAGTGGAGCGATCAGGATATTTTCCAGAGATTTATGACTTCAGTGAAATCGAGTTCCTAATCCTTTTGGGAGACGAAGATAAAACTTAGCTCCCGTGTTCAACTTAGCATATGAACTTTTTCAGTTGAAAGTCGATAAGAGGATCCTGACAAAACTGATTTAACATAGTCAGAATAAAATTTAGACCACAAAATGTTACCATTTTCAAAATGACACCGGGTATCCTTACCGTGATATAAAGTTAGTACTCTACAGCTGAGATCGTTTTGTGTAAAAACGAAAACGAAGAACACATTGTTTTTCACCAAAGTGCCATTACGAAGTCGATCAATCAATCAATAAATCAATCGATCAATCAATCTATTAATGTAAAACTCATATCCACCTGTTATCGTTCATATAAGCAATAATGAAAAACTTTTCTATAGGTCCCAGCACATGGAAAAACTAACTGATGACAGAGTTGTGTGGAAAGCCAAATTGCAAAAGGGCGCAGAGTCTTTGAGAAGAGACTTATGTATGAGCTGAACGACAAGAGAGAAAAGCGAAAACTCAGAAATTGTCACAGTAAAACACTTGTCCATTGACCGTCTGTAAAGACGAAAAGGCATATATATAAGCAAATTGTATTCTTCAAATTTGTTCGTTTATTCCAGATTTTCATTAGATAGGTTTATGTTTCACGTGTAATCGTCCATTTGTAGTGTTCCTCGAAATTCGTCATTCTTGTTGTGTTGTTTGTGATAAGGCCTTGGTCGAAACGTTGCTGTTATCGTCATGTATATGTATTTTGTAAAACTGTAGTACTTGTGTTTACGTGTTTAGCTAACTATCTTCACAGACTACATTCTGGAATCACGGTCAACGTGTCCCACTGAAATCCTTGGGAATTTCCAGCTTTCTGATCAGTGTAACTCAACTATGGATGTCTGCTCGGACAGGAAAACAATTTTGCTGAAGAACACGACATGTGCCCAAACTGGATTCCATTCAGGTAATCACAGGTAGATAGTAGCAAAGTAGAACTGTACCCCACGGTAACTATCATGCTTCAGCTCAGTTGAGAAATCGGAATTTCCCGTTAATTTATCCAGACATGTATTATGTTTGATAGAACCCTGGAGTAGCGTATGACGAATATATTAGAACACGGTCTCCCATTCGGGTAATGAGATTTTTCTCTCTGGTAAGAACAATGAGATTTTTCTGTCGGGGGAATAAAGAAAAACCATTTGCATGAACAGTTTCAAGGTGACTGTAGTAGTCAAGCGACCATTAAATTCCTCAAGCTGATGTCCCTACTGTCATACACCGTCTTAAAAGCGGTAACCCATACAGTACACACATTTTTTTGTTTAATTTTCCAAGTCTTACGAGTCCATTGTTATTTATTGATGAAATGTGTTAATAATACTGATATTCCTTAGTGTTAAATTTATCTTGACAAATAATATAACATCGTTTCGAAAGTAATATTGTTTCAAATTGAATTCTACTTTATCTAACAATACTGAAATGCAATGTCACGTGACCAGAGTGGTTTAATTTTCTGGATTTTCACTTGAGTTTAATGTTCTTTTGACCACATGTGGACATCCTCACACAACGATGTGTTCAATATTCTGCTATAACGGGAATTCATGTGCATTTGTAGAATTCATGTAACTTACAATTTCTAACATTTCTTACCTTATCTGTGTCTGTGTTATATATAAATTGTTAACGTTTATAATATCGTGTCCACCTTTTCTTTTGTTTCAGAGAATGGGGAACTATCCTGCTTATACAGTCTAGCTACAGATAGGGCAACATTTGTCACACTTTACAACCACGATGAGAACGTTAATGAAAACACAACTTTCATATTTATATGTTTGGTAAACATTATTTGTTTACATTTTTCTATGTTACCTGTAGTTCTGTTGCTTGTTTAAGTTGATTATTATCTATCTTAGTGACTCGTGGAATATATCTTAGTGACTCTGTGGAATATAGTCTTAGTGACTTGTGGAATATATCTTACTCTGTGGAATATATCTAGTGACTCTGTGGAATATATCAGTGAGGAAGGCTCTCTGATCCAAATGTACCGGTTCCTCCTCGAATACCGTTCGAATATTTTCCAGATCCCTGATCTCAGTGTAGGTAAGATGGAGTTCCTAGTCCTATCGGAGACGGACGATTAAAAAGTAGGTTCCGTGTTCAGTTGTACGTAAAGAACCATTGAAAGTTCACAATCGAGAAGAGCAGGCTGGAAAGCCGTGCCGAGCAAAATTCATTAGAAGATTAAAAATAAATATTCCAACAAAATATTTGTGTACTTCTTAAAATTGCATCGGGATCATCGCCGCTGCTGCGGAGTTTGTCACTGCCACTGAGAACGTCCGAGGTAAGAAAGAGATCGAGCACACATGGTTTACCGAAGTTCATTTATTCCAACTCTGCTATCAGTACAAACATGCCTGACTCAAGACACAGAAAGAAAGTTACAACATGTGATGAGATGTCTACAACTGTCAACGTTACAATGAGAGATAAGTGAGAAACGATTATCAGAAGCATCGTTTACATACCATGCATACAGTTACATCGAGAAGCAAAGAATCAGTGGTTCGCTCTAATGAGAATGAACCATTTACTACCATCACGTGCCTAAATCGCCTTAGGCGCAGAGTCACGAGGCAGCCAAGAACACGATGGATAGATACATCTCGAGTCCTGCGAAGATGGACTGACACTCAGGCAACACACCTGGACAAGATAGAAACTACTCCCCACGTCCTTCACGAAGGGGAAGATAAGTTTAATGATGATGATTGTTCTATCAATTCTATCTAGCAAAGCGATCACATAAGAAAAACAATATCAAGACATTAACTATAAACAGTCTCAGTCTGTGATGAAGTGATCAAATCGTTTACATTGCGATGTGAATATCGTGAGTTTGAATCTGATCATGTCTTTCGTTTCATGAGCGCACTTTATTCAGAAGATCCCTAGGTTTGTTGCTGGAGCTGCTAGGTTTGTGTTTATATAATGCTCTTGTCACGTTGAGTGCAATGCTTTTGTCACGTTGAGTGCAATGCTTTTGTCACGTTGAGTGCAATGCTTTTGTCACGTTGAGTGCAATGTGTTTGTCACCTTTAATGTTTGTTTCTGAAGAAAGGGACATAACATTATGGGAAAAAACCAGTGCAATGAAGAAGTTCCTTCGACTTTAAACTTTCTTTAATTAGCTCATTCATCCTTCTCATCCGATATACTGGCTAGTGGTATTTATTTTAAGTGACGAAACCAGTAACTGCCTGATCAGTTTATGTTGAAATATAGATAGATGTAAGTATAAATAAATAACAATTATGTAAAGGTATTCTTGTATTATATAAAATTCATTTGTGTTAGTTCTTTAATGGAATACATTGTGATGTATAATGTTCTTTAATCACTGTAATCCGCCTGCCCGTGTTCGTAGCGTTGACTCGGTGACTATCCCTGGTGTGGTTAATTCCACTGATGGCAGAAAGCCACAGATTCCCAGATTTACGGTGTTCGTAGCACCGAACCAGTACGATGTCCAGGCACGAGCGAAGGCTGAAAGCTTGCTTCGGATCGGGAAATTATTTTAAAATCACGTAATGCCGTCTGCCCAGCGTGTTCGTAGCGCGTTGACGACCGGTGAAGCCTGTGAGTGCGGTTCAATTCGCGTGCTGGCAGAAAAGTAACAGGTTTCCAGATTTGGGTGTTCGTGGCACCGAACCGAAGGGTTACTAGTCCTGTCACGAACCGAAGGTTACTTATGTCCTGTCACCGAACCGAAGGGTTACTATGTCCCTGTCACCAGAAACAGAAGGTTATATGTCTGCACCGAACCGAAGGGTACTATGTCCCTGTCACCGAAGCCGAAGGGTTATATGTCTGTCACCGAACCGAAGGATTCGATGTCCTGTCACGAACGAAGGGTTACGATGTCCCTGTCACCGAACCGAAGGAGTTACGATGTCCTGTCACCGAACCGAAGGTTACGATGTTCCTGTCACCGAGCCGAAGACTAAAAGTTCAGTACGTCTGGATCGAAAAATCACAGTAATTCTTCTTCTCTCAACTCCCTTGAAGCATGCTGCATCAACAAATTTCTCTTAACCAGATCTGTCTTGAGCAAACCAGCTAAGTTCATTCCAGGTCCTTTCCGCCTGTTCTCTTTGCCTACAGTTCGTCTCCATGTCTCTCTAGGTCTTCTGTACTCTCATGCCCCCCGGATGTCATTTAAAGCCACATGTTGGTGTCTTGTCTTCTGTATTCTCAATCTGTGTCTCAACCACTTCCATCTTTTTTTTTCAAATATGATGAGACTGCAGTGAAACTATTTGATTGAGCAAAACACTGAATCGCAAAGTTGGACTGTGTTTACAAATTACAAAAACAATGACAAAATACAGCAACGTTTCGACCAACAAGGACTTTATCAAGCAAACGAACAACAGGAGATGCAAATTAAAAAAAAAATGGACGTAAATTCAAGCGTTACTTTAGTTCTCGTTTATATTGTTGATACTATTTGCGTCAGGTGATCTCATATTGAGTATTTCTGTCACTGCAATTGAGAATCCATCTGAGTTATCTTTCTCAAAGTCTTTACGATGACTGTCTGATTGATACTAGTGTTCCATTATCTGATTCATAATCACTTATACATTTAAATATATATTTTTCTTGATTTTGCTGTATTTTCTACTTAAATGTTAGACAATTATCCAGACTAATGGCTTGATACAAATACATCAAAGTACACACAATGCTCAAATCTAACATCAACAAGCACACAATGAATTATTAATATGAGCGTTAACTGTAATATGATAAAATTTATTAAACAACAAAATATTCATTCAATAAAAATGTGTTAAGATTACATATTGAATCTTTTCTGACCTTCATTGACTAAATTGCTCAAGCTACTTTCTCCAACAAAAATATATAAAATGGTAACGTCAGTAGAACAATACTACTACTTACTACTACTTCTACTGCAACTACTATTACCATTATTACTATTACTATTACTCACTATACCTTATTACTACTACTTACACTACTACTACATTACTAACACACTACCATTACTTCAACTACCACTACCATACTCAACTCACCACTTACTTCAACTACACTACCACTTACTTCAACTACACTATTACTTCAACTACACTACCATTACTTCAACTACCACTACCACTACTTCAACTACTACTACGATTACTACTATTACACATAATACTATCACGTATGTTTTCTTGCATTTTCAGATCTCTGTCGTAAGTATGGAATTTACTGTCTCTACATGGTCTGTGTGGTATCCAGCCTATTTTTCCGGACAATCTGCATAATTGTACATACATTTTTAGATAGAACGGGAGGGGGAGGGCTGAGGATAGCGAAGTTGATAGCACGCTACGCTAATGACAATGTGGTGTGGAAATGTTGTAGTTCGAGGCCAGTTCATGCCAAAAATATATATGGTGGATTGTGACGAAAGCAAAGTTTTGCAAGGAACTTGCTACTACTTGATTGGAGCTCCCTTATCCTGAAATAAAAACAATCTATGGAAAAGAAACGGCAGGCTTACAGCATAACTACCTTGTAGAGCACTCTTGAATGTGTAGGAGCAAAGAAAACATATGAGAAATATATGAGACAAGAAGCCGACGGTAGTGGGCCGAACTGTTACAAGATACACCAGTTTCCTTTGTTACATATAGCAATGCTAAACTTCTCCATCGTGGAACATGCTGGTGATGATGGCAGAAAAATAAGAAGGGAAAGAAAAACAAAGACGATGATGTAGATGTAGATGTAACTATCGTAAAGAAAATGAGAATCTATAATTGTGATGTAGATAATTATAAAATATATGATAACAACAAGACGATGATAAATGAATGATGAGTAAGATAATAGTGCTGATCATGATGAGACTTTTGCTAGTTGTGTTGTTGATAGTGATGAAGTTGTTGCTAGTTGTGTTGTTGATCGTGATGAAGTTGTTGCTAGGTGTGTTGATCTGATGTGGCAGTGATCGATAGTTGGTGCTTGTTGTAATGAAAATCTGTATGAGGTTACTGCTAGTTGAAATGATGCTGCTAAGCAGTTTAATTACGGAAATTGTGTTGAAAATAACAGGGGTTGAGATAATCAAAAGTGTTGGTGACGTTTGGTGATGAAGATCAGGAGGATGCTGGGGCCATGATGATAATGGGAGTGATGATGATGTACTAGGGACTATAATGATTATGTTATGGTAATTATGTGAGTGGCTCAAAACTAAAGAAGAAAAATCACCATCACATATGGAGTCACAGGAGAACGCAGAGGGCAGAGAGTACATCCTTTGTATCAGCTCCAGTCTCCAGTTTCCCCTGCAGGAACTGTGGCATGGATCGCCAATCCAGAATAGGCCATTACAGACACAAGGAAAAGTTGTGATTCAGCACAGAACAAACTAAGTGACACAAAAGCTATTGTCTCCTGAGACAAAGAGGCCAATGATGATTACGATGATGATAGTGGGTGTGATGATACTGAAGATATGAATGTAGTGATGATATTGACGATGATAATGTGGTGACAATGATGATGGTGATGAAGCAATGGCAAAAATGATGATGATGATAATAATGGCAATGATGATCCTAATACCTGATGCTAATGATATCAGCAGTAGCGTAGTAGATGTTAATTTCTTTCAAATGTATTATCTCACAATGATGTTAGTCTCACATTTATCAATCAAAAAGTACCTCATCACGAGATACACTAAGTTGTATTTCCTTGTTTACAAGCCTTCTCCTGCAACTTCTCCTCATCTTTACTTGGCACCTGGCTCAGCAGCAGGAAGGGCCATATTGTCATCTCTAGGGAGATTCTTTCGGGGTTCAAACCCTATGGAGAGAACTGCTCGACTTGTTCGTCCCTGTCATCTGATTTTGAATGCTATATTCGGTTAGGAAACCGATATTTAATCAGGTAAGTGAAGATATTGTTGTCATGTATATGGTTGCGGGGGATGTGGTTGATGTGGTTATGGTTGGAGTGGATATAGTTGGGTGGATGATGTTGGGGTTTATGTGGCTGGGGTGTATGTGGTTAGGGTGGATGTGGATGAGGTGGTTGTGGTTGGGATTATGTGGTTGATGTGAATGAGTTTGGGTAAACAAAACATCATGATAATTAAAGGTACAAACATGCCCGCGTGATCAGCGTGTTCGTAGCGCGTTGGACTGTGGGTGACAAGCTCTCTGTGTGTGCGGGTTGAATTCCGCGGGCTGGCAGAAAAGTCACAGGTTCCCCAGATTCACGGTGCTCGTGGCACCGAACCGAAGAGTTACGATGTCCATGTCACCGAGCCGAAGAGCTGACTGCTCAAGTGCTTCTGGATCGGGAAAAAAAAGGTACAAACATAACCGTTTACTATATCTATAATAAAATGCAATTTTCAGTAGCCTTTTCCCACCTTAGGCAACGAAGTGCTTGTTACTTCCCATTTCTAGAGACTAATATGCAGGAGTTAGGATGGTTATTTCCTCTTCTCACGTGTGGAACATTGAATATGGATTTGAACCGACAACCCTCTTGTGTCCAAGTTGATAGGAGAACGCTTGCACTTAATAAAAATGTCTTTACTGACTGTAATATCGCTTTTTGGGGCGGTGTAGGACAGGAAGGACATGCGCCTGTGGAATTTAGTTAATGCATGGCTAGTACAATCGCTGCGAAACGTTTCAGGTAAGGACTTTTCTTTATGCCCCAAACTGAAAAAGGGTTGGCTTACGGGATTGAACCGTGTCTCCTGAATGGGAGCCCCATTCTTATCTATTCTGCAGGACACTACGCTGTACCCTATCCATTATCTTCTAATCTTCTTACTTAAAAACAGCAGCTAAAATCTTTCTTTTCTAGGCTTAGCTAAAACTTGTTTACATTTGACAGAACAGCAAGAAATGAGATAGCAGGAGATTCGGTTCGTATATATATGTGTCTAGACTTCTCAATCGAGACCAGATCCAAGTTCATCTATTACCAAGTTCACAAATGTAAGTTTATAGTTATACAGTATTATGTTTGTAGTTATTGATGCTACAGTGCGTTAGGTATCTAGATAAAAAGATAATAATTGGTTTTAAGAACAACAGGAGGAGCATCGGAGCCAATGAATATGATCAGTGATTAGATAGTAAACAAGTATTGGGGGCTTCCGAACAATTTTCTTTACCAAACACAGGAGTCAAACCACAAACTTGCATTGCTTTCATAAGAACGCTCGTTTGAAGGATTAGGCAATATGGTCAATAAATAGACAGTGTTCAAGTATTAAGGGCTTTCAGGGAAAAAAAAATTACCCAACACAGGATTCGAACCCTCAAACCCTTATTTCTTACGACACCCATTGCCTAGCCCAGCAATACGAGCGTTTTTACGAACACAACCAACAAGCTACTTAACAAAATAGCTTTACTGGGAGTTCTGTCACAAAAACTTCGTTTTGCTAGACACAGAATAATCAGGTCCGGTTCGATCGAACAATGTTTGTACCAACACATACGATAAGCTTATTGTTCTTATATATATTTGAGATGAGACAATATCACACATGTATTTACATATAACAAAACATGCATACATCAGTCATAGTAGATTCAAGTATATTGTTAGATGAGAAACTAGAGCTGCAAAGTTCGTGCTTTGTGCAATACTCTCGACAGATTGCGAGACATTTCTGCAGAAAGGGAACGAGTCATATAGAGTACAACCCAGTGCAGTGTAGTCAGTCCTTCGGCTTTAGAGACTTTAGAATGAAAAGAGGTTTGCAGAAATAGGACCTACTAGAATCCCAACGGAAATAAAATCGTTGATCTAAGGACTCATTAAACATGAGGATGGAGTAGCCTGGAGAACTGATTAGATATATAAATTCTTTCATAAGGGTATGTTGAAATGGGAGTAAAGTTCATGCTTTACGAATAAGTATTTATAAAACATTATTACAGCTGCTCTAAAATATTATGTTTCTCTATTCAACAACCGTCTGCACCGTATTCCCTCAATTGCAGCCAAAGATATCTACCTAGACGACTATCTCAAAGTACTCAACGCAGCACAAGCTGTAGAATCTCTGGATGATGTCTGTGACAACAGCAGCAACTATGACCCAGCATTGCACAATGTTCTTCTGAAATCTGGTACACTTTTAAACAGCACAGATCTCACAATAGTTTCATATGTGTTATACTAAGTTGATTATGAATATAGGAAGACGTACACAGTACAACATGTAGATATGTAAATGAATATGTCTTTCGTCGCCTCTGTTATCTCTGAGGTCCACCTTTTACGGGGCTGACTTTTTGCTTTATATCCGTTAATGTAATTGCTCTTTGAGGCGCACTATCTGTTGACAATCTGTTTATGTGGCCAAACCATTCAATTTGTTGTTTCTTGTAGGTTCAGTACTGATCATGTACCCACTTTTTTCCAGATGTCTTCATTTCTCAATCGGTCTCTTCTTGTTACCCCCAGAATTCTGCGTTGGCATTTAATCTCTGTCGTGACTAGTTTTCTTCTACCATTTGATGTGAGCCTCCAGATGTGGCACTGATAGCATAATGTGGGGGAAAAGACAGTTCTGAACATTGCTCATTTTGTATTCATAGTGACGTGTTTGCATTTTTAAATTGGCGCCATCTGTCCTAACATTTGATTTGCTTGAATGATGGGTAAGGGAATGAATAAATGAACAAGTAAAAAGAAAGATAGATAGATGGATGAATTGATGAATGGATGGATTGATGAATGGATGGATAGATGAATGAGGACTGGATGTTCTAGTTGATTGAGCGATTTATGATGAAGAACTATATGTACTATTACCAGACCACCTTGACTCGAGTGTTACAAAATGTCCAAATGATCTTCACTCTGTTTACAACACAACACATGATGGATGTGATTACACACTTAGCACCTGTGATGACGAGAATAAAATACATCAATCAAGTTCTACCTGCAAGTCTGCAGCACCATCTACAGGTAAGCAAGACCTTTCATAAGTTGCGATAAGTGTTCTCTAAAACATTCCCTCCCCTATCTACACCTGCGCGTTCAAAGCACAAACGCAGTAATAATTAACACAATAGCAACTACACAGCCATCATCATCCACCAGGTGCCGTGCCGGCTGGCGTAGATGATCATAATTCTCCACATATCTGCCATTGATATTTGATACCATCTTAGATGTTGATCTTCTTTCGTGCCATTCCGCTCCAAGTCAGGCTGTCTAAAATTTTCTCTCTCTGTCTTTCTTTGTCTTATCCTCACTCGATTTTACCTGTTGTCACAATCTGTTCTAACTGTACGGTAACACGCTTTAAATTACTTGCATGTTACAGTAATTAACACTACAATACATTATATATATATATATATATATATATATATATATATATATATATATATATATATATATATATTCCTCGCGCGTCATATGTTACATAGTGCCTGCAAGTAATTTCTCCATACAGCTCTGTCCTGAACAACTCGCTCAATCTCTTCCATGAAATTGAGACCTATATTTCAGCTCTCTCACAGCAAAGTTCATTTCAGAGTTTCTCTATGGTGTCCTCTCTTTCCTTAACCCTCCGTGGATGGTGATGTGTTTTGGTCAAATATAAAAACCACTGTTATAGTTAATAATATGAACTGAACTATAAAATAATGATGTCAAAAGCAAGAAGACGATATTGCAACTTATATGTCCATACTAAGATTCTAATGCATAATCAATCAACTATAATCAGAATCTGGACCAGTCTAAATCTGATCTACACGGTTGCCAATCTGACCTAGCACACTATTTCTTTTGAGGGTGTTTGTTGAACAAGTGGAGCGCCTTTTCCGAATTTATTAGAGCTCGATCTCCCATTCGGGAGATCGGGATTCAATCCCCGGTAATGTCAGGAACGTTTTTTTTTGTCGGGTACATACAGAAAATTATCCTAACCTGAACAGTTGTGTGGCGACTGCACTAGCCATGCGGCTATTAAATTCTACAGGTTCATGTCCATCATGTTCTACACCGCCCTAGAAAGCGGTATTACAGACAGCAACGGTAGTTCAGCAAACTTTGTTTGTCTCAAACACTAAACTCTAAAAATAAGAAACGTTGTGATGGAAAGAAATTATTTCTTGAACACATGTTCCAATTTTGTATGACAACCACGCAAAAGAAGATAAACGCGAGGAACCACGATGAACCACGATGACAAGACGCGATAAATGACTTTAATATAAAAGCACAAGAGACTGGATATTCATAAATAATAATAAATGAAGAATAAGGATTGGGGAAGGGGGAAGGAGAGATAGACAGTGCACTCTGTGTGAAGAACTATAATTTCATAGTTGAATCCTAAATTTTACTTACATTGTTTCCTTCTATATTCCAATTATTGTATTTGTTGTTTATCTTCAGACGATGGCCGTTATAGCTGCATCTTTAGCATCAGAAGTGGAGACACAACTTTTCTAACTGTTTTAAAGAGCGATGACAGCCAGGGAAACACCTCTGCCAGCTCCTTTCGCTGCATTGTAAGTCACAGATACATACTCAATCTGAATAGTATATTAACACCAGAAAACTAAGAAACTCTTCATAAACATCTGAATCGAGTTAATATAAAGGTGATGAATATAATATGATAGTACGCAATGAAAGAACAGAAATAGTTGGGATAGGCAGGCAGGCAGAAACGATTTCAATAGATTTTTTTTAAAACAGGCAACGCACAAAAATATGTATTGAGGTCACGCAAAAATCGGACAAGACTTCTTCAGCGATCTCTGGTCATGCGCTGAATTTACTGTGGATAACAACTGGGCAGTCAGCTTCGGGTCTGTCAGGTTTCGAATCCGGACCGCGCCGTTCTGTTCACTAGTTTTTTCCAGAGATCCCTAGGATTGCTGCTGGAGCTACGGAGTTCGTGCTTTGTGCGATACTCTCGGTAGATGGCGTGCCATTTCTGCTGAGAGGGACCGAGCCATATGGGGTAAAACCCGGTGCAATAAAGTCAATCCTTCGGCTTTTAAATCATTTTTCTTAACATCCACTGGAGAATAATATTCACATAACACTATTGACTTTTGTCGACATGCAATCCAATCGTCGTTAGATAATGACGCGTCTAAGAACAATAAACAGTTTAGTAAATACCACAAGAGATCATCATCATCATCAAGTAGCTTGTCCCTTCTGCGACTTGGCTCACATGACCTGAAAAACTCTGTTCTGTGCAAGTTGGCCGGCGTCAGAAGCAGTCATTCTCTGATCGTCAGTGACATCCTGCACCCATTGTCTTCTAGGTCTTTCATTCTTCTTCCACGTACCATGAATGAATGTATGTTACTGTGTTTGTTTTGTTAGATGATTGTATTATACCTGTTGCCTTATATAATTTAATGGCAGAAATGGTAAAACATATTTGCAATGAAAGGGATGCAACCGGATATAAATGTTTTAAAAAGGCAAAAGTTATCGATGTAGCATAATTGAAAACATTGTTTGTTTCGTAGTTATATGGGGGATGTAACAAGACATGGATCTTTAAAAATAAGGACGAGCCTGTTTTGGTTATATTTAGGCGCGTAGGTACAAAAACGTGAAAACTAAGAATCGACTCCTTTCGGAGAATCTAAGATTATTGATTTAATGATTGATAGCACTATCATCATTGCACTTCGGTGAGTAATCATGTGTGATCCGATCTCTTTCTTACACAAGAAGATATCAGGTGCAGCGCACGAACTATGCAGCACCGGCGAAGGTTCCCAAAGTAATTAAGAAGAGAATGAAAATATACTTTCTAGGAGCTTTATAATGTAATATTTATAAATAATTTTACGCAGGCAGCGGGTTTCCTGCCTGCTGTTATCGATTTTGAGCTATCTAGGGTTCTTTAACATGCTGCAATTTAACACAGGACCTATGTTTTATCGTTCGACTCCGATAGGACTAGGAACTCGATTTCAAAGTATATGGCACAAACGGTTCTTTTGATGATTCGATGTATTTTTGAGAAGTGTGCAGTGAATAATTCTATGATAGCATGACACTATTGAAGGTGCCATAGCATGACACTATTGAAGACGCCATAGCATGACACTATTGAAGGCGCCATAGCATGACACTATTGAAGGCGCCATAGCATGACACTATTGAAGGCGCCATAGCATGACACTATTGAAGGCGCCATAGCATGACACTATTGAAGACGCCATAGCATAACACTATTGAAGGCGCCATAGCATGACACTATTGAAGGCGCCATAGCATGACACTATTGAAGGCGCCATAGCATGACACTATTGAAGGCGCCATAGCATGACACTATTGAAGGCGCCATAGCATGACACTATTGAAGGCGCCATAGCATGACACTATTGAAGACGCCATAGCATAACACTATTGAAGGCGCCATAGCATGACACTATTGAAGGCGCCATAGCATGACACTATTGAAGGCGCCATGCTGACACTATGAAGGCGCCATAGCATGACACTATTGAAGGCGCCATAGCATGACACTATTGAAGGCGCCATAGCATGACACTATTGAAGGCGCCATAGCATGACACTATTGAAGGCGCCATAGCATGACACTATTGAAGGCGCCATAGCATGACACTATTGAAGGCGCCATAGCATGACACTATTGAAGTCGCCATAGCATGACACTATTGAAGACGCCATAGCATGACACTATTGAAGGCGTCATAGCATGACACTATTGAAGGCGCCATAGCATGACACTATTGAAGGCGCCATAGCATGACACTATTGAAGGCGCCATAGCATGACACTATTGAAGACGCCATAGCATGACACTATTGAAGGCGCCACAGCATGACACTATTGAAGGCGCCATGGAAACGAACACAGGTTACAAAAGAATTTTATAATAATACCTCTCGTATCGTTATACGTTACATAGGGCCTGCAAGCAATTTCTCCATATCGCTCTTTACTGTGCAACTCGCTCAATCTCCTACATTGATCTGAGACCGATATTTCATGCCTCTCTCAGCAAAGTTCATTTCAGGGTCCCCCTTGGTCGTCCTCTCTTTCTTTAACATTTTGCATCCCACTACAATACTTTCTTTGGTGTTCAGAAAAGAGTTTTACATTAGACAAAAAATTAAACTTTAAACATAAAACAAGTAATAACCATCGTTTCATCCATTGAAATAAGTTTATTTAAATCATGTATTCAACCTTCTTTGAACTAGAGTCAAGTTTTATAAATGAATGATTTCCCTTTGCGCCCCTTAAGTAAACTATATTGTATACACTATATATTGTAAATACAGCTTGATATTAAAGGGGGAGTTGGCTATCAAAGAGCATAACATAACGACAAATTACATATTTCGGACACATCAAACGACGCGAGTTCCTAGAGAAGATCATTGTGGAGGGGAATAGTGAGGGAAAAAAATGAGAGGAAGATCTAGAAGACGATGGGTGCAAGATGTCATTGACGATCTGAGAATGACTGCTACTGACGCCGTCTAACTTGCACAGAACGGAGAGTTTTTTTCAGGACTGATGTCATGAGAGCCAAGTTCCGGAAGGGACAAGCTACTTAATAATGATTATATATTGAAAAACAGAGTAACATTTTTTCGATTATTTTATTAGAAGATAATACAAATATTGATGTATTGCTCACAGGAGGATTGAAAAATTATATGTGATTAAAAACTGAATATAATATTATTAGTGAGTTGTTACATAAAGACAATAGACCAACACATTCTTGCATAACCAAAGAGACTGTTCTTTACTGTGAAAACGCCGTGTCTCGTCCTAAAGAGACTGAATTCAACATCGGACAAACAAGCGCAACCTTGTTATGATTACCTTGCAGTTGGGATGGACTGGACTACTCTAAAGACCATTACCATGCAGTAGTTGGAAGGAACTGGACTACCTCATGGACTATTACCTTGCAGTTGGGATGGACTGGATCACTTCACAGACTATTACCCTGCAGTTGGGAGGGACAGGACTACCTCACAGACTATTACCTTGCAGTTGGGAGGAACAAGACTACCTCACAGACTATTACCTTGCAGTTGGGAGGAACAGGACTACCTCACAGACTATTACCCTGCAGTTGGGAGGGACTGGACTACCTCACAGACTATTACTATTACCCTGCAGTTGGGATGGACAGGACTACCTCACAGACCATTACCTTGCAGTTGGGAGGGACAGGACTACCTCACAGACTATTACCCTGCAGTTGGGAGGGACAGGACTACCTCACAGACTATTACCTTGCAGTTGGGAGGAACAGGACTACCTCACAGAATATTACCACTGCAGTTGGGAAGGAACTGGACTACCTCACGACTATTCCCTTGCAGTTTGGAATGGACGGACTACCTACAGACTATTACCCTGCAGTTGTGGATGGACAGGACTACCTCACAGACCACTACCTTGCAGTTGTTATGGGCTCTAGTACCTCCGTAAATCATGGGGTACCTGATATGAATGAAAAGCATACTATGCGTGAATTCCAATAACACTGCGGAAACTAGTACTCCAGTGCAATATTGAACCTTATTGAAATAAAGCGAGAAGTGAGACAAGGATGCATTCTGTCACCAAGCCTATTTAACATCTACACAGAGAAAATCTTCAAACAACTAGAGGGAATGCCAGGACTCAAGATCAATGGGAAAATAATAAACAACTTAAAATATGCAGATGACACAGTATTGGTAGCAGAAAGTGAACAAGAGTTACAGAACAAGTGACCAATTGGACAAAACTAGCAAGGAATATGGATTAGACATTAACATACAGAAAACAAATACTATGGTAATCAACAAGGAAATGGAGAAACCTAAAATGAATATAAAAATACATGGAGAATTACTACATCAAGTAAAAGTTTATATCTCGGTCAGATGATGCAGATGATGGCAGATGTATAACAGAAATTAAAAGAGAATAGAAATGACCAGGTATAATTTCAATAGTATGTGAAGGTTACTGACATCCAAACAAATTACAAACAGGCTAAAATGAGAATGATCAAATGCTATAAATTATCATATATTAATGTATGGCTCGAAACATGGACAATGAACAACAGTTAGAAGACAGAATTGATGAATTTGAATGAATAGAAGATATATATGACAAAAAAAATTATGGCAGAGTTTATGACAGAGATAAGACAAATAAAAAGTTTTAGGAAAAATAGAATAGTAAATGAATGATAAGTAAATTATATTAAATATAAGTAAATTGTATATTAAGTATATTAAGAATTGTAATTAGTATATAAGAATTGTATATAAGTATATTAATAAAGGTAATAATATAAAGAAATTGTAATAAATATTGAAATTGTATATTAAGTATATTATAATTGTATATTAAGTATATAAGAAACTTGAATATTAAGTAGATTTAAGAAATTGTATATTAAGTATAACTTTAAGTAAATTGTATATTAAGTATATTAAGTAAATTGTATATTAAGTATTATTAAGTAAATTTGATATAAGTGCATATTAAGAAATTGTAATTAGATATTAAGTAAATTGTATATTAGTATATTAAGTAATTGTATATTAAGTATTTATAAATTGTATATTAAGTATATTAAAATGTATATTAGTATATTAAGTAAATTGTATATTAAGTATATTAATAAATTGTATATTAAGTATATTAAAATTGTATATTAAGTATATTAAGTAAATTGTATATTAAATATTAAAATTGTATATTAAGATATTAAAATTGTATATTAATATTAAATTGTATATAATATTAATAAATTGTATATTAAGATATTAAGTAAATTGTATATTAAGATATTAATAAATTTAATTAAGATATTATAAATTGTATATTAATATTAATAAATTGATATTAAGATATTAAAATTGTATATTAAGTATATTAAAATTGTATATTAAGTATATTAAGTAATTGTATATTAAGTATATTAAGTAAATTGTATATTAAGTATATTAAGAAATTTATATTAATATATTAAGTAAATTGTATATTAATATTAAGTAAATTGTATATTAAGTATTAATAAATTGTATATTAATATTAAGTATATTAAGTATATTAAGTATATACAAAGATAAAGTATTTTGGGCAATAAAAAGACAGACATCATGATAAAATCTTACTAGAGGGAAAGTTGAGGGGAAGAACAAGAGAGGACCGAGAGATAAGTGGGAGGAAACTTTAAGAAATGGACAGCTTACAGTCTGGCAGAGTGCAACACCAAGACGAAAGACAGAGGATGCTGGAGATTCAATGCAGCCAACCTTCGATGTGGAGACGGCAGCTGATGATGATGAGAAATTTATGAAAATGTGTTTTCTCGATATATATATATATATATATATATACATTTATACCATTATACGTTAGCATAAATCTGCAAGTAATTTCTCCATACCGCTCTGTCCTGTGCAACTCGCTCAATCTCTTCCATGGAACTGTGTCCGATATTTTACCCCTCTCTCAGCAAAGATCGTTTCAGGTTTCACTAGGCGTCTTCTCTTTCTTGAACTTTTGTCTCCCATTTCAATATCTGCTTTGTATTCTTTAATCATTTCTTCTCAAGGTGTGCCTAACATATCTCCATCTTTTATGACAGATGTTACTCTAGTTGACTAGATATTTCTTTGATGTTTGCTCATATCATCCATCAAATTACGTTTTCTCAATGTGAATATACGCTGAATTCTTATTGAAATCCACATTTCGAAGTTTGCAATTGATAATATTTACTGCATAGTATTTTATTATTAAACAGGCATTCCAGGTGGTTGGCTCCACTCTCAGGTTGACACAAACTTTAAGTGGTTGTCATGCTGGTCAAAATGCTACTTATGTGATAAGTGGTTTATCTTTTTCTTTTGAATATATTGGTAAGTTGATGAGGCTGTCTCTTATTCTCTTCAGCATTAGTATGACATAACATTTTTAGATTTCTCATTCTTCTCTCTCTCTCTCTCTCTCTCTTTCTTTCTTTCTTTTTTTATCTCTTTTTTTCTTGGTCCTCCCTTTCTTGATCTCTTCGCTTTCTTTTTCTCTCCCTTTCTTTCTCTCTCTTCTCTCTTTTCTCTCTCTTCTCTTTCTCTTCCTTTCACTTTCAATCTTTCTCTCCTCTCTCTTTCTCTTTATTTTTCTTCTTCTTCTCTCTCTCTCTTTCTCGTTCTCTCTCTTTCATTTTCTCTCTCGTTCTCTCTCTCCCTCTTTCTCTCCATTTTTCTTTCTCTATATCCTATTTCTTTCTTCCCTTTATCTCTATTTTCTCTCTTTCTCTCTCTCTCTCTCTTTTCTATCTTGTTCTATCTCACTTTTTCTCTCTGAATCGGTTTCATACGTCACATGTAAACTATACGATAGGTTACTTATAATCAAGCTGCACGTTAGTCGGAGTTTCTCGAAGATTTCTCGAAACTGTGAGTAAATTTAAGTACAATATTTTGATTTCAGAATTTATCTGAAATGAAAATCGTGGCACATCCTTTACAGGACTTAGCCATCAACCACAGTAAATGAGTTGTTGATTTTCTAGGCACCACATATACGTTCGTTACTTTCTGAACGGTGAGGTCTATTTTTACCTTTCATAAAATTCCCACGGAAACGAATTTGCTTTCAAACTGCCTGTTGCTGAGTTTGAACCAGGTGCGCTTGGGTTTGTGATTAAGCTCACTACCGCTTAAGCTACAGACGTACTTTATCTAGAGAAGTAATATACAATTTTAAAATGTTATCTCTTGTCACGGCACCATTCTACCACTTAAATATTGTCCACATGTGTGTGTATGTGTATGTCTATGTGTTATATATATATATATTGATTGATTGATTGATTGATTGATTGATAGGATCATCATCATTGCACTTCGGTGAGTAACCATGTGTGCTCCTATCTCGTCACAGGAATATCGCAGCTGCAGTGCAAGAACTCCGTAGCACCGGCGAGGGTCCATGATGTAATTTAGGAGACGGTGAAGATATTTTCGTAGGAATTTTATTTTTAATCTTTTCTAATTAATTTTGCACGGGCAGCAGCTTTCCAGCCAGCCCTTCCCGATTTTGAACTGCCACGAGTTCTTTTACCTGCTCAAACTGAACAAAGTAGGGAATTTACCTGACACGTTAGTTCTTGTCGTCCGTCTCCGAGGGATTGGCTCATGCCCTCTTCCCAGCACTGGACCCTGAGGGTCCTGAAAACCTCGTGGTCGAGGAAAATTCAGCATTGCGGAGCTGCCCGACGATCTACACACTATGCTACAGAGCCCCAAAAGAAGGGATGCCTTGAGCTGCTCTATCTCCTACAGAGATCAGTGATTTTGAAGAATATACAGATGCTTCACGAGGAGCGAACTGGTTAAGCTTGGCAGAGAGACTAGCATCTAACCTCTGGTTCAGAGACTCAAGAGAGTACCTACTTTAAGTGAGTGTTTACAGATGTTTATGTTAACCTATTATACAGGTGTTTCAAGATAAATAGTCTATTGACTAATGCCTGTAAATTGGGCTACTTTCATTTGAACACCCTGTATTCGACTCTTCTCGAGATTCCCTTCTCGAATATATTAAACTGATAGTCTAGAGAACATCTAATATGAATTAATCTATTTTTCTTCTTTTATTCTTCAGATGAATGTCGTAAGTATGCTTGTATTTTCAGAATATTTCATTTTACAGACATCTAACATGTCATCGACATCTTCATCGACCTCATTACCATCAACATCATCACTGACCTCATCATCATCATCAACCGCCTGATCGGACTTTCTCACTATAAACTCCAACATCATCACTGATCTCATCATCATCATCGACCGCCTGATCGGACTTTCTCACTATAAACTCCAACATCAATCACTCGTGGATCTCATCATCATCATCGACCGCTGATCGGACTTTCTCACTATAAACTCAACATCATCTGACTCATCATCATCGACCGTCTGATCGGACTTTCTCACTATAAACTCCAACATCATCATTGACCGTCTGATCGACTTTCTACTATAAACTCAACATCATCATTGACCGTCTGATCGGACTTTCTCACTATAAACTCCAACATCATCGTATTCGACCGTCTGATCGGACTTTCTCACTATAAACTCCAACATCATCATGATCTCACATCATCATCATCGACCGTCTGATCGGACTTTCTCACTATAAACTCCAACATCATCATTGATCTCATCATCGACCTCACCATCGATCACATCATTGACTTTATCATCGACCTCATTATCATCAAACTCATCATCGACCTTATCAGCATAAACTTCAACATCATCATCGACTTCATCCTCGACCTCCTCATCATCGACTTCATCATCATCGACTTCATCATTATCGACTTCGTCATCGACCTCCTCATCCTCATGGGGACTAGGATGAGGATATGATAAGAACGATAATGATGATGATGATGAAGATAATGAACGCGATGAAGATAATAATGAAAGATGATGGTAATGATGATGATGATGATGACGATAATTATAATGAAACAATCATATGAAAGTAAGATGTTACTCTAGTATATAAAATTATCAAGAATCTACTATTTAATACGGAAGTTATTTTAACTGTGCTTTCTAATTTTATTTCAAAGCTTCTGAGAGTGATCTCTGGATTGTTGCTGTCTGCACTATCATTGCAGCTGTTATTCTTATCGCTGTTATCGTTTTATGGATCTTCTGTTGGAAACGACGTTGTAGACGAAAGAGAAATGAAATTAAACATAAAGATGAAGAGAATATAGTAGACAAGAAAGATGTTTCGCAGAAAAGTGTAGAAACTCAACAAAGGTGTATAGATATGGAGAGAAGACGTGATCAGGGTGAGGAGGCACCGAGCGAAGGAGAACCAGATGAAAGAATAAATATCCTATGAGAATTATTGAAGAAAATGATATTGCTGATATCAAAAATAGGCCCAGATTTCTACGTGTTCAGGAAATTCAGATTAGAAATAGACGAGACGAAGTGGATGATGATGATGATGATGATGATGATGACGATGAGGAAGGGCAAGCAAAATACGACGAAGATGAGGACCCTGCTAAGGTAAGTTATAATAGTAGCATATTAGATAACGAATAGTTTCAATTAGTAACATGTCAAGTGGTAATAGAAACGGATATAAAGCATCAAGGGTGACTCATCTGGCCCTGGAACGTAAATTAAAGCTCCCACCACACTACGCTTAGCTGCAGGAGTGGACAACCAGCTACATCATCCACCTAGGAAAAGATAATAAATAATAGATAACGCTGATTATACTTATACTATTTTTGGTGATAATAATAATGATAAAAGTGATGATAGAAAATAATGCGAATAATTGTCATTATGACGATAATGATGATGATATTGTTGATGATGATGATATTGATTATGATGATTATGATGATGATAATGATGATGGCGATGACGGTAATTGTTATGATGATAATCTTTTTCTTCTTCTTCTTCTCGTTCGTTCTTTGATGAGATCAATTTAATAATTCTTATTGTGATATATAATTGATCTTTGATAAGAACGACATAATTCGACACTCAGGGCGCAGAGCACGAGGCAGACCAAGAACACGATAGATAGATAACATCTCAGAGTCCTGCGAAAGCATGGACTGACAACGTCAAGCGCAACACAACTGGCACAAGATAGAAAACTAACTCTCCCCACCACGCTTGACGGCAAATATGGTTAAGATAAGATAAGATAAGAAGGACTGACGTTGAACTCCTGTTGAAATTACGCCCCTACTTGTGTATGGTACTATACACGTGTAGGTCAGAGCTTTCATAACGATAATGATGATGATGATTTTTGCGATAATAATGATGATAATAAAATTATTATGATGTCAATGGTTGTGACTTTTATTAAGTTGATAAAGTCAATTTTAGTGAACAGGATGATGATGATGATGATGATAATGATGATATTGATGATAACAATTATCAAAAAAGATGAAAAATATGTTTGAAGTAGGTACATTCATTAAAAGATATGCACTCTATAACGTTTATCATCAGACGAGGGAAGAGTTAAGTATGATAGCAACATCTACGGACAATGTGATCCGGACAAACGATAACAACGGCAATCAAGACATAACAGATCTGCCCATGCAATCAGTGTCTGTCAAGGACAGCAGAAATAACCAGGAACATGAGGTAATTAGTGAGAGAGTCGGAGGGAGAGTGTGTCAACGTACAAAAGTGTTGTAGTATGCTGAGTAAAATGTTGTTGATGGTCATACAATAAGGTGTAGCTAGCGAACATATGTTTGAGAAAGTATAGTAAAGGAACACTTTTTCATACCTCGGGGTATAATGCGAGGAATGCCCGTCTGCCAAACGTGTTCGTAGCGCGTTGGACTACGGGTGACTATCCCTCTGTGTTTGCGGGTTCAATTCCGCGGGATGGCAGAAAAAGCCACAGATTCTCCAGATTTACGGTGTTCGTGGCACCGAACCGAAGGGTTACGATGTCCATGGCACCGAGCCGAAGAGCTGAAAAGCTCAAGTGCTTCTGGATCGGGGAAAAAATGCGAGGAATAATACGTTAGGCCCGTATTTTCATTGACCGTCGGCCCATAATGAGTGATATGGTCAACATCACGCCGGCCGCCTTTACTTCCTAGTGCTTTGTCTGGTACCCACTTGAGGCTGGATCGACCTGAGAGCAGTTAATGTTGGAAAATTTCACGTCCACTGTGGAATTGAACCAGACCACTAGTATAAGAAGCAAGTTCATAACAACTACGCTACTGCGGCTTTCTTCTTATGGTTTGAAGTCTGCGTAATGATTGTATCGATCCAATATTTGTTGGCATGATGTCAGTGTCAAATGAACACCATTTTGAAATCATTACAAAATAGTTTCCCGTAGCCTTTCCAGACTTTAGGTATGACGTCACTTCACATTTCTAGACACTAGTGAACAGAGGGTAGAAGGGACAATTCCTTTCCTCACATGTGGAACGTCAAGTATGGGATTGAAACCACAATCCTCTTGTAATGGTAGCGATCATCTTTTTTCTCTTCTCCGTTGTATTTCAGTAATATGGAGATCTAAAACCTCTGCCCTATCTGCCGCATTTGGCACGAAAGGAACAAACTAACTAACTAACTAATATGTAGAGGTGGGAAAATGGGGGATCTTCTGTTCGCCTTCTCTAATGTACTTTGTAAGTTGGTTTTTATTTCTTTTAAATAGTTCTGGATGCCTTCACTCCATCTGTTGCGTATTCTTTCTCTTGCTCTGTATTCATGAAATCAAATGTTCACTGTAGCTCTCTGAACATAAAATATGACGAAATCAGGAAAAATGAAGAAATCAGAGAAACATTTCGTCAACCACTAGTCACAACTGTTATAAGAAGGAGAAAATGGAGATATGTTGGGCACACCTTGAGAAGAAATTATCAACGAATACCAAAACAGGCATTGAAGTGGGAGGCAAAGGTTTCAAGAAAGAGAGAACGCACTAAGGAAACTCTGAAGCGAACTTTGCTGACATAGACAAGAAATATCGAATTTAATTCCATGGAAGAGATAGCAAGTTACACAGGATAGAGCGTTATGGAGAAATTATTTGCAGACCCTATGTAACGTATAACGATACGAAAGGAAATATATATTTCTGAACGTGGCAGGATGTCCTGACAATTGTGAAGAGAACGTGAAGTTTATTGAATAGTGGTTATTGGTTAGTAGTTACTGAACTGGCGTCACAGCAATCGGGGCAGAATCATAGGCGCTCAGTCTTCTCCAACAGAAGTCAAAGGGTATGAATAATGGTGGTTCCTGTGACTCGCTGATTAAACGCACTCGTTTCTCTGCCCCCTCAAGCATCCAGTTCTACTTGTACAACGCCTAATTTCAAATTTCTTAAATCGTTGGATTGATTCAACATCTAAATATTGAATAGTATCTTTTAATCAGATACGAGAAGATACAGAAATGATAGCAACATTCGATAATGAGGATATCAATGATGACACTTACAGCTTCGACTTCAGCTCAACATCTTCTTCCCCTGATAGACTATCTAGAAGCTTCGACTCCATCAACAAAGGTGAACCTGTTGACCTGGTGAGTTGAAATGAAATGTGGCAATGTTCTGTTTATTAATAACATGAGATGTTCTAAATGCCAGTGTAAGTTTTACAAATAGTGTTCATAATTTTGTTAATTGTGTTCTCTTCTCTTTCTCTAATCCTGTTTTGCCCTACAGTGTCAGGATACTAAGAGACTTCTAGAACGGGATTGTGTGTGTGCTCTTCATAAACAGTGTTTTTCGTCGCCTCTGTTATCTTTGATGTCCACTTTTTGCGTGGACGGTTGTATCTACTGTATCGGAGTAGCATTGCTCTTAGAGGCGCACTGCACTGTCTGTTGGTAATCTGCTTATGTGACTGAACCATTTAATTTGTTATTTCTTGATGAAGGTCAGCAATGATGTTGTACCTAATTTTTTTCCTGATGTCTTCATTTCTAACACGGTCCCTTCTTGATACTCCCAGCATTCTGCGTAGAGACTTCATCTCTGTGCTGACCAATTTTCTTCTGACGTTTGATGTCAGCGTCAAGATGTGACACTGATATCATAATGTTGGAAGAAAGGTTGTGCTAAACAATGCTTTTTTTTGTTCATGGTGACATTTTTGCATTTTTTAAATTTGCGCCAATTGTCCTCTTATTTGATTTGTTTCATTGCATATATGTTGGATTACACTAGTTATTCTTCCATTTGCTGAAAAAATACTCACTATGTATTTGATTTATTTTAATGGATGTTTGTCGATGGAGATATTGGAAGTGCTTTCTTCTCTAGTGAATGTCATTACTTCGATTTTGTCTACGATTATTTTCACGTTGTATTGACCACATGTTAACTGCAGTCTATTAATGTGTTGCTGTAGCTGTTCTTCCGTTGATGGTGTGATTGCCTGATCGTCGGCAAAAACCAATTCATTTAGGAGTTTCTTTGTCCAAGGTTGTCCCACTTTTCTGGAACGTCATGAAGAAAACAATTAAGTTCAAGTAAATGGTAGCGTCGCAAGATCAATTGGGGATAAGATAAAGAACGACATAGAGACAAAAGTATGTATAACATATTATCAGTATTCAAACAGATCCTAGTTTTCATGGTTCTTTTCACAAACTAATCACGACAGAGATGAAGTGTCTACGCAGAATGATGGGAGTATCAAGACGAGACCAGTTTCGAAATGAAGACATCAGTAAAACGTGAATACACCATCAGTACTGAACTTCATCAAGAAACAGCACAAAAAATGGTTCGGCTACATAAGCAGATTATCAACAGCCTCTAAGAGCAATGTTACTCCGATACAGTCAATCCCAATCAGAATGCGAGTTATTCAGTACTACATAGAACCAATACTGACATACGGATGCGAGTCATGGACAATGAACACACAGATAGAAAAATCTCTGAGGGCCACAAAAATGTGGTTTTATAGAAGAATGATGAGAATCCCATGGACTACTAAAATGAGTAATGTTGAGGTGTTGAATGAGATCAAGACACAGAGAAAGCGTATCATTAATATAAGAAAGAGAGTCATCATTTTTCGGGCATGTGATGAGGAGGGAGGTTTAGAACACATTGTGACAACCGGTAAAATCGAGGGTAGACGAGACAGAGGAAGAGTGAGAACATTTTAGATAGCCTGACTTCAGGGCACGGTAGAGCGTCAACATCTGAGTTGATAGCAAACACCAATGACAGAGATTTGTGGAGATCCATGATCGCCTACCCCAGCCGGCACGGCACCTGATGATGACAATGGATACAAAGCAAAATGAAAAAGGTCGTCCACGCAAAAGGTGGACCTCAGAAATAACAGAGGCGACGAAAAATACTATTTATGAAGCGTACAAAAAAGCTTGTTTCAGGAATATCTTCTTATCCTGACGCTGAGCGACAGAACGGGATTAGAGAAAGGAGGTAGAATGCAATTTTCATGACAGAGGTTGGTAGAAATTCATGATCACCTACTCCATTCGGTAAGAAGGTAGATGGTGATTAATCAATTTTATATTAAACTATAACTTGCGCTTTCGTTCTAAAACAAGCATAAATAAATCAATAAAGCGTATTGATCCATAATCGATTAGCAAACTTTCATAACCACTGTTCTAGAAAATCGAAATATAAAACGATTTAGTAGTTAATGAACTCCACAAACTGGTGGTTTGCTGAAGGATTGCCAATTATATACCAATGTATGTGTATTGAAACAAGAGAATGTGTTGTGCTTAACCGTGTGTTATTTGTGCGTGATTGGATTCACACCACCATCGTGCGCATGCTTAGCATTATTGTAAACATATAAGATAATAGAAAGTGTGTTGGACAGAATTCGAGGGAAGACTTCTTAATAATAACTATGATGACCTGTTTTGCACCTTCTATATTTTAATAGTTTAACAAATATTTTGGCATAATAAATCTGTACGTCCATCTATTATTCACGTTTTTCTATCTCTGTGTGTACACTGTTACAATATAGATGGAGACTGCACACTGTTATAAGTGTACACTGGTATCAGATTAAACGAAATTTATGTCATAGTTTCTGTGTTCGGTGTGAGATTGACGCAAATTATGTCATAGTTTCTGTGTTCGGTGTGAGATTAACGCAAATTATGTTCAATTTTCTGTCTGATATTAGCAGGGGTCTTTGTTGATGTGTGTTAAGCCTTCACCTTGCTTTCCGAAGGTCGCGGATTCGAATCCGGATCATGCCGTTCTGTTCGCGAGTGCATTTTTTTCCAGAGTCACCTAGGATTGTTGCTGGAGCTACGGAGTTCGTACTTTGTGCAATATTCTCTGTATGTGGTGTGCAATTTCTCGTTAGAGTGACCGAGTGACATGAAGTAAAACCCCATGCAATGAAGTCAATCCTTCGGCTTTCGAGCCTTTAGAACTCTCAGATTATGTGTTCGATGTGAGATTAGCAGATCAACTCCCAGATTATGTGTTCGATGTGAGATTAGCAGATCAACTCCCAGATTATGTGTTCGATGTGAGATTAGCAGATCAACTCCCAGATTATGTGTTCGATGTGAGATTAGCAGATCAACTCCCAGATTATGTGTTCGATGTGAGATTAGCAGATCAACTCCCAGATTCTGTGTTCGATGTGAGATTAGCAGATCAACTCCCAGTTTCTGTGTTCGATGTGAGATTAGTAGATCAACTCCCAGATTCTGTGTTCGATGTGAGATTAGCAGATCAACTCCCAGTTCTGTGTTCTGTGAGATTAGATCTCCCAGATTCTGTTGATGTAAGATTAGCATGTTGGTACACAGTCGCCTTAAGTCCAATATCCAGACTCATTTTGGCACTGTCCAGTGTGGCCGTCGGCGTTGCAACACGTGTGCTTATGTGATACAGACGCGTACTGTATCTTTTCCTTTAGGCACGTTTCTTATTGACGATGGGTTCACATACGAGTCCCGTAATCTTATCTATGCCATTATCTGTAAGCGGTGTAACAAGGCCTATATCGGCGAGACAGGCAAGAGGCTCAGTGACCGATTTGCCCAACACTTACGTGACATACGCCAATGCTCTGTGACCCCTGTAGCCACCCATTTCAATGATACTGGCCATTTAGGTGCTCACGATGTCCAGGTCACAGCCATCCGATCATGTTCCTCGGATGATCGCAGTCGATTTGCTCTGGAGAATCGGTTGATTTCTTTGTATGGTACCTTGCGACCACGCGGGCTCAACGTATTACATTCTTATGCTTCTTAGTACTTTCTCTTCCCATGCTTTGTAATCTATATGGGTATATGTTGCATGTATTCATGTTATATTCCATTCTTATGCTTCTTAGTACTTTCTCTTCCCATGCTTTGTAATCTATATGGGTATATGTTGCATGTATTCCAGTTATATATTTACTAGATGTTTCATTGTTTCTTTTCCTTTCTATTTCTAGTTTTTATGTGTGTTTTTGTGTTACATTTATTTCGTTATTCGTTTTATTCCAGATTTTCCTTAGATACGTTTGTATTTGGTCGTCCATTTGTGTTTCATTTTAATTTGTCACTCCTGTTTGTTCGTTTGCTTGATAAAGGCCTTGTTGGTCGAAACGTTGCTGTATTTTGTCATTGTTTTTGTAATTTGTAAAACTACAGTACTTTGTAATTACGTGTTTTGCCAATCAAATAGTTTTACTGCAGTTCCATATATATATACAGATCAACTCCCAGATTCTGTGTTCGATGTGAGATTATCGCATATTGAGTTCTACTGTCTATCTGAGATTAGCAGATCAACTCCCAGATTCTGTGTTCGATGTGAGATTATCGCATATTGAGTTCTACTGTCTATCTGAGATTAGCAGATCAACTCCCAGATTCTGTGTTTGATGTGAGATTATCACATATTGTGTTCTACTGTCTATCTAAGATTAGGAGATCAACTCCCAGTTTCTGTGTTCGATGTGAGATTATAGCATATTGGGTGTTACTTTCTATCTGAGATTTAGCAGATCAACTCCCAGATTCTGTGTTCGATGTGAGATTATCGCATATTGTGTTCTACTTTCTATCTGAGATTTAGCAGATCAACTCCTCGATTCTGTGTAAGATTAACATACATGTTTCCTACTTTCTCACACGAAAACTTGACCTCCATTGTTTGTCATCTCACACACAAACTAGAACATAATTTTGTGCTACTCTTTTACAGAACCTGTCACAAAATTATCTTCTATCTCACACAGAAGCAAGGACAAACTGGCACCATCCAAAGCAAAATTGAACAAGAGGTATTTGGCTCCAATTGCAACCTTCACATCGCCAGAGCTTGGACTTTAAGAAAGAATAACCTGAGCCTCGTCCAGGTATCTTATTCATGTTAAACTGTGTACCATTAATAATTCTCTAAGTATTTACAGTAGGCAAAAGGAGAAAATATATGGAAGTTTGAATCTAGAACCACATTTAGAATATTAAACTCCAATGTTAAAACAGTTTACTGTATGGGTCAGAAACATGACGAACGACTTATATATAAACTGCAAACATTCATCAACTGGTGACTACGAAGAAAAGAGGGACTGAGATGGTATGATAGGGTCACAAATGAGGAGTTTATGGATAGAAAAGACAGATTACAGTAAACCAAGCGATGGAAAAAAACGATGGTGTAGTACCGTGAGCACACCAAACATTTCTGACCCAAGCTGGGCTCGATACCCAGGAGTTTCCACAGGTTCTCACTAAAGCAGCGTGTTATCCACTGTGCTATCTACGACACTATGTTTAATTTTGTTATTCCTTCTTCTAATTCTTTGTATCAACAAAATATTTATCGGAATCATTTATCAGTAAAGAGATCTAAAATACCAAAGACTTATAAGTAAATAGATTAGAACTAGAAATGGTTTTTTTTGTTACTACTTTCAGTATCCACAATATTTAAGTTGCACCTCCCATTATGGAAGGAGACATCCAGGCAACGAGAAGAAGAGGAAAACCACTAAGAAGATTGATCATAATGTAACTGATGATTTTAGCATGACGGTTGCAGAGGTATGACATCTTGTCTATGGAAGAAAGTAAAATTCCGAAGGATGGTTAGGGTGACAAAGTTCTGCTCAGAACAAGCTATTTGGAGATGAATTTGCGTCTATGAAGAACAGTCTCGTATTATTTTTGTTCAGCTTGATATCTGGTTTCTGGTATATCTGTATACAAACTTATGCAAAGTCTTAGTTGTTTAAAGTTTAATAATTTGTATCTATAACTTCTACTATTACTTTTTTTTAAGGACGAAGGGACTCCAAGGAAGAGACGGGAGTTTGAGAAACAGGATCAAAGAAAATCGTATACAGACAACAAATATAACAATTTGCCATCACCCAAAAAGTTGTTTAGCAAAACTGACTTTATGACAAAGTTTAGACAAGATAAGCAGCGGAACCACTTCATCAGGTAAACAATAATGAATTATAATTGTGCTGTTGAAATCACATTATTTTGCAATTACTTTCTTACACAGCTTACTTTCATTTTTCAATATTCTGTTATACTAATGAGCATTGACGTTGACCAGGCTGATATTATTATTTCCTTAAGGGTGAGTTATTTGTTTGTTCTGTAGGGGATTAAAGCTACTTTAAGCCGAGGCACGCCACTTTCAACCTAAGGAAGAGTATTGTTTAGGTTATATCAGAACAGTTATGCAAAATTATGAAAAATAATGATTAACTCCTTTCGGAGTCTCCAAGTTAGTCAGTAAGGGAGCGAGGCCATATAAACGATTTAATGAATTGTGGTGAATCTGTAACCCTGGCCAGACTGCAAGAATACGAAATCAAATTTGGTGTAGGTACGTGCACTACACTGGTAACCAAAGAAGAATAGTAAACCAACACTGAACATATCACTTTATCAAGCAATGGCTACAAAAGAAGAAAAGACATTCAGACTTCCTATACATCAGACATAACATATACAGCTAAACAATAATAGATAAGGGCTCTAAAATGAAATTTAAAACACTATTTTACCTTGTTTTTAAAGTGTTTCGCCATTGCTACATTATTGTATTGTAATCTTTCCTTATATCGATAAAACTCTGTTTTAAGAAGTTTGCAAATGCAAAACGTAAAGTTTTAATATACGAATCATTATCAGGAAGCAATATTTGTGATAAGGTAGGGCTGAACATTCAAAAGATCTGGCGATTGCTAACTAGCGAAACACGTACAAACAAAGTATTATAGTTTTACAAAATACAGAAACAGTGAACAGTCTTCAGTCTGATCCTGAGACACGTTCAGTCTTCCAACACTATCTTTTGGTGACGTACAGACGAGACAGAAGTCTTAACACAGTCGCCTCACAGTCGCCTTAAGCCTAATATCCAGTCATTTTGGCACCATCTAGTATGGCCGTCGGCTCTGCAACACGTGTGCTTATGTAATACAGACACGTACTGTGTCTTTTCCAAAAGCCACGTTTGTTATTGAAGACAGTTTCATGTGCGAGTCCCGGAATAGTATCTATGTCATCACCTACAAGCGGTGCAATAAGGCCTATATTGGGGAAACAGGCAAGAGGCTCAGTTACCGATTCGCCCAACACTTGCGTGATATACGTCAATGCTCTGTGACCCATGTAGCTACTCATTTCAATGATACTGGCTATTCAGGAGCTAGCGATGTCTAGGTCACAGCCATCCGATCATGTTCCTCTGATAATCGTAGTCGATTTGCTCTGGAGAACCGTTTTATTTCGTTATATGGTACCTTGCGGCCTCTTGGACTCAACGCATTTCATTCCTATGCTTCTTAGTACTTTCTCATCTCATGCTTTGTAATCTATATGTGTATTTGCTTCATATATATAATTTATATTTTCACTTGATTGTTTGTTGTTTCTCTTCTTTTCCACTTCTAGTTTTGTGTTGCACTCATTTCGTTATTCGTTTTATTCCCATATTTTCATTAGATACTTTTGAATGTTTCTGTAACCGTTCATTTGTAAATGTTCTTTGAAATTCGTCACTCCTGTTGTATCGTTTGCTTGATAAGGGCCTTTTGGTCGAAACGTTGCTGTTTATCGTCACTGTTTCTGTATTTTGTAAAACTATAGACTTTGTTTGTACGTGTTTCGCTATTTCACCAAGTTTTATTGCAGTCTTTCCCCTTTTTCGATTGCTAACTGTTAGTTATGTCATCATCATCATCAAATAGCTTGTCCTGAGCAGAACTTTGCCGCCTTAACAGTCATTCGGAATTTCTCCAGGCCAGATGATGTCCTACCTCTGCATCGGTCATGCTCAAAACATCAGTTACATCCAGAATCCATCTTCTCCGTAGTCTTTCTCTTCTCTTTGCCAGGGGTGCCTCCTTCCATGATGGTCTTTTCCAGCCCTTTGTGTCTCTTTATATGTCCAAAATACTTTAATTTTCTTGCTGACAAAAGAGGAAGAAATACTTTAATTGTCTTATTTGTAGCATCAGCCAGATTTCTTTGATTTTGTGTTCTTTCTAGATAGATCTATGCAGTGGCGGCTCGTCATTAAGGGCCAGTGGGGCCAGGCCCCACTAAAATAACATGTAACGTGTATCTATTATTTTATAAATTAAATTATCACAACCCAAAACCATGATTGTTCCGAAAAATTGTGTCTAACCCCACCAACAAAAATGATCACGAGCCGCCACTGGATCTATGTGTTCTCTTCTCTGTCCATGATATCAGGAGAACTCTTCTGTATATTATTTACTTATGTCAGTACGTATATATTTTCTTGTATTAAAATACAATTAGGAAGATAAAAAGCAACGAACTTCTACCTGACGCAATGGAAGGTAGTTTGGCAAATAGAGGAATGTTGACAGGGAGATCATTTCAGTTTGTGGACATGCCATTCAATGACCAGTACCAAAACTTCAGAAAGACAAGAGACCAGTTGGAACAGGAGGGATTCTGGACACATCTAAATGGACAAGTACTGACATCGGATGAACAGTTCGTAAGTTCTTGTCTTTTTACTGTTTTTTCGAGCTTTGTTTTAGTTTATTTCTTCCTTATTCGCTTCTTTACATTGCATATATTTCTATGTATTTATTTGTTTTTTTTAGTTCATTGTTTTATACCTTATTCTTTTTCTTGCCTGTCTCTTTCTCTCTTTAAGTGTTGGCTATTTTGCTTAGCTTTATTGTCTGTTATTTCCTTATGATATATTTTTTCCTCATTATTCCTATTTATTGTCATTTCTTACATATTGTTTTACCAGTTTAGAATGTGTTTCCCATTATATCATTATTATATATGTGTTTCCCATTGTTATATATTTCTTTCCGCTATTGTCTGCCTAATTGTTTGTGTTAATCTCACTAGATTGTTCGAATATGAGTATATTTGTAACTGTTTAAGGTTTTGAACAGTTTGTTAGTGATTTCTTGATTGATTTAGCGATTATCATTGCTCTTTAGTGAGTAGCCATGTGTGTTCCGATCTCTTTCTTGTACATAAAGATTTCAGCGACAGTGCACAAACTCAGTAGTACCGGCGAGGATCCCCGTGAAAATATAGAAGATGATGAAATATTTTGAGAAAATTCTTTTTCCTAAATGAACTTTGCCCGGTCAGCGGCTTTCCAGCCTGCCCTTTTAGATTTTGAACAGCCAAATGTTATTTTACATGCTTAACTTGAACACGGAACATACATTATATGATCCTTCTCCTGTAGGACTAGGAACTCGATCTCACCTACACTGAGATCAGGGATTTCTGGAAACATATCCCGATGGCTCCACGAGAGAGCGAACTGAGTATCCTTGGTACCAGAGGCGATGCCCTAACCTCTACGCCACAGACCCCGAGTTTGTTATCGAATGGATTAACCGTATTTTTTTTTGTTCAGTTACCATTTGCATGAAAATGAAAATTGTTGCATATCCTTTACAAGACTTAGCCATTAACAGCAGTAAACGAGTCGAAAAAGTTGTAGTTTACGTTCAGTGTTTGCCATTACTTTGAACACATTTACAGATGTAATATGTTTTCAATCTTTCTAGAACACTGTCATCTTCAAACATTTTCAGGGTTTCCGTGAGTTAGAAAACCAATTACAAGATGAAGGAATTGTTACCGGATCAGATCAAACTAACACAGATCTCTCTGAAACACGGATACCAGCTGAGATAAAGGTACATAATATTAACACTATACCGGTGATCACTATGGATGCGAAAAACGAGCACCAATCACACCACCAGCCATTATAATTGTTTTAACACAGATCCTTTTCTCTTTCTACTAAAACTTCCAAGCTTTTAACATTTGCTATCAATAGAAAAAACAAAAATATATATATATATATATATATATATATATATATATATATATATATATAGCTAAATAGTATATTGAAAGATGTATATATTAATGTTATACATACGCAAGCAATGTCAAAACAGTTGTCTGCGTGAAGACAATTATGTTATCATACAACATATTGTGGTCAGTACTAAATATAAGGGAATTGTGAATATAACTGTTATAAATATAAATTTTGAATTAAAAATGTTATATTTTTAAGTAATTGAGTAAATAAGTAAAGTTAGTCAGTTTGTTTGTTCTTTTCGTGCCAAAGGCGGCACATAGGGCAGAGATTTTATAGCTCCATGTGATGCGGTTCGTTGCTAGCAGTTGGAGATCTTGTATGGTTTTACATCCCAATAGTTTACTTTTTGTTGGATTGTTCTTCGAAGAGTGGTCTTAAGTTCTTCCACGTTTTCTTTTCCCAACTGGGGACAACATAAGGACTTGTCGATTTAGTCTCTTTTCGTCTGATCTAAGAACATGACCTAAATATTTCCACCTTCGTTTCCTTATAGTATTTGATACGGGTTGTTGGTGTGTTCTATCTCTCACTGTGTTACTAAAGTTAGTAATTAAATAATAATGGTCGATTGAACAAAGACAGGTATATTCAGTATTATACAAGTAATGAAAAATTAAATTTATTTTAAACAAATATTGAAATGGAAAACTTGCCTATATTGATTCTATTTTGTTTCCCCAGGACATCTTGCATTCTCAACATCCTGTTAGCAGTGATGCTTTGCCACATGTGACCATATCTCATCCTCCTCTGAATGAACATGACACATGGATGTACAGTTTTGCAACATCTCAAGGCATCAAACAGCCTAACGTGACATTGAGTAGGAATAACGGCAATGAGGTCAAACGTAAATAATGTTACGTTATGTTGTGTACAGTATAAATACACTAAACAGAAATTGCAGACCACGGTCTTCAGACTTAGAACGGGACAAAGCGGACTCAGAGCACACCTTCATAGAATGAGTCTCAGGGACTCTAATGTCTGCACCTGTGAAGCACCAAAGCAATCCCCAGAGCGCATCCTGCAAGATTGCCCTAGCCTAAGCGGTGTGAGAATAGAAATATCGCCAACAGAAACAACCCTACAAAACAAACTATGAGGAACCGGTGAAGACCTCAAGCTTCGCTCTGTTTAGAACATACCGAAGTAGTCGCATATCAGAAGTTGATCGTAGAAGAAGAATAAGACGTTATTCTCATGCATGCTCTGTCCTCCGCTGCAGCAGCCATCTTAAATTTCCCAGTTGCTCACCGTACCCATGAGAAGTTGATTAGTATACTTTTCTATCTCTACCACGAAGACGACACTGTCTGGCATGTTCACACTTTAACTCCTAATTCTCGCACTCGTTCCTGTGTCTGAGACTCGTCATACCACATAAATGAGAGCGTTACCGCATTGATAACATCGGCTCTGTCCATACTTCTGCCAGCTTAAGTTGGGACATTGCTGGTAAGAAAGTCAGAACGCTCGTTATCCTGCACTCCAGCATGTTCAGATGTATATAGCCAAGACGAAAATAATAACTTGGGTATTGTTATAAAGAGCATAAAGAAAAAGTCATTGACTTAAAGAAAATGATCAAATAAATCAAACCAAACTCCAGTACATACATCTTCTACTACGGAACATCAGAAAAGAAGGCTAATAAAGACAACAAAAAGATGGGTAGATGGCACAGCAGGATTATTTAAAAAATCAAAAATAACTATTACCCAAGCCATTAGAACAGGACAAGATAAAAAAAAAACCAGAAAACCACGACACTAGGCAGCAGCCTGGTAACAGTGTGACGATAAGAGAAGAAGCTCAAGTGATATTTTTTTTAAATATTAGGTTTCCGTCACATGGAAATAAGACAATTAAAACGACGGTCAACTGAAATATTATTATATTCCTCTAGTATCGTTATAAATTACATATAACCTGATAGCAATTTCTCCATACCGGTCTATCCTAGGCAACTCGTTCAATCTCTCCTTTGAAATTAAGTCCGATATTTCTTGCCTATCTCAGTAAAGTTTTTTCAGGGTTTTCCTATGACAAACTTTCTTTTTGAACCTTTATATGTCACTTCAATGCATATTTTATGATTATTTGATTATTTCTTCTCAAAGTATGTCCAACATATCTCCATCTTCTCTTTCAGATAACAGTTGTTACTAGTGGTTGACCAAACATTTATCTCAATTTAATATTATTGTTTTTATAACACAGCTTTTTGTCCTAGCACATGATTTCCACAGATTAAAGGTAGAGAGTTGTCGGAAGCTTCATCTTTGATACCAGTAGAAGCACTGTGGACTTCTGCTAATACTTGCAGAACTTCTTCACCAATAGAGGTCAGTGTCAACATTGTGGAGAATGACCACTCTTGCTAAACTTAATAAGTACAAGACTGTGATTGATTGATTAATTGATTGATTGGACCATTATCATTGCATTTCGGGAAGTAACCATGTGTGCTCCGATCTTTTGTAAAATGATCTCATCTCTCATCGGCAGTGACGAACTCTGTAGCACCACCGAGGGTCCACGATGTAATTTAAAAGATGATGATAATATTGTGTAGGAATTTTATTTTGTAATTTTTCTAATTAATATTTCCCTAGCAGCTGCCTTTCAACCTGCTATTCCGGTTTTGTAATTTTCTTAATTAATATTGATGAGGCACTCAAAATCTGTTAATCATCAGGTTTCGTGAGTTATTTTCTAAGTGTAATATGCCTGAGCAGCTGCTGTTTAACAGCGCCACAGGAACCGTTAGTAATCTTTCGATATCTGTTGGAGACTGACACCTAATCTGGATGTGAATGACGCAGTTAGTCTAACAAAGTTTAATTTATGCCCTGCTTCTGTCAACTGTGTCTCGGGAGATGAATGGTGTTTTACTTCAACTGAAGCACGATGTCACTCCATCAGGATGGAACTCTTCTTTTCGATCGTTCAGAACTGTTTAATCATTCTCATTGGAAAAAATCCCTAAACGTCCGAGAGAACATGACTGCAATTAGCACCAATTGGTTAGTTGCCTATCTTGTGATGTCTTTCACACATTCATTGTTACTGGATGATCAGAAAGCACAGATAGCTTTGACCGGTATGTTGTGCTTGTGATGATCTACCACGTAACAGAGACCTTACGTCTTAATTATGTTTGCGAGACATATTCTGAACTGGTAAAGTTTTATCCGGTTCGGCGATGCTTACTGTACTGAAACAAATGGGTAAGATACGGACCTTCCCAATGAGGTTCAGGTTACCCGCAGCTCGTGTTTTCATGTTACTTATGTTCTTTGTTTGACCGTATTTTTTGGATTTATCCGGAGAACCCTTCCATGCCTTTTTAGACGCTATCGAGCACACTAGCGATTTTATTATAAACAATGGCTGTAACATGGCTTGGCCTGGTGCACTAGAGAAACCTTAACGAGTCAGGCTTCTTTCAACAGGATAACCCTTTAGTTTATAGGGTTGTAGGCCACACCGGCACAGTTATTTCGGGCAAAAGTTACATGTTACTTGGTCGCCCAACTTTGAGTCTTGGCGCGGTTGCCCTGTGAGTGCTGGCAGTTCCGCAGTGGCAACCACATTCTCCAGATTTACCGGTGTTACATTGTAACCGGCACGATGTCCTGGCACGGCCCAGGGTGAAGTAGTTCATCTGGATCGAAAAATAGTTAATTGTCCTTTTCGTGAGCCTTTGCCGAATGTGATTTCTCGCAACGCTACCTGTGGATTCAGTGATTTCTCGCAAGCAGAGTGTAGAATATCATGATGTAGGTATTTTTTTGATTTGCTGAGTTTGAAATATTTCTTCTTCTTTTTACCTCCGGATTGAACATGTACTCTCTCACGGCGTGCAAATATTTGGTAACTGGAAATATCATATGTCTAGACATTTCCCCGTTTCTGCAGTCGTTACAGGGAAGCATATGCTTAGTTGGAACCATCAGTTATGGATGTATCTCGCTATTTTCTTTGTATCATTTTGATGGCTTATCCGACTTGATATCCTCAGTAGTTTTCTCCTGATCTGCCTTTAGAACTGCAGAAGTTACAGTTTACTATCCAACACTCCGTGGAGGATTAGGAGGTCTCTGTTGCGCGCCCCTGCAACCACTGGCCTTGTCGAATGAACCTTCATGGATTAAAAGGACCCAAGTCACTAATGTCAGCAGGGGAGAGAGACCATTGCGACTTTGCATGAGTCAAGACGGAGCTTTGAAATGTTGCACAAATCAACTTGTAACTTCCTGAAATTAATACTTTCTCAGTTGCAGCTGCTTCTTCTTCTTGCCAACCTGCAATTCTCCCGCATTTGAATTGCCATGGTTTAAAACATTGTCGAACATGAACAGGACGTTTTATGTTCATCTCCGATAGACTAGAACTCAATCTTTTGATCATTAGGGACATTGAGATCAGAGATCTCGGAAAATATCCCTAAATCTCCATGAGGAACGATAGCCAATTACCACAATTGGTTAGTAAATGCGACTATGTGATGCTGACAACATCATTCATTGTTCACGGATGATCAAAGAAAAGCCCGCCAGAGAGTTTGAACCGGGTATGCTTGTGTTGTGATCGAAATCACTACCACTTAACAGACGCCCACCCATTATAACTAGATTTCATTAATTATTTGTTTTAGCGGAGCACATCTACCACATCCTCTAGAACTGGTGCCATGCAAAGGTTTTATGCCAAGGTTCTGGAGGCTAAAGATGTAGTAACTGTGCGTGAAACAAATGGAGATTAAGATACGGAACCTACCCACAACATGAAGGTGATCAATAGCGAGTTACCCGCAGCTGCGATAGGTTTTCATGTATACTTAACGTGCATTCTTTGTTTGATTGGTTTTTTTTTATTGGATTAACTATCCGTGAACCAAACGCCACACTGCACGCCTTTGGGTTGGACGCTATTTTACCAGAAGCCACACTAAAAGCCGATTTTATTATAAAACAAATGGCTTGTAAAAACATGGCTTTTGCCCTGGTCCACTAAGAGTTAAAGCCCCTTTAAACCGAGGCAGGCTTCTTTCAACATAAGAATGAACCTTGTTTTAGTTATATCAGAGCGTGTAGGCCAACAGACATGAGCAATAAGAATTAACTCCTTTCGGAGAATCCAATAGTTAACTTTATAGTTTACTTGGTTCGCCAGCCCAGCGTGTTCGTAGTGCTTTGGACGACGGGTGATAGGCCCTTGTGAGTGCGGTTCAATTCCGCAGGATGGCAGAAAAGCCACAGTTTCTTCAGATTTACGGTGTTCGTGGCACCGAGCCGAAGAGCTACGATGTCCATGGCACCGAGCCGAACAGCTGAAAGCTCAAGTGCTTCTGGATCGAAAAAAAGTAGTTTACTTCGAATGTAACAAAACAATTGTACATGTATACACTACTTTTTCTTCTTCTGTGCGATTAATTTAACTTCTACATTACGTCAAGCCACATGGCAAACCTTTCAGGCAGCACCAATTTTGTCAAAACCTCATCACAAACCAATAAACACTGACCTACTTTGTTTCCTAGTGTTTCTGTGGTATCAAATTGGGGTTTGGTTGACGTGAGAAACCTAGTTCAATTGTGGAACTGAACCCTGGACTCTTAGTCTACAAATCAATTGCACTATTCACTATGTTACTGAGGCTTGTCTAGTGTGGGCATACTGCGAGTTATAGTCTGTCCATGAATTCGTGAGCACGTTTGAAATTGATTTTCTCGAAAACTACCTGTTGGATCTCAGTGATTTTTGCAAGCAGAATTAGAATATCCATGACGCTAAAGAAATATTTTTTTTCCAAAAAAATTTGATGTAGTTTGAAATATTTCTTCTTCAAGTTATATTAAAATCAACCTCACCGGATTGTACACAATAGTAACAGATCTACGGTACACAGACGCGTTGTTCTAAAATATATTATGGTAACATTGAAATATCGTGAGTAAACAACAATTTCACGAACTCCCGTGCACCTAACCCAGTCGACTTTGAAAGCGGAAAGCATATGACGTTATAATTGGGATACCGTTGTATAGTTATAGGCGTATCTCGCTATTTGTATGAAGCTATTGTATCATATTTGTTGGCTTATCAAAACTGACATTGATATCACATTCATAATGAGTCTGAAGTGCACATTTATAACAATGCAGAAGGTTACAGTTTTACTATACCAACACTTCCGTAGGGAATCTAAGAGAGGTCATCTATATTGCGATATTCATAACCTGAGAAACGAACGCAACTGGCGCTTGGTCTGAATAGAGAATCTTTTCCCGATGGATTAAACAGGACACAAAGTGCACTAATGTCAAGCAAGGAAGGAAAAGAACAATTGACGACTTTGGCATAGATGTCATAAGACGGAGCTCTTGAAAATGTTTGCGACAAATCAACTTGTTACTCTCAGGAAACTGAAATTAAAACTGCAATCAGATTGCAGCATAGACATTCTCATAGACATACGTCTTTGCGACTACCTCCATATCATGCTCACCTCAATTCGATAGAGCTTGTCTGGGCTAAAGTAAAAGGGCAAGTTGTCGAACAGAACAGGACGTTTAAAATGTGTGATGTTGAAGTTCTGACACGTGAGTCCCTCTCAATGATAGACATGCAGTTCTGGAAGAAGTGTGTTGAACATGTGCTCCGAGAGAAAGACGAGTACTGGCACCGAGATGGATTACAATTTGTCCAGCCAGTAACAATTATCAACCTCATGGAATCGTCAGATTCGGGATGATACAAATCATATTTTGATTACAGACTGAGAAATAGCAACGTATACATTTCCATATCCAAATGCGTCTACCATCATACAATTTGTGGTGAAGTTAAGACACCCTGGGGTCTAATGGTGACCGAAGGGAGGACTAACTGTTGCATATTGTATCCAAGTTCACGATTGCACATAAAGGGCAACACACTTAATTACTTGACCTATCAAGTTAATATGGAGATACACCTATGAATAGAATTGACATGGACAAATTCAGGGATTACTGTAAAATCTAAAATTTGAGCCCCGTATTTGCAATTGTCATAAAGATCAAAGGAATTCGCCGATGTGCAAAATCCGTAGCATCTATGGACTACTGGTTAGCTTTATTTTAGCGTCATGGATATTCTAAGGCTGCAGGCAAAAAATCACTGAGATCCAACAGGTAGTTTTCGAGAAAATCAATTTCAAACGTGCTCACGAATTAATGGACAGACTATAATATGATTAATCTACACTATGAAATGAGGTGCCTCTATGAAACTACACGTCAGTTGACGTTTCTTATGGTCCCTCATAGTTTGCTCTATAAGCTTCATTCATGAAGCCGTGTTTGATTTCGTTAGCATAGGTATAATGAACAGGACTGCAGGATGTGCTTTGAAGCCTGTGTTTCGGTCGGACATACCAGAGCCAACTATAAACTACTGGGCCTTCGGGCTAAGGTAAGAATTGTGGGAAATCAGACCCCAACTACACCACGTGACCTCGCATTCCAGTATTGGTGTTTATAGACGAATTCATTTTAAAATCAACACAAAATGCTAACTCGAAGTCATATTATGCAACAAGTTAAGTTTAACAATAAGGAATATCAATATTATAAATATTTTTCACCAATAAATAACCATAGACTCACAGAATTGAGTAAAATTGCAAAAAAGCGTGCAGTGTTCTATCAAACATCTGTAATTTCCAGATCCCTTTTCTTATCTAGGTCAGGGATTACCCGGCCAGTTGTCTGGCCTGTGCTAGAGCATGGCTGTGGACATAGAAACTGTGCAGTATTTATTCTGGGATATTATTTTCAGTTCAAAGTGCTATGAACTATGAACTATGAACTAAGTGATTGTTTCTCTTCTTAGATCGTTGCAGTGTGCGAGTACTCTGGGAAGGCCCATTCTTCTTCTTTTTTCTTCTCACTGAAAAACACCTTAGCTACTTTGTGTCATAGTTCACAGGGAGACGAAAATATTTGTGCTTTCCGCCTTACACGTACGTTCTCATTGCAACATCTGTGGAAATATGTTAGCCTTCCCTCTCATCGATCACCTGCTTGCTTAGCAAGGCTGCAAAGATGCAACATGCTACTTGTTCCACAGCTTGAAGTTGAATTACGGTCTTGGTAAGCTCAAACTCGCTGATCCTGACCTCTGACATCTTATTCACTGAATACTAGGCTCAATGAATAGCCTAAATACACTTTATTATCAGTCAAAATATTATCTTCACGTGAACCAACCAAAGAGCACAAGCAAATCATTAGATGTGTTCACCCCATTGTCCGATATTACAGCTACGGAGATAGCGCTCTATCAAAAGAACTTTCAATAACAAATATACTTCATACGTGTAAGTATCTTCTTCGAACGTTCTATATCCACCACTTGCTAACCTCTCTTTGTGATTTGTATGTGATATGAGCCTAAAAGCGATTGTACGTTGTGTCAGTTATGCGCCTACAAGTATGCCAGCACATCCGATTTCTGCGATGATTTTTATTTACTAGGGTAGCTTCCTTGTTCCTACATTAGTCGCCTCTTACGACATGCCTTGTAGGTCACAGTGGTACTATTCTGTTTCCCTTGCGGGACCCGACACCACACAGGTGGTGTACGTATCTAGTGTCATTACAACATTTCAAAACTGAGCTTAAGCTCTGCTTCTTGACCATTTTCAGCACAGAAGACGAGGTCAGTACTGCTGTTCGACGTCTTCTAACAGAACGACTGCTTTCAAGTGATATCAGACCTCGACAAAACAGAGTCAGCCGAACTGAAAATCTATTTAACAGCGATAGACCAAAGGTTGTAGCAGCTGAAGAAAGTGTATCACCTTTGTCAGTTAGTTCAATCTCAGACGTTGTACGTGAGAAGTCGAGACTGGATAAGATTGGAGAATACACAGAAATGGAACCAAGGATAAAGAAAATGCAAGTAAGTTCTCCATTTGTTGTGTCCATGTCATCTGTAATTATTATTCTTCTTACTCCTTCACCCCTAGGAAGGCATATGGTCCACAACCAAGTCCTTCCAAGCCCTCCTATCCAATGCCGTCTTTTCCAAATCTCTCCACTCTCTCCCCAATCTCTCCACTCTCTCCCCATTTCTTGCATTCCGTCAAAAAGTGTTAATTGGTCTTCCCTTACCCTATTACACTTTGAGGTTCCATCGGAGGGACTATCTCGTTATCCCTGTTCTGGAGTCCCCTCAACGTGTGTACTATCCATCGCCACTTTCTGCCCCTTATTTCTTGTTCCACCTGTCGTTGCCCGGGCCCCTATCTACACGGCGTCATATTTGCATTGAGATACCGCTCTTTTAGTAATTTGCACTACTTTTTCAGCGCAGTCCGTGACGGTAAATAAATTTAACACAAGTCAGCCATTGTGTTTTTTTTCGATCGAATCGATGAAACAGCGGTAAAAAATTCTTCATATGAAATATGTGTCATTCATATAGTAAAACCGATTGTTCAACGTGTAACTGTAACATATTCTACAGATCTGGAAAATTCTATGATTATATGTTAAGTAGAAGCTATTTTGAACGAAATTTTTTTTCGATGGTCACTACCATTATTTTGGAACCTTGAAAATTTCGCTTGGGTACTACCAATAAACATCGTATTTACGTGAAACTGCATTATTAACTTCTCTTTACTCATACATTTTCATTACTATAAACATTTTTCTCTCTTCTAAGGGCAGTTTACGTCTGCACCTCGTCAATAACCTACCAGACTTACCATTTATCTGTGCTACGAAGCCGGTTTGCTTTTGACGTCCATAACAACCGCTGCAGTTTGCGATCTTCTCGTGAATTATTTTCGTCATTTTACTTGTGTCAACGATATCCAGCAATGCTAAATACAAATTTTAATTTTCTTTTATATTTCAAACATTATTTATGCCTTTCAGTTGACTTTTGTATCAAGTATCAACGGTAATATTAAATATCCACACTAGATCTAGCTGTCCAAAGTGAACCATTCGTCAGCGATAGACGGCAATAATGATTGGCCCGATCTTTATCATACACTATTCAGATTTACTTGAGAAGTCTCATATTATTGTATTGTGATTTCAGAATTAAAATAACTAGGGAATCATTTCAGTATCCTTTTAATTGTCTTTCTTAATTATAGGCATTTCATGTTTAAACGTTGTGCCATTTAAATTGCACTCATTGTTTAGCTGCAATGAAGCTTTGTGATAAAATATAGTCTAGTAGCAATTTCAAATGTAACTATTGCAAGATCATCTACATTTTCTTTTTATGTAAACTTCTTCTGTGACTTTTAATTTGTTAGTGGTTGAACTAAATGTGATCATTTATATTTACTCAACATATATAAATGATTTACCAAATAAGTATCCAGCATGTTTGTATGTGAGATGTACATACATAAGTAAATATATAAAACTCACACTATTCAAAGAGTCACTCAGAACAGCACAACATATTGCAGATAAATCAAGAAATATACGAATACAAAAATTAACCTCTGATGCTAGAGTGAATAATTTACCAATATGCTTTTATTATTTTCTAAATTGTTTTGGTTGTGTGTAACATATAATGAGCACTAGATCAACAGTTTCAATAAATAATATTCATTATGATCTCCCCATGCAACTGGCTTCAACCTTGCAATAACATTAAATATATTTATTACTTTATTTTAAAAACTGGAGATAGAGGTTGTGTAAATAATTTACTCAGAAAGTGTTAAAGCTTGACCATCATTGCAAGACTAAGGTCAATGCATGGGGAAATTTGAAAGGATATTATTCAATGAAATTGTTGATCTAGTAGTCAATACATTTTTAAAACAATCAAGAAAGTTTTTGACAATAATGAAAACACACTGGTAAATCATTTACCTGTACTTCAACTATATAGAAATTAGGATTTATACAAAGATCTGATTTGCTGTAGCGTTGTGTTTACTGTACCTTTGATTAATCAATTTTACTCAAAGCTCAGGTCCTACACAAAACTTTCAATGACATAAAATGTGCTTGTTCAATGTATGTTCATATAGAAGACATGATGCAGTATTTCATCACTAATTATCACATTTAGTTCAACCACTAACAAATTAAAAGTCACAGAAGAAGTTTACATAAAAAGAAAATGTAGATGATCTTGCAATAGTTACATTTGAAATTGCTACTAGACTATATTTTATCACAAAGCTTCATTGCAGCTGATTGCAGCTAAACAATGAGTGCAATTTAAATGGCACAACTTTTAAACATGAAATGCCTATAATTAAGAAAGACAATTAAAAAGGGTACTGAAATGATTCACTAGTTATTTTAATTCTGAAATCACATACAATAATATGAGACTTCTCAGTAAATCTGAATAGGTACGATAAAGATCGGTCCAATCATTATTGCCGTCTATCGCTGACGAATGGTTCACTTTGGACAGCTAGATCTAGTGTGGAATATTTAATATTACCGTATATACTCGATACAAAAGTCAACTGAAAGGCATAAATAATGTTTGAAATATAAAAAAAAAATTAAAAATTTGTATTTAGCATTGCTGGATATCGTTGACACAAGTAAAATGACGAAAATAATTCACGAGAAGATCGCAAACTGCAGCGGTTGTTATGGACGTCAAAAGCAAACCGGCTTCGTAGCACAGATAAATGGTAAGTCTGGTAGGTTATTGACGAGGTGCAGACGTAAAGTTGCCCCTTTGAAGAGAAAAATGTTTTAGTAATGACAATTTATGAGTAAGAGAAGTTAATAATGCAGTTTCACGTAAATACGATGTTTATGGGTAGTACCCAAGCGAAATTTTCAAGGTTCCAAAATAATGGTAGTGACCATCGAAAAAATTTCGTTCAAAATAGCTTCTACTTAACATATAATCATAGAATTTTCCAGATCTGTAGAATATGTTACAGTTACGCGTAGAACAATCGGTTTTACTATATGAATGACACATATTTCATATGAAGCAATTGTTTACACGCTGTTTCATCGATTCGATCGAAAAACACAATGGCTGACTTGTGTTCCGTCGCGGACTGCGTTGAAAAAAGTAGTGCAAATTACTAAAAGAGCGGTGTTGGTTCGCCGTGTACAGTGTTGGTTGTACTGTCGTAACTTCGTGGCGCAATTCTACCATCTAAGAAATGTTTGTAAACATTAACAGGTCCAGACGATTGCCTAGCAGAGGTTCGGTTATGCTCCTTCCAGGTTGTAAATTGTTAATGATAAGAGCGACATCACAATAATAGATTATATATTCTTCACATCCAGGTTTTATTTGCACGTGCGTTCAATTAATAATAGTTTATATATTCTTTCACATCCAGGTTCTTATATTTGCACGTGCGTTCTAATTTATTGCGATTTCGGGTCATAGCGTATTATATATTCATCTCTCACAGTTATACGTCTGTGGACGTCTGTAGCTTAAGTGGTAGTGAGCTCTATCACAATCCAAGTGTACCGGGTTCAAACTTCGCGGCGGGCAGTTTGGGAGAAAATTCGTTCCTGTTAGTTTTTACGAACACTAAAAATAAATCTCACCTTTCATAAAGCAATGGAAAACTAATCAACGTATAAGTGGTGCTTAGAAAATTGACGACTCGTTTACTGTGGTGGATGGCGATGTGCCACGATTATTATGTTTTTACCGTTATACGTTACATAGGGCCTGCATGTAATTTTACCATAACGCTTTGTTCTGTGCAGCTCCCTCAATCTCTTCGTGGAATTAAGCCAGATATTGCTTGCCTCTCTGAGTAAAGTTCATTTCAGAGTTTCCCTAGAGTGTCCTCTCTTTCTTGAACCCTATGTCCCCAACTTCAATGCCCAACTTTGATATTCTTTGATCACTTCTTCTCAAAGTTATTTCCAACATATCCTCATCTTCTCTTTCTTTTTTACAGTTGCTACTAGTGGCTGGCCAAACATTTCTCTGATTTCATTATTTCTCCTGAATTCGTCCCATTTTATGTTCTAGCTATACACACCGCTTGTTTTCAATGATCGGTGGGTTATATGTAAGGACTAACTTGACCACCCAAATTTGTATAGGATTTACGTGTGGTGTTTTTTTCAGACGGTAACGGCTTAACTCCAATTGGGTACCAGATAATGATAAAGATGATTATGATAATGATGGTAATAATGGCGATGATGATGATGATGACGATGATTATGATAATTATGATTATGATGACCACGATTACGGGGGTGATGATTATTACGTTGTTGAGGATAATGATGATGATGATAATGAGTAGGATGATAATAATGAGTATGATGATGATAATGAGTAGGATGATGATAATGAGTATGATGATGATGACAATGAAGACGAAGATGATGAGCAAATATACAAAAAATATTATTAATCTGTTTAAAATATTACAAAATATACATTTCTCAACCATCATCTAGCTCATCCCCGGCAGCAAACAGTCCTCTACCGAATTACCTAACACATTCCACAGAAGAAAAAGCACCACTAGTGCACATATACTGCCTGAGAAACAGAGAATCGATACAAAAAAAATCTCGTTCTCCAGGTAAGTTAGCAAACTTGTAAACGTTTTTGCTCGTTCTCCAGGTATGTTAGCAAACTTGCAATCGGTTTATTTTAAAACATTTTGTGTTTTAAAATCGAATTCTACATAAAACGTGCTATCATATTATTTCTTCCTATACTTTTTTTTATTTATTTTTAGATTCACCTGTTGTTTATTGTTTCCTATGATTCCTTTGATCTCGTACCTATACAGGTCTATTCAAGAAAAAGATTAGTGATGGCCATCGTCACATCACTCACATCACTCTTGTTATCAACTCTCAATCTGCATTTAGCATCAGAGTATTTCTGTTGTAAAAAAATTCTTAATGTAACATTTCTTGACTTTCAATATAGACAACATCATCTAGGTCCTCTAAAACATCACCAAGTGTCCCATTTGTATCGACCAACCATCGTCAACAAGACAAGGAGTAACAAGTTGGATAAGTTACAGAATATTCATCAAGCAAAGAATCTCGGAGATAAGAAGATATTTTCAAAGAAGCTTTTAAAACATTGTGGTAGGTGTGAGAATGTAGAGATAGTGTGGTAGGTGTGAGATTTTAGAAATAGGGGGTAGCGTGAATGTAGAGATAGTGGTAGGGGAGAATGTAGATAGTGGTAGGTGTGAGAATGTAGAGATAGTGGTAGGTGTGAGAATGTAGAGATAGTGGTAGCTGTGAGAATGTAGAGATAGTGTGGTAGCTGTGAGAATTTAGAGATAGTGTAGAAGGTATGAGAATTTAGAGATAGTGTTATAGCTGTGAGATTTTAGAAATAGTGTGGTAGGTGTGAGAATTTATAACAGTGTGGTAGGTGTGAGAATTGAAATAGTGTAGAAGGTGTGAGAATGTAGAATGCACATAATTTCTCAATATACACCATACATCGTAAACGTATACTCTATTATTATTTACATTCTGTTTCATATCATGTTTAACACTTTTCTCATGTTATTTTCCCAGTACGTTACGATTATTAATCATCATTATATTTGATTTGCTGCTTAATTCTAATAGATTTACTAGCCACCTATTGCACAATATATTCATGAGCTATCCATTTCATAATAGATTTACTATCTACCTATTTCATAATAGATTATTAACTAATAAATTTCATAATAGATTATTAACTAATAAATTTCATAATAGATTATTAACTAATAAATTTCATAATAGATTATCAACTAATAAATTTCATAATAGATTATTAACTACCTATTTCACAACAGATTCACTATATACCTATTTCAAAAACAGATTTTTAACTCCATATTTCACAGTAGATTTACTAGCTACCCATTTCACAATAGATTGACTAATTATCTATTTCACATTAGATTTACCAACTATCTATTTCACCATAGATTTACCATCTATCTATTTCACCATAGATTTACCATCTATTTCACCATAGATTTAACAACTATCTATTTCACCATAGATTTAACAACTATCTATTTCCCCATAGATTTACCATCTATTTCTACTAGATTTACCATCTATTTCATAGATTTACCAACTATCTATTTTACCATAGATTTACTAACTACCTATTTCACAATAGATTCACTAACTACCTATTTCACAATAGATTTACCAGCTACCTATTTCATAATAGATTTACTAATTAGATGCTCTAATAGCCTGGGTGACAGTTATTTTTACTCTTTGACAGGATTCTGCTATGTCATCTAACCAACTTGTTCTTGGTCTTCCTCTCGCCTTCTTTCCTAATGTTCTGTAGTAGAAGGTGCTGTATATAGTGAAGTTTTGTTTCATTCTTATTAAATGGCTGAACCACTTTTCATTCTTTGTTTCTCAATGTAAATCAATTAAGGTTTTGTCCCAACTTTCTTTCTTATGTCTACAGTACTCTCAAACCAAATTGTTGAAGTTAATATGTAAAACCACATCCAACTATAAACTCTTAAGGCCAGCGGACTCAGGTAACAATTCCAGAAATAAGACCACAAACGGTCACGTGTCCTTGCATTCCAGTATTGTTGTATATAGACGAATTCTTTTTAAAATCAACACAACATGTTAAATCAAGGTTATATTATGTAACAAGTTAAGTTTAACAATAAGAAATATCAGTATTATTAATATTTGTCACCAATAAATAACTATAGAGTCATATAATTGAGTAAAATTGCAAAAAAGCTTACAGTGTTATATCAAACATATATAAATTCCAGCCCTACAACTGAAACAAGGTCAGAGTTTTCCCGGTCAGTCATGTGGCCTAATATTAGAGTTGGGTGTGGTAAAACTTCCTACCTGTAACCTGCACCGACTTGAACCATTGTCTTTATCTTTATCTCTTACAATAAATTGCATTCCTTTTGTGTGTCATTTTTCAGTACCAAGATCAGATCTAGTTTGGCATCATGGAGAACATTCTGAAGATCGTAATGGTTGCAACAATAGCGAAGAGGTAACACACAGAATAGGTTTTTCGTATGTATAAAATGCAGATAATGAATTCTTTATTAATTTAAGCATCTCGATGATATAATCCAAGCTCCACAGTATACAGTCTTCAACAACAGAACATCAGGAAAGAAGGCGAGAGGAAGACCATGAAAAGATGGTTAGATAGCATAGCAGAATCCTGTCAAAGAGCAAAAATAATAATCACCCAAGCCACTAGAACAGAACAAGATAAAAACAGAAAACCACGACACTTGGCAACAACCTGGTAGCAGTGTGACGACACTGGGCAACAACCTGGTAGCAGTGTGACGACACTGGGCAACAACCTGGTAGCAGTGTGACGACACTGGGCAACAAACTGGTAGCAGTGTGACGACAAAAGAAGAAGATTATATAACGCATGATCTATAATAATAGCCGTCCATCGCAAGTGATGATGACAACAGCATCAGACGCGTGCTGATGCACCTCTCTGATGTGTGTGCAGAGGTAACTGTAGAGTCCAATCCTGAAACACACAATCCCTAGCACAGTTGGGGAATATATGATCAAAGTATGATCTAGATGTTGGATGATGTCCGAAAGATTTATTTTATTTTTTAAATGCTAGGTAAATGAAAGGCAATGTAATAAACAAAATAATATTTTTTGTTAATGTGGTAGATATCGCTACATGACATTTGGGTCTTCTTCTTTGAATAGCTATTTTGATGACTGGTATAGTTGACATTTTTAAAAAGTATACTCATGTTAAAAAAAAGGTAAGTTGCATATTTTTAAAAGTACAGTAAGATTAAAAAAAAGTGAAGTAATATTTAAAAAGGTAAAGTAAGTCAAAAGGAAATCACAGCAAGATTTGTTATGTAGACTAAGATAAATAACATTAAACTAAGATAAAAAAAAAAGAAGTAAAATAAATATTTTTTTTAAAAACTAAGATTACAGAAATTAAATAAAATCAAAAGTAGAGTAAGACTTGAAAAATTGTGAAATAAAGAGCCCCTTTTCATGCCATGAGATATAATGTGCATAAGATAATTACAGGGCACTCTGTTGTATGCGTCTACCAAGTCCACCATTGCCGCATATGTTTCAATACCTGCATGGAAACCCTCGAAGACATCATAGGCGAAGACCGCAGCGTTGCATCATGTTTCTTTCCCAGATCTGTAATCTCCGAGAGTGTGTGGAAAGATATGACGACTTTCGAGGTCCCTACCAGTCGACGTGATATGATTTTCTCAAGAAGTTCGCCTGTCGTATTTTGAAATGCAATAATTCTGTAGCCGGCTATCTGAGAGTGATCCAGCTAATCAAACCCCAGGTGCACACTCTATACATAATATGGATAGCTGCTGTGCTATTCAAAAGGAAGGTTGTACTGCGATGTGGTTTTGGTTTTCTGAACCGGTGACTGTATATTCCGGATCGCCACAGGGCTCTCCTCTTTCACCTGTCTTATTCAACATATACACGGTGTCAATCACAGAACAACAACTCGATGGCAAAGGTAGAACTTTGCTGATGACATTCTAGTGTATAGACAGTGTAAAGACAGGGATGCGATTGCCGGTGAGATACAGAAGGAACTCGACCGCATCACAAACTGCTGTGATGTCTCTTGTGCACTAGTTAACCCTACAAAAGCGACAGTAACATGGTTCTCACTCAATAATCACACTGTTAACGCATGTACGCATATTGTAGAACTTTGCGGTGTTGGTTTGTCCGGAGTTAAATTGATGACTTTTTTGTGTGGAATTTGACCGCAACCTGTGTTTCAGGGAACATGTTGAGTATGTCATTGTCAAAGCAAGTAAAGGTTTAGCGACAATGAGAGTTATGGCGGCTGCTAATATAGCACAACGCTGTTTGTCATCCTGTATCAGATGCTGGTTCTCTCCACCATTGAATATGCAATGCCATCCTCACTGTTAGTAGAACGTAAATTGAAAGACTGGAAAGAATACAGAATGGGGTTATGCGTATCATTCTCGGTTGCACACGGGATACACCCTAATTGGCGATGGGGTTTCTCCTGGATTTCTCGACTCAAGATAGTTGGAGCACATGCTTACCTCAAAATAAGTGCTAAAAAGGATCACCCAATGCACGAGCTGCTCAGCACCAGTGGAAGCAATCGATTAAAGCGGGGCAAGTCGTGGCTTGGCCGTGCTGCAGACACTGTTCAGCTGGTATGCAGGCTCACAAATATCGATTATATGGAAGAATGGATACCGATGCTTTCAATATTTGGAAACACTTTTTCCACCATCATTAAATTTGACAAAGGTTGCAAAGAGAGGAATCCCGTGGCACTGGATGCAGACGTCAAGGATATCATTGATGAAAACTGTAATGAAGGTGCCGTTGTGATTTACACGGATGGATCGGTAGTTCGTTACGAAAAGTCTGCATGGGCCTTCTCTGCAAGCTAATGTGGCAGAATGGTCCATGAGGCCAGTGGTGCATTTCGTATGACAACAAGCAGCATGGTAATGAAGGTACTGGCGGTGACTAATGCTTTACGTTGGCTGGAGTCACAAAACTACACTCATGCGTGCATTCTGAGTGATTCATTGAGTATGATCCGCAAGGTAGAGGCTGGTTCGGTGCGCAGGCAATGGACTGAATCACTACAAGCGTCAACAATTTGCAGAATCACACTTATCTTAGTTCCGGGGCACATGGGTGTCGTTGGCAATGAGAGAGCAGACAGGCTGGCTGGCTCTGTCACCATATCAGAGGGCCAGCCAATGGATAGAGCTGATATTTTGAACGCCCTCATAGAGTGTGGCCGCAAAGAAGATTTTCATTTAAACCAATCCACGCCCAAATACTAGATTGCAGGAGCTGGGTTTGAAGATTGAAGTAGCAAGAAAAGAACAGCATAACAGGTACGTGAGTAGGCTCATCAATCAAAATCGAACTGGTACGATCAGTCGCTGGACGCTGTTGGAGATATTGCGAAGGAGATCGGAGCACCTATGGACATGTTCGAAGTGCAATGAAGATATTCCAAACTGAAACTGAAACTGATATAATGTGGAATAGTGTATTGAGTCCGTACTTTTCGCTGAGACCATGATTGGTATAGTGAGCATCCTGTCAACCGTTTTTATTTTTCAGTGTCGAACATCAAGCTAAGTAAGATAATTTACTAAGTAAATCAACTAACTATTTTGTGTGTTTTTATATTTCTATGTTTAGTCGTGGCTTTCGATAACATAAGGCTGGCGGGATCATGTAAAAATTCAATGAAATAAGACCCACAATCGTCGCGTGACACTCATTTCAGTATTGTTAGATAAAGATGAATTCATTTATAAAAACAACACAACATGCTCGGTCAAGGTCATATTATGCTACAAATTAAGTTGAACACTCGACTCAGTCAAGGTCATATTATGCTACAAATTAAGTTGAACACTCGACTAAGTCAAGGTCATATTATGCTACAAATTAAGTTGAACACTCGACTCAGTCAAGGTCATATTATGTTACAAATTAAGTTGAACACTCGACTAAGTCAAGGTCATATTATGCTACAAATTAAGTTGAACACTCGACTAAGTCAAGATCATATTATGCTACAAATTAAGTTGAACACTCGACTAAGTCAAGGTCATATTATGCTACAAATTAAGTTGAACACTCGACTAAGTCAAGGTCATATTATGCTACAAATTAAGTTGAACACTCGACTAAGTCAAGGTCATATTATGCTACAAATTAAGTTGAACACTCGACTCAGTCAAGATCATATTATGCTACAAATTAAGTTGAACACTCGACTAAGTCAAGGTCATATTATGCTACAAATTAAGTTGAACACTCGACTAAGTCAAGGTCATATTATGCTACAAATTAAGTTGAACACTCGACTCAGTCAAGGTCATATTATGTTACAAATTAAGTTGAACACTCGACTAAGTCAAGGTCATATTATGCTACAAATTAAGTTGAACACTCGACTAAGTCAAGATCATATTATGTTACAAATTAAGTTGAACACTCGACTCAGTCAAGATCATATTATGTTACAAATTAAGTTGAACACTCGACTCAGTCAAAATCATATTATGTTACAAATTAAGTTGAACACTCGACTCAGTCAAGATCATATTATGCTACAAATTAAGTTGAACACTCGACTAAGTCAAGGTCATATTATGCTACAAATTAAGTTGAACACTCGACTAAGTCAAGGTCATATTATGCTACAAATTAAGTTGAACACTCGACTAAGTCAAGATCATATTATGCTACAAATTAAGTTGAACACTCGACTAAGTCAAGGTCATATTATGCTACAAATTAAGTTGAACACTCGACTAAGTCAAGGTCATATTATGCTACAAATTAAGTTGAACACTCGACTAAGTCAAGGTCATATTATGCTACAAATTAAGTTGAACACTCGACTAAGTCAAGATCATATTATGCTACAAATTAAGTTGAACACTCGACTAAGTCAAGATCATATTATGCTACAAATTAAGTTGAACACTCGAGAATATCAGTATTATTAATATCTTCCATCAATAAATATCAATGGACTTGTAGAATTGTGTAAATAGCAGAAAACCTTACAGTTGTCTATCACACTTATACAAATCAGCCCCCATTAAAAGGAATTTTGGTTTTCCCGTCACAGATGGTCGGTCTTCTGTTGTCGGGAGCCACGGTTTAGTATATAAACTACATTCCATGTTATCAACATCCTGAGTGTGGTAGTTTGGATACTTGAATTTGTGATCTTTTCTTGTCCACTGATAACAGACAACTGAGAACCTTACAACAAACGATAGCGGGTGTATTGACAGGGTTGACCTTTCATGGACATACAACCTGCCTGCAAACAATATTCATTTTTCGAAGAAACCACCAACAGACTTTGAGAAATTTCCCAGGCGATTGATGACTCACTACAATGATGACTTAAATCTACGCAGACTTCTGGAAGAATTGTACAAGGACAAGAAATATATGGACAAAGTAATTAATACTACAGGTACGTCTAGTGTTTTTTTTTTATTATTATGAATGTATTTTGTTTATTCTAAAGATGAGGATGTAGTAGACTTTGGGTATTCGAGTTGTTAAATACGGGAGGTGGGAAGGGGGTGGGGTTGTCTGACGGAACCATCCCATGTTTGCAACCTCTGTAAGGTCAAAAGTGTTTCTGTTTAATAGAAAATGAAACTTATGACATGCACATGCGTTGCGACAGACTCAGAGAAGCGGGCTTAATTCCTCTGCTCTATAGAATTCCCGCATTCTATTCTCAGAAATGAGAACAAATGCACTGAAAGAAAGTTTAATTGTTTTTTAAATTTTTAATGAACATGCATTTTTTAGTGAATTGTGTTCATGAAATTGTTGCGGTTTTGCGTTTAATGCAGGTTGCCCCTGGTCAGCGTGACTAGCTACAAATGGCAGGGCGACTAGCTCCATGATTTGTTGGAATGCTTTACGTGCTCGACTTTGGTGTAAGAAAGATAACAGAGCTCATTTGATTGGCTGTTCACCGAAACTAAACACAAATCTCAGAAACGGAATGTTTCAGCCATTATTCGAGGAAGAATCGACACATGCAACTTACTCAATGGACGTGCTCAAATGTTAGGATACATCAAAATCCTATAGTATATTATAGATCAAAGTATCGCTTGTTACAAAAAGTAATGTGTCGAATTTTATTACTTGTCGAAGTGTTATATTTTGAAATATATCGGATGGTTATTCTGTCATTTTTATAAGTCTAAGTATTCTGTTTTATGACAAATAAAATTCTGTCATTTTTATAAGAGAGAGCCGCTGTAGCGTAGTTGTTAGTGAACTCGCTTCGCAAGGCTGGTGGGCTGGGTTCAGCTCCCGCAATGCAGGTGGAATTTTTCCCGACCGCGACGGCTCTCAGGTCGACCCAGCTTCAACTGGGTACCAGACATGCTCTGGAAAAGTAAAGGCGGCCGGCGTGATGCTGACCACATCACCCATCGTGTGCCGACGGTCAATGAAAATACAGGCCTAACACTGTATTGACCTATATACCAAGAGGTATGAAAGGGTTCCTTTACTTTTTTTACTTTTACATTTTTATAAGTAAGTATTCTGTTTTATGACAAATAAAATTCCGTCATTTTGATGTCTAAGTATTCTGTTTTATGACCAAAAAAATTCCGTCATTTTTATAATGAGGTGTAATATATTCATGAAATAAAGCAGGTTGAGTGCATTTAAATATAAATGTCTGCAAAAACATAATTAATATAAAATTGAACAAATTCAGAAGTGATGAAATCAGAGAAATGTCTGGTCAACCAACAGTAACAACTGTTATAAGAAGGAGACGATGGAGATAGATTAGGCATACCTTAGAAAAAACGACCAAATAATTACAAAGCATGCATTGAAGTTTGAAACAAAGAGTTCAAGGAAGAGAGGACTCCAAAGGTAAACACTGAAACAAACTTTGCTGAGAAAAGCATTTTTCTAATTTAATTATTCATTTTCCTCACTTATGTAGTACTATATATAAACACATATCTTTGTGCAAATCTTTCATTTACTCAGTATTAATGCAGCCTCCCCACGAGTTTTTACAGTTCTGACCTGATCCGATGTGACCACCTCATATTTGTAGGTTTCTTTACATCGCCCTGAGAGCAGCAAGAAATATCGAACTCAAATTTCATGGAAGAGATTGACTGAATTGCCCAGGACATAACGGTATGGAGAAATTACGTGCAGGCTATACGTAAAGTGAGAGCCGCGGTAGCGTAGTTGTTAGTGAATTCGCTTCGCAATGTTGGTGGTCCGGGTTCAGCTCCCACAATGCGCGTGGAATTTTTCCCGACCACGACGGCTCTCAGGTCGACCAGCCTCAACTGGGTACCAGACATGCTCTGGGAAGTAAAGGCGGCCGGCGTGATCACATCACCCACCGTGTGCCGACGGTCAATGAAAAATACAGGCCTAACACTGTATTGCCCTATGTACCACGAGGTACGAAATGGTTCCTTTACTTTTTACTTTTTATATGTAAAGTATAACGGTACTAGAGGACACATATATAATATTGCCTTTCATTATTTCTAATTGATGTCAAAAATTATTTATATTTTCTATAACTTTGTTTCAGGTCGAGACAAAACGGAAGTTGACGTATCCAGCAAACTAAAAGCTGGGCGAGATTATTTACTACAACGAGCCCAGTACTGGATGGACAAAGGACCTCTGCCTCTTCGACCACCCACGACAGATTTAGGTTTGCGACTTCAACGATCACAGTTAGAATTAGTGAGAAGAAATCAGCATCAATCAACGTAAACTGGAGTTCACAAAGATTCGACTTTAGAGCACACACATCGCAGCTACTACCACATCATTCTGACTTTGACGATAGCAGCGACATTAATATCAAATTAAAGGAGTATAACATAATTTATAACTCAACAGCAGAATCAAGGAAAATGTTTATCTATATATTTTTTGTCCACTATGTAACATATATTTTTTTGTCCACTATGTAACATATATTTTTTGTCCACTATGTAACATGTATTTTTTTTCCACTATGTAACATATATTTTTTGTCCACTATGTAACATATATTTTTTGTCCACTATGTAACATATATTTTATGCCACTATTTAAATTATTTTGTCAATGAACTTTTGAACGCTCCATATCGACCACTTGTCATACCACTCTCTGTGATTTGTATGTGATATGAGCCAAGAGCGATTTTTTGTTGTCCTTGTTATGCACTTACAAGTAGCCAGCACATCCGTTTTGCGCTGCTTTTATTTACTAGAGTGCTTCCTAGGGCCTACACCAGTCGCCCCTTACGACATACATTGTAGGTCGCAGTGGTACTATTCTTGTGCTTGGGGCCCGCACCACATGGACGTATTCTATACTGAATTGGGGAGTACATTGCTTTTTCATCTTAACAAGTACACAAGATAGTACTCAAGATAATACTACAAGATAGTACTACAAGATAGTACTACAATATACAAGATAGTACTACAAGATAGTACTACAAGATAGTACTACAAGATAGTACTACAAGATAGTATTACAATATACAAGATAGTACTACAAGATAGTACTACAAGATAGTACTACAATATACAAGATAGTATATATACTCATGTGACCATAGTTTGAAATTGTGGTCTTGACTGTATTCTAAACCCAATGAGTGTAGGTATATTGTTGGTCTTTGACTAGTATTGCTAAACCCAATGAGTGTAGCGTATATTGTTGGTCTTTGACTAGGTATTGCAAAACCTAATGAGTGTAGCGTATAATGTTGGTCTTTGACTAGTATTGCAAACCCAATGAGTGTAGCGTATATTGTTGGTCTTGACTGAGGTATTCTAACCCAATGAGTAGTTGCATATTGTTGGTCTTTGACTCAGGTATTGCAAAACCTAATGAGTGTAGCGTATAATGTTGGTCTTGACTAGGTATACTAAAACCCATTGAGTGTAGCGTATAATGTGTCTTTGACTAGGTATTGCTAAACACATTGAGTGTAGCGTATATTGTTGGTCTTTGACTTGGTATTGCAAAACCTATTGAGTGTAGCGTATAATGTTGGCCTTTGACTAGGTATTGCTAAACCCATTGAGTGTAACGTATATTGTTGGTCTTTGACTAGGTATTGCAAAACCCATTGAGTGTAGCGTATATTGTTGGTCTTTGATTAGGTATTCCTAAACCCATTGAGTGTAGGGTATATTGTTGACCTTTGACTAAGCATTCCTAAACCCATTGAGTGTAGCGTATATTGTTGCGACGATGTACGGAAACCTACAGATTTGAGGTGGTCAGACCGAGTCAGATCAGATATTGAGAAAATCGTAGGAGGTTCTACCAATGATGGTCCCAAATCAGTTCTACCAAATCAGTTGTATTGATTGTTGTGTTTACTTTCAATAGGTGGTCATTGAATGATTTCATTACGTCAGTTGACTTCATATTTATGAAAATATCGACAAATATTGTCGAATGTATCGACATATTCATTACTATCATTATGTGACATGTCGACTGAAATAAGCGATTATGGATGCCTGTATTTGATACTTGACTGTCAGTTCTGATGTTGACACTCGTCCATGCCATGAAGCAAGACTGTCCAAATTGTTTAATTTGTTTCCTTCTCTGTCTTGTATCCCTTTTATTTTACTGGTTATTGCAATGTGTTCTAAAGCTCTGTTTCTCATCACATGTCTGAAAATTATATGACACTCCGTTTTTGAGTCATCCTACAATCCCCTTCCTGTGATCGGGTCTGATTATCCTCGGTCGTCTATTAAGTCTCTTGACGGAAGACCTTCAGGAGACAGTTATATACAGTCGTACTTAAAAAGTCAGAAAGGCATGCTACACGTCCCGATAAAGCGGACAGGTTAACACTATTTTCAACATCGTTTGTATGAGCGTCACATATGGCAAACAACATCTGCAAATCGGTTTTCCTATCTAATATTCTAGAATATTCTTGATCCTAATTTGTATTGAGATATACTAGGACACCTGTGCCCACACTTCAGGAAATAAAATATCAAAAAATAATGCATTATTATTGTTTTATTAAGTTGTGATGAGGAAGCACTCAAAGATATCAGATATAAATAAATAGAATTTACATATATATATATATATATATGTATTCATTATTATTCATCTACTATAACTTTTTCTTGAGTTAATCTTGTACTTTTGAGCAATGGCCTTCATTAGATATAACTTTTCTTGAGTTAATCTTCTACTTGTTGAGCAAATGGGCTTCTTCATTAGGTATAACTTTTTCTTGAGTTAATCTTGTACTTGTTGAGCAAATGGGCTTCTTCATTAGCTATAACTTTTTCTTGAGTTAATCTTGTACTTGTTGAACAAATGGGCTTCTTCATTAGCTATAACTTTTTCTTGAGTTAATATTCTACTTGTTGAGCAAATGGGCTTCTTCATTAGCTATAACTTTTTCTTGAGTTAATCTTCTACTTGTTGAGCAAATGGGCTTCTTCATTAGGTATAACTTTTTCTTGAGTTAATCTTGTACTTGTTGAACAAATAGGCTTCTTCATTAACTATAACTTTTTCTTGAGTTAATCTTGTACTTGTTGAACAAATAGGCTTCTTCACTAGCTATAACTTTTTCTTGAGTTAATCTTCTACTTGTTGAGCAAATGGGCTTCTTCATTAGCTATAACTTTTTCTTGAGTTAATATTCTACTTGTTGAGCAAATGGGCTTCTTCATTAGCTATAACTTTTTCTTGAGTTAATATTCTACTTGTTGAGCAAATGGGCTTCTTCATTAGCTATAACTTTTTCTTGAGTTAATATTCTACTTGTTGAGCAAATGGGCTTCTTCATTAGCTATAACTTTTTCTTGAGTTAATATTCTACTTGTTGAGCAAATGGGCTTCTTCATTAGCTATAACTTTTTCTTGAGTTAATCTTCTACTTGTTGAGCAAATGGGCTTCTTCATTAGCTATAACTTTTTCTTGAGTTAATCTTCTACTTGTTGAGCAAATGGGCTTCTTCATTAGCTATAACTTTTTCTTGAGTTAATCTTCTACTTGTTGAGCAAATGGGCGTCTTCATTAGGATCTGTTGGCTGGTGTAGGCGATCATGGATCTCTGCACATCTCTGTCCCTGGTATTTGCTATTATCTCAGATGTTGACGCTCGTCCGTACCATGAAGTCAGGCTGTCTAATATTTTATTATCTCTGCCCTGTTATACTTGTTAAGCTGAAGGTACCACATTAGTGGCGTCTGTGGCTTATGGAATAGTGACTCGGTATATTAAACCCGACGTTCTAATTTCGAATCACGCTGCGGACAGTTTGGTTGCAAATTGTTTCGCGTGGATTTTTACAAATGACGATGGCACCACCCGTTCAGAAAGCAATGGCAAACTACTGAATGTAATAATGCCTGGAAAAATCACAAACAGCGTTAAAAAGATGGAGTTGGTTCGCAAAGTCCTGTAAAGGGTACGCAATTAACTTAACCACAGTGTATTGTGCCCAGTACGTAAGCGGGCGATAACAATTTGTTCTTATCTATTGAGTGAGAGTAGGCTTGATCTTTTTGTAGACCAATACTATCTCTCTCGAGAGCCGCTGTAGCGTAGTTGTTAGTGAACTCGCTTCGCAAGGTTGGTGGTACGGGTTCAGCTCCCGCAATGCGAGTGGAATTTTTCCCGACCACGACGGCTCTCAGGTCGACCCAGCCTCAACTGGGTACCAGACATGCTCTTAGAAAGTAAAGGCGGCCGGCGTGATGCTGACCACATCACCCATCGTGTGCCGACGGTCAATGAAAATACAGGCCTAACACTGTATTGACCTATATACCACGAGGTATGAAAGGGTTCCTTTACTTTTTACTTTACTTACTACTCTCCCGTTTGTTTTTGTATACTCATGGAGAAGGACTATTGAAAGACAGTTGAAAGATTGTTACCTGATTATGGAAAATAATTATTAGAAATGCTGCAGAATAGCAACAATAGAAATCTTTTCTGGAATCATTATGCTTTAAACATGACACGAAGACGATATAGAAAGACAGATAGGTCCATATATATATATATATTTGTATAAATTCTTCTTCTTCTTTGTGTTCGTTCTTTACGACCACTTTAATCACTCTTTGTGATATGTTTGATCTTTACCAAGAACGTGTATACGTTGCACATTGGTTTGGTAGGCCCCTAAACGCATAGACTTCTACACGCTTAGGACACATGCATCCGATTTCAGTTAAACCTCCTTAGACGCCTCTTACGACATGCGTGGCAGGTAACAGTGGTTCTATACTTTACACCCCAAATTTGGACCTCGGTAATCACTCGGGCGATATATATACATATACTGTACGCCTAGTATGTATATGAGTGTTTGTATAACCAGACAGAAACCCACATAGGTTTGACAATAAAACATAATATAATTAACAACGTACACAATCTGTTGTTTAATATATCCTTGACATGGCATGGCGTCTCTTTGACATTTATATGTTGATTGTAATGTGATTATGGGTAGCATGATTGATTTGTTTTCACTTTCTACTGCAATTACGTGGTGACACTATTTCTCTTGGTTTAGTGTTTATGGTAAACTATATGATTTGTATTATGTTAGTACAGTGTCTCCCAAACTGGGGTCTGTGGATCACCGGGGGTCCACGAGGTACTCACAGAGGGGTCCGCAAGCGTTTGAAGAAATATTATGATCTTTGACATTTCAAACTGAACAAAATTAATGTTAACAATATGTATAAAAACAACGGTAAATTAGTTCTGCTGTGATATCAAAGGACCCGGACCGAAGTTTAAATAACTGGAAACTGAAAGAAAATGAAAGATCATTTGAAGTTTCCTGCTGTCTGATAACACTGTTTACTATTTTAACAAAAAGAAAATTCTCTCTCTCTCTCTCTCTCTCTCTCTCTCTCTCGCTATCACTGCCCAGACCGATGTACCAGACCTCCTCATAAATTCTATTCATGTGAAATTCTCTGATTCATGCAGCCTTAGCATTGGTGTGTTTTACGTCACATCTTCAGCACCATTTGGAGATTTGGTGCTTATCCTTCGGTGACGTGTCCGGTTTCAGGCAACGTTTACTCGGTTCGCTCTCCGTTCTGTAGCCATCTAGTGTTTTTTACGGTGTGGATAACTAGCCCCACACCCAACCTGCTTAGTTGCCTCTTACGACATGCGTGGCAGGTAGCAGTGGTTCTATTCTTTACACCCCAAATTTGGGCCCCGGTAACCGCTCGGACGCAAGCATTCCTGTCCCTTTTCATTTATACACACTTTTGGGGGCTGCGGATGCAGCAAAATGTGTTTTAATTGGGGTCAGCAGTAGTGTCTAGTTTGGGAACCGCTGTGTTAGTGTGTATCGATTTGCATAAACGTTCACCTACCGACTCGAACACAAAAGGGTGTGGGTTCAATCCCACACTACACTTTCTACACGTGAGGAAAGAAATTAGCGCTCCTACCTCGTGCACACTAGGGCTTAGAAATGTGAAGTGAAGTGATTTCATGCCCTAAGGTCTGGAAAAAAAAGGCATCATTTTTCATATTTCGAGATATATTGGTTAATACGGTGTTAGGCACGTATCTTTCATTAACTGTCCGCACACAATGGATGATGTGGTCAACATAATGCCGGCCACCTTTACTACTCAGTGCTTTTCCTGGTAACCAATTGAGGCTGGGTCGGCCTAAGAGCTAAGATTGGTCAGAAAAATAGAACACGCACAATGTGCCATTGAACCCGAACCACTAGCCTCAGAGGCGAATTTACTAACAACTGCGCTATTATGGCTCTAAGATCTTCTTTGTCTTTGCGTTCGTTCTTTACGACCAATTTAATCACTCTTTGTGATATGTTTGATCTTTGCCAAGAACGTGTATACGTTGCACATTGGTTTGTAGGCCCATAAACGCATAGACTTCTACACGTTTAGGACATGTGCATCCGATTTCAGCCAAACCTCCTTAGTCGCCTCTTACGACATGCGTGGCAGGTAACAGTGGTTCTATTCTTTACACCCCAAATTTGGGCCCCGGTAACCACTCAGGCGGCTCTAAGATCTGAAAAGGTTTGAGAAAATATTATTCCTTTACTGTGTGTTTATCTTCGTTTAGTTTGTATGGTATAATATATATTACTCTGTATTCTATCTATCTTTTCTATAATCCTGTTTTGTCTTTCTGCGTCAGAACAAAAAAAAAGATACATGGAGCGAACCTCCTTATGAGTTTTGTACACGGTGGAATTTAGTGTCTCGGATATTCCGTCGATCCCTCGCTTACGGGATCGTCCGCTGGATCTGTTGCCGTTGTATCTGATTGCTAGTGCTCTTTGTTGGAGACTATCTTGTTGTAACCTTGATACGTGTCCGAATTATTTAACATGTTGTTTCTTTATATATTGTAGCAGGGTCCTAATTTTCTTCTGATTTCCTCGTTTCTGATCTCATCTCTTCGTGTAATATTTACAATTCGTCGTGCACACTTCATCTCTATCGTTTGGATTCTTATTTTCTCATTTGTTGTCAGTGTCCAGGTCTGACACAGATAGCACATAATTGGTTAGAAAATTGTGTTGTCAGTGTCCAGGTCTGACACAGATAGCACAAAGTTGGTTAGAAAATTGTGTTGTCAGTGTCCAGGTCTGACACAGATAGCACATAGTTGGTTAGAAAACTTTGTTGTCAATGTACAGATCTGACACAGATAGCACATAGTTGGTTAGAAAACTTTGTTGTCAATGTACAGATCTGACACAGATAGCACATAGTTGGTTAGAAAACTTTGTTGTCAATGTACAGATCTGACACAGATAGCACATAGTTGGTTAGAAAACTTTGTTGTCAGTGTCTAGGTCTGACACAGATAGCACATAGTTGGTTAGAAAACTTTGTTGTCAATATACAGATCTGACACAGATAGCACAGAGTTGGTAAGAAAACTTTGTTGTCAGTGTCCAGGTCTGACACAGATAGCATAGAGTTGGTAAGAAAACTGTTGAACATTGCTCTTCTGTGTCCATCGTTACGTGCTTGCCTTTCAGTATTGGTGATATTTGTCTAATAACTTGTTTTTGCCGTAATATTTTTATTTAGTGTATATAATTTTACGTATAATAGAGGGACTGATATGGTATTATAAGATTAAAAACGAGGAACTTAGAGAAAAAACTAACCAGATACCAGTGGAGAAGTAGCTAAGAAAGAGACGCTGGCGATGGATAGGACACACATTGAGAAGACCGACCCGAAGCATTGCAAGACAGGCACTGGGGAAAGAGAAGTATGAGAAGATCTAGACCTGCCTGAAGAAGAGAGTTGGTGACTGATATTAAAATTATAGGTAAGATGGAAAGAATTGGAAGGGATGGCAAGAGAGAGGAAGAGCTGGAAGAAGTTTGTTGAAGACCTGTGCTCCGTTGAGAGTTGAAATGTGAAGGGGAAGTGTGTATAATAAATCAATGTCACTTTAAAGGAAGGAACCCTTTCATACCTCGTGGTATTTAGGGCAATACAGTGTTAGGCCTGTATTTTTCATTGACCGTCGGCACAAGATGGGTTATGTGGTCAGCATCACGCCGGCCACCTTTACTTTCCCAGAGCATGTCTGGTACCCAGTTGAGGCTGGGTCGACCTGAGAGCCGTCGCGGTCGGGAAAATTCCACACGCACTGCGGGAGTCGAACCCAGACCACCAGCCTTGAGAAGCGAGTTCACTAACAACTACACTACCGCGGCTCTCCAATGTCACTTTGCTTACTCCAAAAATGGGTGTAACGGCGAAGGATTGACTTATTGCACCATGTTTTCCTAATGTGGCTCCGTCCTTGTATGCAGAAAAGGCCACGACGTCTATCGAGAGTGTGGCACAAAACACAACACGAACTCAGTAGCTCCAGCAACATACCCTAGGGATATCATTTTAAAATGCACATGTATCTTGGTCAGGACTCAAGCCCCCAACTTTCAGAACGACAAACGTCTTAACCACATGGCCATTAACACCCTCCTCTCATCCTCCTACTTTGTTTAGTGTGTAGGGCTATGTGTGCCTCTTTCTTTAGTCAGCCATGTAACGTATTCATTTCTCTTTGTCTAACGTATTACACACAGATGTAAGCCCCATGTTAATTTTGTACTTTTTTCATCTAAGTTTCTGTTAACAATCCTTTGATAACACAGGCCATTTCTTTGTCTAACTTACCAAATGTTGTGCAACGGGCATATACTTCAATCATAGTGAGGATACCAGCTGTCGCAGTTTCGTGTGATACTGATATGTAAACGATGTTAGGATTTTGTACCAATGAACAACATCTGCGGACCATAAGGGCTGAGGGCCCTTTCCATTCCCCCTGCCCCCAGACTTTCCTCCCGTGTGGCAAGGTGTGGTGGTGTCAGATAGCACTCCACCACACATCAACTTCTTTATTAAATATTTAAGTGAACTAATGAATGCCGTTATGTTTTATTTTGAGGTTTACTGAATTAATTTGTTTTAAATGAAAAGAACAATGTATATTTGTTGTAGTTATGTTGCTGTAACTAGGATGTTATGTTGTAGTTGTATGTTGTAACATGGCGATACTATTTATATTGTTGAGTTACAGGCAGAGCGTAATATTTATTGCAGTTGGGGCAAACTAACTCCATGTCGCAACAGAGCCTGTGCAAATAAACAAACAGAAAGAAGAAAGAAAAAAAAGATTATTTGATTTTTTAAAATCGCCCGATATGAGTTCAGGCGTAGTCATAGCAGCTAATATTGCACCACTGACTGATTTTTGCGTGGATGCTACCTTCCCTTATCGCAAGTTTTCCTCGACGTTCAGTCGAGTCTTACTTCGACTTGTGAGGTACTAGTAATTTAGATCCCCAATTAAATAATTGACAAAGATTGGGTAAAACGCGATTGATGTGACTACTTTTGTTGGTAGAGAAACTACAAGTGCATTATAATTGAATGATTGATTAATTTATTGATTGATAAAATCATCATCATTGCACTTCGATGGAAAGCAATATTTGGTCGATCTCTTTCTTACACATGAAGACCTCAGCGACAGTGCTCGAACTTTGTAGCACCGGTGAGGTCTCCGATGTAATTTTGAAGACAGTGAAAATTTGTATATGGATTTAAACAAATCTCTTAACATATTTTTGCCTGGGCAGCAATTTTGAAGTCTGTTTTTATATATGTTTAACTACCAGAAATATTTCTCCCCGAATGTGTTAGAGCGCGGGTTTCAATGCAGGAGATCCGGGTTCAATCCACCATAAGGTCAAGTAGATTTTATTATGTCTTGGGCATCAAGAAAATCCTACTTATGATGCCGGAGAAGGCTCGCCTGAATGGCGATGGACACTTAGGAAAAGGACAGCAAGCTTTTACGCAAAAATCAGTTAGATATGCCATACTGGATGCCCTGACTACACCTGAGTTCATAGTGGCGAATGAGAAGAAGAAGAAGAAGAGGAATAAAATCTTAACCTGAGCAGTTTCAACGCAACTGACAACCCATGAGGCCATTAAATTCTACAGGCACATGATTCCCCTCCCCGTTTACATAACCTAAAAATTATATTATAATTAATGACAGTTTTTAATGTGGTTTTTTTTTATAGGCTATTTTACGTGATCATCTTGAACAATAAACATACGTTTTATCGTCAGTTTTATATGACTTGAAACTTGATCTCACCTACAATGAGATCATGAATTTCTATAAAAATGTCCCGATCACTCGCCACGGGGAATAAGTTGATTACCTTTGCAACAAGAGGCTAGCACCTTACCTTCAATGTGTATGATAGTACAAGAGTTCATACCAATTGCAATAAAACGATTTGGAGAAAGAAAACACTTTATTGATATTTTCTTAAAGGCATGAGTTTGGCTTTAATTTAAGGGGAAACGACTGGAAAGAACACTCTGTAATTGACTGTCTGTTGATGTATTGTGCGCTTCATTGAGAGTTAAGAGAAGAAGAAGAATCGACTGCATCTCCCCTTTACCAAGAGCCCAGTTATGTTTCCCCAAAATAACGTATTGAATAGGAATTGACGCAATTAAAAAAATCACACCGCATTTCCTGATTTATTCGCATTCATTCGTTCTCCCAAAACCCAACAATCAATGACCTAATTTAATGCAAGAGCTTTGGGCGTGCCAAAACGACTATTGTGTTGTGTATCTTGTAAACAAACCACATCGTTTGTACAACTTGTTTGCATACAATTCACAAAGTTATCACCACAAACCTTCTTTCTTTGACATCAAGATACTTTCTGTGGTGTAAACACCCACTACAGAAAGATACACAACATTTGTTGACACATTGATAGTCTTTGATTAGGTAAGGTTTTTTTTACATATATATTTATATCACATATAAGCAGTAATAATATCACATGTGCAGAAGACGGTTAGTTCTGAAGTTATAGAATATGTGAATCTTAGATCTGAATCATAATCATCCGTGTGTGTGTTTCTAGGAATCGCAAGGGGAGCAAAGAATAGTACCACTGCAATCTACAGGCACGTCGTAAGAGGCCGTAAGGTAGGGGCCTAGGGAAGCTACCCTAGTAAATAAAAAGCGTTGCAAAATTGGGATGTGCTGGCCTACTTGTAGGCGCATAACTGGCACAACGTACAACCGCTCTTATGGTCATATCACATACAGATCACATACAGATCACAAAGAGTGGTTTAACAATTGTTCGATATGGAGCGCTTGAAGAAGAATTCATAGAATATGTGTACATGATACTTAGTTCTGAAGTCGGAAAAGGCACGCCAATATTGCCGGGGACACTGATAATAAGGAAAGCATGCCTTCACGCAAAAATCGCTCTGAATCGCCACATCAAGCGCCCTGACCCCGCCTGAATTCACAAGGGGCGAACGCAGAAGAAGTTATGAAGTGATATGTGTGCATGATACTTAGTTCTGAAGATCTCTATAGTCTAGTCATGGACATGTGGTGTCAAGAAACTTAGTTCTGAAGATATCTATAGTCTAGTCATGGACATGTTTGTCAAGAAACTTAGTTATGACAATGTCTATAGTCTAGTCATGGACATGTTTGTCAAGAAACTAAGTTCTGAATATGTCTATAGTCTAGTCATGGACACGTGTGTCAAGAAACTAAGTTACAACGATGTCAACAGTATAGTCATAGACATGTGTGTCAAGAAACTAAGTTACAACGATGTCAACAGTATAGTCATAGACATGTGTGTCAAGAAACTAAGTTACAACGATGTCAACAGTATAGTCATATACATGTGTGTCAAGAAACTAAGTTATAACGATGTCAACAGTATAGTCATAGACATGTGTGTCAAGAAACCAAGTTACAACGATGTCAACAGTATAGTCATAGACATGTGTGTCAAGAAACTAAGTTATAACGATGTCAACGGTATAGTCATAGATATGTGTGTCAAGAAACTAAGTTATAACGATGTCAACAGTATAGTCATAGACATGATACGTAGTTTTCTTTCCTTATGGACCTGATAACATCAGATGGTAGACGCAGATCAGAAATATAAAGTAGAATCATAATAAAATATCTTGTCCTGAGCAGAACTTTACCACATTAACAGTCCTTCTGAATTTCTCTCTCTCTCATAGGCCAGATGTTCCGCCTGTGCAGTTGTCATGTGCAATTCATCAGTTATGTGATCTTTGTCTTCTCCTTTTTGCCGGGATGCCTTCTTCTATCCTTCAAACCGTCATGTCTTTTTCAGTGTCAAAATACTTCAATTTTCTCATTCTTATCTGTAGCATCAGCTAGTTTTCTTGATTTTCAATTCTTTCTTGGTAGATCTATTTGTCCTCGTCTCTGTCTGTGGTATACAGAGGAACACTTATATTCAAAAGCACATATATGCATTTGTTTTCCCACAGCTTTGTTAAATGGCAATGCTATATATGTTGCCACTTCGAATATGTATGTTCTCAGTATTCTGATCTTTATTTTCCTGCTAATTCCATTCCGTACTGTTTTTAGTTGTTTAATATTTTGCAAGGCCATATTTGTTTTTCTTTTAATCTCTTTCATCCCATTTCCACCTATTGTTAGCAGTGAACTGAGATATTCAAAACTGTTCACATTTTCTATTTTCTCTCTGTTGATAAAATCACCTTTGTAAAGAAGCCAGTCACTGACAATAAAGTAGTAAACAACAACGTTTGTGGCTATCAAGTAGTTGAGGTGCTATACAAATATACTTAGAAATGCATGAACTTCTAAAATAGTTGTTGTTGAGGGAAAGAGATCAGAGAACAAAGAAAGTGTAAAGGCAAAACAGCGACAATCATCAGTTTTCAAATTACAACGTTGGGCCAGATGTTCTGTCCCCTTTAGGGGACTAACACAACTGCACGGGCATGTAGCAGTCAGCGACTTATAGCTGACTACTAGCGTCATGGTCAGCTCAAGAACAAAGCTGATCAAGATTCCACTCCGCCACCCCGGGACGACCCAGGAAACAGACGACTATCAAGAAGCCAGGATTTGTTTGTGAACATCGAAGAGGGAGAAGCTAACCCGGTACCCCCAAAGACTTTGCAGAAGTCAGATGTGTCCGACCGAAAGGTACAGATACCAGCACAGCTCATATGGAAAACTACGACACAACGCGTTCCGTTCTCCAAACTGTATCCTGCTATAACTTGCGAGATTATGAGAACGAAGAAGAAATAGAATGAAACATTCACTAACATCAACCCAGAATGAGGCATAGGACGCTAGAGAGAAGAACAATTTTAGACATTTCAGCCTCATGGTACAGCCTTCTTCTTCTTTGTACACTCCATACCATAGATTCCCAAACTTTGTCCACATAGCTTTTGTAACGCCCCTGCCCATTATAACAGTTTGCCAACGGCCCCCACACACAATATATATATATATATATATACATGCTCTATTTTCACTTTGACATAGAAAATTGATATATATATTTCTGTCATACATAGTCAATTTTCAAATAAATTTTATACAGGAAATAGAAAATTGATGAAAAAATGAATCGTGTAAGATGGTCATAAGATTAATTAAAATGCAGAATTCAAATTTTGTATGATTATTCAATCGCAAAATCACGATTAAACCTCCCCAATGCCTTCTGAACCGACTGTTTACCCCGGAAGGCTTCAGCGCCCTGATGGTACCGCCCACTGTGGGGAACCAATGCTCTATTCCGACCACCTGTTAAACCACTCTTTGATTTGTATGTGATCTGAACCTAAAAGCGTTTGTGCGTTATGCCAGTTATGCACCTACAAGTAGGCCAGCATATCCGATTTCTGCTACGCTTTTTATTTACTAAGGTAGCTTCCCTAGGACCTACTTTATTCGCCTCTTACGACAAGCATTTTAGCTCGCAGTTCTACTATTCTTTGCTCCCCTTGAGAGCTGCGGCAACACATGGACGATAGCAAACTCTTATATACGCTTTGTAAGTGGTTTCTTTCACTGCCTCTGTTATGTCTATGCTCCACTTATTGCTGCAACACATGGACGATAGCAAACTCTTATATACGCTTTGTAAGTGGTTTCTTTCACTGCCTCTGTTATGTCTATGCTCCACTTATTGCTGCAACACATGGACGATAGCAAACTCTTATATACGCTTTGCTCAGTGGTTCTTTCACTGCCTCTGTTATGTCTATGCTCCACTTATTGCTGCAACACATGGACGATAGAAACTCTATATACGCTTTGTAAGTGGTTTCTTTCACTGCCTCTGTTATGTCTATGCTCCACTTATTGCTGCAACACATGGACGATAGCAAACTCTTATATACGCTTTGTAAGTGGTTTCTTTCACTGCCTCTGTTATCTCTATGCTCCACTTATTGCTGCAACACATGGACGATAGCAAACTCTTATATACGCTTTGTAAGTGGTTTCTTTCACTGCCTCTGTTATCTCTATGCTCCACTTATTGCTGCAACACATGGACGATAGCAAACTCCTTATGCGCTTTGTAAGTGGTTTCTTTCACTGCTCTGTTATCTCTATGCTCCACTTATTGCTGCAACACATGGACGATAGCAAACTCTTATATACGCTTTGTAAGTGGTTTCTTTCACTGCCTCTGTTATGTCTATGCTCCATCATTGCTGCAACACATGGACGATAGCAAACTCTTATATACGCTTTGTAAGTGGTTTCTTTCACTGCCTCTGTTATCTCTATGCTCCACTTATTGCTGCAACACATGGACGATAGCAAACTCTTATATACGCTTTGTAAGTGGTTTCTTTCACTGCCTCTGTTATCTCTATGCTCCACTTATTGCTGCAACACATGGACGATAGCAAACTCTTATATACGCTTTGTAAGTGGTTTCTTTCACTGCCTCTGTTATCTCTATGCTCCACTTATTGCTGCAACACATGGACGATAGCAAACTCTTATATACGCTTTGTAAGTGGTTTCTTTCACTGCCTCTGTTATCTCTATGCTCCACTTATTGCTGCAACACATGGACGATAGCAAACTCTTATATACGCTTTGTAAGTGGTTTCTTTCACTGCCTCTGTTATGTCTATGCTCCACTTATTGCTGCAACACATGGACGATAGCAAACTCTTATATACGCTTTGTAAGTGGTTTCTTTCACTGCCTCTGTTATGTCTATGCTCCACTTATTGCTGCAACACATGGACGATAGCAAACTCTTATATACGCTTTGTAAGTGGTTTCTTTCACTGCCTCTGTTATGTCTATGCTCCACTTATTGCTGCAACACATGGACGATAGCAAACTCTTATATACGCTTTGTAAGTGGTTTCTTTCACTGCCTCTGTTATGTCTATGCTCCACTTATTGCTGCAACACATGGACGATAGCAAACTCTTATATACGCTTTGTAAGTGGTTTCTTTCACTGCCTCTGTTATCTCTATGCTCCACTTATTGCTGCAACACATGGACGATAGCAAACTCTTATATACGCTTTGTAAGTGGTTTCTTTCACTGCCTCTGTTATCTCTATGCTCCACTTATTGCTGCAACACATGGACGATAGCAAACTCTTATATACGCTTTGTAAGTGGTTTCTTTCACTGCCTCTGTTATCTCTATGCTCCACTTATTTGCCAACACATGGACGATAGCAAACTCTTATATACGCTTTGTAAGTGGTTTCTTTCACTGCCTCTGTTATCTCTATGCTCCACTTATTGCTGCAACACGTGGACGATAGCAAACTCTTATATACGCTTTGTAAGTGGTTTCTTTCACTGCCTCTGTTATCTCTATGCTCCACTTATTGCTGCAACACATGGACGATAGCAAACTCTTATATACGCTTTGTAAGTGGTTTCTTTCACTGCCTCTGTTATCTCTATGCTCCACTTATTGCTGCAACACATGGACGATAGCAAACTCTTATATACGCTTTGTAAGTGGTTTCTTTCACTGCCTCTGTTATCTCTATGCTCCACTTATTGCTGCAACACGTGGACGATAGCAAACTCTTATATACGCTTTGTAAGTGGTTTCTTTCACTGCCTCTGTTATCTCTATGCTCCACTTATTGCTGCAACACATGGACGAATGCAACTCTTATATACCACGCTTTGTAAGTGGTTTCTTTCACTGCCTCTATTATCTCTATGCTCCACTTATTGCTGGGTAAGCATATAAATGTGCATCCACTGTAGTATAGCATTGCCATTGTGACAATTAGTAATCTGCATATGTAACCGAACCATTTAGTTTGTGTTTCTTGATGAAGTTCAATACTGACGTTGTACACTCTTGTTTTTGTGTATCTTCATTACTAAATCGGTCTTTTCCTGATACTCCTGCATTTTACGTGACACTTTTTTTTTTTTTTTTCGTCTGCTTTCAACTCAGACGAAGTTTCATCTCTGAAACTGATTTTTGCGTGAAAATCTGTTTTCCAATTTCTTACAATGGCAGCAGCGTGCACATTGTAAATTACTTTACACTGGCAGCCGTGTGCTCAATGTACTCGCAATTAGTATTCCCTCGCCCTACAGGCAGATTTTCTCCGACTTCAGAGGTACTCTCGTTATCGTCCTGAGTAAGACCAGGGGACACGAACAAATGCCAGACAGTAGGATCGAACCCGAGCTATGAGGCGTCTCACAGCTAGCAGGCCGAGCTACTATCAACTACTCTAGGCAGTCCCCATGTAGACACTTGATCTCTGTTGACCTGCTAGTCAGTATGTAGGGTAAACGTTTGTGAGATTTAATATCTATTACACCAGCCTGGTATGTTACATGACAATGGGAATTTTCCTGACTTGTATTGTCATTGATATCTTGGTGAATGTTACATTCATCTTCGTACGGGGACCATGGGTGTCGATGACAATGAGAGAGAGAGAGCAGACTCTGCTATCATATCAAAGAATCAGCCAATGGATAGAGATGACATTCTGAACGCCCTCATAGAGTGTGGACGCAAATATTATTTTCATTTCAACAAATCCACGTCAACCTGTAGATCCACTGAGTTTGGAATGAAGTTTGGAAAGGCCAGAAAAGAGCATCACAACAGGTATAAGATTGAGCTCATCAATCAACATCGAGCTGGTCACTGGATACTGTTGGAGATATTGCGAAGGTGATCGGAGATGGACATATCCAAAGTGCAATAAAGATATTCCTAACTGAAACTGATAGATGAAAATGTCCAGTAGTCATTGCAGACCTTAGGATATGAAGTCCCTCTCACTTGCTATTTTTAACCCATATATGTAGGAGGTAGGGTGATCAAATCCTTTCCTCACTTATGCAACGTTAGGCGCGATAAATCAATCCACAACCATTTCTGTGTGATTTGAGAAGATTGAGTTACATTGAGAAACAAAGAATGAAGTGGTTTGGTCACTTAATAATAATGCATCCAAACTTCACAGTATACAGTCTTCTACAACAGACCATAAGGAAAGATGGCAAGAGGAAGACCACGAAAAGATGGTTAGATTGCATAGCAGAATCCTGTCAAAGAGCAAAAATAACAATCACCCAAGCCACCAGAACAGCGCAAGACAAAAACAGAAAACCACGACACTGGACAACAACCCGGTAACAGTGTGACGACACTGGGCAACAACCCGGTAACAGTGTGACGACACTGGGCAACAACCGGTAACAGTGTGACGACACTGGGCAACAACCAGGTAACAGTGTGACGACAAAAGAAGAAGAAAAAAACGAAGATTCCAGAAATGAAAACTCTACGCATTGCGCTAATGTGTCCTACTTTCCTATCTTAACGTTATCACTTTTAGAAGTATTCCATTTCATTTGTTGTTGTTTTTTTTTTAACTATAACTAGCAATTTGTTAATGTTTGTTGTTTTTGACTTTATTTCTGTTTTTCTCTGATCTAGAAAAACACAATCTGATAGCATATCTCTCTAACTCTCCTAGACGTGTAGATTTATTTCCCATTTGTGGCTTCATCCATCATTGGATCGTACATGTCTTGTGCAGTGTTTTGCAGCATGGCTGTGGTTTCTGTTTGTTGTGACAACAGATTTTTTCGGAAAAGCTCGTCTGCATGGCTAGGCAATGTGTTCCTTAAGAAGTAAGGTTGTGGTTTGAATCCTGTGTTTCGTAAATCATCGGTTTTTCCCCCGAAAGTCCTTAACACTTGTTTACTGTCTTTTATTTATAATATTCATTGACTCAGTTGCTTCCCTGAGGTTCTGTAAAACGCTATTATTGTTACTACAGTGTTTGCTTTTCTTTTTTTCTTCTCCGATTCCACAGATTGGGTTTCATCTCTTACGGCTGGTGCCATCAGATTATCGTAACCCTTCAGTTTCGTCGACGCTGGGAAATCCATCGGACTGTAAATCTGGGAAATATGTTCTTTTTCTGCCATCCCGCAGGCATTGAACCACAACACACGGTGGTGCCATTTTTGTCACCTCCGCAGTCAGCGCGCCTCGAAAACGCTGGAACCATCACGGGGGGATTCTACTTGTTAAAACTGACGAGGTGTTTGCAACATTTCATCTTGGACATTCTTTTGCCAGTTGTCGCATTAACACTGAACAGAAAAACAACTATTATAACATTTTAGTGAAAATTGCAACCCTATGTTTCATTTTCAATTGATTTTAAAAAAGAATAAGATATATAGAGAGAGAGAGAGAGAAGAAAAGAGAGAGAGAGAGAGAGAGAGAGAGAGAGAGAAGGAGAAAGAGAGAGAGATGAGAGAGTAATGTACGTAGTAATTTCATCATAAGCGATAGATCAACGTAAATTCTTCTTCAAACCTTCAATATCGACCACTTGTTAAAATCTGCGAGATGTAAACATAACAAACACAACAACATGAGCATCATATAAAATCACGATACATTTTATAGACAATTTCAAGCAACACTACATAAGAAAAAAAGACTTGAGTTATTTTATTTCTGCATATTATGACAGTAAACATATGTTATCAACATATGCTAAAGATTCATCACACACGTCGTAAGAAATAAAATATCAAATGGAAATTTTCAAAAGGGAGGAACTAACTACTTATGAAACATACAAGACTCCTTAGAAAACTAAACAGAAAACGCATATTTAACAATATTCATCGAACAGACATTATCAAACCCCTATGATAAGCCTATAGACTACATGTGTGAATGTAAGGTTAACACAAGATAAAGCTATCTGAGTTTAATGCTGGTTTAACATTGATCTGTAGAACAATTGTGAACCTATCTCATGGTTGACTGATTATATGAAACAATCGAAAAGAAAATGAAGCATATAACTTAGCAACAGCCATCCCAGTAAGACTGTTTCGTCACGCCATGATGTTGCCACAACATAAACTTTGAAGCCTTCAAAATATGAACAAATTTGACAAAACACTGCTCCAACAAAGAAATATCATTTACTTTGTCATAAAAATTTTATAACCGTAGTTCGTAACATAGGTCAAGTTTAAAAATTTCTAATCTACCTTCTCTCGAATCGTTGACCTCACAGCGTAGGTAGAAAGAAAATTTTAAAAACGCCTAGTATCGCGCTTTCTAGAAAAGTTCTTTCGTCGCTTCAGTTATTCTAGCATTTTGCATCCTTTCTTGACCGAATTGTATGAGCAGCATTCTCTTTTGCCTGTCTAAACTACTTACACCAGCCACCATTTAATTTTTGGTTTGTCCCGTACTGATGTTAGTCGCCTTATTTCGATGTCTACATCACAACACATGCTCATACTGTTACAGCATTTTAGACATTCACTCTCGTTGTGACTAGTTTTTTCTATCGTTTGATTGTCAGGTAACATATTTTGACATTGATAACGATCCATAATGTGAGTAAAAGATTGCGAATTGACTCTGTGTTCATGGAGACTTGATCTTGAAAATTAGAGAGTCACTTTGCATATCAAATTTGATTTGCTTTGAATTCAATCTTGTTGAATTTCATTGATTCTTCATTTGCTGAACAAATTTGGGAAAAGTAAAGCTTTTGCTTGTTTAAGATGATTATCATGAATGTTGGTAGTGTTTTGCTTCTGGAATGTCATGAAATAAACTGTTAGACAAATGTTAAAATCATCATTTTTATTTATAGATTCCAAACTTTGGTAGCGCCATTGTTGCCTAAGCTGCTTCTGTTGCCTTACATTATGATCGTCTTTCCAAGAAATCATTCTAGTTTCTCTCGAGGTTGTATTTGCTGGTTAAGCTATTTTACAAATGATTATTTGCATGAAATAGAAAATTGATGAAAAATGGATCGTGTAAGACGGGCATAAGATGAATTAAAATGCAGAATTCAAATTTTAAATGATTTTTCAATCACAAAATCACGATAATAATTTATTTAAAAATATTTATTATTAATTTCTTCTTTAATGAGCCACCGACCCCTAATTGTCCGAATACCTGACAAATTCTTCTGAACCCACTATCGCCCCCTCCCCTCCCTAGAACGCTTCAACGCCCACTGGGGGGTTGGGGCGGTACCGCCCACTTTGGGAAACGCTGCCTTAAATTCTCCAAAAGAAGTTAATTCTTATTTTTCATATTTGTTGGTCTACATAACCAAAACAAGGTTGAAAGTATCAAGCCTCAGCTTAAATCCCCTATATAACTAACTAATTAAAAACGTATGAATTCTCCGAAAGGAGTTAATTTTTATTGTTAATGTTTGTTGTCCTACACGCTCTGTCTGATATAACCAATAACAGGTTCGACTTAGGTTGAAAAAAGCGTGCCTCGGCTTAAAGATTCTTTGATCCCCTACCTAACAAACAACATTGTTGCATAAAATATCATATTAACATTTTTTCAGATCGCAAAAAAATCACTCGACACTTGTCTCTGACAAACTCGTGTTAAATATGGCATTACAATCTATTTGATGATATGTTTACTATGTGGAAATAGAGAAGACCAGATTTAGATCAGATTTAGATTGCGGGCTCCATCTTTAGAACGATTAATTTCTTATAAATGTTGAAGTGTAGCCTCCGAGAACCAGTATTAGAGTCGGCTGTTGTTTAAGCCATATCTTTGGGGGGGAAACAGTATGACCGGAAATTCCCATATTAAATGTATTAATAGTACATAACTGAGTAGTTATATAACGCGGAGTAATTCGGTTAAAAGTTGAAGGTTACTTGCTGACGAAGGTGACCTTACACTGTGTAGTGGCACGATGATTTTCCCGCGTGACGGTAATCGATTTATTTTTATCTGTTTATGAAGGTCATTTTCTGTTTTTTTTCTCTTAAATTATTTTTTTTAGTTATGATAAGTCATGCTATAAGTGTTTACTGAGTCAATGTGATTGGTGTGTTCATAGATAGATAGGTAGTCAGACAGAAGGACATGTAGGCAGGTAGGTAGATGTATAGGTTAGGTAGGATGATTAGATCGACGTAGGCAGAGATAGGTAGGTGTGTAGGTAATAGATGAATGGATGGATGGGTGGGTGGGTGCGTGAATGGATGGATGCGTGCATGGATAGATTGATGAATAGGTGGATGGATGCGTGCATGGATGGATTGATGAATAGGTGGATGGATGGGTGCGTGCATGGATAGATAGATGAATAGGTGGATGGAAAAATGCGTGCATGGATAGATAGATGAATAGGTGGATGGATGCGTGCATGGATGGATGGATGAATAGGTGGATGGATGCGTGCATGGATGGATTGATGAATAGGTGGATGGATGCGTGCATGGATAGATAGATGAATAGGTGGATGGATGGATGCGTGCATGGATAGATAGGTGAATGGGTGGGTGGGTGGGTTGATGGATAGATAGATGAATAGATGGATGGATTGATGGGTGGATAGATGCGTGCGTGCATGGATGGATTAATGGGTGTGTGGGTTGTGGGTGGGTGGGTTGATGGATAGATTGATGGATTAATGGCTGTGTGGGTTGTGGATGGATGGATTGATATATAGATAGATGAGTGGACGGACTGACAGACACAGGCAGACACATAGATCGATAGAAGCAATTATCATATATTACAATATATCTACACTTATATATGTATAAATTTACCTTCTGAATAAAGTAATATATAATACACATATATTTACCGACGACGTTTAACGACCATAAAATTGAGCATTGGACTATACAAATATAGCGGACAATGTATAAACAGCCGGCAACTTGTGTTAGCAGACTGTGTGTAGCAGATGGTGTTAGGTGGGCCACAGCCAGGCTATAGCCCATTTTTTAATGTAGATGGATGTGGGAGACATAATAAGAGAGATTTTCTGATAAATCTATAGCATGCAGGAAATTTCAAGAAAACCATATAGGAAAAGCATAATGTACAACTACTGTAGCGTCTTCTGTATTTGTCCTTATTGACAAGTTGTACCTGCTCTAAGATAAATGTTAGTTGTTTTTCATGTATGTGTGTATTAGTATCTTCTGATGATAATATTAATTCTCTAACAATTTCTAAATTACTATATGCTTCTTCTAATAAATCATTAATACTCTTTATGTTTGGAGAAGTAGCAGGATCAGTATCTTTGTAGTGGATCAGTAAATTTTCCAGCTGTGACCACCTCTCAAGTTTACTGTTAATTAAAATCCAATCAAGATATTTACCAGACACTTGTTTATTTTCTACATAAACTTGTACACTCATGTCTGGTAAAACATTTACACTTACAGAAATGGATGGTGCACTGTTTGCTTTCACATTCATAGTATACAAAACAAGACAAGTAAATATATCCTCTGTGACTGTATGCATTCTCCAGTTTTTATCTAACAAGTCTTTTAACTTTACTGTTATCTCACACTGTAAAGTTGGAAAATCTTGTATAATATCTGCAGACAACCACTCAGCTGTTCTATTGTCATGTTTGCTGACGATTTCTGCTACTCTTATTTCTGGATCTTTACGAGATTGTGGTTGTTGACTCGATAAATAAGATGGCAATTCAGGGAAAAGAGATGGATAAGCAGTTTTTTTTAAAACCAGGATGGATGCTTCCGAGGAAGTTCATGTTTAATTCCACATTTATCTATAAATGTATCAGACAATATAATGTCACATGGATGAAAATGTTTACGACACACAACGCTTGATTTAGCTGGTGACCAGTCTTTTCGTGGAATGAATTTCTTCCATCTGTCTCTCCTATCAGAATTTGATGGGAATTTAAAAAACACTCACATATTCTTTAGTCGAGTCGTAGTTCGATTTACATCCAGGAGCACAGCACTTTTTGCCCATTTTAAGATGAAAACATTATGCACAAATTTAATTTAACACTCTGCAATATCAGTAATCCAAATATTTGTTGTAGATAAATATACAAGGACTCAAAATCAAGTAAAATAACAAGACACGCTGACGTTCTATCGTTTACCGACACACACAAAATGTCAGACCACTTTACGGAAGAGAGAAAACCTGGTGTCCGGCCCAGTAGTTTATAGTTGGCTCTGGGTGGGCACACTCATTTGGTGGGAATTGTACTAAAACTACGCTAACCCCAAACAATCAAAGTTCGCCTGGAAAACGTTTTTTTTTAAATAATATATCTCAAATTCAAGGTCACAGGCGAACAAGAATCTAGGTTATAGCTAAAAATACAATTCTCTTTCTGTTATTGTTAATTTGGTTGAATATTGCAGGTGTCTTCTGTTTCTTCAAATGTTCCATATCGACCACTTGTTAACCACTCTGTGTAATTTGTATGTGATCTGAGCCTAAGCGAGATTGTACGTTGTCAGTTTTGCGCCTACAAGTGCACATCCGATTTCTGCTATGCTTTGTATTTACTAGGGTAGCTTCCTAGGTCCTGCATCAGTCGTCTTTACGACATGCCTTGTAGGTAGTAGTGGTACTATTCTTTGCTTCCTTGAGGGCCCCTGCACCACACGGGCGTTGCAGGTGTATAATACTGTAGAAGACAGACGAGCAATGGATTAGGTAAATATTGTCAATGCATTAAGTTAGATATGGAGTGTAAACGATTCAAGAATCGATGATGAATATGTCCCTAACCATACTAGAATAATAGCAATTAAAATAGGGATATTAAACCACAGCCAACTCTAATAGTGTCATATAACTGACCGGGGAAATCCTGACCTAGTTCTGAGTTGGGGGCTGATTGTTGTATGTATTTGATAGAACACTGCAAGCTTTTTTGCAATTTTACTCAATTCTATGCGTCTATGGTTATTTATTGATGAAAAATATTAATAATACTGATATTCATTATTGTAAAACTTAACTTGTTACATAATATAACCTTGATTTATCATGTTGTCTTAATTTTAAAATGAATTCGTCTTTTATACAACAATACTGGAATGCGAGGTCACGTGACGGTTGTTGTTTTAATTCCTATAATTTTACCTGAGCCCTCTGGTCGTATTGTTATCGGAGGCTACGATTAAACGACAGCCAACTTTAACTCTGATTATACCAACACCGAACTGGTGTCGTTAGCCGTCACAAGCTGAGAGACGTACTGAGGTGGAGATCGGGACACTTGTGGACTAATTGTTTTGACGGGAAGTGATAATGATGTGGCCACTAAACTAAACTAAAATAGATAACTACCATCATCATGAAGTAGAGCGGTAGGGGCGTAGTTATTAGTGAACTCACTTCTAACGCTTGTGGTCCGGGTTCATTCCATAGCGGGCGTGAAATATTTTTCCGACCCAACCTCAGTTGAGTACGAGGAAAAATACTAGGAAGTAAAGTTGTCCGGCCGTAATGTTGACTTCATACCCCTCGTGTGTCAACGGTCAATGAAAAATACGGCCTTACACGGTATTACTCAATATACCACAAGGTATGAAAATGGGTTCCTTTGCCTTAACTTTATGAAGGTTCTTAACAGCATGCAGGTTCATAGAATATGATAATTAGGGTATATTAAAAGTATGTCAGAGGCAAAAGATCATAGAATTGCATACTGAGCACACAAAAAAGAAGGGGAAAATACCATGGTAAATCTATGATAATATTACATTGAAGTAGATCAGTAGCAGTAGAATAGTAACACTGCGACCTAGAAGGCATGTCGTAAGAGGCGACTGAGGTAGGGGTCTAGGAAGCTACCCTAGTAAATAAAAATCGTCGCAGAAATCGAATGTGCTAGCCTACTTGTAGACGCCGCATAACTGGCACAACATACAATCGCTCTTAGGCTTGGATCACATACAAAGAGCGGTTAATCCGTAGTCGATATGCAACGTTCGAAGAAGAAGAAGGAAATGCTAGAACCGCGAAGATACGACTAAGAAAAGCAGAGATAAACTAAGACCCTTATATAACATCAATGAAGCTCAAAGTTATATATACATCAATGAAACTAAGTTATATCATCAATGAAGCTCAAAGACTGGAAAAGCTGTAGAAGCACAAATAGGGGGCCAAAGGCGCATGGGAACAATGCCGCGCCAGGATTAGTGTAGCTGGCACTAATCAAGACCCTGTGCCCCACCTCCACGCAGTGACCCTGGTAACAGAGTTTGGTTCTGGTCCGGCTAAGGGGCAGGGATCTAGGAGAGGTACAGGTAGTGGTAGTAGTGCAAGCACGAAAAAGCAACGCAAGTCCAAAAATCCATGAACAAAATGCACTCATCCCCGATGTCTGATTTTAAAAAAAAAATGTTATAAAAATTGCCCGAATTTTGCAGAATCGTAAGAAAACAGCAGCCCAAGAGTCGTCAGGGAACGAATGCGAACTCCACCGGAGTAAATTACCCAACCAGGTTGCCACCTACAGGGCAAGAGTCCATAAGCACGAAAATAAACATGAAAGGGTGAGAGGTGCATCCCAAAGCAGAGACGTGGGCCTACATGGGGCGAAATCGAGCCCTGTACACGAGTCAAGCCACATGTCAGGAAGTCCCGAGGTACGGTAAATGTGACGGCAAATGTGAACACAACGGTCGTACCACAAGTAGCAGCTTTCCGGCCGATGGGAAAGGTTGCACACGAAGGGATGAGAGGTGCATCCAAATTGGAAAGAGGGCCAACTTCCCCGGAGTAAAGGGTCGCAAGCAAATTGCCAGCTGTGGGGCAAGAATCAATAAGAACGATGCGTAACGAATCAAAAGTCTTGGCAAGTATCTCGGAAAAACACGATAACGCAGCATCGTGACGCTACATGGGAAGGTTGCAACAAACTTCGTACATGAGGCCAAGCGCAGAGAAACCTATTGGCCAAAGTTGGCCGAGCGCAACTCCTAAAGAGCGCAACTCTTTAGTGCCTAACGAAATTGCCCTCCCTGGGACAACCGGGCAGGGTACTGTTGCAATAACAACTAACATCCTCGAAAGGACTGAGGTGGGTAAGGCTGGAAAAGCGCAAATCCTAAAGTTGCGTTTTAGTGCCTAACGAAACTGCCCTCCCTGGGACAACCGGGCAGGGTACTGTTGCAATAATAACTAACATCCCCGGAAGAACTGAGGTGGGTGATGTTGACGAGCGCAAAATTTCAGTTGCGTTGCTAGTGCTGATTGAAACGACCCTCTAGAACAGCGTTTCTCAAAGTGGGCGGTATCGCCCCCAGTGGGCACTGAAGCCTTCGGGGGCGCTAGTGGGTTCAGAAGCATGTGGGGGATAGTTTTTCGTTATTTTGAGATTGAATAATCATAAAAAATTTGAATTCTGCATTTGAATTCTTCTTATGCCCATCTTACACGATCCATTTTTTCATTAATTTTCTATTTCATGTATATAATCATTATAAAAATGACCATGTATGACAGAAATAAATATCAATTTTCTATGTCAAAGTGAAAATAGAGTATGTATATATGTGGGAGGGGGCGTTGGCAAACTGTTATAATGTAGAGGGGGCGTTACAAAGTTGATGTCGTGCAAAGTGGGAGGTGGGCCGAAAAAGTTTGGGAATCTATGCTCTAGAATATCTGTGCCAGCCCCAGACCAGTGTTTCCGGAGACAGTGAAAATGCAGAGTGAAATCCTTGCAAAGTGCCCAGTAACGACACTTGCTCCGAAGCGGCTGAGAATTCTCCTACTCAGGAACAAACTCACCGTGGATAGAAAAGTATGGCCGATAATGCAAAGGCTTGACTGGTACAAACCCAAGCATTGGCTAAGGGCAATACTTTTCGGACGCCGATCATCCTACACAGATGACGTCCAAACACCTCCCGATCACATAAAGGCTAAGCATACCGCCAACATGTGATCATTTGTTTGACAAAGCAGTACAAAAAATGTGATACTTCCTGTCACTAGCCCTAGAAGGGTCGAGATCGTTCGGGTCTTTACCTTAGTGACCTCACCCAGGGAGCGCATGTAAGCTAATGCTCTTTGGCGTAGATCTAAGCTTAGATTTACAGCACTAAAAGATCATTAAAGAGCGGTTATCTTACGTTGCGTACGGAACGACCTCACCAAAGGCAGGAAAGCCGTTAGAGAAGGCACCAGATATGCCCTCACTAAAACTAACTCTGTCCGAGAAAGAGTTACAAGGACATTAGGTCTCCTGCAACGATCACTCTTGAAGGATCTAAGCTTCAAGTACCTGGAAGTCGGCGAGGCTGTCCATATGGTTGAGGATGCCTGTAAAAGGGTAATATAGGCCCACACAAAAATCAGTCAGAAGCGCAATACCAGGCGTCATGACTTTACGTCTGAATTAACAGCGGGCGAACGAGGAAGAAGAAGAAGTACAAATATTATTTTTGCACTTTTTCCTGATTTCTTCAGTCATCCTTATTTTGTCTTCAACAGAGAAACGATATTATTTATATTGTGAGAACCATTAGCTATTTCTTCTTTTCTTCTTTGCAGTTCGTTCTTTACTCAATTTTAATCACTCTTGTGATACGTTTGATCTTTGCCAGAACGTGTATACGTTGCACATTGGTTTGGTAGGCCCTAAACGCATAGACTCATATAGGACACGTTTAGGACACATGCATCCGATTTCAGCCAAATTAGCTATTTAAGACAAATATCTAAATATAAATACTAATATATAATAGATGTATAAACTGATATACATATATCTCTCTCATTATCATTATAAAATAGCTTGTCCTAGGCAGAACTTTGCCACCCTATCTCTCTCATTATACATTTTTAATTTGTCTAACAGCTGTTGTTATTTGCAGTGGTTCTCGTTCCTAGAAGACACACTACCCCACGTTGATTGTAAGATGGCTGGATGGGTAAGCCAGACGAGGAAGGTGTTATCAACAGTGATATCTTCGTTAGCAGACGACCTGGAACAAGCTGTCCAAGAGTTTAACGGTATAGTTACTTCGAATCCATCATGTTATGCAATCTATGTACAAGCATATGATTATATATATATATTACTATCGTACTTCTACGCGTTACATAGGACCTGCAAGTAATTGTTCCATGCCGCTCTATACTGTGCAACTCGCTCAATCTCTTCTATGAAATTGAGTCCGATATTTGTTGTCGCTTTTATCAACGTTTGTTTTAGGGTTTCACTATGACATCCTCTCGTTTTTGTGAAGAGCGTCTGGCCTAATGGATTAGAGCACGGCTCCCATGCTGGAGACCCGGGTTCAATTCACAGTAAGGCCAAGGGTTTTTTCTGTGTGGGCATAAAGGAAAAATGCTAATCTGAACAACTTCGAGGCGACTGCACTTGCCATTAAACTCCTCAAGCTCTCGTCCTACCTGTCCTACACTGCCATAACAAGCAGTACTACAGGCAGTAACGACAGTTTATATTCTCGTTTTCAACACTTTGCATCTCACATCAATGCCTGCTTTGATATTCTTTGATCATATCTCCATCTTTTCCTTCTTATAACAGTTGTCACTAGTGGTTGACCAGACATTCTCTGATTTCATCACTTCTACTGAATTTGTTTCATTTTATATTCATTATTTTTGGCAGACATCTATTTTCAAATGCATTCAACTTGCTTTCTATATCTTTAGTCATTTTCCAACTCTCGTTGGCATATGTTAGGATTGATACAACATTTGATTTGAAAATTTGTCATTTAGTTTTAAACTTTATAACTTGCAGTTCCATATTTAATTTAGACTTTTAAAAACTGTTGTTGCCTTGACAAAACATATGATTACAATGAACACATTTTATCATTAACACCAAGAAAGTAATTAATATCAATTTAGATTTAAAAAATACATGTTTACAAATTTTCACTATCATCATCTTTTCCAATAGTTTGTCTTGAGCAAATCTTTGCCACTCTAACAGTTCTTCTCAATTTCTCTATCATGCTGAAATCATCAATACCAATCCTGATTCCATCTTTTCCGTGGTCTTCCTCTCCTTCTCTTTGACGGGTTGCCTCCTTCCATAATGATATTTTCCAACCCTTCATGTCTTTTATATATGTCTAAAATACAAACATTTTTCTCTCTAATGACCACCATGTTCACATCGTATTTAGTCTAGCTAGCCTCGAACTTTGGAACTCTCACTTATTGCAGTTATTGGCGCAGAATGTTAACTTACTGGCCTGAATTTACTTACTGGCGCAGAATTACTTTACTGGCGCTGAATGTTACTTGCGTGAATGTTAACTTGGGCAGAATGTTAACTTTCTGGCGCAATTTAATTTATGGGAGAATTTAACTTACTGGCGAGAATGTTAACTACGGCAGAATGTTAACTCGCAGAATTTAACTTTACTGGCGAGAATTAACTTTTGGCGAATGTTACTTACGCCAGAATTACTATCGAATGTTACTTACTCGAATTTAACTTACTGGCGCAGAATTACTTTACTGGCGAGAATGTTAACTTACTGGCGAGAATGTTAACTTACTGGCGAGAATGTACTTTACTGGCGCAGAATGTTAACTTATCGCAGAATTTTTTACTGCGCCAGAATTTAATCTTATGCGCAAATGTTACTTGGCGCAGAATGTTAACTTTACTGGCGAGAATGTTAACTTTACTGGCAGAATGTTAACTTTACTGGCGAGAATGTTAACTTTACTGGCGTAGAAATGTTAACTTCACTAACGGTACACCCCTTCCCCCAACTCATTCCAATTTATTTAAATTGATGGACTTGTGTTAGCTTCATCCCATTTACTTTGATGATGCATTTTGATGGAGTTTGGCTTTTTGAAATAATAACTTTTGTCTTCTTATTCTTCAGACGTTTTGCCTTTGTTGTTACTTTCTATCACCACCTTATTCATTAGTTTCTAGAGCTGTATTTCATTATATTCTATCCAAACAGCGTGTCCACATATCTTAAGTTAATTATAGTATGTCTTCCTACAACTATTCCAGTCTCCAGCCGCCCATTTATCGATCTTGCAATGTTTTAGTTGTACAGAGAGAACAGACAGACCAGGCTTTATTGGTTTTATTTTTATGTTCATCGTTCAAAGTTACTGATTTGTATGTTTTGTTTATTTAACTTCTTTTCTTCCTTCAGATGCAGTCTACAGACTAAACTCGCCTAATGTGAACGATCTTTCAGGCACAGTCTCCAGACTAAACTCGCCGAATGTGAACGTTCTTTCAGACGCAGTCTCCAGACTAAACTCGCCTAATGTGAACGAACTTTCAGATGCAGTTTCCAGACTAAACTCGCCTAATGGGAACGATCTCTCAGATACTATCATCAAACTAAACTCGCCTAATGGGAACAATCTCTCAGATACTGTCATCAAACTAAACTCGCCTAATGTGAACGACTCAGTAAAAACTGTCCAACAAAACGAGAATGAGCATGTAGAAAAGATACCAGAGGAGAAACTTTCCAGTTATCAAATCTCAAGACTCTGTCAGTCAGAAACAATTGCCACACAACGAGAAGTGAGAGCACATGCAACAACAAAGCAGCCAGAACCGTGTTGCTTCCATGCTAATTTGACCGCAACACATTCTCAATCTTCTTCTCTTCTACAACATCCAGAAGAAAATCTATCAATTTGCAGGGACATAGATGAGATTTTTGCCCATACGGATATATCAAACAATTTGTCTTCAGAGTCATTGTCATCTTTTCATTTACCAATCTCTGTGTCACAGCCTTATCTTATTCAAGTCTCCGTCATTCACCCAGTGAAACCCAGTCCTGGCAATATATTAAATATCTCTGATACTAATAATGAACATGATTTATATCCACTAGTAAGCTGCAAACAGATGAGAGCATCACATCCACAATATGTCTGCCCATGCAACACAACTGACTTGCTAAAGAAAACTCCCAACAACCTCGATTTAAAACAGCCAGGTAAAGTCATTCGCAACCTTACATTCGCTATAGAAGGACACAACGTGTTGGACGAGCAGTACGATGTGGAAGGACAGAGGATCATAGAGGACAACACCGTAGACGCGCACATCCCTAAGACTACACAAAGACCCTTCAAAGACGAGACAATCTATGTCCATATTTGACACTGGTTCAAAACGAGATCGTTCTATTAGTACAATTAATGAAGATTGGAAACGAGGCAAAAGTTCGTCGTTAGTGACAATAGAGAGAGAGACTAGCATTCAAAGATGGACTACTCTAAGCCCATTCAGACGTATTTTATCCTACGCCTTTACTCATTTGACAAATTTAGTTAATCTCTTAACACATGAACCTCTGAACGTTCAAACAAATACAGCGCAAGAAGTTCTATCCATAAGTGATACAGAACAAAATAGCGATGAAACCCCACTCGAAAGTCAAGAAGATCTCTCTATAAGTGGTACAGAGCAAACTGACAATGAAAACTCGCTTGAAAATCAAGAACATGATTTACTAAAGTCAATCTCTGCCAATGAAGATATATTCCTGACCCTACACAATGTCCATCATTCCACTGTTCCATCGCGTACATACTCATCAGATAGTTTTGTCATCATAGACTCATCCTGTTTTGATGGTGCTCCCGAAGAATATAGAACGTATCAACAAAAGATCACGGAACGCACTTGCGCAAGACAGGAACCAGGAACACACAATTATATCGTTACAGAAACAGAGTTGAGTAATTTTCCAAATGACTACTTGGATTGTGGACACTCAAATATAAAATCTGATCCAGTTACAGATGTGATATCATCCAGTGCAGAATTTGTTAGTTTCGATTTTAGAAAATTAATTACTGATCGATATTCCCAAACGATAAATCCAATCGATCAGGATATTAATAAATGCAGGACAGGTATCGATGAACAGTTGAACAGTGGTTACCTCATTGTGGGAGACGGTACATCAGCAGTCTTGGTTACTAATGAAGGTATGGTCACCTCTCAAGCTGACAGTGGTGCAGACAATGAAGATGATAGTGGTAGTAGTGTATCTATCATCATCCTTTCAGACATTGACGACGATGAAGATGAATTCATCTTTTTTTAATTCGATGATTTGTTTGAATTTGGTTGGTGTCGGATCTTTAATTTGTTATTTAATTACAAATCTCATACTTCATCTGCTTTGTTTCATTTGTTAGATTCCATATTTTGTAGTTCAAATGTTTTATTTCACTCGTTAAAATTCCACATTTTTTAGTTCATATGTTTTAGTTTACTGCAGACATTCCCAGCATGCCTACAGCAACGATACGAAACATTGTTTCATGAACGAAGATTACCGAGCAAGTTGTGGGAACCCACAAGGTTCTCCAACTGACAAGCAGCTTTATAGAGGCAACCCATAAATTCATTAGAAATATTTAAAAATGCAATTCCTACAAAAATATTTCATCATCTTCTGAATTACATCGGCGACCCTCGTTGGTGCTACGGAGTTCGTGTACTACCGCTGGGATTTTCCTATGTAAGAAAGAGTTCAAATCACACATGGCTACTCACCGAAGTGCAAGAATGATGGTCCAATCAATCAATCAATCATCAAACTAAACTGTCCGAGTGATATTTCTTCGTTGTCCAGGTTTCACGAGCAGACTCTACAGTGTATGTGCTGAAATTTGATCCCTAAATGTTGGCCATGAAAATCGTTTAGAGCGCTGACACACTGAGGTGCTGCGCGTATAGGTACGAGCCAATATCCTACTAGGCGATAAGAGAATTACACTACTATCACAGCTCATAGGAAGCTTCCATATTCGATCCTTATTCACTTTCCCTTACTGCAGCAATGCAGCATGTTCCATGATCGCAATTTGGAGGTGGAATAGGGTTTTGGTTATGCGCTTTATTGCTAAAAATTGCTATGAATAATGTTTTGTTCACCGAGTCTTCGACCAAGTCCAGGTGCTCTTGGTTTTAAAAAATTTAATTACAAATCTTATATTACAGGTGTGTTTAGTTTCTTGATTAAATTACAAATCTTATATTACAGGTGTGTTTAGTTTCTTTATTAAATTACAAATCTTATATTACAGGTGTGTTTAGTTTCTTTATTAAATTACAAATCTCATATTACAGGTGTGGTTATTCTTTGATCATTTCTTCGCAATGTTGGGCATACTTTGAGAAGATGGAGATATGTTGGGCATACTTTGAGAAGAAATGATCAAAGAATAACAAAACAGGCATTGAAGTGGGAGGCAAAGAGTTCAAGAAAGAGAGGACGCCATAGAGAAACCTTGAAACGACCTTTACTGAGAGAGGTCAAAAATATCGAGCTCAATTCCATGGATGAGATTGAGCGAGTTGCCCAGGACAGAACGGTATGGATAAATTACATGAATGCCCTATGAATAACGTTACGAGAGGCATAAATATATATATAACAATATATGAATTTCTTTGTCTGGCAATAATGTTGTTCACAGTGTGAATGCCGATGTTGCTGGTGGCGTCGACTGTTATTATATCATTATAATTATAGAGATATTGGTGCCAAGATGGATGTATGCCATTCCGCATGTGTCAGTCTTGACATCCGGCTGCTAGTCTTGGACAATGACCACAACACACACAAGCCAACTTCAAACCTCATAAATGAGATATTTAACACACTATCAAATGAAATATTCTCTCAATGCGTTAAGAATGTCAGTTCGGTCAGAGCCAACTATAAACTTATGGACCTGCGAACTCAGGTAAGAATTATGGGAAATCAGACCACAACTACACCACGTGACCTCGCATTCCAGTAGTGTTGTATATAGACTAATTCATTTTAAAATCAAGACAAAATGCTAAATCAAAGTTATAATATCCAACAAGTTCAGTTTAACAATAAGAAATTGGGGGACTGCCTAGAGTAGTTGATAGTAGCTCGGCCTGCTAGCTGTGAGACGCCTCATAGCTCGGGTTCGAACCTACTGTCCGGCATTTGTTCGAGTCCCCTGGTCTTACTCAGGACGATAACGTGAGTACCTCTGAAGTCGGAGAAAATCTGCCTTTATGGCGAGGAATACTAATTACGAGTACATTGAGCACACGGCTGCCAGTGTAAAGTAATTTACAATGCACGCTGCTGCCATTGTAAGAAATTGGAAAACAGATTTTCACGCAAAAATCAGTTTCAGAGATGAAACTTCGTCTGAGTTGAAAGCGGACGAAAAAACAAAAAAACAACCAAAAAAACAATAAGAAATACCAATATTATGAATATTTTTCACCAATAAATAACCATAGACTCACAGAATTGAGAAAAACTGCGTGTAGTGTTCTATCAAACATCTATAAATTCGAGCCCCCCGATCTGATCTAGGTCAGGGATTTTGCCGTCAGTTGTTAGGCCTAGTTATTTACAGTTGGCTGTGGTTCCGTCCATTGCAGCTCCCTCTGAAATTGTAACCATGCCAACCAATCTATGAGCGACATACTGAATGGACTAATTGGTTCGATGTACAGTGATGATGATTGGAATACTAAACTCAATGAATAAAAAGCGTGAATTGAGAAATGAAATACTCAACAACTTAGAAACCATTAGCTCGTCTCTCGTGCCAAAGGTACCAGGTTTGCTCCCTCGTGGCGTCATCTTGATATTTTTCCAGAGAACCCTGACCTCAGTGTAGGTGAGATCGAGTTCCTAGTCCTATCGGAGACAGACGATAAAACGTAGGTCCCGTGTTCAATTTGAGCAGGTAAAATAACACTTGGTAGCACAAAATCGAGAAGAGCAGGCTGGAAAGCTGCTATCCAAGCAAAATTCATTAAGGAAGAATTTGTTTTTTATATTCCTACAAAAATATCTTCACCATCTTCTAAATTACATCGGGACCCTCGCCGGTGCTGCGAAGTTCGTGCACTGTAGTTGAGATCTTCCTCTGTAAGAAAGAGTTCGGAGCACACATGGTTACTCATCGAAGTGTAATGAAGATGGTCCAATCAATCTATCCACCTAACTGCACAAACCCTCCAACCACTTGACTGCACAAACCCTCTAACCACTTGACTGCAAAAGCCCTCTAAACACATAACTTCACTATTCCTCTAACCACTTGACTGCAAAAGCCCTCTAACCACATAACTGCACTATTCCTCTAACCACTTGACTGCACTATTCCTCTAACCACTTGACTGCAAAAGCCCTCTAACCACATAACTGCACTATTCCTCTAACCACTTGACTGCAAAAGCCCTCTAACCACATAACTGCACTATTCCTCTAACCACTTAACTGCACAAGCCCTCTAACCACATAACTGCACTATTCCTCTAACCACTTAACTGCACAAGCCCTCTAACCACATAACTGCACTATTCCTCTAACCACTTAACTGCACAAGCCCTCTAACCACATAACTACACTATTCTTCTAACCACTTAACTGCACAAGCCCTCTAACCACATAACTGCACTATTCCTCTAACCACTTGACTGCAAAAGCCCTCTAACCACATAACTGCAATATTCCTGTAACCACTTAACTGCACAAGCCCTCTAACCACATAACTGCACTATTCCTCTAACAACATAACTGCACAAGCCCTCTATGAACTCTTGAATTATGAAATTACCATACAATGAATAACGCTTACTCAGTTGAAAAAGAAAACATCTGGCATGTGACCTCCTTCTAAGATTACATTGTCAAGTACCACATATGATTATAAACATTTGATTCGTCATCGAATGTACAACATCCAAAGCTTGTCATGAATCTCATCCAGGTTCAAAGAGCAAAGGTTAAGCATGGTTCTCAGCTTTTCCTGTATCCAGGGGCTCTCCGTTTGCAGGTTCTTTATCGCATCCATTTTCCAACTTGGTCGTGTTATCTCTTGTAATATTCTCCTTGATTTCTGTTGCCGGTTTTGGTGCAGCTTGAGAAACTGAGGAGAAATGTATAGTGTATATAAATTATAGATATATATATAACTATAAGAGACAAAGTTATAAATGAAGAAATCAGAAGCAGACTGGATGTGAAACTAGTCATTCAATTCATAAAATAACAACAGGTTAAATGGTTTGGACACTTGACAAAAATGCCCTGGTATTGCCTCTAACACACAGAGCCACATAGAAAAAGGATAACGAGTATAGAGCAAGAGGACGACCACGAAAAAAATGGAGCGACGGCATCAAGAACAGCCTTAAGAAAATGAATAATAGCTTACAAAGTGCATTAGAACAAGCACACACAAGATCACTATACTCCCCCTTCAACACTTCTACAAAGAAGTAAATGGTGGATGAGAAGAAGAATATATATATATATTACTACTTTTGCTTTCAGACTTGCAGAGAGAAGGTAGATGTGATTTTCTGGACAGATAACGCAAGTTGACTGACTTATATGGTGTCTAAATGTGGTCTTCTTGCTCTTCCTCTTCTTGCGTTTGCCTGCTATGAATTCAGACGTAGTCAGGGCGCCTAATATGGTTCTGACTGATTTTTGCGTGAAGGTCTGCTTTCATTATTGTCAGTGTTCCCCCGCCATACAAGCATGCCTTCTCTGACGTCAGAGATACTTTTTAAAACTGGTCTAAAGATTAAATATTGACTTCATTCTACCAGACTTTTCCACATGGTTCCGTCCTTGTCGGCAGAAATCACACTCCATCTGCCGAGAGTGATCTACGAACTCTGTAGCTCCAGCAATAAACGGAGGGATCTCATGAAAAAAGTCACACATGTGATATTTGAACCCTCAACCTTCAAAACGGCATGCAAACGTCTTACCACTTCGTCATAGAGACATATTAGTGTATCATAATAATTAGTCTCTTGGACTACTTCCATACTCTTTACATGACGTCACTACCAACCACCGTAAACAAACGAGGCCTCGATTTGCTAGGCAACACTTATACGTTCAGTAGTTTCCATTGCTTTCTGGACGGTGAACGGTCTATTTTTACCGTTCGTAAAATCCACTGAAACAATTTTGTTTCCAAATTGCCCGCCGCGAACTTTGAAACAATTACTCTAGGGTTGTGATCGAGCCCACTACCGCTAAGCCACAGACGCCCACATACAGGTATTTATGTAAACATATGCAATATGTATATATCATATATTCAAGATGTGTACAGGTGATACCGATAACCCCCTCACTACGCTACGCTACTCATTGTATTTCTCTACAACTGATTTCTGTATTTATTTTTCAACTAATATGTGACAGTACATTTTACCCATTGAACACACCCACTATAATTAAGACACGAGTGACCAAACTAATCCTATGTTGTTAGACTTCTACCTGATACTGGTGGTGCCATTTTCTTTCTGATGACAAGGAAGCCCAACAAAAGGGAAATAACCAAAAGAATAAGTGTGACGGTGACGCCAGAAATGACTGAAGTTTGCGATTCACTTCCGCTTCTCGTGGATGCTGTAAAATAAGAAGGGAACAGGAAACTTAACTGAACTGTATTTATGGTAAGTAAGTTAAATAGCTGGTAAAAACAAGACTAACTTAATTTATTCTTCTTGTGATTTGCATGATTATAATAATATCGCACGAGTGGTTACCGGGGCCCAAATTTGGGGTGTAAAGAATAGAAACACTGTTACCTGCCACGCATGTCGTAAGAGGCAAATAAGAAGGTTTGGCTGAAATCAGATGCGCGAGTTCGCTAGGAAATGCTAACCCGAAACAAATGCTTGCAGAAACGGATGCACCAGGTCTTAAGGCGCATAATATGGTGCAAAGATCCCTCACAATGAGGAATGGGATAGCGGATTCTACGGTCGCCAATCTGCCTCGGAGATTTAGACACGCAGTAAGAATGTCAGACCTACCATCACGAGGGTGGCCAAAACTTACTGCGGGAAGAGGTCGGCACGTCAGCGGCGAAACATCGGACACCATATCACACCAAGCATGACCATATATCAACAAGAAAATTTCCACGATGAACATATCCCAGTGCAGAATTTCAAAACATGAACCGGCACAAAACACAGGGTACTGACTGCTGATGGTTCTTCTTCTTTGAACGCTCCATTTCGACCACTTGTTAACCACTCTGCGTGATTTATATATGCGTTTGCAAGTAGGCCACCACATCCGATTTCTACAATGCTTTTTATTTACTAGAGTAGCTTCCCTAGGTCCTACATCAGTTGCCTCTAACGACAGGCCTTGCAGGTCGCAGTGGTACTATGTTGTACTTCCCTTGTGGTCGCCGGTACCACACGGGTGGGTTGATGGTTAAAGTGACTCACGATAAAACCCACACCCCTCCTCCCTCCCTCCCGATATCCCATCTGGTTATCCACTTCAACTCGATTAACGTTCAATTCCAAAAGCATTGAAACCCAGTAACATTACACAATATCCCGTTTGAGTAATGAATACTGACCGTTCATAAATGATCTGTATGACAGCTCTGATACAGTGCAAGTACCTCTGAAGTCGCAGAAAAGCTCGCCTGAATGGCGAAGTGCACTGGTGATAAGGAAAGTAGGCTTTCATGCAAAAATCCGTCAAAAGCGCCATATTAGACACCATGACTATGCGAGTCTTGATCGACTCAAGTGGGCAGAAGTATGGACAGAGCCGATATCTTCAATGCGGTACGCTCTCAATTATGTGACATAGGCGAGTCTCAGACACTGGAACGAGTTCGAGAATTAGGCGTTAAGTTTGGACATGCCAGACAGTATCGTCTTCGTGGTAGAGAGAGAAGATATAGTAATCAACTTTCCATGGGTACTGTGAGCAAATGGACTTTAGAATGGCTGCTGCAACGGAGGACAAAGCACGAATGGGAATGCCCAATGTGCCATGACGTCGATCGCATAACATAACATAACATAACATAACATGACTATGCCTGAATTCATAGTGGGGACAGACGCGCGGCCTCCCTTTGAGGGACTACACACAAGTTTCATGGGCTTGTAGTAGTCAACGACTCATAGCTGACTGCTATCGTCAGAGTCACTGTAAGAACAAAGCTGGCTACGACTCTGCTCCGCCTACCCGTGGCAGCCACGGAAACAAACTACTACCAAGAAGTCAGGAAAAGTTTGAGGAGATCAAAGGCGGTGTAACCAAACTATAAAGAGAGAGCTAACACGGTAACCAAACAAAAAGGCTTTGCTGAAGTCGGATGTGCAGGACCGAAAGGTGCAGATGCAACATCTCACGCTGAAAACTGTGAAACAAATCATTGAGTTCTCCGGATTGCATCCTGCTTTATCGAACGGGACCTTGAGAACGAACGGGGAAAAAAGAAGAAGAAGAAGAATTCATAATGAGCGAGCCCAAAGCAAACAGACCAGTGGCGGCTCGTCATTAACGGCCAGTAGGGCCGAGCCCCACCAAAAATAATGTATAACGTGTATTGATTATTTTATAAATTAAAATATAGCAACCAAACACCATGATTTATTCGGAAAAATGTCTGGCCCCACCAACAAAAATGATCACGAGCCGCCACTGAAACAGACTGTATGAGAACTACACATGTACTACCTTAATTGTAACCTAGTCTACTTACAGCAGTCCTCTGTCTTAGTAAGGGTCAGAGATGCTACAGCAGTCGTTGAACAGTCACCAGAGTAATACTGACCAGTGATGATATTCTGATTGACAGCTTGATATTTCTGAAAACAGGTGTTTATATTAGTAAATCTTTGATTCTGAAAAACAAAAGGTAAGGAAGACCCAGGAACACATGGAGACGGGAGTTGAGAAGGAATGCCTCCCCAAAACGGGAAAAGAGTGGAGAATTCTAGTAAATATGGCCTTGGCTAGGCGAGCTTGGAATGTCTTGGTTGCGGACCTATGTTTCCCTAAGGGCGAAGGGTGAAGATGAAGAAGAAGATTCAGTAGTTTGTCCTGCAGCTATGAAAGCGTTGAGCGAGCGCAGTTGTTAGTGAATACGCTTCTATGGTGCGTAGTCCAGTTTTAATTCCACAGTGGTTGTGGAATATTTTTCCGACTTTAACGGTTCCCAGGTCGACCCAGCCTCAGATGGGTACCAGGAAGCGCACTGGGAAGTAAAGGTGGCCGGCGTGATAAATTCCACCGGTTCATGTCGCTCCTGTCCTATGAAATGAAAATCGTGGCATATCCTTTACAGGACGTAACCCTCAACCATAGTAAACGAGTTGTTGATTTTCTAGGCACCACTTATACCTTCAGCAGTTTGCCATTGCTTTCTGAAAGGTGAGGTCTTATTTTACCTTTTGTAAAAATCCCACGGAAATGAATTTGCTTCCAAACTTGCCCACCGCGGAGTTGAACCAGGTACACTTGGGTTGTGATCGAGCTCACTATCGCTTAAGCTACAGACGCCCACACTATAAAGATAGATAAATAAAATGACTCATAAAACTTTATATAACTTCTTCTTCTTCTTTGTGTTCGGTTTCGTATGCTGGTCTAAACCATGAGATGGGTTGCCTCTATGAAGCTGCATGTCAGTTGGAGTTCTTCGAGAGTTTCCCATAGCTTGGTCTGTAAGCTTTGTTCATGAGGCCATGTTTCATTTCGTCTGTGTATGTATGATGGACATGACTGCAGGATGTTATCTGGAGTCTGTGTTTCTGTCTGGCATGCACACTGTGCAGTCTGAGCAGGGCTTTATTTTGTGCATGTGGTGGTTGAGCCTGCAGTGACCTGTTCTTAGGCGAAAGATTGTTGTTGCTGTTTTCTATTTAGTCTGCTGATGGGATCTTGTGGGTGTTTGCTGTGGGTTTGTTGCCTCCATACCTCTTTGTACTTTCGCTTGATATGTGTCTTGATTTCTTGTAGTGACACTGGGTGGTTGTGTTGTGTAAGTTTTGTTCCCTCCTTAGCCAGCCTGTCTGCTCTCTCATTTCCTGGTACACCACAGTGGGCTGGTATCCACTGGAGAATAATTTTATTGTGTTCTGAGAGCTTGTTTAGCTGTAGTGTTAGCTCTCTTTCCATCTTATATTGTGGTTCCCTTTGTATGGCCTGCAGGACTGACAAGCAGTCGCAAAGGAAGACAAGTGATATATATAACAATATGAAAACTTTGAACTTACGAAGCATGTGACCACATTCTCTGTATCCTGTCTGACCAGGTTTAAGTAGGTGTAAGCGTCTCCCGTGACGGATCCCAGGCATGACAGAACACCACTCTCTGAGATTATAAAGTCGGTTTGTAATTCATTTCTAGTGATGATGTTTTCATGGTGTTTTGAATTGTTGATATTGTGGTTGTATTTGTCTTTTCTTACAAGGTAAGGATTGTGATGATGTGATACGACATGATAGTAGAGGTGACAGGATGATAGTGAAGATTTGATAGTGATACTTAATTCATTCCGTACAACCGAATATATCGAAAGACAACAAATGCAGTGGCTTGGACATTTAATGAGAATGAAATACAACCAACCACCAATAACAGCATACAATAAAAGAGATCGGGTACTAGAGCTAAGGGAAGACCAAAAAAATATGGATAGACAATATCAAGACCACACTACATAAACACGGATACAACACAACAAGGGTGACTCATCTAGCCCTATAACGCAAATTAAAGTTCCCATCCCTACGCTTAACGGCAAGAGTGGACAGCCAACTATATCTTCCACCTGGGAAGAGACAATAGACAATAGACTGAATTCACCACGTACCATTAGCCACTATAGCGACATACAAATAAACCAATTATGACACTGGGCACTATAGTGACTTTTTACATAGAGCACTATAGTGACTTTTTACATAGAGCACTATAGTGATTTTTACATAGAGCACTATAGTGATTTTTTACATAGAGCACTATAGTGATTTTTACATAGAGCACTATAGTGACTTTTTACATAGAGCACTATAGTGATTTTTACATAGAGCACTATAGTGATTTTTACATAGAGCACTATAGTGACTTTTTACATAGAGCACTATAGTGATTTTTACATAGAGCACTATAGTGACTTTTTACATGGAGCACTATAGTGACTTTTTACATGGAGCACTATAGTGATTTTTTACATAGAGCACTATAGTGATTTTTACATAGAGCACTATAGTGACTTTTTACATAGAGCACTATAGTGATTTTTACATAGAGCACTATAGTGACTTTTATACAGAGCACTATAGTGACTTTTACAAGACACTATAGTGGATTGTTTAATGGAGCACTATAGTGACTTTAATGGAGCACTGTAGTGATTTTATGATAATTTATAGAGCACTATAGTGACTTTTTCATAGACACATAGTGATTTTACATAACACTATAGTGATTTTTACATAGAGCACTATAGTGATTTTCATATAATAGTATGACTGCTATAGTGATTTTACATAGAGCACTATAGTGATTTTTACATAAGCTATAGTGACTTTTTCATAGAGCACTATAGTGATTTTAATGAAGCACTATAGTGATTTTACATAGAGCACTATAGTGACTTTTTACATAGAGCACTATAGTGATTTTTACATAGAGCACTATAGTGATTTTTACATAGAGCACTATAGTGATTTTTACATAGAGCACTATAGTGATTTTTTACATAGAGCACTATAGTGATTTTTACATAGAGCACTATAGTGATTTTTACATAGAGCACTATAGTGATTTTTACATAGAGCACTATAGTGATTTTTACATAGAGCACTATAGTGATTTTTACATAGAGCACTATAGTGATTTTTACATAGAGCACTATAGTGATTTTTACATAGAGCACTATAGTGATTTTTACATAGAGCACTATAGTGATTTTTACATAGAGCACTATAGTGATTTTTACATAGAGCACTATAGTGACTTTTTACATAGAGCACTATAGTGATTTTTACATAGAGCACTATAGTGACTTTTTACATAGAGCACTATAGTGATTTTTACATAGAGCACTATAGTGATTTTTACATAGAGCACTATAGTGATTTTTACATAGAGCACTATAGTGATTTTTACATAGAGCACTATAGTGATTTTTTACATAGAGCACTATAGTGATTTTTTACATAGAGCACTATAGTGATTTTTACATAGAGCACTATAGTGATTTTTACATAGAGACACTATAGTGATTTTTACATAGAGCACTATCTTTCTTTCGAACATTGGTCAAGTTTAGATCATCGAGTTGTCCCGTGTGTTGCCAGGGCCCACAAGGAGAGAAAAGAATAATAGCACTGCGACCTACAAGGCATGTCGTAAGAGGCAGCTAACGTTATGGGTCTAGAGAAGCTACCATAGTAAGTAAAAAGCGTCGCAGAAATCAGATGTGCTGACCCCTACTTGCAGGCGAATAACTGGTACAACGTGCAATCGCACTAAGTCTCAGATCAAATACAAATTACGAAGAGTGGTTTAAAAAATGGTCGATATGGAGCGTTTGAAGAAGAAGAAGATTATCAAGTCTATCATTATGATAATATTTACAGCCTTCTTCTGCTGTTTTTAGATAAGTGGTCATAATAGATTCTACAAACTTCTTCTGACAAGTTACAACATAACAATGTGTCTGCATTTTTTACATATAAATATAACTGGTACTGCGTGTATGTACGAATTGTTCCCAGACTGCGCCGTAGCAGGTCCACTCTGTCAGATCAGTTTGTGTTTGTTGCCTTTGTTATCTCTCATAGCAACCTTCAGTTGATAACTGCAAGACAACATGTTGGTGTGTGTACCCATACTTTCCTTTCTTGTGGCATGAACTTGAAGCTCTACATCAAGCATTATTTAAGCTCGATTTATGATTTGTTTAATTCGTCTTCGTGGTATGAGCTTGCAGCAAGTCTTGATCGATTGAGGATTTCTTCCTTGCTGTATGAGCTTACAGCGAGACTTGATCGATTGAAGATTCCATCCTCATGGCATAAACTTACATCGAGTCTTGCTCGATTGATGATTCTGGTATTAGACACATTGTGTACTTTTAATGGGAACACCAGTGTCCCCTGTAGCCACACCTTCTAAGGTTGAAAAATAATTTGCCGTTTCGTCCTCAACTGCTTATTCGTTCAATATTAATCCGTCTTAGATCGCAGCTGACAACAGATCCCATCTGAAGGTCTCCCAACTATCGTTCACTGGAAGGACATATGACTGAGCTCTGCCTACTGGTTTATGACAGAATCAAATGTAATTATGCAGCAGTCATGGGCGTCCATTGAAGTTTTTCAGGAGGGCAAAATAAATACATTTCTAGTTGATAGTTTACTCCTTACCAATCCGTCATGCCTAGTGACACATGGGGCTTCAGAAAGGACTTTCCATGCTCTCGTCGTGCACCTTCAGCGCAGAGCCACTCAGAGATGCAGTGTCAGTTCCTCTTCCATCATGCGCTCCATGTTGTCCGTGGTCTGCCTTTTCTTTCTCTTTTCCCTCTGGTGTCAAGGGCTATCTGCAGGCATTTCTTGTCTCATTCTCATAACATGTCCGAGCCATTTCCATCTTCTCTTTTTGAGTATGTCATTCATTGCCTCTTGTCTTGTGTCTTGGAGTAGTTGGTTATTGGATATTTTTACTGGCCAAAGAGTTGATAGTTTACTACGCGGAAATAGAAGTTACCAGATTCGCGTTAAACTATTTTATCAAAAATATTTTTAAAGTGGGGAGTGGGCACTTGTCCCTACTTATCTTAACGTATGTACGCCCATGGAAGAATGAAATATATATAGATAGCGATACTATTTAGAGAGCTACAGACATACCAGAGTTGAAAACCTTCGATGCGCACTTGGAATAATTTGCTATAACTGTTGATGGCTCACTGCAGAAATCCAACTCACTATTGGTGCACAGGGCGTAGGAATATTTGCATGATTTGCGAGACAGCATTGGAAACACTTACATACGTTGCACTGAAGTAGAAGAATCAAATCTACAAAAACAAGAAAATTGAAGGTGATATTTACTTCAAATAATATTATTTATACATTAGAAGTCAAGTACTTTAAACAGTTCTTCTAGAATCACATGACCGCGCCATTAATATCTTCTAGAATCACATGACCGCGCATTAATATCTTCTAGAATCACATGACCGTGGCCATTAATATCTTCTAGAATCACATGACCGCGGCCATTAATATCTTCTAGAATCACATGACCGTGGCCATTAATATATTCTAGAATCACATGACCACCGCCATTAATATCTTCTAGAATCACATGACTACCGCTATTAATATCTTCTAGAATCACATGACCACTGCCATTAATATCTTCTAGAATCACATGACTACCGCTATTAATATCTTCTAGAATCACATGACCTGGCCCTATTAATATTGTTATCACAGCAAGTGATAACATTGATTATTAACAAAATAAATATCATTATAATTATTTAATATAGAGTAAAGAGACTTTCTTTAATTTACAAAATTTATAAACATAGAAATCAGACATACACACAAAGAAACCTTATCAAAAAATAAAATCACACAATCAATGTTCTTCGGGCATATAATGCGCCGAGATGGTTTAGCACGTTTGGTGACAACAGATAAAATTCAGGGAAAGAGAGATCGTGGAAGACAGAAGGAGAAGATGTTGGATGGTTGAACATCTTGGTTCGACAAAAGATCGTCTTCAGAACTGATTACCTCCACCAAGAAGATAGAGATGGGAAGAGACATGATCGCCTAAGCCGGCAAGTATGGCACTTGATTGATTGCTTGATAAACACTTATTTGGAATTATTTTGGTGTTGTTTTTTTTCTTTTGTGTTCATTCTTATCAACCAAGTTAACCATTCCTTGTGATCTGTGTGGTTTGTTCTATCAACCAAGTTAACCATTCCTTGTGATCTGTGTGGTTTGTTCTTATCAACAAGTTAACTATCGTTGTGATCTGTGTGTTTGCAGAGAATGGAGTACGTTGTGCCACCATTAAGCCCCTACTGTATGTAGGACATGCACATACGAATTTAGGACAAGTTATATAATGTTTATCTCACTCTAACCTGTCACGCCTGTGGCACTAGGGGAAGCAACAAATGCAAACCATTCTTCTATATTCTTGCCGTCTTCTGTATAATGTTCCAACTGTGATTCATTTCTTTCAGTTCTCACCCTACTTTTCTCCTCCAGGGTGTTTTGGGTCTTCCATGTTTTCACTTACCCTCTAGTGTCCATCTCAGTTCAGTTATCGTGACAGAGTTAGTCTTCATTCGTATCCGATGTTCCATCCGTCTCCGACGTCTTTTATGGATGATAGTGCTCATATTCTCTTGTTGACACTGTGCAAGCAGTTCTTGGTTAGAGATTGTATTTAGCTAGAACATGAGTAAGATCTCTCGCAGACAAGTTGTGTGGAGGTTAAGAAAAGAAGAACTAACCTTTCTTAATGATAGTCGTAAAATTCTGTCCGTCTGCACTTCGGCTGCAAACTTTACTGAACGTCATCGATGAGTCCTCAGTGTCTGACGCAATAATACCTGGCTCTCCTTTGTAGCTTGCGTCAGTGACTATATCTTGATACAATATTTTAGTGACTCTATGTTAGTTAATCTGAGACTGAAAACTTCTCAACAATCTAGTACATACAATAAACTATGATATACAACAATCTATCATATACAACAAACTATGATATACAACAACATATGACATACAACAACCTATGACATACAGCAACCTATGATATACAACAACCTATGACATACAACAACCTATGGAATACAACAATTTATGACATACAATAACCTATGGAATTCAACAATCTATGACATACAACAACCTATGACATACAACAACCTATGGAATACAACAATTTATGACATACAACAACCTATGGCATACAACAACCTATGACATACAACAATATATGACATACAACAAACACATACTATAAATAATGTTTCAATGAAATATTTTAACATATTTTTTTTTTTAAACTCGTTGTCACAAAGGTTAAAATTAAACAACCATTTTTATTATAGTTTAATGAGGAGTTTATTCTCTAATACATGCCCAACATCAGATTTATGCTCAGTATTAAGTGTGTGCTTTTCACATCAGGAAACGTGATGTGTAGGTCAAATGTTGTTTAATGTGCCTACATAGTCACGACGAAGTTCACATTCTTCTGTAGAATCGACATCTACAATTCTGTCCATTTAGTAATGATGATGATCGTATTCTTCTGTAGCTCGATGTGTGCTCGGTGTGTGCCGGTATTCATAATGACTTGGCTGTACATACCTGGAGATGCTGGAGTGCAGGGTAACGAGCGTGCTGACTTTCTTAAAACAATGCCACGACTCAAGCGGGCAGAAGCATGGATAAAGTCGATATCATCAATGCAATACGCTCTCAATTATGTGACGTAGGCAAGTATCAGACACTGGAACGAGTGCGAGAATTAGGCGTTAAGTTTGGACATGCCAGACAATGTCGTCTTCGTGGTAGAGAGAAGATATAGTAATCAACTTCTCATGAGCACGGTGAGTAAATGGACTTTGTGATGGCAGCTGCAGCGGAGGACAGAGCACGAATGAGAATGCCCAATGTGCCATGACGTCGATCCGCATAATATAACATAACATAACAGAACATAACATGATGAAGCTCATACTCTTCTGTTGACTAGACGTCTGCACTATGTGCCCATATAGTCATGATGAAGTTCAGTCATTGAAGTCTGGCAAGATCTGGAATTTGCTAATTGCTATTTCTATCCTTCTTATTCTTCTTATTTGAAAGTTCCATATCGATCCCTTGTTAACCAAGCTATGTAATTTGTATGTAATCAGAGCCTAAGAGTGATTGTATGTTGGGACCAGGCATGCACCTACAAGTAGGCCAGTACATTCAATTTCTGCGACGCTTTTTATTTACTAGGGTAGCTTCCTAGGATCCTACCTTGGTCGCCTGTTACGACATGTCTTGTAGGTCGCAGTGTACTGTTCATTCCTCCCCAGGTGAGCTCCGACAATACACAGGTGGTTTGATCCGTAGATGATTATTCGTTTTAAATTGAAGATTGCAGTAAAATAATATCTCAATGACGAAGCACTTTTAAAAAGTACTGTAGATTTACAAAGTACAAAAACAATATGCAGCGACGTTTCGACCATAAGACTTTATCAAGCAACGGATACAACAGAAGTGAAGAAATTCAGATTTTCTATACGACAAACATAACATATACAGTCAGACAATAAATCACTAAGATCACATATAAGATGTAAATACCTGAGAGTTCATATAAAAAGTATGCCAGTCTGTTGACTTCTACAAACTTCCAACACGTATAGTATCTCTTGTCCTCTAAAGTTGTACTGTAGATATTAGACGCTCTGTGGGTGGATGGATTGGTGAATGGATGGATGGATGGATGGATAGATGGATGGATGGATGGATAGATGGATGGATACAAACATGGTTGGGGATTTCATGAATTGATATATAAATCGATTTATAAATGGAGGAATTAATCTTCTTCTTGTTCGCTCTCTATTAATTCAGGCGTAGTCCGGTATGGAGCTTCTAGCTGTTTTTTGCGTTAAGGCTTGCTTTCCCTATTATCAGTGTCCCTCGTCATTCAGGCGAGACTTCTCCGACTTTAGACGTGATGAATTAATGAATGAATATTTAAATGAACCATTCTACACATGATCAACTTACATGATATAAGTATCATCTGATCACATTCTACACATGATCAACTTACATGATATAAGTATCATCTGATCACATTCTACACATGATCAACTCACATGATATAAGTATCTTCATATCACATTCTACACACGATCAACTTACATGATATAAATATCTCCTGATCACATTCTACACATGACCAACTTACATGATATAAGTATCATCTGATCACATTCTACACATGATCAACTCACATGATATAAGTATCTTCTTATCACATTCTACACACGATCAACTCACATGATATAAGTATCTTCTTATCACATTCTACACACGATCAACTTACATGATATAAATATCTCCTGATCACATTCTACACATGACCAACTTACATGATATAAGTATCATCTGATCACATTCTACACATGATCAACATACATGATATAAGTATCATCTGATCACATTCTACACATGATCAACTTACATGATATAAGTATCATCTGATCACATTTTACACATGATCAACTTACATGATATAAGTATAATCTGATCACATTCTACACACGATCAACTTACATGATATAAGTATCATCTGATCACATTCTACACATGATCAACTCACATGATATAAGTATCTTCTTATCACATTCTACACACGATCAACTTACATGATATAAATATCTCCTGATCACATTCTACACATGACCAACTTACATGATATAAGTATCATCTGATCACATTTTACACATGATCAACTCACATGATATAAATATCTCCTGATCACATTCTACACATAATCAACTTACATGATATAAATATCTCCTGATCACATTCTACACATGATCAACTCACATGATTAAAGTATCTTCTTATCACATTCTACACACGATCAACTTACATGATATAAGTATCATCTGATCACATTCTACACATGATCAACTTACATGATATAAGTATAATCTGATCACATTCTACACATGATCAACTTACATGATATAAGTATCATCTGATCACATTCTACACATGATCAACTTACATGATATAAGTATCATCTGATCACATTCTACACATGATCAACTTACATGATATAAGTATCATCTGATCACATTCTACACATGATCCACTTACATGATATAAGTATCATCTGATCACATTTTACACATGATCAACTTACATGATATAAGTATCATCTGATCACAATCTACACATGATCAACTTACATGATATAAGTATCTTCTTATCACATTCTACACACGATCAACTTACATGATATAAGTATCATCTGATCACATTCTACACATGATCAACTTACATGATATAAGTATCATCTGATCACATTCTACACATGACCAACTTACATGATATAAGTATCATCTGATCACATTCTACACATGATCAACTTACATGATATAAGTATCATCTGATCACATTCTACACATGATCAACTCACATGATATAAGTATCATCTGATCACATTCTACACATGATCAACTTACATGATATAAGTATCATCTGATCACATTCTACACATGATCAACTTACATGATATAAGTATCTCCTGATCACATTCTACACATGATCAACTTACATGATATAAATATCTCCTGATCACATTCTACACATGTTCAACTCACATGATATAAGTATCATCTGATCACATTCTACACACGATCAACTTACATGATATAAGTATCATCTGATCACATCCTACACACGATCAACTTACATGATATAAGTATCCCCTGACCTCGCTCTACACGAGAAGTTACCCAAGTCTTGACTATTGTATTTAATATCCAAGCCGATGACCTCAGACTCTGTAAAGGTCAATGACTTTGCACCACGACCTCGGACCCATGTACCTCTGATGGGCGATGGAAAGACACAAGCACCCTGCACATAAGTCACTGCTGCGTAAATGTAAAATAAATATTTACATACGTTAGTAAATAAAAATAAATTGTAATGTCCGTACTGCTTGTAAAAGTAAAAAGGTAAAGGAACCCTTTCATACCTCGTGGTATATAGGTCAATACAGTGTTAGGCCTGTATTTTTCATTGACCGTCGGCACACGATGGGTGATGTGGTCAGCATCACGCCGGCCGCCTTTACTTTCCCAGAGCATGTCTGGTACCCAGTTGAGGCTGGGTCGACCTGAGAGCCGTCGCGGTCGGGAAAATTCCACTCGCATTGCGGGAGCTGAACCCAGACCACTAACCTTGCGAAGCGAGTTCACTAACAATTACGCTTCCGCGGCTCTCCCGTATTGCTTGTAGTACCGATTTTTAGGGCAGTGTAGGACATGAAGGAGGGGGCGAGAGCAGGGGAATTTAATGGCCACATGGCTAGTGCAGTCGGCGGGAAGCTGTTACGGTTAAGATTTTTCATTTATGCCCACAACAGAAAATAATTTTTGGCCTTACCGTGAATTGAACACAGGTCCCCCGCATGGGACCCACACCGTAATCCATTCGACCAGACCCTCCTATATATGTTATAACTATAACTTAATGGATTCATTTAGAACTTACGAAGATTTAAGAGACATTTCAACAATAGATCATGGTCTCCGATAGCGAGGTTGATAACTCTATGCGCCAGTGATCAAAGGCCGGGGAAATTTCGGTGCTAAAATCCAGCTTCAAAACGCAGAGAATATTCACTTGGTCCGCGGTTGGGCTACATGAGATCCTGATCTTTTACTTAGGGATCTAAGTTACAAGTCCCTCTGAAGGCGGAGTATGACTTGCCTGAATGGCGTTGGACACTGGTATTAATGAAAGCATGCCTTCACGCAAAAATCAGTCAGAAGTGTCATGTTAAGCGCCATGACTAAACATGAATTGAACACATGAACACACATGAACACACATTAAACACACTGCGTAGACACTTCTGCGTAGACATCTCTGTTGTAACTAGTTTTATTCTGTTGGTTCATATTAACGTCCAGGTTTGGCCCTGATAGTATAATATCGGGAGTAGATCGTGTCTGCCTACGAAATAATATACAAATAACATGGTAAGAAAAAATTCCAGATATCTTAATCCTTGACAAAGTGAGCTTCCCTAGCATCTACACAATCTTAAGGTAGTCACAGACCTGGCCATCAGTGGCGGCTCGTCATTAAGGGGGGCCGGGCCCCACCAAAAATAAGGTGTAACGTGTATTTATTATTTTATACATTAAAATATATCCTAACCGAAACCATGATTTTTCCAATAATTTCTGTCTGGCCCCACCAACAAAAATGATCACGAGCCGCCACTGCATGCCATCTAGTTCTCATGCCAGATCATCAGCTGCTAGAAGAAAAAACCTCTTGTAAACTGCAGAAAGGAAAGTGCTATCACACTAACCAAAAGAAGCGTTTCAAGATTTCACAAAAAATGTCGGTGTAAAAACTGAGAAATATAAAGTTGCTGCATTAGGCCAAACGACTTGGCGAACATTACTTCACCACGACGAGGGATCTGTGAAGCGCCCAGAACTGCAGCATCTAAACAAAGAAGTCAAGCGAGAGAAAAAATTTAACATTCAAAAATTGCGAACATTCCATGGTCTGAATAAACTGAACAGACGCAAGTAATTATTTTGTCTCACTTTGTTAGGCGAACCGTGGTCCAAGGCAACATAAGACCGACTAGCTCAGACGGGAAAAAAATAATTCCTTGGAAATGGGGGCTGGATTTTATAAGTGTTTGATAGAACACTGTAAGGTTTTCTGTAAATTTACACAAGACTACGAGTCCATGGTTATTTATTGATAAAAAATGTTAATAATACTGATATTCCTTACAGTTAAAATTAATTTGTAACATAATATAACCTTGATTTAACATGCTGTGTTGTTTTTTAAATAAATTTCTCTTTATCTAACAATAGTTGAATGCGAGGTCACAGGACTGTTGTTGTCTGATTTCCTGTAATTTTTACCTGAGCTCGCCGGTCTTATGTTATCGGAGGTCATGTACGAACATAGTAGTCTTCATTGCTCGTGATGGTTGGACATCAAAAACACAGCAGGGGTAGAGATACCATTTCCATCAGCTGTAGCGACAGGCAACATAAACGTCACGGTAATTTTTTTAAACTCGTTATTGCCTGTACTAGCGTTTTTAGAGGGTGTATGACAGTGGGAACATGAGCCTGAAGAATTTAATGGCCGCATTGCTAGTGCAGTCTTCGCGAAACTGTTCAGGTTAAGCTTTTTTTATGTCCACGACAAAAAAATCCTTGACATCTTGGTTTTAACACGGGTCTACCATATGGGAGCGACGCTCTAATTCATTCGGTCAGACGCTTCTCCGTGGTGATATAATTCTTCTTCTTTTGTCGTCACACTGCTACCGGGTTGTTGCCCAGTATCGTGGTTTTCTGTTTTTGTCTTGCGCTGTTCTGGTGGCGTGTGTGATTGTTATCTTTGCTCTTTCACAGGATTCTGCTACGCCATCTAACCATCTTTTCCGTGGTCTTCCTCTTGCCTTCTTTCCTGATGTTCTGTTGTAGAAGACTATGTATACTGTATAATTAGCATTAAAAAATAATTAGCATTAAGAAATGTACGTAAAATTATGTGTCAACATAACAAAACAGCTCTCACAGCAACTACAATAACTTACCATTTAAAGTTGCCAGCAACATCAACATGAACAGTATCCCAGCAATCCTTGGCACACAGGTATTCACATTCAACATTACTTATATTCTTACCCCAAACTCCACTTTTAAATTTTGCCCAGATTACATAAACAGCCCTCAGCATAAATTCTGCTTTTTCTGATGTTATTTCTTTCTGTTTATTTTCTGTGTGACGTTTTCACAACTTTTAAAAACTATTCTTGTTTTTTTCTCAGCAACAGTCATGATTTTTTTTAAACAATGTTACTAAATAGAATTATCCAACTCGTTAAACAAATTATTGTAAGAACTTTTAGTTTATATTTTAATAACAAATAAATAATATTTGATTTCGCAATATTTGTTTGAAATTGTATAACAATAAGTCAGAACAAAACATCTGAGAATGTCATCTGCAGTACAACCAACATCAGGTTTTGAGAATCAGATATGAAAGTGTATATCTTGAACCTTTATATTTATTGCATATACATTCTCGATTCTCTTCGATCTGTGTATGCTAATCTTCTCTTCCATAGTACAGTGCAGCATTATTCCCCCAAAAAAATCACCAGAACATTCTTTCTTATGTATATTACCTCCCTTCGAATAGCTTTTCTTCCTGAATTAATCCCTTGTTCTAATACCCCTACTGGTGCACCGGATTTATTTCTTCGTCTTAAAGCTGGTAGTTCTTGATTGAACTGCACGATCTCTTGTATTCATGATGCCATCCCATACCCTGTTCTTGAATATCAATCTAGTCTCATGCAATTTCAAACTGAAAATAACAAAGAATTCTTCAAATATAGTTCAATAGATTACACAAGTTGGTTTCTGGTTGTCAGTTTGGCCAACAAAATAAAATAACAATTGCAACAAACACTGAAAATATTTATTCAAACGTTGTTGCTGTTGGTGTTGTTGTTTGTGGACAGTTCAAACTTTCACTCAAAAATTTATATTTTTGAGATGGGTGGTCTCTATTGCGAAGTGGTTAAGAAGTTTACTTGACGTTCTGAAGAGTGTAGGTTTGAATCGGGACCGAGTCACATAAGTAATTTATTTTTCCCGGAGATCTCTAGGATTGTTGCTGAAGATACAGAATTCGTGCTTTGTGCAATTCTCTTGGCAAGTATGGGTCATTTCTGCCGAGAGGTACGGAGCATATGGGGAGACCCGGTAAAATAAGGTCAACCCTTCGGCTTTAGACCGGCTTTATTTCTGAGATGTCTGTGGATTTCTGCTCTCAAATTTCTTTCCACACTACAGAGAATCATCATCATCAAGTAGCTTGTTCCTTCCGGAACTTGACTCCCATGACAGCAGTCCAGAAACACTCACTGTTCTATACAAGTTGACCGACGTCAGCAGCAGACATTCTCAGATCGTCAATGACATCTTGCACCCATCGTCTTCTAGGTCTTCCTCTCATTCTTCTTCCAGTCACCATTCCCTCTAACATTATCTTCTCTAGACACTGATGTCGTGTAATGTGTTCGAAATATTTAATTTTCCTTGATTTTATACTCTTTAATAACCAACTCTCTTTAATATCAAGCTGTTGCAGAACAGAAGTATTTGTTCCTTTCTCTGTCCATTATATTTTAAGTACTCTTCTGTAGCATTTGCATTCAAAGACATTAATTGATCTTCTATGCAGCTTAGGTAGCTTCCTAGGTTCTACATCAGTCGCCTCCTTCGACATGCCTTGCAGGTCGCAATGGTACTATTATTTGCTCCCCTTGTGAGTCCCTGACACCACACGGGCGCCCAAGGTATTCAAATTTGTCGACTCTTTCGATTTTGTGGCCGTTGACACATATATTAGCCACCAATTATGTTTTATCAGTTGTAAATATCTTCGTTTTCAGTGTATTGAGAGAAAGGTTTTGATCTTCACTGTTTTTTTGTGTTTTTTTAAAGTGACCTTATCAAGTTCTCTATGCCATTTTATGATGTAGATAATAACACTGTATCGTCAGGCGTCTATTAATTCTGGTAACTCGTGACCTCTGGAAGTAATACAGAGAATACGGGATCGAGGCGGGGAAGGGGGGTTGCATTAATTTGGTATAAATTGTTTTATCTGTTTTGTCCTTATCAGATAGAAATATATCTAAATTTTGCGTGGGATTATAGAACACGAAGCAACTACCCACACGAGTTCATCCTAAAGATATAAAGACAACGGACACAGTGACCGAAGAAAGGATAAGACAACTATTAGCTAATTCACTGCGTAATTAGTTTAGCCCCTGGACCACATATGATATCAGTTATATGAGGACTATCATCATAGCATTCCGGGCATGTCCATAGGTGCTCTGATCTCTGCCTCAACAAATCCAGCAGCGTCCAGCGACCCAACACACCAGTTCGATCTTGATTAATCAATCTATTTTCATATTTGGCACGTCTTTCATTTCGGGCTGAACCAATATCGACACCCATCTCTCTCAATCGGGCATTACATGGACACATTAGTACCGGCGAGGGTCTCCATAGTAACCTTGAAGATCTTTAAAACAATTTCGAAATTTTATTTTACTCTTTTTTTAATGAATATTTCCGAACGAGCTCACTCTTACCGATTTTCAACTGTCAATGTCTTCTTTTAAGTGCTCCAACTAGCTACGAGCCCTTCACTTTATCGTGTCTCCGATAGGACTCATCAAACTTCACACACGAGGCGCACTCGAGGGCGCTTGCCAGCCTTCTGCGTATATTCTGAACGCTGAAATAATAATAATAATTTCTCTCGTACCGTTATACGTTACATAGGGCCTGCAAGTAATTTCTCCATACCGCTCTATCCTGGGCAACTCGCTCAATCTCCTCCATGGAACTGGGATCGATATTTCCTGCCTCTCTCAGCAAAGTTCGCTTCTGGGTCTCCTTAGGTCGACCTCTCTTTCTTGAACCCCTTGCATCCCACTTCAATGCCTGCTTTGATACTCTTTGATCATTTCTCCTCAAGGTGTGCCCAACATATCTCCATCTTCTCTCTCTTATAACAGTTGTCACTAGTGGTTGACCAGACATGTCTCTGATTTCATCACTTCTCCTGAATTCGTTCCATTTTATATTCATTATTTTTCGCAGACATCTATTTTCAAATGCATTCAACTTGCTTTCTATATCTTTAGTCATTTTCCAACTCTCGCTGGCATATGTTAGGATTGATACAACATTTGAATTGAAAATTCGTAATTTAGTTTTAATACTACATGTATATAACTTGCAGTTCCATATTTTATTTAGACTTTTAAAACTGATGTTGCTTTGCCAATTCGTATCATAATTTCTTTTTAACATTTCCTGTGCAATCAAAATTGCTACCCAAATAGGTGAACTGCTCTGTTATTTTTATCATTTTAGATTCCAGTTGATATCTGCATTACTTGTCATAGGTGTCTTCATTACATGAACGCTGAAAGCCACAACAAAAATAGAAGTAAGAAGGGCTGAGAAACAAGTAAAGGGACGTAATCAAATTTAAATAATCTTGAATTGTTACTACTTAGTTGCGCCGCTTTGATTAAATGACAAGATTGTCATCTAACTTCTTAGTGAAAATTGAATACAAAAAGTTTCTAACACTTATAACCCCGCAATATTATTGTGCATTTTGCCAGACTATTCTTTCTATCGATATCATCTTTTGTACCGCTTGGCTCATAAGGTCTCCTTGAAAGATTCAGTTTCTGCCGTTCTGCAGTTTATCTATTAATTGTTTCTCGTATCAGGCCATAATCTATTAGCTCTCTTTGCACAGTTCTTCTCAGTTTCCTTCGGACGTCCAGGCCTTCTTCTCCCATCCTCTGTCCACCGGAGAGATGGCCTAGCCAATGCCCTTACTTCTTCTTCTTCTTTACCTTTCAACTCCCAACGGAGCACAGGTCTTCAACAAACATCTTCAGCTCTTCCTCTCTCTTGCCATCCCTTCCAACTCTTTCCATGTTTTACCTATCCTTTTAATATCAGCCTCCAGCTCTCTTCTCCAGGTCTGTCTAGGCCTTCCCTACCATTCTTTTCCTGCGGGTTCTAAAACAGTGTCTGTCTTGTAATGCTTCCGGTCGGTCTTCTCAATGTATGTCCTATCCAACGTCTCTTCCTGAGCTCTTTCTCCACTGGTACCTGCTTAGTTCTTTCTCTGAGTTCCTCGTTTGTAATCTTATCATACCATCTCATTTCCTCTACTCTACGTAAACATCCATTTACGAAGGTCTGCAGTTTTCTGATGGTTTCTTTTGTTGTCTTCCATGTTTCCGAGCCATAAAACAGCACTGACTTTGCATTTGATTAAAAGATTCTCAGCTTCGTGTTTGTTTTGATCTCCTTTGACTTCCATATCTTACTCAATGCAATAAAGTTTCCCTTGCTTTTTGTATTATCTTGACATCTTTGTTTGTTCCTCCTTCTGTGTCTATGTTGCTACCAAGGTTTGTGTATGATTCTACATCTTGTAGAGCTGTTTCCTCCAGCATAATCTGGTTTACATTTACTGCATTTATTTTCATGACCTTGGTCTTTCCCCTGTGTATTTTCAAACTTAGTTGCTGAGACTTATTATTGAGGGTATTAATTTTATCTTTAATCTGTGCGTGATTGTGGGACAGCAATGTCAGATCGTCTGCAAAATCCAGGCCATCTAGTTGTTTCATAAGTGTCCAATATATTCCCCATCTGTTATCTGTTGTTGATTTTATGATCCAATCTATGGCCAGCAAGAACAGGAATGGTGATAACAGGCATCCTTGTCTCACCCCCGTTCTTATCTCAAAGGATTCCGTTAATTGGCCCTCATGTATGACTGCATTTCATTCCTTCATAAGTTTCTTTTATTAGGTTTGCAATCTTGGGTGGAACTCCATAATGTTTTAATAGTTTCCACAATGACTCTCTATCTAGGTTATCAAACGCCTTTTCATAGTCCACAAAACCTATGTATAGTGGTGAGTTCCACTTTAAGGTTTGCTCTACTATAATGCGCAGTGTCTGGTCTGTGCAGAATCTATTCTTGCGAAACCCTGCCTGTTCTTCTCTCAGTTATTTATCTATGGCCTCTTTAAGTCTATCGAGTATAATCCTGTTTAATATTTTGCCTGGCACTGATAATAGCATTATCCCTCTATAGTTTGTACATTCATGCATGTCTCCTTTCTTTGAATGCCCTTACTGGCATATGACATACATGGCCAATCCACCTCCATCTTTATCGCTTTATGATGTTCTCCAGTATTGCACAGCATGTTATTTGTAAATGTTCTTCATTTGCTATGCTATTTGACAAGAAAATGTGTGGGTTATTCTTCAAGAATTAATTTTTTTAATGTCTCCAGCTTCTATATGATTTTGTGGGTCATTTGCCAACTCTCACTACTGTACAATAACACTCCCATGACACTGCTTCTATATATTTTAATTTTTGTTTCAAAATTTAATCCACAAACATTGATATAAACACACAAATGCACGAAAATACACAAAGCGTGATTCTAAAATACACTTGGCAGTCAAACGACAACTGATAAACTGTATATTTATTCCAACTCTCTGCTATCAGTGCCAAACATGGCTCCTGACTAAGACACAAGAAAGAAAGATTACAACAAGTGAAATGAGATGTCTACGAAAAGCTGTTAACGTTACAAGGAGAGAGAGAGTGAGAAACGAGAATATCAGAAGCATCGTTGGTACTATACCATGCATACAGTACATCGTGAAGCAAAGAATCAAGTGGTTCGACCATCTAATGAGAATGGAACCACAATTACTACCATGACGCGCCTACAATAATCGACACTCAGTGCGCAGAGCACGGGGCAGGCCAAGAACACGATGGATAGATAACATCTCAGAGTCCCTGCGAAAGTATGGACTGACAACGTCAAGCGCAACACACCTGGCACAAGATAGAAACTAACTCTCCCACGATGCTTCACGGTAAATGTGGTTAAGATAAGATAAGATGAGAAAAAATAAGATAAGATAAGACAAATACATAAAAGACACACACACAGAGAAATGTACAAATGCACAAATATCTATCCACATAAACGCAACATAGATTTAAGTGTGACAGAAAGTACATACAAATATGTCTAGATTTTGGAAGGTACAGACACATAAAGACATGCAATCTATATGTGCAGAGACATATAACAGTCATCTTAATTACACAGCAGGTTAAGAAAATATTTCTAAATTTCTACGCTGTTCTAAGCCGATATACCTTTTACTTTCATTCGAACGTTATGGATTCAGGCATAGCCAAGATGTCTATGGCGTTTCTGACTGATTTTTGCGTGAAGATTTCACTCCTATTCACAAGTGTCCCTCGTCATTAGAACGTGCCTTACTCCGACCTCAGATGACGATGGTAATGCAGAAAAATACGGCAAGTTAATAATTCTACCATCAGCAATTATTGCACTATGAGTAAGTAATTTGTGATTACTGAATTTTGTTTCTGAACATTTTTAATCAAGCAAGTATCACTTTCTGTTACATCTAAAACAAAAACAAATAAACTGTAAACATTCGTCAACTGATGTCTGAACGAAATAAAGGAATGAGATGATATGATAGAGTAACGAATGAGGAGCTAAAAAGAGAGAACAAGATAAATCCCAGTGAACCGAAAGGAGAATACAGCTTGCTCTGAACAAAACACTTCTTGCGGAAAAATCCGAGCGGAATATAACCAAAAAAAGAGACCTTCACTGAGTCGACAGGAAAGGAGAAAAAGAGTGATGCCTAGAAGTACATGATGAAGAGATTTTAAGAAAGAGCTTGAATGAGCTGCAAGAGATTGAGAGGAAGACTTGGCATGAGTGGATTGAGTACCCATGCTCCAGTATGGGTTTCAAAGAGCATAGGAGAGAGAGAGAGAGAGAAGAGAGAGAAGAGAGAGATCAATTAAACAAAAATTTCTGTAATATGTACAGGAAGGAATATATAATTTAAGATATATATCTATCATATTTTTGTTCGTCAGCCATGAATTCAAACATAGTCTGATTTTTACATGAAAGCTTGTTTTTCTTATCATCAGTGTCCCTATTCATTCAGTCGATCTTTAATTCGACTTCAGAGCTATATAGATGTATACGAGAATGTAAATCACAGAAGAAGATAAGGAATTAAACTAGTATTCTGTACTTGGGTTAACATCACATAGTTCAATCTTGCATTGATCAGTAGAAAGTTGTTCAAGTATGGACAAGTCCGTGAAAGCGTTACTGTATTGGTTTATTTGAAAATCAATTCTGTGATTCAGTTGCAGACAAATGAGAATTTAGTATCACGTTACTCTGCCAGCCATTTTACCTTGATATCTAGAATTTCTTAGTGCATTGAGATTCTTGTTCATAATGAAACGGTGAGTAATTAATATACGTTTATTCTGGTGTGAAAGTTAATGGTATAGTTTGCTTACTAACATTGCATTACTGGTGAACAATTACTGCATGCAACTTCTGCAGACAAACGTATATTTCTTGTTAAATGTAGATAATTTTTGTGTTGACTACAAGAATGTGGAGTTCACAAATGAAACATGAACACATGTAGCATTATAATGGTGTATGAAGTTGATAACTTTGCTCTTGATAAAAGTACTTGATATGTATGAACTTGTGCGTTGTTTACTTCAAATACAAAGTAATTTTAAAATGTGTTAACCCGTGGCAGTGTATATATTTAGATTGTGTTAAGGTTGGAAATAAAGGAAAAATTTTTGGACAAATTTGCTTCGAATATTCATAAAAAGATCAATATATTAATTGTATGCAACTAAAACCTGCAGGCTAGGGATGGGGACGATGCATCAGTAGATAAATTCTGTGTTCTTTTTTCTTTCTATTAATAGAGGACAAACTAAACGAGTTATTGATCATGGATTAGTTGTCCACTTTTAGCATTATTTTAGAACGACTATGGTAGTTTAATTACTGTGTTTCATAATTTGGTTCACAATATATTTAACAGATACAATATTATCCTCCGATAACATTCTCCTAATTTTCAATCATGTGTGCTACTGTGTTGTCTATTTCTTATCTACATAGCACAACTTTCAACAACTACACTAGCACCATTTTCAATTTAGAAAAGGGGAATTATTAACTAGTATGGCGGCTATCTATAGACGATCAAATGGGATATCTTCCTTTCTCTGGTAAAGACTTTTATAAACCTGACCTTCACTGTGTTGTTTTTTGTGTTATGTTTGCTGTAGCAGTTGGCATTAAGCCTAGTAAATACACCCTTTACCGAGTCACAGTCGGAACAGGTCATACGTGTGTTTGTTGCCGTGCATTGCTAGGCAACAGTAAACATTAAGGCTCGAAGGGAAATCAGAAATATAAAATGTAAATTATAAAAATTATATCTGGAATAATTTCTCGCACTTTTAAACAATAAACATTCAATTTATATTTTATATTTTACAATGACGAATTATATGTTATATATTATTATTTTTAGCACTATAATGGCCATTTTAAAAAAAAGCTGTTAATGTGTCTATCCTGTCGTACATCAAGCCTGTTCTAAAAATAGCAAAGCGTAGTAATGGTTTATTATTGCTATTCTTTATGCTCAAATCGAGTGTAGATCTAAAAGACTTGATGAGAACATAAGAAGTAGTTTGGTTACAAGATCTTGTTCTGTCAACATCTACTCAATAAGGTTTCCTGTATTCTAGAAACTATTCAGGTTGATATATTTATTTAGAAGTTATTATAATAATAATTGTGACTAGTGTGTCTCATTTCATTTGTTTGTTCAGTGTTTTTTTCTTCTTCAATATTTGTTCTATTCTCATCTACTTTTACTCATACTAATACTTATAGTACAACAGCTAGTACTACTTCTACTACAACATCTAGTACTACTTCTACTACAACATCTAGTACTACTTCTACTACAACAGCTAGTACTACTTCTACTGCAACAACTAGTATTAATTCTTCTACAACATCTAGTACTACTTCTACTACAACATCTAGTACTACTTCTACTACAACATCTTGTACTACTTCTACTACAACATTTAGTACTACTTCTACTACAACATTTAGTACTACTTCTACTACAACATTTAGTACTACTTCTACTACAACATTTAGTACTACTTCTACTACAACATTTAGTACTACTTCTACTACAACATCTAGAACTACTTCTACTACAACATCTAGTACTACTTCTACTACAACATTTAGTACTAATTCTACTACAACAACTAGTACTACTTCTACTACAGCATCTAATCTTACTTCTACTATAACAGCTAGTACTACTTCAACTACTACTACTACTTCTACTACTGCTCTTTCTACTACTACTTCTACTACTATTATCACTACTACTACTACCACACATACTATTCCTCCTCCTGCTACATTTTTGTTACCTCTTTTATCACTACTACTACTACAACTACTACTAGTACTACTGTAGCCACTACCACAACTACTATTATTCCTACTACATTTCTGCTATATCTTTTATCACTACTACTACCACTACTACTGCTACTGTTACTACTGTAATCACTACATTAACTTGTATTCCTCTTCCTACATTTCTACCACCACTACTATTATTACCAATACTACTACTACTACCATCAACCCATCTACTATTTCTCCCACTACATTTCTACTAGTACTACTATAACCACTACCTCAACTACTATAACTCCTACTACAGCTATCATTAATAGTGTAGGTCGCATAGTAGGTCGCATAGTAGGTGGCATAGTAGGTCGCATAGTAGGTCGCATAGTAGGTCGCATAGTAGGTTGCATAGTAGGTTGCATTGTAGGTCGCATAGTAGGTCGCATAGTAGGTCGCATAGTAGGTCGCATAGTAGATCGCATAGTAGATGCAAAGTTAATTGTTTTACTTCCCACAGAAAGCTCCGACAACACACGGGCGAATTGTTCCTTCTTTAAATGTTTCACGCCCGAGTGGTTACCGGGGCCCAAATTTGGGGTGTAAAGAATAGAACTACTGTTACCTGCCATGCATGTCGTAAGAGGCGACTAAGGAGGTTAGGCTGAAATCGAATGAACGGGTCCGCTAGGGAATGCTAACCCGAAACAAATGCTTGCAGAAAACGGATGCACCAGGCCGTAAGGCGCATAACATGGTGCAACGACCCTCACAATGAGGAATGGGATAACGGATTCTACGGTCGCCAATCTGCCTCGGAGATTTAGCCACGCAGTAAGAATGTCAGCCCTACCATCACGAGGCTGGCCAAAACTTACTGCGGGAAGAGGTCGACACAAACGGGAAGCAGAAATCATAGGAATTGAATCCTACAGAACTGCCCCCAGTATGCAGACTTGAGAAGAAAGAGGTGGCCCTCTTACACCAGCGTCCAAGACAAACTGTATGGCATGGCTGATAATCTGAGACAGACGGCTGTCTTTATTAGAGAATCCGAAATCCCAATCTAGTGAGAACGCAGAAGAAGAAGAAAATGTTTCAAAAAGTTCATTATTATTCCAAAATTATTTTATTTGTTAATTATTATTCTCTCAATCTTTAACTTGTTAATAATTATTCTCTCAATCTTTATTTTAATTTTTTTAGTTAATTATTATTCTCATCTTAATTTTTTTTCTCTCAATCTTAATTTGTTAATTATTATTCTCTCAAGCTTTGATTTCCTAATAATTATTCCTCTTTTTTTACAATCTTTGATTTGTTAATTATTATTCTCTCAATCTTTGATTTGTTAATTATTATTCTTCTCAATCTTTTGGTTTGTTGAATTATTATTCTCTCAATCAAACTTTTTGATTTCCTAATAATTATTCTCTCAATCTTTATTTGTTAATTATTATTCTCTCAATCTTTGATTTGTTAATTATTATTCTCTCAGTCTTTGATTTGTTAATTATTATTCTCTCAATCTTTAATTTGTTAATTATTATTCTCTCAATCTATGATTTGTTAATCATTATTCTCATCTTAATCTTTTAATTTGTAGGATTATTATTTGTAGGATTATTATTTGTAGGATCATTATTTGTAGGATTATTATTTGTAGGATTAGTATTCTCTCAATCTTTGACTTGTAGGATTATAATTTGTAGGAAAGCAACATTTTGTTAATTATTATTTCCAGAATGTCGTGTGCAGATACTGCAGCAAACTCTAGCGGATGTACCCCAAGTACTAGCAGAGAGGAAGGATCAACAGGTGGAGTACCAGGAGTGAGTGCTCCATCTTCAATTCCTGTGTTAAGTCCTGAAACAGGAAGGAGTCTTATTGTGGATGAACGATTCTTTGAAGAACAATTCCTTCGTTGTCAGATTTGCCACGAAAGATTTGATCAAATTGAACGGTTTCCTAAATCATTGCCTTGCAACCACACATTCTGCTTACCATGCTTGACACAGATTTTCGACCATGCTCAACCTCCTGCAAGAAGAACGGTGATGTGGGCACATGAAGGACCTGATGGAACCTTGAAATGTCCAACATGTCGAGTTGAAATTTTCTTAAGTAAAACCAAACTCAAAGAGTTGCCCAATGATCATCGAGTTGTACAAATGATGGACTTTTTGTTCCAAGCTGTGGCTAAATCTCAAAACGTGTGTTCCAAACATGACGGACAACCTTTGAACTTCTTCTGCAAGAAATGTTTGATTCCTGTTTGCAGAGACTGCACAGTTCTTGATCATAAGGAATCTGAGAGCCACAAGATAGTTGATCTAGCAGAAGCGCTGAACGAAAACTCAACTCAATTTAACGAAATTGAAATTAAAAGCAGAGAAACGCTGGAAAAAATGAAGACTCGATCAGACTGCTTAGCAAACGCTTCAAAGAGATTGGATATTTTAGAGCGACATTTGAAAGATGAAATTAAAGAAACGTTTATTGAGTATCGATTACTTCTTGAGAGAAGGCAAGAAGCTCTAACTTCTATGGTACACCAAATTGTTAAAGACCAAAAATCGAAAGTAAATGCCAAGTTTGTTTATGTCTGTGAACATGGTACACAGCTTCAGAAGTTCTATGATGAGTTCAAGGTCTCTAGAAATGGCAACGACATTCGTAAGCTCTTCGCCGTCAACCAACAAATGAAAGATCATGAGAATCAGTTCACGAAAATTTCTTCTGAAAATGACAACGATCTCTTTCATTCGTGTGAATTTGAAGCTTTAAACGAGGGCTCATTTCTTTCTGACTTGAGTAGCTTGGGAGAAGTCAGATCTAAAGTGGACATTGAACTGAAAAAGCCAGTTAGTGCCCATCAGCTAGTTATTCTGGAAGATCAAGAAAGGAGAGAAAGAGAAAGATTTATCGACAGTCAAACAAGCAGTCATGTGACTGATGATGACTTTCTTGCTGCAAGTGAAATGATGAATATGTACCATAGCGACGATGTGGAACCTGAGGATGAAGCCCAAAATTATTGGCCAGGTCACAGCGCCGTTATGTCACATCTGATGTCATACTATGGAAGACTTGGAGCCGAGTTACCCGAGTCTATGGACGATGGTGAAACAATGATCTCTGATAGCGGTCGGTCAAGGCGGGGTCGACGCTCACGTGATACAAACAGTTCACAGGTTAGTCTTAAAAGAACATTTGTAAAAAGACAGCGGACATTTTAAATGATGTCCATTCTTTTTTAATCCTCTTCTTCTTTTCTCTAATCCTGTTTTACATTGCATCGTCAGGATAAGAAGAGATTTATAGAACTGATTTTTTGTGGGTTTTTCGTCCTCTCTGTTATCTCTGTGGTCCACCTATTGCGTGAACCGCCTTTTGCTTTGCGTCCACTGTATCGGAGGATCATTGCTCTTTTAGACGCACTGTCTGTTGGTAATCTGCTTATGTGGCTGAACCATGTGTTGTTTCTTGATGAAGTTCATTACTGATGTTGTACACACTTTTTTCCTGATGTCTTCATTTCTAAGCCGATATTTTCTGATACTCCCAGCATTCTGTGTAGACACTTCATCTCTGTTGGGACTATTTTTCTTCTTTTGAATAACATAATATATTGACTATAATAATAATCTTTGTTAGGAGTACAAGGTTTATACCAAGATATGTATTTATATATATATATATATATATATGGAACCGCTGTAGCGTAGTTGTTAGTGAACTCGTTTCGCAAGGCTGGTGGTCTGGGTTCAGCTCCACTGGGTTCAGTTCCCGCAATGCGCGTGGAATTTTCCCGACCACAACGGCTCTCAGGTCGACCCAGCCTCAACTGGGTACCAGACAGGCTCTGGGAAAGTAAAGGCGGCCGGCGTGATGCTGACCACATCACCCATCGTGTACCGACGGTCAATGAAAAATACAGGCCTAACACTGTATTGACCCATATACCACGAGGTATGAAAGGGTTCCTTTACCTTATTACCTTATATATATATATATATATATATATATATATATATATATATATATATATATATATATTACTTTTACCTATCCACCGTTTAGCGGTCACGCCCATGAAAGATAGTTTGATAACCAGTGTAAGCATATGACAGTCCATTGACAAAAATCTATTGTGCCTTCCTTTATTTTAGTTAAAAGTTTTGTTCAACAATTGAGAATAGTTTCTTCGAATAACACACATAACATATTAATTACGCTGCACTAATTTTGTATCATCATTTCGAGCCGTGCCGGATTGGCATTGGCTACAATTCTAATTGTTTTATAAAGGTAGATTCTTCTCTCATGCCTTTTTAACCCCGACCTGAGGCATAGGAACTCAACCAACTCATGCTAAGTTTTCCTATCTCTAGCTATCTCCTGTAGCTCCCTCTAGCTCTTCTGTATATTGGTGATCACTATCTCCTGCAGCTCCATCTAGCTCTTCTGTATATTGGTGATCACTATCTCCTGCAGCTCCATCTAGCTCTTCTGTATATTGGTGATCACTATCTCCTGCAGCTCCATCTAGCTCTTCTGTATATTGGTGATCACTATCTCCTGCAGCTCCATCTAGCTCTTCTGTATATTGGTGATCACTATCTCCTGCAGCTCCATCTAGCTCTTCTGTATATTGGTGATCACTATCTCCTGCAGCTCCATCTAGCTCTTCTGTATATTGGTGATCACTATCTCCAAATTTCGTGTCCATGTATTTCTAGGCCTCCCTCTCTTTCGCTGTTCCTGTGGGTTCCAGGAAAGGGCCCTACTTTTTTGTTATATTCCACTCGTATTTTCTCAACGTGGGCACTATCCAGCGCCAGCGTTTCTATTTAACCTATTGTTTCACTGGAATATGTCTTGTTCTCTCCATAAGCTTATGACCATATCATACCATCTCAGTCACTCTATTCTGCACAGATACCAGTTGATGACTGTTTGCAGTGTCTGCTTTATTATTTTAGCTATTCTCCATGTTTCATTAGTTCATATTCACCATTTTTTTTATTTGTAGCATTTCTATATCAATTGACATATTTATCCATCGTATTCCTGTCTATACCGGTGATAATATATTTCAAACATCAGAAAAGATATAACATTGATATAACAAAGATATAAGATAGAACCCAGTTATTTATAAGGACGGTCATCATAACACTCCGGACATGTTTATATATCCTCCGATCTCCGCCTCAACAAACCCAGCAGCGTCCAGCGGCCCAACACGTCAGTTCGATGTTGATTAATCAATATTTTTGCATATTTGGTATGTTGTATTTTTTCGGGCTGTACCAATGCCGACATCCCTCTCTTTCAATCTGGTCAGCGACTGTGACACACAACGTTGAAACTCCTCTCTGTAAAAACACGCTCTCAGTACGTTAAGAATGTCATTCATTTCGGTCTATTGCAGAGCCCTCTGATATTGCAGAGCCCTCTGATATTGCAGAGCCCTCTGATATTGCAGTGCCCTCTGATATTGCAGTGCCCTCTGATATTGCAGTGCCCTCTGATATTGCAGAGCCCTCTGATATTGCAGAGCACCTTCTGTCCATATTGCAGTGCCTCTGATATTGCAGTGCCCTCTGATATTGCAGAGCACTCTGATATTGCAGTGCCCTCTGATATTGCAGAGCCCTCTGATATTGCAGTGTCCTCTGATATCGTAGCCGATCAAGACAATCTATCAGTTCATTATCCCTGACTCTTGTGTGCCCAGTCACGAAAATGAAGGACACTTCTCTTATCCCTATCTGTACCTTTACCTCCACCAAGTTTCGTCTAAGCTTTCCTATTTTGACTTTACTAAACATACTCATTACAAACTACAAATATAACCAAGTCTTAAATATTAACTTATCAACAGGTACAACGCCCCTTTGAATTCAGAGACACAGGATGAACTGAACTTTTTCAGAACACCTCATTCTACAACACCCAGCAGCACTGCACCTACACCACCTGGATTTGTTCGATCAAGCAGTCGACACAGAACTTCTGGCTCCTCTAGCGCTAACTATAGAGTGGTTAGACATCCCACAGCTTCTTCTATGAGAAGTCAGGCCACTTTTGTGAGTGAAGATTCTAGTTAAACCAAAAATCGATTTATCTTGCACAATTACATTTGGCTTTGTTTTAGTTTATGAAGTCCAACCTGACAATAAGCAGTGTGGGATTTTGCTGTAATATGAATTGAATACAGACAGGGCCGCGCCGTGATATGATACAGAGAGGTGGCCGCGTCAGGCAGCATCTTAAGGGGAGCGGCATAAGTAGCAAAATTAGAACTGAAGGTTATTTTAAAGAAAAAGCATTTAATGGGCCGAATTTCGAAGACTTGCATCATACTGAGAAAATATACCGCACGGCCCTGAATGCAGATATACTGAACATAGGTCATGCCGTATAACTTAGCTTTGTGCTACTCATAGTCGGTTATCGTTGCCTTTGTCTCCATCATCTTTTTCTGTTGAGTTTCTTTTCTTCTTTCGTCTAGAAATTGTGTGTATTACTTTGAGGGGCAATTTATAACCATACATTAATACCTGCTGTGTCTTATAGTCCTACATGCCCGGTTTCAGAGCTGGAGTATTTTTTTATACCGGGTTTGCCTTTGCTTTAGAATTCCTACACTTGTAGTCAAGCAGTAGAATGTGTCTTGTACACTAAGCTTCAATCATGTAGTAACAACTTCATTTGTGTAGTAACATCTTCATGTGTGTAGTAACAACTTCATGTGTGTAGTAACAACTTCATGTGTGTAGTAACAACTTCATCTGTGTAGTAACAACTTCATTTGTGTAGTAACATCTTCATGTGTGTAGTAACAACTTCATTTGTGTAGTAGCAACCTCATTTGTGTAGTAACATCTTCATTTGTGTATTAACATCTTCATTTGTGTATTAACAACTTCAGTTGTGTAGTAACAACTTCATGTGTTTAGTAACAACTTCATGTGTGTAGTAGCAACCTCATTTGTGTATTAACATCTTCATTTGTGTATTAACAACTTCAGTTGTGTAGTAACAACTACATGTGTGTAGTAACAACTTCATGTGTGTAGTAACATCTTCATTTGTGTAGTAACAATACATTTGTGTAGTAACATCTTCATTTGTGTAGTAACAACTTCATGTGTGTAATAATAACTTCATTTGTGTGGTAACATCTTCAGTTGTGTAGTAACAACTTCATGTGTGTAGTAACAACTTCAGTTGTGTAGTAACAACTTCATGTGCATAGTAACAACTACATTTGTGTAGTAACAACTTCATGTGTGTAGTAACATCTTCATGTGTGTAGTAACATCTTCATGTGTGTAGTAACATCTTCATGTGTGTAGTAACAACTTCAGTTGTGTAGTAACATCTTCATGTGTGTAGTAACAACTTCAGTTGTGTAGTAACAACTTCATTTGTGTAGTAACAACTTCATGTGCATAGTAACAACTACATTTGTGTAGTAACAACTTCATTTGTGTAGTAACAACTTCATTATAATAATAGTATACACAATAGTAACAAGTTCATGGTTTTTTTAAAAAGTACGGAATGGAACTGATAGAAAAAAATCAAAATACTACGAATGCATTTTCCAAGTTACAGCGTATATATGTGAAACATGGACATCTAACACAGTAGTGAAAAAATTTTGTGCTTTAATATGTGTTATAAAGTCATATGTATTTAATATGTGTTATAAAAGTCATATGTATTTAATATTGTTATAAGTCATATGTATTTAATATGTGTTATAAAAGTCATACGTATACCATCGACAGTGACGAAAACAAATAGATATATCTAGAAAGAAATCAAAATCAAATAAAACTGTCTGATACTACAAATAAGGATGAGAAAATTGAAGTATTTTGGACGTTTAAAAAGATACGAAGGGCTGGAGAAGACCATTATGGAAGGAGGCATCACTGCAGAGAGAAGAAGAGGAAGACCACGTAGAAGATGGAGTCATGATGTAAACTGATGATGATTTGAGCATGACGGCTGCAGTGGCATCTGGCTTATGAGAAATAATATTTGAAGACTGTTAGGCTGGAAAAGTTATGCCCAAGACAAGTTAATTGATGAAGAACAGCAGTTTCATTCTAGTGGTAACTGTCTCCAATCTCCCTACTCCTTATTGGCATAAAAGCTTCAAAACAAAGTAAAATTCTTAACCACTAAGCAATAGAAACCGAATTTTTTGCTTGGTAAAGTTCAGTACTGATGTTGTACCTATTTTTCTTCCTGATGTCTTCATTACTAAACCGATCATATCTTGATACTTTCATTATTCACTAAGCCTAATAACAATTATATTTGATTTTTATACATCTTTCAAAATTTTATTTTTATGAGATCAATAGTTGTATATGCTTCGATTGTTAAATCAATAGGTTTTACTCAGTTTTTGTCTCTAGTACTAATATCGTGCTCTGATATTATGATGTTTACAATGTCTAGACCTTATGGGACCTCTGTAGTTAAGTGGTTTATGACTTATAAGGTCTCTGTAGGTAAGGGGTTAAGACCTTGCGTTCGAATCCAGAATGCGCCGTTCTGTTCACGAATGCATTTTTCAGAATCTATGATTGTTTCAGTTGCGAAGTTCGTATTTTTGCAATACTTTGTACTTTTGCAACACTCTTGTACTTTTGCAATACTCTTGTACTTTTGCAATACTCTTGTACTTTTGCAATACTCTTGTACTTTTGTTTTGCAATACTTTTGTACTTTTGCAATACCTTGTACTTTTGAATACTCTTGGCATATGGCTTGCTATTTCTACGTAGATATGCCGAGCCATATAATGTAAATCTTGGTGTATCTAAGTAAATCATTCAGCTTAAAGATTTAAAAAATTATTTTCTTCATATAACTGTTTTCGTCCTTTCGATCTGCTTTCATGATGTCCCTTCTAGAAAAGTGGTCGTCCTTTCTATCTGCCTTCATGATGTCCCTTATTGAACATTTTTCGTCCTTTCAATCTGCCTTTAAGATGTTACTTCTAGAACGGTCTTCATTAGAAAAGTCAAATGAAACTGTGGCTAAATGAAAGTCAAAACGTTCAACTATAACGGCCGCGTAACACGGGAACAGCCATCTGGATTCACGCACTAGTGTGCTGTGTTCATCGTCCGGTATAGTAATTTCCACGAAATCAAAGCCGGAGTTACTGTGTGAGTACTCTGAAGCTGAGACACGTTTGTACTCTGTACTTTGAAGCTGAGACACGTTTGTACTCTGTACTCTGAAGCTGAGACACGTTTGTACTCTGTACTTTGAAGCTGAGACACGTTTGTACTTTGTACTCTGAAGCTGAGATAACTGAATACTAGATGTCGTTGTTATTATATGATGTTCTTTATTTTTCAGTACGTCTTTCTTTATTCTCATTTATTCCAATAATTCTCTATTTGTTTTGTCTTGTGTGTCCATCAGATGAAGAGGTACATTTATATTGTTATTCTTTCCTTCCTCTAATCCTGTTTTGCCTCATAGCGTCAGGATAAGAAGAGATTTCTCAAACGGACTTTTGTGTGCGCTTCATAAACTGTGTCTTTCGTCGCCTCCGTTATCTCTGATGTCCCCTTTTTGCGGGGCCAGTCTTTTGCTTTGTATCGGAGTAGCATTGCTCTGATTCTTTATTTAGGGGTATAGCTTATAAGTACAGTTGGAGTCTAATTAGGCTCGCCTGAAGGGCGAGAGACAATGTGTATAAAGAAAGCAAGCATTCACGACGCAAATATCAGTCAGATGAACCATAGTAGATAACATGGCTGCGTTTGGTCGGCGGATAGGTATAATTAAACCCATTTCTGTACATCTAATTTTGAGAGTGGAAGCGGTAATTCATTGATTAATTACCACCTAGTAGCACAGTAAGTTGGGAGTACAATGCTGCTTTACTTTATTTTTGCCATATGCTAAATGTTCTTGGATTTATCACTACTACATTTTCTACTTTCTGTTTTTCGAATGTATTTGCTTATTGTCCAACAATAAAATTGTTTTCATAAATGTTAGGAATTGTTCATCTTTATTTTATTATTTATTTGAACGCATGTGCGTGTGTGTACATGTATTCGTGTGAGTGTGTTGTCTTGGTACATGCGTGTGAGTGTTGTCTTGGTACATAAGTGTGAGTGTGGTGTCTTGGTACATGCGTGTGAGTGTTGTCTTGGTACATGCGTGTGAGTGTGTTGTCTTGGTATATGCGTGTGAGTGTGTTGTCTTGGTACATGCGTGTGTGTGTGTGTGTGTTGTCTTGGTACATGCGTGTGAATGTGTTGTCTTGGTACATGCGTGTGAGTGTGTTGTTTGGTACGTGCTGCGAGTGTGTTGACTTGGTACATGCGTGTGAATGTGGTGTCTTGGTACATGCGTGTGAGTGTGTTGACTTGTACATGCGTGCAGTGTGTTGACTTGGTATGCGTGTGAGTGTGTTGTCTTGGTATATGCGTGTGAGTGTGTTGACTTGGTACATGCGTGTGAATGTGTTGACTTGGTACATGCGTGTGAATGTGTTGTCTTGGTACATGCGTGTGAGTGTGTTGACTTGGTACATGCGTGTGAGTGTGTTGTCTTGGTACATGCTGTGATGTGTTGACTTGGTACATGCGTGTGAATGTGTTGACTTGGTACATGCGTGTGAATGTGTTGTCTTGTACATGTGAGTGTGTCTTGGTATATACGTGAGTGTTGACTGGTACTGCGTGTGCATCTGTGTTGTTTGTACATATGTGTGCTCTAGAGATATATATTTATCTCGCCCGTGCGGTGCCGGGATCTGCAAGGGAAGCAAAGAATAGTACAAAAGTGCTAGGCATGTCGTAAGAGGCGACTGGTGTAGGACCCAAGGAAGCTACCTAGTAAATACAAAGCCGCCCGAGTGGTTACCGGGGCCCAAATATGGGGTGTAAAGAATATAACCACTGTTACCTGCCACGCATGTCGTAAGAGGCGACTAAGGAGGTTTGGCTGAAATCGGATACACATGTCCTAAACGTGCAGAAATATATGCGTTTAGGGGCCTACCAAACCAATGTGCAACGTATACACGTTCTTGGCAATGATCAAACATATCACAAAGAGTGATTAAAATTGGTCGTAAAGAATGAACGCAAAGAAGAAGAAGAATACAAAGCATTGCAGACATCGAATGAGTTGCCTATTTGTAGGCGCATAACTGGCACTACGTACAATCGCTCTTAGGCTCAGATCACTTACAAATCACACAGAGTGGTTAAGAAGTGGTTGATATGGAGCGTGCCAAATGGCATGAGATACGAGCGCCTAACCTCTACACCACAGAGAGCCTAGAAGAAGAAAAGCAATAACCACCATACTTTCTCATACAAAAGCTATACAAACATGCTTTTTTATGAAGGAAGTTTATCCATGTTCAATTTCAATAGTTCATCTAACTCAGAATATATTCATTCAGAATCACATTACGTGGACAAGTTCAAATTTTCCCGAAAAGTTCCATTACTGTACTGTGCGTGGTAAAACTTATGTTACTTCCCTTGACTTAATAGCTAATTCCACTGACGTTTGTCTATCTATTCTCTAATCCTGTTTTGGCCTTTCAGCGTCAGGTCGAAAAAGGAGACACCTGGAGAGAGCCTCTCTATGCGCCTTGTCTTTCTTTCTCGTCTCCAATCCTGGTTTGCCTCACAGCTTCAGGGTAAGAAGAGATTTCTAGAACGGTATTTTTTGTGCGCTTCATAAACTGTGTTTTTCGTTGCTTCTGTTATCTCAGAGGTCCACCTGTTGCATGGTCGGTCTTTTGCTTTGTATCCACTTTATGGGAGTAACAGTGTTCTTTGTGGTGCTTAGCCTGTTGGTAATCCATACACGTTTTTAAACCAGTAAATCTCAGCGTGCATGACGTATTGTTTTCCAACCTTTTTGGGTCCTACCTTAACATCATCATCATCAAGGTGCTTATCCTTTATATGACGTTGCTCTCTTTGCAGCGCATCTGAAATTCACTTTTTCTCTAGCCAGTTCACCCACTTCGTTAATGGTCATATTCATGATTTCTTTAATATCTTGTAGCCATCTTCTTCTTGGTCTGCCTCTGCGTCCTGGGACCCTGCCCTCTAATATTGTTCTCTCCAGGCATCGTGACGCTTGATGTGACCAAAGTATGTAATTTTTCTGTATAGTATGTTGTTTATCAGCCATTTTTCTTTAACATTTAGTTTTTTCAGGACATCATTGTTCTTTCTTTTTTCTGTCCATGGTATTCGTAAGATATTTCTGTGGCATTTAGTTTCGACAGACTGGATTTTCATTCTTGCTTTTGTGAAATAGTTCATGATTCCCAACCATAAGTAGCCACTGGAAAAATGCATGTTCTCAATATTTTTAATTTAATTATTTTGCTGGTGCTTTGCCACATGTTCTTCATAGTGTTTAACTTCTTAATTGTTATTACCAATCTTCTTGAGATCTCTTTGGAGCAGTTACTGTTAATTGTTAATTATTGAGCCCAGATATTTGTAGCTCTTTACACATTTTATAATTCAATGCTTCCCATTCGCCATCTTTATAACCAACCAAGTTCTGAACAAGTATAATATAAATAGGTTCTTAAAGTGTTTTTTAATAGATAAAATAGTTTTTAATTTTATTCTTTTCAGCTGCACTTTGTATATTACGAAATATAAACTGGAATCAACTAGGAAGTATAAAATTCGAATTTAATGTAATCTGAACTTGGATTTGTGGATGCAAAGATTGGATTTGTGGATGCAAAGATTGATTTGTGGATGCAAAGATTGATTTGTGGATGCAAAGATTGATTTGTGGATGCTAAGATTGATTTGTGGATGCAAAGATTGATTTGTGGATGCAAAGATTGATTTGTGGATGCAAAGATTGATTTGAACTAATTCTTCTTCTTCGAACGTTTCATATCGACCACGTGTTAACCACTCTGTGTTATTTGTATGTAATCTGAGCCTAAGAGCAGGTATACCTTGTGCCAGTTATGTGTCTACAAATAGGCCAACACATCCGATTTCTGCGATCCTTTTTATTTACAAAGGTAGCTTTCCTAGATCCTGCCTCAGTTGTCTCTTATATGCCTTGTAGGTCACAGTGGTACTATTCTTTGCTTTCTTTAGAGCTCCGACACAACACCGGTGATTTGAAGTACTAAATAGCAGGATTCTCTCTTTCTCGGTGACATCCTTCTCTTGTCTTATGTCCTGCTTCTATGACACTCGCCCTAAGACTACGGCGTTTGTGACCTAGGGGTTAATGACTCGGTCTATTAACCCCGACGTTCTTAGTTCGAATCACGCTACGGACAGTTTGGTTGCAAATTGTTTCGCGTGGATTTTAACAGAAGGACGATGGCACCACCCGTTCAGAAAGCAATGGCAAACTACTGAACGTAATAATGCCTAGAAAAATCACAAACAGCGTTAACAGCTGAGGTTGATTCGCAAAGTCCTGTAAAGGATATGCAATTAACTAACCCATAGAGCACACCTTGTCCGAAAAGATCAGACTGGTGAACCGACAACAGAAAATTGAAATCACATAAAAGAAGGATAACTTCAAACCGTGGTCCCTATGTTATCAGAGGTCACGCTTCAAACGAACCCGGCAAGCTAGATCGCATCCGCTGGAGTCTACAACTGCCTAGAGAGCAAACTCCAACACAAATGTCCACAGAAACGGTACGTGTTAGACATTATTGGTGGAAGAAATCCGATACATACCTGAAAACAGAGAATCAAATGGTTTGGCCACTTGGTGAGAATGAACCCGGATGCACAAGTTGCAAGAACGACGTACAACATGAAAATTGAATCATCAAGAGAAAGGGACAGACCAAGAAAAAGATGGGTTGATGGAGTTACAGACATCTTAAAACTCCACAATACCACAGCATATCAAGCAACCGAGCCTGCACTAACTCGGAAACCGATCATCAGTTAAACCTGCTACGTCTAACGGCAAAAAAACAAGATGACAAAAAGAAAAAAAGAATCCGATACATCAGTCTGATAATTCAATAGCTGTGTGACATGTGGACGCACCCAGTCGACATTAAAACTAACCTTTAGGGAAACCTGACAGATTTCAAGCTGACAGACTGCCCAGTTTGTATTCCATAATATATTAAGAGCATGACTGAAGATTTCTAAAGAAGAAGAAGAAGAATATATCAAATACTATCACATTCATTTTGTCTTTCTTTTCTCTAATCCTGTTTTATTTCACAGCTACAAGATAAGAAGAGATTTGTAGAACGGGCTTCTGTGTGTGCTTTCCAAACAGTTATCTCCTGGGTCCCCCTTTTGAAATACCATCACTGACAGGCAGTAATAATATTGCGTGACATACATTTAATCTTTGAACATCTGGTAACGTTCAAGAGCAGTTCTCACACCCTCAGCGTCGTAAAGCAGCAATAACAGTTGCTGAAAATTCTTAAAACGTTAGAAAATTGCAATGAAATTGAACTGAACATTCGCTTCTTCTAAAGATCTGGTATCGTTTTTCATGTTTTAATACAATGCAACCACGAAACATGAAAGTCGTAAGGTGTCAATCAAATCTGAAATTGTCACGCACCGACCACATACTTTCAACACTAAATAACTCTACTACACTTGGTATTATAAGTAAAGGAACCCTCTTTATACCACGTGCAATATAGGGTAATACGGTTTTAGGCCTGTATTTTTCGTTGACCGTCGGCACACGATGAGTGATGTGGTCAACATCACGTAGAACCACCTTTACTTCCAGTGTTTTTTCCTGTACCCATTTGAGGCTGGGTCGATCCATAGCCAACTCTAGGTAACTAGGCCAAACAACTGACCGGTGATTCCCCGACCTAGATCAGAAAATGGGGCTGAAAATTACAGATGTTTGATAGAACACTGCACGCTTTTTTTTGAAATTTTACTCAATTCTGTGAGTCTATGTTATTTATTGGTGAAAAATATTTATAATACTAATATTCCTTATTGTTAAACTTAACTTGTTGCATAATATAACTTCGAGTTAGCATTTTGTGTTGATTTTAAAATGAATTCGTCTATATACACCAATACTGGAATGCGATGTCACGTGGTGTAGTTGGGGTCTGATTTCCACAATTCTTACCTGAGCCCGAAGGCCCAGTAGTTTACAGTTGGCTCTGGTCGATCTCTCTCTTGCGTTCCCGGCTCTGGTCGATCTGAGAGACGTTACGGCTACTTGTGAAATTAGACCCTAGCATTATAGAAGATTCTAAAAAAAAGAGGGTCCAAATGCGAAGGGTTTACTTCATTGAACTGGGTTTCCCCATGCGGCTCCGTCCCTGTCGGGAGGAATGACAAGACAACTACCGAAAGTGGTGTACACAAGTTCCGTATGTCAAGCAACAATCATAAGGATCTCATTTTAAAAAATTGCACAGTGACTCGGTTCGGATTCGAACCACACTCTTCAGAACAACACAAACGTCTTAACCACTTCGATATAGAGACCTCCAGAATATTCTACTACGTGCTACCAGTTTCCCTCTTTCTGTACGTCGGTGTTTTTAACTTAATATTTCATTTCTCAATATTGACTTTTACACTGCTCCAACTTTTTACCACAGGAACAACTTGAAAGTTCTATTTTTGGTATCTATTGGGATAAATATTACTGTTACGGTTATCTAAGCATTTTCTTGGAAAGTAGTCTGCCATTGCTTTCTTTCTTGGCAGTGACCATACTGGTCCATGACCTTAACCATTGTCTCTATTACAGAGATCCTCTGCCTAACATCTTGGACATATAAAGAGACACGAAGAGCTGGAGAAGACTATCATGAAAGGAGGTAGCCAGGCAAAGAAGAGTAGAGGAAGACCACGGAGAAGATGGATTCAGGATCTAACTGGTGGTTTGAGCATGACGGCTTCAAATACGGGACATCTGGCCTACAAGAGAGAAATTCCGAAGGACTGTTAATATGGCAGAGTTCTGCTCAGGACAAGCTATTTGATCATGATTTTGATAAATGTTGGAAGAATGTTCATCTTGTCTTGTAATAAAGCACTGAAGGGCACTTAGAGAAGAAGGTTTAAAGGAGAAGGGTTAACTTCATTGCACCGGGTTTTACCTCATATGACTGCCCGCCTGCACAGCGTGTTCGTAGCGCGTTGGGCGACGATGTGACAAGCCCTCTGTGAGTGCGGGTTCAATTCTGCGGGCTGGCAGAAAAAGCCACAGCTTCTCCAGATTTACGTTGTCCATGGCACCGAGCCGAAGAGCTGAAAACTCAAGTGCATCTGGAAAAAACTCATAAGACTCGGTCCCTATCCACAGAAATGACACTGCCCCTGCTGATAGTATTGCACATATCATGAACTCCGTAGCTCCGGCAGCAATCCTAGTGGTTCTTGGAAAAAATGCACTCTTGAACTTCGAACTCAAGACCATCTGAATTCACGGCAAAGGTACGCAGCCACTGAGACCCTGTCTGTTTCATTGAATATTGATAGAACTTGCATAAATCGACAAGACGAATATGTTCGCAACAATTTGAAGTGTACATGTATCATATATCATGAATTCTCACCTGTATCCAAACATTTGAATTCTCACCTGTATCTAAACATCCCCCTATCCCAACCATAAATTATCATTGAATCTTCAAAAGAGAACGATCTGTCCCTGATAACAAATGCGATATATCGTTTATAATCATATACAAACACCTTTACCTGAACCAACAGTCCGTGCCGGCTTGTGATGTATATATCATGTCTACAATATAACTTTGATATCAATCGCTCTAGAGAACAATATACATGCGACTCAGATCTTTTTTTGAGCTGAAGATTCTTTTTTAATGAGCAAACACTGATCTTCTTCTTCTTCTTCGACCGATCAATATTAACCACTTGTTAAACCACTCTTTGTGGTTTGTATGTGATCTGAGCCTAAGAGAGATTGTACGTTGGACCAGTTATGCGCCTACAAGTAGACCAGTACATCCGATTTCTGCAACGCTTTTTATTTACTAGAGTTTAGGGGCCTACCAAACCAATGTGCAACGTATACACGTTCTTGGAAAAGATCAAACATATCACAAAGAGTGATTAAAATTGGTCATAAAGAACGAACGCAAAGAAGAAGATTTACTAGCGTAGCTTCCCTAGGCCCCTACCTCAGTCGTCTCTTTCGACATACCTTGTGTTACTATTTATTGCTCCCCTTGTGAGCCCGGCAAAACACGGGCGAAACACTGATTTGACAACCTTTATAATTTTATCATGTATAACTATAGTTGTGTGTTTGTTACTGCGCGGATTTATGCAGTCTGGCAGAGATATTATACTGAGAGTAACTTCTACTTCTTGCATTCGCTCGCTATCAATTCTGGCTTAGTCAGGTGGCCTGGTATGTCACTTCTGATTGATTTTTAGGTGACGGAATGCTTTCCATTTGGCTGGTGTCCCCAGCTTTAACGGCGAGCCTATAGTACTATCTATTACGGATTCAAACCCCCAATCCTTACAATACGGATTCCCTCTCTCGATCTTTCTTTTTCGGCCATTTTTATCATTCTTAAAGTGATATATAAACAAGCTTTGCCAAGAACTTTTTCTACGTCACAATCTTCAGTACCAATTGGAGCTCTAGTGATTGTCCTTCGACAACGTGTCCGATTTCAACCAGCTTTTACTGGGTTTGCTCTCCGTCAGCCTTTGACTGTTCCCGGCCAACCTACAAGGCAGCAGGCTGCTGTTTTCTTTTAGGGTAGCGACCCTTAGACGACCTACCCTCCAGGGATGTTGAGCGTCATCTACCCAGGTTGTCTTTTTTTTGTGTGTGGACTACTTGGGTTTCTTTCCGTCCAGTTTTGTGTACAGTTTACTCCGCTAGTATTTGATTGTTACCAATCTAACTACAAAGCAGTAGTAATACGGATTCAAACTCACTACCTTCAGAAGCCAACACACTTGTTCTAGCAATGAGAATTTAAGCTTCCTAATACTTTTCATACTACCAGTAACTGGACACAGTAGACACAAACAAACTGAAGTGATTCAAAAATTAATCGCCAAATTAAAATTATTAAAACATGTAATAGTGTACTGGCAACATTGTTTACATTGTATTCACTAAATACATATTTACAAGTTGTCTGTCGGTATTTACACGTCTACAACTGCTTACATCAGAAGTACAAGACAATATTCATTCTATTTACACGTCTACAACTGCTTACATCAGAAGTACAAGACAATATTCATTCTCATCTGCAATCTTCTTCTTCGTTTTCCGGGTATGAATTCATGCACGTCTTTGCGTCTGGTATAGGCATCAGACTGAATTTTGCGTGACGGCCTGCTTTCCTTATTATCAGTGCTCCCCTATCAAACAGGCGTGTTGTTGTCCTACTTCAGAGGTTTATCTACACTAATATTTGATTTTATCCTAGTTAAACTGATCTTGTGTGAGAAAGTGATTAGCTTATGTCACAAGAACGCAAATGACTATCTTTATTTCGTAATTTGTAAATGTTACTTAGAAGAAAGTGGGCGTCTGTAGCTTAAGCGGAAGTGATCTCGATCACAACCCAAGTGTACCTGGCTCAAGCTTCACGACATGCAGTTTAGAAGCAAATTTGTCTGCGTGGATTTTTACGAGAGGTAAAAATAGACATTACCGTCTATGGTAGCAATGGCAAACTACTGAATGTATAAGTAGTGCCTAGAAGATCGACTGCTCGTTTACCTTGGTTAATGGTGACGTTCTGTACAGGATAAGCCACGATTTTAATTTCATTTCACTTAGATATCATTATACAGAAAGGATACTTGAAATGAATGATACAAAAGAGGATACTTATAATGACACTTAAATGATACTTAAATTATACGCAAATGATATTCAGGAGGACATTTCAATGATCATCATCATCAGGTGCCGTCTCCACATCGAAGGTTGGCTGCAATGAATCTCCAGCATCCTCTGTCTTTCGCCTTGGTGTTGCACACTGCCAGACTGTAACCTGTCCATTTCTTAAAGTTGCCCTCCCACTTATCTCTCGGTCTTTCTCTTGCTCTTCCCCCTCAACTTTCCCCTCTAGTAAATGTTTTATCATGGTGTCATGTCTTTTATGTGCCCAAAATACTTTACTTGTCTGAATTTTATTTCTCTTAATAATTGTTTCTTCATGCCTAGTTTTCCTAAAACTTGTTTATTTGTCTGTTTTTCTGTCCATGAAACTCTGCCTATTCTTCTATATATCCACATCTCAAATGTATCAATTCTGTCTTCTAACTGCTTGTTCATTGTCCATGTTTCCGAGCCATACATTAATATAGGATATATATAGCATTTGATCATTCTCATTTTTATCCTGTTTGTGATTTGTTTGGATGTCAGTAACTTTCTCATACTATTGAAATTATCCTTGGCCATTCCTATTCTCTTTTTAATTTCTGTTATACATCTGCCATCGTGTGTTATCATCTGACCGAGATATAAGAAGCTTTTTACTTGATGTAGTAATTCTCCATGTATTTTTATATTCATTTTAGATTTTTCCATTTCCTTGTTGATTACCATAGTTTTTGTTTTCTGTAATGTCTAATCCATATTCCTTGCTAGTTCTGTCCAATTGGTCCACTAGTTCTTGTAGATCTTGTTCATTTTCTGCTACCAATACTGTGTATTTCAATGATAAATATTCATAAATTATAGATCGTTGTAATGATACATATCTTCTTCTTCTTCTTCATCCTTCGTCCCTAGAGAAGCATAGGTCCGCAACCAAGACCTTCCAATTCCGTCTTTATTTTTCTGCGTTTTCACAAGATTGTGATTTCGGGTTCTCTAATAAAGGCAGCAGTCTGCCTCAGATTATCAGCCATGCCATACAGTTTGTCTTGGACGCTGGTGTAAGTAGGCCACCTCTTTATTCTCAAGTCTGCATACTGGGGCAGTTATGTAGGATATAATTCCAATAATAACTGCTTCCCCGTTTTGGCCACCCTCGTGATGGTAGGTCTGACATTCTTACTGTGTGGCTACATCTCCGAGGTAGATTGGCGACCATAGAATTCGTTATCCCATTCCTCATTGTGAGGGGTCGTTGCGCGCCTTACGGTTTTCTGCAAGTATTTGTTTCGGGTTAGCATTCCCTACCAAGTCTGTCTATCCAAGGCCATCCTTTCCAGATCTCTCCACTCTCTCACCATTTTCTTGCATTCCGTCTCCAACTCCCGTCTCCATGTGTTCCTGGGTCTTCCCTACGTCTATTGCCCTTGGGGATTTATCGGAAAGCCTGTCTTGTGATGCTGTTAGGGGATTTCCTCAGTGTGTGTAATATCCATTGCCACCTGCAATGTATCCATCAATGATACATAAATGATGCATAAATGATTACATGATATTGATTTTATAGCACAGTGAAAAGTAGCACATTTACATAGCAATTATTAAATGGACAGGATTCTTTGCGTTCTTAAAACCCCTTAATCTTATCTGGATAGGGCAAGACAGGTGATATTCTTACCTGGATAGGGCAAGACATGTGATATTCTTATCTGGATATGGCAAGACAGGTGATATTCTTATCTGGATAGGGAAAGACATGTGATATTCTTATCTGGATATGGCAAGACAGGTGATATTCTTATCTGGATATGGCAAGACATGTGATATTCTTATCTGGATAGGGCAAGACAGGTGATATTCTTATCTGGATAGGGCAAGGCAGGTGATATTCTTATCTGGATATGGCAAGACTTGTGATATTCTTATCTGGATATGGCAAAACATGTGATATTCTTATCTGGATATGGCAAGACTGGTGATATTCTTATCTGGATATGGCAAGACTGGTGATAATCTTATCTGGATATGGCAAGACTGGTGATATTCTTATCTGGATATGGCAAGACATGTGATATTCTTATCTGGATAGGGCAAGACAGGTGATATTCTTATCTGGATAGGGCAAGACAGGTGATATTCTTATCTGGATATGGCAAGACAGGTGATATTCTTATCTGGATAGGACAAGACATGTGATATTGTTTCGACTCAGAACTGGTCACAATAGACTGAACAGACGTGTATGTATCATATGCAATGTCTGAATTCATAGCGAGCACACACATATACCAAAAATGTATACGTATCTGTGACTATCAACTGTGTTGTACATATTCGAAAATAGTCAACAACAGCAACAGTTTATGGCTGAGGCCCACAACGGGAGCAAAACATAGTGCCACTACGACCTACAAGGCATGTCGTAAGAGGCGAGTGATGTAGGATCTAGGGAAGCTACCCTAGTAAATAAAAAGCATCGCATAAATCTGATGTGCTGGCCTACTTGTACGCGCATAACTGGCACAACGTACAATCGCTCTTAGGCTCAGAAGAAGAAACATACACCTGTCCACGTATACCACTTTGTCAACAATCTCGTCAAGACAAATCTTCTGTCTCATCTACACCAGTCTACGTATACCACTTTGTCAACAATCTCGTCAAGACAAATCTTCTGTCTCATCTACACCAGTCCACGTATACCACTTTGTCAACAATCTCGTCAAGACAAATCTTCTGTCTCATCTACACCAGTCCACGTATACCACTTTGTCAACAATCTCGTCAAGACAAATCTTCTGTCTCCTCATAACGCACTACACTTATCAACAATCTTGTCAAGAAAAGCATTTCACCTGTCTACGTATACCACTTTGTCAACAATCTCGTCAAGACAAATCTTCTGTCTCATCTACACCAGTCTACGTATACCACTTTGTAAACAATCTCGTCAAGACAAATCTTCTGTCTCATCTACACCAGTCTACGTATACCACTTTGTCAACAATCTCGTCAAGACAAATCTTCTGTCTCATCTACACCAGTCTACGTATACCACTTTGTAAACAATCTCGTCAAGACAAATCTTCTGTCTCATCTACACCAGTCTACGTATACCACTTTGTAAACAATCTCGTCAAGACAAATCTTCTGTCTCATCTACACCAGTCTACGTATACCACTTTGTCAACAATCTCGTCAAGACAAATCTTCTGTCTCATCTACACCAGTCTACGTATACCACTTTGTCAACAATCTCGTCAAGACAAATCTTCTGTCTCATCTACACCAGTCTACGTATACCAATTTGTCAACAATCTCGTCAAGACAAATCTTCTGTCTCATCTACACCAGTCCATGTAGATCCCTCTGTGAACCACCCCATCTCATCAAGACAATCTCCTATCTCCACAGTTGTCTCTGCTCTGGCAAAGTGAACTGGATGGTGATGGTAAAGTGAACGACAAACTAGAACATAACAATTTAGGAATTGCTCCATCTGGAAATTTGAACTGTCGCTTATCATAAAATTTATGCAGAACGTTGCTTTGTGGGTGAGATATCTTAATATGCAAGAAATGGCTTGCAGGATCTTCTGTTGAGTTCCCGCAGTCTTCACACACATACAGCTTCCTGCGTCTCTGTTTCGGTGCGTACTGGATGCTCTGCCCGTGAACTTTGCGCGCATGTGATTCTAGTGAGCACCTCTGAGTGAATGCTTTTCCACAACTCTGGCACTTGTATGGCCTCACACCTGGAAGAAAACATTAATAGTACTCAAGTAGAGAAACTAGTTAGGCAAATTAGTTATGTCAGTCAGTAAATCATTTAGTAGTTAGTCTGTCGGTCGGTTAATTGTTCTCTCAACCTGGGCTATCAACGACATGATACGCTTGATTCTCGTGTCCTTAACATCATTAGTGTTCTTATGCAGTGGATGTCTCTTATCCGCAGTAACCCTCTTAGTTTGGGGGATTGCATGACGGGAGATCCAAAAGGGTAGATTTCGATATGAGTAGATGTCGTCTATAGATGTTTCTAGTCCCCAGAATCTTACGTGGATTTACTGTCCTGGGCACTCTGGTGTTTGTGGTAATGAGAGAGCGGACAGACTTGCATCAACAGAATCGATGGTTGAGAAGTTTAGGATGGATAAAGGGGATGTTCTTTGGTCTCTTTGCGACTGCCTGTTGGACGAAGACACTAAAATAGATATTTAATCGATCCAGCGATTTAAGAATTTTTAAGTTACCCGTTGTACAAGTAGAGCTGGATGCCTGAGGGGCAGAGTGAGGAGTGTGCTTAATCAGCGAGTCACGGGAACCATCAATATGCATACTCTTCGATATTTGTTGTGGGAGACTGAGCAACTATGGGTCTGCTCGGAGTGCAATGATGTCATTTTAGTAACCAATAACCAGTCGGTCGGATGGCTGGTCAGTTAGTTAACCAGGTAGTCAGCTAATTAATTCACTAATTAGTTACTTATATGTTTCGCTAGCTGGTTGGCTGGTCGGGTAACTCTCTGAGTGGCTACCTGACTGGTTAGTTGGCTGGTTAATTTCTTAGCTGATTGATTGATTGAATGGCTGGTTAGTTGATTCGTTGAACGGTTGATTGGTTACTTGGTTTGATGACTAGCTGGCTAGTTGCTTAGTTAGTTTGTTCCCTAAACCAACGACAGTGCACTCCATGCAAGGTTCTGTTTCAAAGATCTGCAATAATGTTTCATCTTGTTTTGTTGTGCTCCAGATTTCAGATCCATATAGAGCAGCTGATCTTATCACAGTTTTGTATAGTGTAATCTTGGTGTTACGGGGCAGACACTTGGAATTTAGCAGGTGTTGTAAGGCAAGAATACCTTATTTTTTATATTTTTATAAAATATATGTTCTAACTCTCACCTGTATATGTTCTAACTCTCACCTGTATATGTTCTAACTCTCACCTGTATATGTCTAACTCTCACTGTATATCTCTAACTCATTTTATACCTGTATATGCTCTAACTCTCACCTGTAATCATGTTCTAACTCTACCTGTATATCTTTAGACCTGACCTCTATGGTTCAAGTTCTCACCTGTATGTGTCCTAGTATGTCTCTTTAAATCAAATGTGTCATTGAATCCCTTTCGACAAATCAGGCACATATATCTCTTATACTCGTTGTGACATTTCAAATGTCGATGAAGATGACGTGGAAGACCAAACTCCTTCTCACAAATGTGACAACTCAATTTGTCAAATATCAACCGCTGCATTTTTCCTGTTAAAAAATATAACAACAGTTAGACATAGTTAATTTTAGATCTGGTGTCTTGTATATATTCATTTTGTAACATAAATTGTTCTGTTTAATTATCTTTTATTATCATCATCAGGTGCCATGCCAGCTGAAGTAGGCGATCATTGATCTTTACAAATCTCTGTCCCTGGTGTTTGCTATCAGATGTTGACGCTCTTCCGTGCCATGAAGTCAGGCTCTCTCTCTCTCTCTGTCTTCCTCTGTCTCATCTCCCCTCGATTTTCCCATCTGTCGCAATGTGTTCTAAGCCTCCTCTTCTCATCAGATCTCAGAAAAATGATGACTGTCTCTTTCTTTATATTGATAATAAGCTTTCTCTGTGTCTTGACCCCATTCAACACCTCAACATTTGTTATTTTAGCAGTTCGTAGGATTCTCAACGTTCTTCTGTAAAACCAAATCTCTGTAACCTCCAGAGATGTTTCTTTCTTTCTGTTTACTGTCCATGACTAGCATCCGTATGTCAGTATTGACTATATATAGCACTGAATAAATGTCATTCTGATCTCTATTGACAGAGACTTGTTGCATCTATGTTCTATAGCAGCGTTTCCCAAACTGCAGTGCACGGACCCACGGCGGTCCGCGAGGTAATCATAGAGGGTTCTCAAGCGATTGAAGAAATATTATGATCTTTGATATTTAAAACAGAAAAATACATTTTGAAAACATGTATAAGACCAGCGATCAACTAGTTCCGTTAGAAAATCAAAGGATCCGGAGCAGACCGGAGTCTAAATGTCTGACAGGACAAAGTGAAAGATTATATGAAGTTTCCCGCAGTCTGAGAAATTGGAGCCAGCTTGACTGTTGGTGTGGTGTAATAATAACTCCATCGCTAGAAGATTTTCATATATAGATACTTTTGGAGGTCTGTAACAGCAAAATGTATTTTAAAGTAGTCCACGGTAATGCAATGTTTGGGAGCCGCTGGTCTATAGTATCAATTAGCTATGACATTGGTTACTAATATCTGAAATGACATATAGCACTTCGTAGAAACCATAAGTTATCGTCTTTCCAATCAGACGTGAAAGATAATACATACTGATGGTTCCCGTAGCTCGCTGGTTAAAACACTCCTCATTCTGCAGACTGCAGCGACCATACTTCAAGATTGTCCCGCATATGATATACTGAAGCAAACTCACTGGCCTATTGAAACAACACAGGACAAAAAAACGACACTGGTATCTTGTGTGAGCTACTAAAGACAGTGAAGTTTATACAAGAGACAACGATGAATATAGAGACAATATTTCAAGCGAACGAAAGGACATATTAAATTAGTTAGTTTATATATGTCTTTGCTGTTTTCATTCATTAATATCTTACCTGTGCATTTCTTAGTGTAATTATTCTCTATTGTTGCTTTCACAAACAGTATTGAGTTCTTCACACCGCAGCCACCATTCACGAGATCTTGAACTGGCTGTAGAGTAAAAATATTTCATATTTTGCCCATAGTATTATCGACAATAGTATTATCGACTGCAGTAAAACTATGTAGCAATTTGTTTTATTCTATGCAAACACTATCAACCGCTTGACGCCTGCATGCTGCCGGTGTTCGCAAGTGGGGGGTAAAGAATAGTAACACTGCGACCTACAAGGCATGTCATAAGAGGCGACTGAAGTAGGGGCCTATTGAAGCTACTCTAATAACAAAAAAGGCTGTCGCAGAAATTGAATGTGCTGGTCTACTTATAGGTGCATAACTGGCACAATGTACAATCACTCTTATGTTTAAATCACATACTTCTTCAGCCATCTCTGGTAGTGCGCTTAATATACTGTGGGCAACAAACTGGGCAGTCAGCTTCAGGTCTGTCAGGTTTCCCCAACGCTTAGTTTTCAGGTTCACTGGGTGTGGCAATATGTTGCTTCTCATCTCACCCAGGAGCGGACAGTCTTGCAGGATATGCTCCTAGTCTATATAAGTGTTTGTTGAGCCTGCAGTTTCCGGTACGTAGTCGAAATATAATGACCTGGTCTGTTCTGCTTAGGTCTTTGGGGAAGTAATTTCTATAATCATATCCGGTGTTTGTCTTCCAGTCTACTGCAGATTTTCTCTGTATGAGGGTTTTGACCTCTTGAAAAGACAAGGGTTGATAAATTTGCTATTTGGCACTGTACTCCTTAGCTAAGAAATCGGCACTCTCATTACCTGCAATGCCACAGTAAGATGGAATACACTGCAAGTGAATTTCTGCAGATCACATATAAATTACAAAGAGTGTTTAACAAATGGACGATATGAAGTGTTCTATGAAGAAGAAGATCATTGTGAAAACTTTCACAAATGGGGAGGATTTCTGACAAACAAGAAACAACAATACGAAATATTACAAAGGAAGTATTCAATGTGTATAAACAGCATAATAAATTACTTAATTGAAGTTATGACCAAACAGAATTTAGTCGGAGATTCTTCTTAAAACTATCATAATTCTTCTATTCATATTATTCTTCTGCGTTCTCACTAGATTGGAATTTGGGACTGGTGTAAGTGGGCCACCTCTTTCTTCTCAAGTCTGCATACTGGGAGCAGCTCTGTAGGATATAATTCCTATGATTTCTGCTTCCCCGTTTGTACCGACCTCTACCCGCAGTAAGTTTTGGCCATTCTAAGTGATGATAGGTCTGACATTCTTACTGCGTGGATAAATCTCCGAGACAGATTGACGACCGTAGAATCCGTTATCCCATTCCTCATTGTGAGGGGTCGTTGCACCATGTTATGCGTCTTACGGCCTGGTGCATCCGTTTTCTGCAAGTATTTGTTTCGGGTTAGCATTCCCTAGCAGACACGTGCATCCGATTTCACCCAGACCTCCTTACTCGCCTCTTACGACATGCATGGCATGTAACAGTGGTTCTATTCTTTACACCTCAAATTTGGGCCCCGGTAACCACTCGGGCGGTATTCATATTTTAAATACATCATTAGTTTATTCGTCCTCTCACAACCAATCACATTTCTTCATTTAAACAACCAATCATTTTTCCTTCATCTAAACAGCCAATCATTTTCCTTCATCTAAACAACCAATCATTTTCCTTCAACTAAACAACCAATCTTTTTTCCTTCATCTAAACAGCCAATCATTTTCCTTCATCTAAACAACCAATAATTTTCTTTGATCTAAACAGCCAATTTGTTTTCCTAATCGAAACAATCATTCATTTATTTATTTCAACTCCCCAACATAATCATTGATTTGTACTTATTTTCAACAAATCGATCTTACATATTGTTGCTAACAGTCATCTTTTCTTTCTCTTCGAACGCTACATATCCAACACTTGTTAAACCACTCTTGTGATTTGTATGTCATCTGAGCCTACGAGCGATTGTACGTTGTACCAGTTCTGCGCCTACAAGTAGGCCAGTTCTGCGCCTACAAGTAGGCCAACACATCCAATTTAATTTCTGGGACGTTTTTTATTTACTATCGTAGCTTTCCTAGGCCCTACCATTGTCGCCTCTTACGACATGCATTGTAGGTCGCAGTGTTACTATTCTTTGCTCCCCTTACGAGCCCCAGCAACACATGGGTGACTAAAAGTCATCAAAAGCTATGACATGGCAGATATTATATTACGGTTGCTTAGAAACCTGAAATCAACGAACCATAGAGACATTCCACAACTTACCAGTTCTGCGGGTATTGACTGTTTCAGAGATGGATTGGGTGTAGATACATTTGAAAGTTGACAGATCTGATTGTCCAATTTATTGCTGTCAACAACAGAAGTCTGTGTTTGGAAGTTTGAACATGATAAAATATCAGAACTTGAGGAATCATTTGTCTGGACACTCTTTGAAAACTGCAATGTTGTTGAATGTGCAGAACTATAATCTCTCGGCAAACAATACGCTGTGTGAAGCTCACTCCCATGACTTCCATCAAAAGAGGATGTGCTTGTAGGAGAATATGCTCCTGCAGCCATGATGGACTGTGGAGGGGCACTCCTCGAAAGCTGCTGGGGTAAAATGTACACGCGTTTTGAGTCCATTGGTGAGCATGGCGCACTAATCGATCTTTGATTGACACTTTCTGGTGATGCTGGCAGACAATTTCTTACAGAATTGCCTGGCACAACCTGCTGGTGCTTCTCTTGCAACAAATACATATTTTTCTGTGAGATATTTTTCTGTGAGAATAGAGCAGACTCGTCTGATGGGAAATACCGACGATCAATCCTTGAAAATGTGTTCGCATGTTGATATTCTAAGGAAGATTTTGAATCGTTACTGTGACTACTCCGAGTCACGTCCAGTTCACTCGATACCGATTTTCTTTGAGACTTATCCATGGATAAACATCCAGCTGGAGAATGGATTACTGATGTATTTAAACAGATAGGTGTGTGTCGTTCTGTTAGATTTTGTATCATTTTATTTTGACATGTATCCATATTATCACAGCTGTCATCTGCAACTGTAGATACTGGGGATTTCGAATTATATACATCTTTAACGGAGTTGTTTGTTAAACTATGTATGCTGTTTGTTAAACTATATTTACTGTTTGTTAAACTATGTTTACTGTTTGTTAAACTTTGTTTGCTGTTTGTTAAAATATGTTTACTGTTTGTTAAACTATGTTTGCTGTTTGTTAAAATATGTTTGCTGTTTGTTAAGCTATGTTTACTGTTTGTTAAACTATGTTTGCTGTTTGGTAAACTCTGTTCTCTGTTTGTTACTAAAAAAACACGACTATCAGATACCTCTCTTTTGTAATTGTGCTTTTTCTGCAAGAGAAACTCTTTGAAACAAGTTCCAATAGAATTATGTGTTGAACAGTCTTGGCAACACGACCTGACTTGCTGCAGATCTTGATGTTGCTGAACAATTGAATATGATGAAGAGTTCTCAATCTTTGATTTAGATGTTAGTTTGGATTTCAATTCTCCTTCGTTCAGTTCCATTTCTAACAATCTTCTTCTTGCGTGACTTTTCGGATGTCTGTTATCTCGAGATAACGAAGACTTATTATTTGAGACGCAATCGTTTTTAAGCATGCTAGACTGACACTCTTTTGATGTTAGGCTTAAAGCCTTCACATCACTTGATTGAGAATGAAATCTCTCAGCATCACTTAGCAGTGTTTGATCAGTATATCTTGTACTCAAAATTGTGTGCTCTTTGTTTGAAAATTCTACAGAGTTTGATTGGTAATTTGTCTGACCAGATGCCAAGTCTGCAAGCTCATATTGAAGTACATGAGAAGTCTGATTTGGAAACTGACGAAGAATGCATTTTGGAATCAGACTAAATATAGATACATGCTGGTTGGGACTTGCTGAAGACTTGCATACGTTTTGTTTTGTAGTTTCTAGATGTTTAAACAAAGTTTGTTGATCCTGTTTTGCTTGGTGCAAATCTCCGACTTGAAGATTGTTTAGTACACGCTTCCCTGTTGGAAGTTTCTCAACACTGTCTTCAAAGTTTTCACAACTTTGAGAAATGTGATCACTAGGAAGTGTTAGCGAACGTAAAGTTTCCTGTTGTTTCTCACCAACCTTCATTAATATAGAATCAATTGATGTTTTTCTAGCATGACAATCTTCAGATTGATTTGTATGGACATTGTGAGATCTTGGAAGAATCTTCCTTCTATTATTTAGTGCTGTAGAAAGGTGTGTTTTAGTGCGAGTTACCTTGCTGTTATTCGATACATTTTGATTAGGTTCTGTTGTGTGATTGCGGTTTTTGGTAATGGTTCTCTTCCAAGAAGTAACAAACTCGTTGAGATTCAAATTTTGAGGAAGCTGTTGATGAACTTTAAATATATTCGTATCGTGCTTAGCTCTGTAATATGATCTAGATTTCTGGCTGTTCATGCAGCTCACTTTACATGACCAAGGTGATTCATGACTTGAAGTATCGTTTGATGTCAACATATCAGGTCTCGTGTTAAGCTCAGGTACAGTAGATGGAAGTGTAGTTCCTAGTTTACTATCACAAGTTGTTTTAACTGTTACACAATTCTGAGGCACATGCACGTGGTATTGATCATTGCAACTGTTAGTACAATTAGAGTGTTTTATGGCACAATTAGAGTGTGTGATAGCACAATTAGAGTGTTTGGTTGCACATTTAGAGTGTTTGGTGGAAAAATTAGAGTGGTGACACTGTTTAACTAAGCGAGTCATAGATGTTGCAGATTTTCTCAGACCATTACTTTCTGATGAACCTGGCTTCTGTAATGAGTTTCCGGAACATGAACTTGACATGCAGTTGTCTGCAACCTTTCCTTTAACAGTGACCTCTGACTTATAAAGGGGTAACTTGGAAATGTGATCTGAAATAGAAAAATTCAATATAAATTTGTTTTTGTTCTTACATGTACTCAACAATACTGCAAGATATAAATTCTCTATGAATTCATGCCTAGGGGTTTACAGCTTGTGGGAAAACATCCAGAGAGAAACAGAGAAAAGTCTCCCAGAATATACCGACAGGGCAGGGAAAGATATTGATGGCGAACCACCACCGCCAACTTTCGATGAAAAGGCGAGATATGAATGAATGATGGAGCCGCTGTGTGGTGCTGAGGCCAGCGAGGGAAGCAAAGAATAGTACCACTGCGACCTACAAGGCATGTCGTAGGAGACGGCTGATGTAAGACCTACGGAAGCTACCCTAGTAAAATAAAAGCATCGCAAAAAATCGGACGTTCTAGCCTACTTGTAGGCGCATAACTGGCAAAACGTACAATCGCTATTAGGCTCAAATCACATACAAATCGCTTAGAGTGGTTAACAAGTGTTCGATATGGAGCGTTCTAAGACTAATGTTGTGAGTTTATTCCCTAAATACGTCTATTTAAAGAGTGTACAGTCGAATTGTTGACTTCATTGCGCCAAGTTTTACCTTATATGGCTCTGTCCTGTCTGCAGAAATGGCACGCCATCTGCAAAGAGTATTGCATAAAGTACGAACTCCGTAGCTCCGGCAACAATACTAGAGCTTTTAGAAAAAACAACACTTGTGAACAGAACGGTGTGGTCCAGATTCGAACCCAATGCCTTCAGAACACAATACAAAGGATTAACCTCTTAGCCACATTTACCACTTTGTTTACCTACATCTCAAGAACGTACACACTTCTCTAAGTCTCGAGATTTCTTAGCTCAAGGCTGATCAAACTTCAAATAGTGTGTACACCTATGTCTCAAGGGCATCGATTGATAGTCCACATAAAATCCTGGCTATAGGTGAGACAATGGGTATTACAATATTGTTTACCTGACAAACCTGTACCTGAACCTCCTTAATAAATTCAGATTTTGTGTTTTAAGACAGCTCTACATGACAGATTAAAAGCTCCATTAAGCACCTGGTAACGCTATCTGAAGGGTCAAAACAGATATCCTTGACCCCGAGTTTCTTTATTTCATTCATAATCTTAGAGACCGGAAGCGTGTCCGACAAAGGCGCGCCGGAAACCGATGCTTGGTAAGGCATTGTTGTAAAGTATTAGATTAGTAATGCCCTTTTATCAGACCTATTTTAGGGACCACAGACTTGCTGGATTCTCACACAATAGGTCAGGGTAAAATAATTGTTCACAGGAAAAAGGAATAATTTGTTGTGATATTCTGATTCCCATACGCGAGGGGTAATCTTGGTTTTTTTGTGGGGTTTTTTTTTTGGAGGGGAGGGGGGTTACGGATGTTCTGAGGAATGTTATTATCAACAAAGCTGCTTTGAACAGAGAAACTAACTGAGGAAATGGGTACCATTGTCGTGTGATGTCAAAGTTATCAGAACTTTCGAGATAAAAAAAATAATTGATTTTAAGCATATCCTAACAATGTTAAGGAAACGACTGTAGAGGAATCATAATGAATTATAATCAAAACGATTTTGTTCAATTCACATGTTATTTTCCTCTTCTTGCGATCGCTATTTTGATGATTATACCGTTAGATGTGTTCTTGTGTCGAAGCCAACTGTTGTCTGGAGCTCATCTCTGATGATTTGAGGCGTCTCTGTGGCGTAGAGGCTAGGTGCTCGTCACACGTGTCAAAGGTACCAGGTTCACTTCCTCGTGGAGACATCTGGATATTTGTCCAGGAATCCCTGATATCAGTGTAAGTGAAATCGAGTCCCTAGTCATATCGGAGACGAACGATAAAACGTAGGTCCCGTGTTCAGTTTGAGCACGTAAAAGAATCATTGGCAGTTGAAAATCGAAAAGATCAGGCTGGAAAGCCGCTGCCCCGGAAAAATTCATTAGAAAAGATTAAAAATATAATTCCTACCAAAATATTTTCATCATCTTCAAAATTACATCAGGGACCCTCTCGGTGCTACGGAGTTTATGCACTGCAGCTGAGATCTTTCTGTGTAAGAAAGAGATCGGAGCATACATGGTTTCTCACCAAAGTGCAATGATGATGGTCTTAATAATCACTCATCTCTGATGACGTTTAGTTTGAAATGTAGTGATTCCATTTTATAAACAAAAATGCGTGCTTAAGATGTAAGGAATGAGATTACATACAAAGTTATAGAACCAGAGTTGGCAAAGATTCGCCTTCATCTTTCAGCGATAACAATTTTTTTTAAATCGGGACCTACCCGGCAGTCCTGTATCGGATGGACCCAGTGCGTGAGAGAGCGTAAGTTCCGAGTGTCTTATCCTTTTATGGAGAGCTGCTTGGAAGTTGTTTATTCTGTATAAGAGTGTGCTAATCGGCTATTTCAAGGATACCACCTTCTAGCCGGGATCAAGTGTTGAGCATCTCACTTTGAAGCGTTCCTAGGTTTTCAAGCCTTGAAGGATGGCTAAATGGCTTGCTTAATTCGCATTGGAAATTCTAGGAATTTGTGTCTGTCACTTTGTATACAACGATCAGATTCTGTTATTTTATTTAATGTTTATGTCTTCTTCTTCTTCGACGAACGCTCTACATTAACCATTTGTTAACCACTTTCTATGTGATCTGAGCCTAAGAGCGATTGTACCAGGACTCACAAGGGGAGCAAATAATAGTACCACTGCGACCTACAAGACATGTCGTAAGAGGCGCTGTAGTAGGGGTATAGGAAGAACCTACCCTAGTAAATAAAGAGCGTCGCAGAAATCGGATGTGCTGGCCTACTTGTAGGCGCATAACTGGCACAACGTAAATCGCTCTTAGGCTCAGATCACATACAAATCCCAAAGAGTGGTTTAACAAGTAGTCGATATGAGACTTCTGAAGAAGAAAATATGTTAAAATGATTGTACAGCATGCCTTTGTCACTTTAACATGTCATAAATGGACCATCTCTGTTAAAATAGACACTGTCCATGTCATAAATGGACCATTCTGTTAAAATGATGACACTTGTCAACATGTCATAAATGGACCAATCTCTGTTAAAATGATGACACTTGTCAACATGTCATAAATGGACCAATCTCTGTTAAAATGATGACACTTGTCAACATGTCATAAATGGACCAATCTCTGTTAAAATGATGACACTTGTCAACATGTCATAAATGGACCATTCTCTGTTAAAATGATGACACTTGTCAACATGTCATAAATGGACCAATCTCTGTTAAAATGATGACACTTGTCAACATGTCATAAATGGACCAATCTCTGTTAAAATGATGACACTTGTCACCATGTCATAAATGGACCATTCTCTGTTAAAATGATGACACTTGTCACCATGTCATAAATGGACCATTCTCTGTTAAAATGATGACACTTGTCACCATGTCATAAATGGACCATTCTCTGTTAAAATGATGACACTTGTCACCATGTCATAAATGGACCATTCTCTGTTAAAATGATGACACTTGTCAACATGTCATAAATGGACCAATCTCTGTTAAAATGATGACACTTGTCACCATGTCATAAATGGACCAATCTCTGTTAAAATGATGACACTTGTCACCATGTCATAAATGGACCATTCTCTGTTAAAATGATGACACTTGTCACCATGTCATAAATGGACCAATCTCTGTTAAAATGATGACACTTGTCAACATGTCATAAATGGACCAATCTCTGTTAAAATGATGACACTTGTCACCATGTCATAAATGGACCAATTTTCTGTTAAAATGATGACACTTGTCAACATGTCATAAATGGACCAATCTCTGTTAAAATGATGACACTTGTCAACATGTCATAAATGGACCAATCTCTGTTAAAATGATGACACTTGTCACCATGTCATAAATGGACCAATCTCTGTTAAAATGATGACACTTGTCACCATGTCATAAATGGACCAATCTCTGTTACCTATCTTCGTAATAATATCTGCCTAGATTTATCAACATAGAAAACACACCTGACTCATGATAGTTTTTTAAGTACATATCTGAAAACTGATAACGGTACTTCTACCTGTTAGATCAGAGCATCCTTCAGGCGACCTTTTAGAGATAACGTGAACACTACCATATCCCAAACATCTTTCCTGCAACAACATTTTTTTAAGATAGAAACTTTAAGAACATTGTACTTCTTATTTAGCGATCTCTGGTCATGCGCTTAATTTACTGTGGGACCACAAACTGGGCAGTCAACTTCAGGTCTGTCAGGTTTCCCCAAAGCTTAGTTTTCAGGTCGACTGGGCGTGGTCACATGTTGCTTCTCAGCTCACCCAAGAGATGACAGTCTTACAGGTTATGCTCCGGTGTCTGTTCCGCCTGCTGACACTGGTAGAGAGCTGTTTGACTTATTCCTAGTCTATATAAGTGTTTGTTGAGTCTGCAGTGTCCGGTGCGTAGTCGAAATATAATGACCTGGTCTGTTCTGCTTAGGTCTTTGAGGGAGTCTTTTCCATAATCATATCCAGTGTTTGTCTTCCAGTCTACTGCAGATTTTCTCTGTATGAGGTTTTGACCTCTTGAAAAGACAAGGGTTGGTAAATTTGTCTTTGGCACTGCCCTCCTTAGCTAAGACATCAGCACTCTCATTGCCTGCAATGCCACAGTGAGATGGAACCCACTGCAAGTGAATTTATGCCTTTTCTGAAAGCTGAGCAAGTTCTCTTTTTAGGTGTTGTACTGTGCTGTCAGTGGATTTAGCCTCCAGGGCTTGTATAGCTGACAGTGAGTCTGTAAGAAATACCATCTTGTCTGCAGGTTTATGTGCTTGCAGCTTCTTAATATGCTGCCATCAGAAGGGCTAGGAATTCTGCTTTGTAGTTTAACATTGTACATTTCTTCCCCATTTGTGGTTTCAGGGAAAGCCACAAATAGATCAACATTCCCTGATCAGCGAATGTCGTAAAAGACGAATCAGAGAGATGGTGTGGGGACTTCCCGATGGCAAACTAAAGAAATGCAAACAGCTACTAAGACAGAACTACAAGAGGATTCAAAGAAATACTTTTTAGAATAACACTTGGGCATACCTGGAAGAATAAGATTAGAAATATTAAACTTTTAGAATAACACTTGGGCATACCTGGAAGAATAAGATTAGAAATATTAAACTTTTAGAATAACACTTGGACATACCTGGAAGAATATGATTAGAAATATTAGACTTCAAGAAACCCTTTGAAGTGATGGGGGACACACGAACCCTTTATGACGGGGGACACTGATCAATAAGGAAAAAAAGGCCTTTACGTAAAAATCAATCAGAAGCACCATACAAGACGTCCTGACTACGACTGAATTCATAACGAGCGAACGCAGAAGAAGAAGATACATCTGATATTATACATCGGGTATTCCCTTAGCGTAAATTATGTTGCAGTAACTGAACTCTTTCGCTCCGTAACGTAATGCATAAGCGTTCTACTATCGACTCGTACACAAGAGGGTTGCGAGTTCAGTTCCACACTCGATATTCCACACTTGAGAAAAGGAATTGGCTTTTCTACCTCCAGCACACTATGGACTAATGAGAATTAACACGCACTTCATACACTAAGTTCTGAACATTTGACGGGAAATTTTAATTGTATTTACTGAATTAGCCAGTATACTGTCTTTCTTCTTCACCCTTCGCCCCTAGAGAGGCATAGGCTCGCAAACAAGGCCTTTCAAGCCCTCCTATCCAAGGCTATCTTTTCCAGATCTCTTCACTCTTTCCCCATTGTCTTGCATTCCTTGTCCAACTCCCGTCTCCATGTGTACTTGTGTCTTCCTATACCTCCATTCCCTGGGGTGAGTCGGCAGCCCAAATTCCTTTTGGATTTCATCAGGTCGCTTCATGAGTTCTTCCTTTCGGAGTCCTTCTTCCTCGGGTGGCAAGCAATGGATTTCCTTGGTTGTGGTTTATGTAGCTATCTAGTGTTTTTTTTCTTGGTGGGTAGCTAGCCACACACCCAACCTCCTTAGACGTATCTTACGACAGATGTAGCAGGTAACAAGGGTTCTATTCATTACACCTCTAATTTGGGCCCCGGTAACGATTCAGACGAGTACACTAGCTTTGCGTTCTCTTAAAATATACAGCACACCAGTATATCGGCTCGGAATAGCGAATGGGTTAAGAAAGCTATAAATGCGATGGAAAAATTCGTGGCCTCCGATTACATTCAAAACACATACAAAAACCAGCCTTCATTAAACAGGTATTTCGATTTCCCGTATGAGCTAGTCGGCCTTATGTTGCTGGGGGCCACTGAAAAATCAAACGGGGAATAATACAGAGATCCCGTCGCAATCAATATTTCTGTCACTCACTCAGTCATAACTGAGTTCCTACCAGGGATCGCATTTGTGAAATTGTTTTTCTCTCTCTAACCTGTTGAAGGTTATGAATGAACAATTTCAATGGCGTACCTTACAAGAGATAACTGGAGAAGATTGAATATCACTAGGACATTGTGTCTTTGTCTGACCTTTCATAAGACCCCCAGTCGTTTCTTCCTATATGTCTTGTTTTGAATATCTTAGAAACTTATATCTCGATACTGACTTTCCCATGATCTCATGTTTCCCAGGAAATTCCTTGCTATGAGAATACGTTTTTGCATTACAAAAACTCTCATTATTATATACTACGTCACAAGGCAGTGGTAGGCTCAGAGATTCTTAACTTTGATGTTTCCCATCCATTCCTTTATTGGCTATGTTTCCCTCAATCTGTCCATTTTGTCAGTGTGTTGCAGATGCTCGCAAGAGGAGCAAAGAATAGTAACACTGCGACTTACAAGGCATGTCGTAAGAGGCGATTGAGGTAGGTGCCTATGGGAGCCACCTTAGTTATTTTTGTAAAATCGCCTGAGTGGCTACCGGGGCCCAAATTTGGGGTGTAAAGAATAGAACCACTGTTACCTGCCACGCATGTCGTAAGAGGTGACTAAGGAGGTTTGGCTGAAATCGGATGCATGTGTCCTAAGTATGTAGAAGACAACTTGCTGCCTTGCAGGACGGCTGGGGACAGCCAAAGGCTAACGGAGAGCTAACCCAGTAAACGCTGGCTGAATCCGGATACATCGTCGAAGGATAAGCACCAGAGCTCCAAATGGCGCTGAAGATGTGATAAAGCTCACCCGTGCTAAGGCTTCGTGAATCAGATTTCCACATGAATGAATTTATGGAGAGATCTGGTACATCGGTCTTTTAGGTGATCGTGAGAGAGAGAGAGAGAGAGAGAGAGAGAGAGAATAAAAAGAGTCGTATAAATCGGATATGAGGTCCTACTTGTAGGTGCATAACTGACACAACGTACAATCGCTGTTAGGCTCAGATCACATACAAATCACGAGTGGTTTAACAAGTGGTCGATATGGAGTGTACGAAGAAGAAGAAGTAAAATATCTATATTTATCTCGACATCATTTACTTATACGTGTCTAACGACAGAGGTTTTTACAAAGGTTACTAAGGACTCGTTATCAACCTACCTTGTTCAGAATACGGACCAGTCCAAGTCCGAACTAAACGACTTAAGAACACTTATGTAAGTTCATTGTATGTGTCACGTTGTTTGTCTTTTATGAATCTCTAGAAACAACATCGATTATGGTCTATTGATCAGAATGTTTAATCGGGTCAGTTTAAGAATACGTCACATGCTTACTGCATCTCTCTCTCTCTCGCGATCGTTTTTAAGCCGTCTTTATCATTCTATTGTGATATATAAACAGCCAAACATCAGAACGGGATGTACGTGCACAGCCTTCAGTACCAATTGGAACTCAAGTGCTTATCCTTCGGTTGTGCTTACTGCATTTTACTGACTTTATTTATTCCTTTCCGCTCCCGGTGGACCATAGGGCATCAACAGTTGTTTGCCAGTTTCCAACTATCTCTGATTGTTTTCTGTATGGCTTTATATGATAGTCCTGCATTCTTCAGTTTCTCAAGAAGACGTCTCTATGTCTGTTTAGTACGTACCTTTTTTCCGTTTTCCTTGCAGGTTCCATGCAAAAGTGTGTCTAGTGACACTCGACGGTGTCTTCTGCAGGCTATCGCCATTTTTTCCTTTTACTGCATCTTACGAAATCAATTTTAAAAAGTAGATGATATCCTAAGTGGAATTCATTAACTGATGACAAAAGAAGAATGGTTGAGCATTTTTGATAATAAGAATCCGAGGTGGTGCATTGTTTCGTTAAATAATAAATACTTTAGCCAAGATTAGTTTTCTTGTACTCAAACCCGACGACCATATTGTCTGCTGGTCATGCCGAGCTCTACTCCTATGCTTCAGACATGTGTGCACACTTTTAAGGCTAGATGATTATCATGTCTTACGTCAATGAACCTTTAGAAAGAGTGCAGTCATCAGAATAGTGCAAGTCTTGGTTCTCTAACTACAGGTCTTAATCAGATTTGTCGTCGCACTAGTCCCATGTTGTTGCCCAGTATCGCGGTTTTCTGTTTTTTATCTTGCGCTGTTCTAGTGGCTTGGCTGACAGATATTTTTGTTTTCTGACAGGATTCTGTTATGCCATCCAACCATCTTTTTTGTAGTCTTCCTCTTGCCTTCTTTCCTGATGTTCTTTTGTAGAAGACTCTGTATACAGTGGAGCTTGGTTGCAATCCAATTAAGTGGCTGAACCACTTCATACAAATGTTAAGAACCAGTATTACAGAAAAATGATACCGCCATTATGAAAACAGACAGATATGTTTAGCAAGCCAGGTCATCACTTTGACCTTATTCGGGTATTCATTCAATGAATCACCTGCTACAAAATATAATGTCAAAGACATTAAGACGATCTCATTCAGAACAGAATGTATACGAGTCTTATAACACAAATGAATGAAGAAAGGACAGCAATGATAACTCGTCATATAAATGTAACATAATCGTATTAATGAACATGTTACCTGTTGGAAGAAATATGATACACCTGGGAAAACTTTTCAATGACATTTGGAAGTGGATTTTGTTTTTGGTTGCTCGCCCAGTATGAATTCAGGGGCGTAGTTAGGCTGTCGAATATGGTACCTTTGAGTTTTGTGTGAATACTTGCTATCCCTATCATCAGTGTGCCTCGTGTATCTCTGAAGTCGGGAAGGCATGTCGTATGGCGGGGAACGCTGCTAATAAGGAATGCAAGACTTCACGCAAAAACCTGTTAGAAGCGTCAAACAAGGTGTACTGACTGCACATGAATTCATAGCGGGCGTATGTAGAAGAAGTGTTCCTCATTCAGGCGACCCTTACTACGACTACTAAGGTACTTGTAATTTAAATCCCCAAGTAAAGGATATGTAGTCCACCAGCGTACCGTATGCACACCGAAACGGATTTTATGTGCCCATGTTGGTATCGAACCCTGGAATTAGAACACGCACCAAACAAAGTAATGATTGATATGAGGAATACGAGACAATTTAAGAATTTCATAAACTATTAGCAACGCACCAAACAAAGTAATGATTGATTGAGGAATACGAGGACAATATAAGAATTCATAAACTATTAGCACACGCACCAAACAAAGTAATATTGATTGAGGAATACGAGGACAATTATAAGAACTTCATAAACTATTAGCACACGCACCAAACAAAGTAATAATTGATATGAGGAATACGAGGACAATTATAAGAACTTCATAAACTATTAGCACACGCACCAAACAAAGTAATGATTGATATGAGGAATACGAGGACAATTATAAGAACTTCATAAACTTTGCATACCACCAAACAAAGTATGATTGATATGAATACGAGGACAATTATAAGAACTTCATAAACTATTAGCAGACGCACCAAACAAAGTAATGATTGATATGAGGAATTCGAGGACAATTATAAGAACTGCATAAACTATTAGCACACGCACCAAACAAAGTAATGATTGATATGAGGAATACGAGGACAATTATAAGAACTGCATAAACTATTAGCACACGCACCAAACAAAGTAATGATTGATATGAGGAATACGAGGACAATTATAAGAACTTCATAAACTATTAGCACACGCACCAAACAAAGTAATGATTGATATGAGGAATACGAGGACAATTATAAGAACTGCATAAACTATTAGCACACGCACCAAACAAAGTAATGATTGATGTGAGGAATACGAGGACAATTATAAGAACTTCATAAACTATTAGCAGACACACCAAACAAAGTAATGATTGATATGAGGAATACGAGGACAATTATAAGAACTTCATAAACTATTAGCACACGCACCAAACAAAGTAATGATTGATATGAGAAATACGAGGACTTTTATAAGAACTGCATAAACTATTAGCACACGCACCAAACAAAGTAATGATTGATATGAGAAATACGAGGACTTTTATAAGAACTGCATAAACTATTAGCACACGCACCAAACAAAGTAATGGTTGATATGAGGAATACGAGGACTTTTATAAGAACTGCATAGACTGTTTCTTATTAGCTCTACATTAACCACTTTCTACGCCACTCGTTGTGATCTGTTTTTGATTCGTGTTTTAGAGCATGAGTAGGTCTACGTTGTGCCATTTATGAGCCTTAAAACCTGTATGCCGGCACATCCGATTTCCGTATGCTTTTTATTCGGGTTCGGGTCCCTAAGTCGTAAACACAGAAAAACTCAGGAAAGTTTATCTCTCTAGGTGAGCCATCGCCCGTTAGCCTTCTCGGTCTACCCTAATGAGAGATGGAATTGACTTGTGTGTCTATAGGTCAGCAGCAAGCCTTTTATTTTGTTTTCACACATTACCTTCTTCTTTTTCTTCTTTGCGATCGTTCTTTACGACCAATTTTGATCACTCTTTGGGATATGTTTGATCTTTGCCAAGAACGTGTATACGTTACACATTGGTTTGGTAGGCCCCTAAGCGCATATATTTCTACACGTTTAGGACATCTGCATCCGATTTCAACCAAACCTTCTTAGTCGCCTCTTACGACATGCGTGGCAGGTAACAGTGGTTCTATTCTTTACACCCCAAATTTGGGCCCCGGTAACCACTCAGGCGTTCATACTACCTAAGAACGGCTAGCCGACCCCATCTCTGTTGGGATGCAGAACTAGGCGTAGAACACACCTTGAAGACATATTGAATACTAAAATGACTAATGTTGATGTGTTTACAGAGATCAGAACAAAAAGAAAAATTATTGTCAATATAAGCAAGAGATACTCATCATATTTCGAGTTTGTGATGAGAAAGCAATGTCTATAACACATTGTGACAAACGGCGGTAATATCAATGGGAAACGAGAACAGAAGAAGACAGAGAGACAGATAATTCAGGACAGTCTTGCTTCATGGCACGGAAGAGTGGGCATATGGTCGACTGAGTGGTCGATATGGAGCATTCAAAAAAAAGAAGAAGAAGCAGCCCCAGCTAATGCATCAAGCAATGAACTCAAGTACTAAACCACAACACAAAGTGAGTTTATGACAAAAACAAACAAAGTAGACAAAGAGGTACTTACAACAGTCTGGGTACTTTTTCTCTTTCAAAAACTCAATGTTCAAGTTATGAATGCATTATAGAAAGCACACCGAAGAATGAATTGAATTCTAATGAAATTGTAAGTAACCATGGGCCTGATATCTACACTATACGCCCACTAGGTCGAGGTGATCATGACCTAAGCATACAGTAAGATCTCTTGTACTGTTTACATATTTTAACACATCCAATACCGAATTGAAAAACACGCTGCGTCGAATTAATTTTGTTCAATTTTTCCACCTTGCAAAATATATATATTTTAACCAGTCAACAAATGTTTCCTTGACCAGGATGTAGGAATAGATGAATTTGCTACAGATAATAAACCAGAATTTATAACAGAATGCGTGGATGTAAATGTAGCACTAATTTTACCTCAAACAATAAATGGCGCAGTGTGCGGCAGTTCGGTTATTTTTAAAAACAATCTTGACAAACTCTGCGGCAGTTAGTATAGAATGAGTTAATAAATACACATTACTTCTTCCTCTATGTATGTGATCTGATCCTAAGAGCGATTGTACGTTGTGTCAGTTAAGCGCCCACAAGTAGGCCAGCATATCCGATTTCTGCTACGCTTTTTATTTACTAGGGTAGCTTTCCTATGCTCCTACCTCAGTCGCCTCTTACGACAAGCCTTGTAGATCGCAGTGTTACTATTCTTTACTCCCTGAAACACACGAGCTTCTTGCATATCAGATGACAACCTTAGCCAATATATGATACTCCCTTTTCTCTCTCTCTCTCTCTCACTCTCTCTCTCTCATGCCTTTTTAACCCCGATTGGGGCATACACTCTCAACCAGCTGATGCTGTCTTCCTATCTTTAGCTATCTCTTGCAGCTCCCTCCAGCTCTTCTGTATATTGTTAATCTCTGCCTCCAAATCTTTTCTCCGTGTCTAGGCATCCCTCTTTCGATTTCTCTTTGAGTTCCAGAAAAGGGCCCTACTTGTTATATTCCCCTCGGATTTTGTCAAGATGTGTCCTATCCAGCGCCAGCGGGTTTTTTTTTCACCTCTTGTTTCACTGGAATATGTCTTGTTCTCTCCAAAAAACAATGTATATGATACTGTTGAAATGCGATAACAATCGTGAATGACAGTTTAAAAGTTTACTTTTTTGTGTCGAAATAAGCTATTACTAAAATGTGTTTGTTTAACAGATCCTGTTAGAAGCTATATTTATATTCTAAATTAATTCTTTTAAATCGTCGTCAAAGGGGACTTGTGAAATCTGAGTCATTCAATAATCCCCAACCATATTCGCAGTACATTACAGTTAGTCATCTCATTTCTTTGTAAAAGTGACATCAGAAAGGTGATCTTTCTTTGAACAATGTTCTTGAAGATAGCGTAGATGTGTAGGTTAGTCCCTGTACGTAATAAAGGCATGCAGAAGATGATCTTCTTTCACGAATTTCGAGCAAGAATCTTAGGTGATAGCTCATAATATTAATAGTTTTAGTAACACTAAAATTTCCCTTGGTAAGATTTGAGCTGGCAAGCCTGGCCCTCAGACTTGGGCTATGAGTAGAGTTACTCTGATATCTAAGAGCCAGACTCCTAGCTATGAGCAAATAGCCCACACTGCCTTGTGGGAGCATCGGGAGTGACAAAGACTATGAGAGTAAACCCAAATAGAAAATCCGAAGTGACGCCTCTAAGACGAACAATCATCGGACGATGTACTACCGGAAGCTCCTACAACCAAACTGATACCAAACGTCTTGCTTGCGCTCCTCTGGACTCTGTCAGCGAAGTCGACAGGGGGTAGTTGTGGCGATTCTTTCTCTCACTCCATGTGTTTGAATAGAGTGATATCTATTTTATTTTAATTTAATAAATCTAAATTCAAGTTATACATTTCTTCAAGGATAGTATATCTACCTAAACTTATAATTACAACCAGTGGCGACTTGGGATCATTTTTGTTTGTGGGGCCAGACAAACAATTTATAAAAATCTTGGTTTTGGTTTAGGTTATAATTTAGTATTTACTATTAATTGTCTATTCCGGGAAATCTCGTTAAAAGTAATAATTATGAATAAATAATTTATAAAATAATAAATACACGTTACACATTATTTTTGAAGGGGGTCGGGCCCCACTGGCCCTTAATGACGAGCCGCAACTAATTACAACTGGTAAGTCCTGATTATGAACCTCTAATATTCTAAAAATCGTCACTGGTTGATTTCTTGCTTCTTGTTTACTGTTTGCATACCCATGTCCATGACAAGAAAGAAGTACATTAAGGATGATTTAGTGTTATACCCGTACTTCTCGCTGACAAATGGCACAAGATGGATGTAGATGTAGTCCACATCCCGCCAGTCATCCTGATTTCCTAGTGTTTCTATGGTATTAACTTGACACTGGGTTGATCTCTCTCTCTCTCTCTCTCTTGCGATCACCGCCCAGACCAATGAACCAGATTTCCCAATAAATTCTATTCATGTGGAAATCTGATTCATGCATCTTAACATTGTTATGTTTTACGTCACATTTTCAGCACCATTTCGAGCTCTGGTGCTTATCCTTCAGCGATGTGTCCGGTTTCAGCCAGCGTTTACTCGGTTCGATCTCCGTTCTGTAGGCATCTAGTGTTTTTTTACGGTTGTGGGGTAGCTAACCCACGCCCAACCTCCTTAGTCGCCTCTTACGACATGTGTGACAGGTAATAGTGATTCTATTCTTTACACCCCAAATTTATGCCCCGTAACCACTCGGCGCCTGGGTTGATCTGAGAGCCTTTAAGATCGATAAACAAGTATACTTCTAATGTGGAATTTGATTCTGGAATTACGCGATTAGGAAATAAGCGCACTACCTACTGAGCTTTATCGGCTCTTAATCTATCTACTTCAAAAATGTATAAATCTCTAGTGTTATGAAATTGTTAAAAACAAGCATACAAACAAAGACACATAATCAACGGAAAAAAATTAGATAGTGTTTCTTCGGGTACATAGTGCGAAGAGGAGGTTTGATCACAACGATAAATGACTATGACAAATACAAACATATGACTTGACAAAACTATGATAAAAATCATAGATTTTATCAAAGTCATAAGTATATCATACAAGATCACAATATTTGTTGACAACGAGTAAAATACAGGGAAGGAGAGATCGTGGATGGCAGAGGGAGAAGATGGATGTTCGTGGTTCGACAAAAGGTCGGTTCAGAACTGATAAACTGCACCAAGAACAGACAGTTGTACAGATGCATGATCTTAACGCCAGCAAGCCGGGCACTATATTGATTGACATAATTTTAACTAAGTACATAATCTTGGGAAAGAGTTTAACTTTATAATTACTGATATACTTAATATTTATTGGTAGAAGCTAATAATCATATCTCAAATAGTATAATATGTATGTGGTAGATACATAGAATGACACAGAAAGAGAGAGAAAGAAAAAGAAAGAAGAAAAAAGTAAGAAAAAAAGAAAGAGAGGGAAAAATTAACAATTGAAAGAGACAGCAAAGGAGAGAGTGAGACAGGATGAGAAAAAACAGTAGGGAACAGTGAAATAGGGAGAACAAGAAAGAGCGAGAAAGAGAACACAAGCCAAAAAAAACATAGTTACTAAGTACATCAGAAAATACAGGAACTTAGTAACAAAATTTACCATCATTCCACTTGATCTCGAAAGAGGTGTCTGTGTCTTTGACAGCTTCCCTGTCTAGTTCTGTAGTTAGTTCCCTGGTGCTGCCACGATCATTTGATGGCGAGGGGTTCAAACTCATATCTTCAGGTATGGTAGTAATTTTCTCTTGATATCCTTCAAATAGCTTGCAGGGATTAACAGATTCCTTGTGAGAATCTTCATAATTGAAGTTTAACTTAGATGATGCATATCCGTATTTAGAGGTAATGTTGAACGGGTTGTGACACCGATTGTTACAGTAATCCTGATAATAATCAAAGTCGGTATTGCTGTTAGTGGAAGGTGAAGTAGCAGACAAACTATTACCGCATTCAAAGTATTCGATTTTATGACGATTTAGTCTGTGAAGCTTATCATACAAGACAGATTCAGAATGGTTAGTTTGATCATCAGAATTTGTATCTATTTTGCCAACACAAGTACAATTTAATAAGCAATTATTTGATGTTGCTTTGCTGCACTGGTAATATATGTTTCTACTCTTGACGTATGTTGAAATTTCATCTCGTTTAGCATAGTCTTTCTGAGATTTCACAGTAACTGCATTTTCTCCATCATTGAAAGATGCTCTTTGGGCAGTTTCATCTTCCGTAAGGGAGTGAAATACGAAAGAACTGTTTAAATATGTTTTCTTTTCTTCCTGAACGGAATTCACAATTTGCTTCGATTCTGAATTGTTACTGAGATCAAGAACTGGAGATGATTTACACTCCTTGTCTTGCTGCGCCGTAGTTGTGTTTTGGATCATGATTTTATCAGTAGATTTGGTAATGTCCAGATCCAAGACTTCATTGGTAGAACGTCTACATTTATCTTGACCAGTAGGACAGTCTTCTGTCTGTCTGTATAGAAGTTCTGGTAAATCGCCTCCACTAACGATATATTTCACATTTGGTGTATGGGTTATAGAAGGTCTTGATTTAGGTTGAGCCCATTGGCGTCTTAGCATCATTGCTTTAGGCATTTGTGGTGGTTGGTTATATTCTGTCAATCTTAATGTGCCTTAATCTGCAAAATAGTAATAATTTCAAATATCAGCAATTTATCAAATTAATATTTATATATTTATTATAATCATATTTTGGTCATTGTTTTGTCATAGTTATATTATTGTTATATTGTCATAGGAATAAAGAATACGTGTATTTGTAATAGCGATAACAATAATTGTTTAATATATATTTTAAAAATAACCTGACTGAGAGAATAATTGAATTAAATTGCACGAAATCCTATGCAGTAAAACCCTCACATGCTAAAATTGCACACAGTCCTATGCAGCAAAACCCTCACATGCTAAAATTGCACACAGTCCTATGCAGTAAAACCCTCACGTGCTAAAATTGCACACAGTCCTATGCAGTAAAACCCTCACAAGCTAAAATTACACACAGTCCTATGCAGTAAAACCCTCACATGCTAAAATGTGCTCTGAAATAAATGATTGAGTTGCGACGTGGCTGCGCAAGAATGACACCAGTCCTCTAAGATCTAGCTATACAACAATAGAGCAGACTCGCCTTGTGACGGGGTCAAGTTACTTAAATTTAATAGAGCGGTCTGAACGGAACGAAAACTGGTTTTTCTTCAAACCATTTACTGATTTTGTTGTTCCCAACTAGTTTTTCTCGATAGCACTCACAATTTTTGTTTGTGGTGTGCTTTCTCAACTTTTCTTTATAAGCTGCATTCACAATTTTTGTTTGTGGTTTGCTTTCTCAACTTTTCTTTATAAGCTGCATTCACAATTTTTGTTTCTTCATAAGAACTGAAGGTGGTGGGCTGCATTCACAATTTTTGTTTCTTCATAAGAACCGAAGGTAGTGGGTTTGAACCCGGATCGCATTGTTCAATTCACATGTGCACATTTTTCTAAAGATACTAGAATTGTTGCTCGAGCTACGGAGCTCGTGCTTTGTGCAACACTCTCGACAGGTGACTGTACATTTCTGGCAGAGAAACAACTTTATATTATGATAATAATAGCCGTCCATCGCCAGCGATGATGACAACAATCTCAGACGTGTGCTGTTGCACCTCTCTGGTGTGTGCGGAGGTGACTGTAGAGTCCAATCCTAGAACAGAATCCCCGACCACAGGGGGGCATACATGATCAAGGTTAGACATGTGCGTGTTGTGTGCTCTGTCTTTTCGCGCTGCTCGTTTTCTCTGTGACTCAACAATACGATGGTTCTCAGCTATTCGGGTTCCTCTTTTGTTGTTATAGCGCCACATTTGGCGATCTTGCGCAAGGGTTCCCAGCACGTATTGTCTATATCGAAGCATTTCAGAGACACTTTAAGAGTGTCTTTAAAGCGTTTTTCTGTCCACCAGCTAAACGTCTGCCCCCTTCAAGTATGATATGCGATCGATGTCATGACACATTGGGCATTCCCATGCGGGCTCTGTCCTCCGCTGCAGCAGCCATCACAAAGTCCATTTGTTCACCGTACCCATAAGTTGATTTAGTATACCTTCGCTCTCTGCCACGAAGACAACACTGTCTGGAATGTCCAAACTTAACTCCTAGTTCTCTGACTCGTTTCAGTGTTTGAGACTCGCCCATTCATATAAATGAGAGCGTACCGCATTGATGACATCAACTCTATCCATGCCTGCCCGCTTGAGTCGGATATTGTTTGCAAGAAAGTCAGCACGCTCGTTACCCTGCACTCCAGCATGTCCAGGTGTGTAAAGCCAAGTCATTTTCTTCAGATGTGATCTCCGAATGCTGTCCATCCATTCCACACGCAGATTTCCAGACTCATTTGGCAAGAGAAATGGAGCCATATGGCAAAACCCGTTGCATTGTAGTCAAGCCATCGCATTTATATCCTTTTTTTAGACTTGCAGTATGGTTAATGTTATTGTTGACTTTTTTCAAAATCACTTACACAAATTTGTCAACAGAAATCTTGCATAACTTAAGTATCACTAAAACAAAATATCTACTTTTACTTATGACTGGTTGGTCAAATAGTAACACCAGGTACAAGTCCTTGCAAGTACGGGTATACTTTATATGTTCTACTAGTACCTATCTCGTGCGTCTTAAGAACGGTGAAGCGCGTGTCACAGCGTGAATACCTAGACAAAATCCGATATAAAATACACCCGTCACATCCACAGAGTAAACAGGTAAAGTCAAACATTGATTCATTGAACAAGTCCATGAACAAACAAAACGAAGCACGTACCTGGGTTGCCACAATATATTCAAACATCTATATTTCTCTCTGTTACGGTTCTCTTCTTATGTCAGCATAACTTGGTTGTTCCGCTACATATATGACGGTATTTTTATGCTCATCACGACAGAAAGTGTAGTTTTGTAATTGGGTACACACCTGTGTGTTGTAGGGGTTCGAAAGGGGAGCAAAGAATAGTAAAACTGTGAAAAACAAGGCATGTCGTAAAAGGCGCTGATGTAGGGGCCTAGGGAAGCTACCTTAGTAAATAAAAAACATCGCAGATATCAGATGTGTTGACCCACTTGTAGGCGCATAACTGGCACAACGTACAATCGCTCTTAGGCTCAGATCACATACAAATCACAAACAGGGGTGTAACAAGTAGTCGATATAGAGCTTTCGAAGAAGAAGTAAAAGAATTGGGTATATCCCTTTTCGTTCAATTTTTTTTTCATATCAGCCTGAATGCCTTCTGTTGATAAAGTGTGCTCTGCTCCTGGCTTTGCATTTAGAGCTGGGGTCGACTAGCCTTTCTTAGAAAGGGCTATTGGTCAATGGACCGGTCACTTTGCGCGGATGTCTCTGATAAATGCATTAAAAACAATTAATGTATTGCGAGTTTGATTGGGGGCAGACAACCGTTTGATGGATAGAAAAACTTGTCAAATTAAATGCTCTTGATCATTTTAACTTTTTCTTCTTTTTCGAACGCTCCATATCGATCACTTGTTAAACCACTCTTTGTGATTTGTATGTGATCTGAGCCTATTAAAAGCGATTGTACGTTGTGCCAGTTATGCGCCTAAAAGTAGGCCAGCACATCCGATTTCTGAGACGTTTTTATTTACTAGGGTGGCTTCCCTAGACTTCTACCTCAGTCACCTCTTACGACATGCCTTATAGGTCACAGTGAGCTATTCTTTGCTCCCCTTGCGAACACCGGCAACACACTGGTGAATTATTTTAACATACTCGTTAGAGACGTTAACAGCATGAAACTAGTAGAAACTTACTTTAAAACACATTTAAGATGACGATTACTGTTGTGTGATGAAGAACAAAAAGAAGACGCAGTATATAAGAATTCACCGCTAACCAATTGGCTGGTATATATAGATATATATCTTGAGCACTGGGAACTTCCTATGTATCAGGCTCCAGCATCCAGTTTCACCTGCAGCAACTGTAGGAGGGATTGCCACTCCAGAGTATTCACAAAATAGAGGAGACTGCAGTAAAATTATTTGATTGGCAAAACACATAATCACAAAGTACTGTAGTTTTACAAATTACAAAAACAATGACAAAATACAGCAACGTTTCGACCAACAAGGCCTTTATCAAGCAAACGAACAACAGGAGTGACAAATTTTACAAAAACAAATGGACGACCAAATACAAACGTATGTAATGAAAATCTAGGAATAAAAACGAATAACGAAATAAATGTAACACACTCCAGATTAGGACATTACAGCTACAAGAAATGTTGTGATTCAGCGCAGAACATACTACCTGACGCAAACCCTATTGTCTCCTGAGATAAAGAGGCCAATGATAATGATATCTTGATGAAGAAATCAGCTCTCGAATAGGTAGTGCGCCCGAGTGGTTACCGGGGCCCATATTTGGGGTGTAAAGAATAGAACCACTGTTACCTGCCACGCATGTCGTAAGAGGCGACTAAGGAGGTTTGGCTGAAATCGGATGCACGTGTCCTAAACGTGTAGAAGTCTATGCGTTTAGGGCCTACCAAACCAATGTGCAACGTATACACGTTCTTGGCAAAGATCAAGCATATCACAAAGAGTGATTAAAATTAGTCGTAAAGAACGAACGCAAAGAAGAAGAATAGGTAGTGCGGCTACTACATTCAGCAAACTATGAAAGCGAACGTGGGACAATACAAAACTAACAGACGAAGCTTCAAATCAATCGAGTTTGTGTAATTAGACCTTTACTATATGGCTCAGAAACATGGACAACCTACTTAAGGCACGAGAGGAGACAAAACATCTTTCACCTTCGATGTCTCAGCAAGAAAATGAACATCAAGTGGTACGACAAGATAACCAACTCTGAAGTACTGCAACGTGCAAACTTGCCTTCCATTATGGCATGCTCAGCAGTAGACGACTAAGATGGTTGTGGCATATGAGAAGAATGGAAACTTGTCACACACAAAAATAAATGCTGTGTGAACTTTCGAATTATTATTTTTATTTTTTATCTGTGTACATGTATATATGTGTATATATGTGTATATGTGAGTGTATGTGTATTAATGTCTGTGTGTGTATGTGTGTCATCCAGTTAAAGAACACAACATATATATATGTCAGAAAACCTTTGACATAGTCTATTATACATTTGTGTTGTAACAACATTATCACCTCATGCAATACAATACCACAGCGATCTATGATTCCGTTAGATATGTCAGAATGAATAATTTCTTCATTCTTTCTTAATGTGTTTTTAAAGTGCATTTTTCTTATGAAAACAGATCATACAGGCAATTCGTTATTGATAGAATCTGGCATATCGTTGTTGAGAGACAAGTTTAACGAAGCTAATATAAACGTACTAGGGTAGGGTAACTTTAACAAGACAGATTCCAGTGAACGGACAGGTTAAAAAAATACGCTGGTGCTGGATAGGACACATTTTGAGAAAATCAGAGGGGAATATAACAAGAAGGGTCCTTGCCTGGAACCCGCAGGGACAGCGAAATAAGGGGAGACCGAGAAATACATGGAAACGAGATTTGGAGGCGGAGATCAACAATATAAAGAAGAGCTGGAGGGAACTGCAGGAGATAGCTAGAGATAGGAAGACTTGGCATGAGTTGGTTGAGGCAGAGATGAACAATATAAAGAAGAGCTGGAGGTAGCTGCAGGAGATAGCTAGAGATAGGAAGACTTGGCATGAGTTGATTGAGGGCCCATGCCCCAATGCAGGGCAAAAAGTCAAAGAGAGAGAGAAGAGAGAGGGTAACATTAGTTTAATATGTGTACATGTTTCTGGAAGGAGTCTCTGGGGTGTAGAGGTTAGGTGCTCGCCTATTTTTCTAAAAGTACTCGGTTCGCTCCCTCGTGGAGCCATCGTGATATTGCTTCAGAGATTCTTAATCTCAGTGTAGGTGAGATTGAGTTCCTAGTCCTATCTTAGACTGACGATAAAAGAAGGTCCCGTGTTCAATTTGAGCACCTAAAAGTACCCTTGACAAAATTCATTATAAAATATTTAAAATAAAATTCCTACGAAATATCTTCACCATTTTCAAAAATTACATCGGGGGCCCTTGCCAGTGCTACGGAGTTCGTGCACTGCCGCTGAAATCTTCCTGTGTAAGAAAGATATCGGAGAACACATGGTTGCTCAACGAAGTGAAATGATGATGGTCCTGTCAAACAATCAATCAATCAAACATGTTTCTGAAAATTTTAAACACTGTTTGAGTTTTTCACGTTCGTCTGCTGTTAGTGTGGGCCATATATTGATCTTCCCAAATCGTATTTTCTTCGAAAGTTCCACTTGTTAATCCACTATTTGTGATTTCTATGTGATCTGGGTCCAATAGCGAGTTCTATCAGTTATGCGCCTACGAGTAGGCTAGCACATACAATCTCTGCAACGCTTTTTTTATTTAGTAAGGTAGCTTCCTTAGGCCCCTACCTCTGTCGCCTCTTACGACATGCCTTAAAGATCACAGTGTTACTATTCTTTGTTCCCCTTGCAAGTCCTGGCAACATGTGGGGGATCTTCCGAAATGAGGACACTTATCCCTAACATTAAATTCAATTTACATTATTTTCCATGTATATTTTATTGAGGACTAAATCTTTTTTTAGAATGTCTTACTTTTGCATCAATTTCCCTACAATTGCCTACTCGTGAAATGTCTTTAATTAAATTTTACAGGCGAAATTATCTTGACTGAATCCACACTAAAAAGATTTCTCTCATATGTCCATTGGGCATGGATTAAAGAAAATAGTCTTTCTACCGAAGCATTGTTTGCTGGAATAACAAAGAAGAGATATGTTATCTTCACGATTTCAGAGTTACATTTTGTGACTTCTACAGTTTTCAATATAGTCACATCACTGTTTTGTGATGGCAATTGATTTTAATAGGTGAAAGCAAATTTCTTCAGAATGCAGTACTGATCACAACACTTTGAATCATCTATGTGCACACCTTTGTCACTCTCTCTCACCGCTCGCTCTTTTCTTTTTTACCCTGATTGGGGCATAGGCCCTCAACCAACTAACGCCAAGCCTTTCTATCTCTAGCTATTTCATGTAGCTCCATCTATCTCTTCTTTATATTGTTGATCTCCGCCTCCAAATCTCGTCTCCATGTATTTCTATGTCTTCCTTTATTTCGCTGTCCCTGTGGGTTCCAGGAAAGGACACTTCTTGTTATATTCCCTCTGATTTTCTCAAAGTATGTCCTATCCAGCACCAGCGTCTTTTTTTAACATCTTGTTTCACTGGAATCTGTCTTATTCTCTCCATAAGTTCCTCATGTGTGACCCTATCATACATACCATCTTAATCCCTCTATTCTGCGCAGACACCAGTTGATGAATGTTTGCAAGTTATGCGTTATTATTTTAGTCGTTCTCCAGGTTTATGATCCACACAGCAAAACTGCTGTAACATTCGATTTCAATATCCTAATTTTTGTGTTGTCTCTGTAAAATGTGTCAATTTCGTCTTGTCATGTAAAATTGCGGACAAATACGAAATTCCAAAACTGTTTGCGAAAGCTCAGATTTACTTGTGAAATGAGGACGTGTCCGCAGAAATGGGGACGTATGGGAACCCTATCCGCTGTGAACTTGGGCGTAGTCATGGCGCCCAATATGGAGCTTCTGGATAATCTTTTAGTAAACGCAGAAGCCGTGTGGAAAAAAGGCGAGAGGAAGACCACGAAAAAGATGGTTAAATGGCATAGCAGAATCCTGTCAAAGAGCAAAAATAACAATCACCCAAGCCACCAGAACAGCGCAAGACAAAAACAGAAAACCACAACACTGGGCAACAACCCGTAGCAGTGTGATGACAAAAGAAGAAGAAGAAGAAGAAGAAGCCGTGTGCAGTTGTTATAGCGGGACTGTAGCTTTTAACATCACTTAGCAAATGTAATTTTCAGGGACAACGGTGAAGATATTTATCAACAAATGTCTTTGGTCTATTTTCAGACTGAGATCGTACGACAGTGAAGCAAACACAGACCTGTGGAAGAGAACAGTGCAGGAACACATGATGACATATGTCATCATCATCAAACTGCGTATCCTTTCTCATTGGTTGTGTTCGTAAAAGCGCTCGTATTGCTAGGCTAGGCGATTGGTGTCGTAAGGACTAGGGTAAGTGGTTCGAGTCCCGTGTTTGTCTATTTGTTTTTCGGAAGCTCTTAATACCTGTACCTGTTTATTTGTTGATCATATTCCTTACTTCCGTTGCTTCCTCTGGGGTTCTTGAAAAAACTCCTTGTGCTTATCCTTTATATGACATTGCTCTCTTTGCAGCACATCTGAAATTCACTCGTCTCTAGCCAGTTCACCCACTTCGTCGATGGTCATATTCATGGTTTCTTTAATATCTTGTAGCCATCTTCTTCTTGGTCTGCCTCTGCGTTCTGGGACCCTGCCCTCTAATATTGTTCTCTCCAGGCCATCATGACCTTTGATGTGACCAAAGTATCTAATTTGTCTGTATAATATGTTGTTTATCAGCCAATTGCCTTTAACATTCAGTTCTTTTAGGACATCAGTGTTCTTTCTTTTTTTCTGTCTATGGTATTCCTAGGATCTTTCTGTAGCATTTAGCTTCGACGGGCTGGATTTTCTTTCTTGTTTTTTGTGTGTGTGTTCTTCAAAGTGTTTAACTTCTTGATTGCTATTGTCAATATTCCAATATTCTTGAGATCTCTTTGGAGCAGTCACTGTTATTGTTAACTATTGAGCCAAGGTATTCATAGCTCTCTACATATTGGAGTTATTCATTGTTTATTTGGATGTTAGGTGAGCCTTTTGCTTTGTCAGATGGAGTTATTTTTGGTTTTTTTGTGTATTCAAATATAGATGTTGGTCTTCACTATATTTCTTGGTCGTCATGATTAGGTTTTCCAAATCCTCTTTACTGGTGGATAATAATACTGTATCGTCTGCGTATCTAAGCTCTGGTATGCATTTGTTGCCTATAGTGAAAGGGTCGTAATTCACATAGTTGGCATCGTCTTTTACATTCCTCATAATATTTTCCGCATATATGTTGAATAAGTATGGGGACAGAATACATCCCTGTCTTACTCCCGCTCTGGCTGATTTTGCGTGAAGGCTTTCCTTATCAGTGCTCCTCGCCATTCAGGTGAGCCTTCTCGACATCAGAGGTTTGAGTTGTATTTTGTGTGTTGGAAAATGCATGTCTTTCATGATGTTCCACATTTTCTTGTGTTGTATATGGTCGAAAACCTTGCTATAGTTTACATATGTTACAAGCAGAAAATAGCGATGGGACGGGCACACAAATTACCGTCGAGTGTCACTAGTAACGCACTTAAGGGGAACCCGCAAGGAATACGGAAAAGTGACGTCCTAACTAGACCAGATCTCATGACATTCTTCTTTGGGAACTAAAGGATTCGTGGTTATCCTGGGACGTGATATGCTTTTACGAGAAGGAAGAAAAATAAATAAGTACGTAAGTAATGAAGAGAAAGAATAAAAACACCATCTTTTGAACGAGTTAGTGAGAGAGAGAGAGTGTGAGAGAGAGTAAGAGAGAGAGAGAGAGCAATATAGAGTTTGTGAGAGAGAGAGAGACAAACAGTGAAAGTGAGAGAGAAAGAGAGTGTGATATAGAGTGAGAGAGAGCGATAGCTAGAAAAAGGTATAAAAGAAGTGAATGTTGAAAATAAGTAAAAACAAGAAGTTGAAGAAAGTTGTTTGTATTTATACATTTCTATATTTGCAACAGCCTTGTGTCTGGAGTTTAATGAATGCATTTTGATCGAAACGTCGACGCTATAATTATATGCTGCTGTCAATTGTAAAACTGCCAACCTTCGTATTTATTTTATCCGTCGTCATGGTTATCAAACGCAGAAATCTCGTCACGTTCCTTTCATTCGCAAGTATTCTAGACATGTTTTAGTTCTATATGCTCAAACAATATCTGATATGGTATTGTCAATATGGATCTCATCTACACCGACATATTCAATGTATAACTTCCGTAAGGACATACCCAACTACAGTCTGTCTGTCTCCTTATTTGTCTCTTTCAAGACTTCTTTGGCGCGGTCTAAGTGTCTTATCATGCTCTTAACAGTCTCGACCACTCCAAGTCTTGTCGCCGGCCCGACAGTTCATGTCAATTCACGATAACTGAATTCCAGATCGTAAGAGACATCCGCCAGTAATAATCAGCACTTAATTTTCGAATCCTGACTGAGACACTTAATTTTCTGAAACGTTTAAGTCTACAGTTTTGTTTGGGTGTCTCTACACCCCCTCCCCTTTCCCCATCTCATTTTTTTAAAAACATTCAAAACAAAATTATAACTTGCTCAAATTTAAAATTTGAGGACACAGCTAGATTTATTTGATTGCAAGAAGAATTACATTGGAAATGTACTTTTCTCTTTCCAACTCTCCATATCGACCACTTGTTAAACCACTCTTTGTTATCTGCATGTGATCTGAGTCTAAGAGCGACTGTACGTTGTGCCATTTTTGAGTTTACAAGTAGGTCAGCACACAGCCAACTCTAATATTGGGTCGCATAACTGACCGGGGAAACTTTGACCTATTTTGATTGGGGGCTGGTTTTATATATATTAGATAGAACACTTGAGGCCAAAATATTTAGGAGCAATTTTCACAGCAGTTGGAAGTATCGATAGCGGAATCAGCAATCGTTGCACAAAAGCTAACCAAGTACTGGGACAGTTAACACCACTGTTGTCACAAGAGATACCGCTAAAAACTAAAGCAAATCTTATAAGAACGATTTTCTTGCCAACATTATGTTACCAGTGTCAAACATGGCCAATAACAGCAGCTAATGAGCGGAGAATTATAACGACGGAGATGAGTTGTCTTAGAAGAGCTGCAGGTGTGACAATAAGAGACAAAATTAGAAATGAAGAAATCAGAAGAAGACTGGATGTGAAACCAGTCATGCAATTCATAAAAGAACAACAGATTAAATGGTTTGGACACCTGACAAGAATGCCCTGGTATCGCCTACCACAGAAAGCCACACAGAAAAAGTATAATGAGTACAAGGTAAGAGGAAGACCACGCAAAAGATGGAGTGACAGCATCAAGAACAGCCTTACGAAAATAAATATCAGCTTACAAAGTGCCTTAAAACAAGCACACACAAGATCACTACGCCCCCAATACTTCTATAAAGAAGTAAATGATGGAAGAGAAGAAGAAGAAGAAAAGATAGAACACTGTAAGCTTTTTGCAATTTTACTCAATTCTATGAGTCTATGGTTATTTATTCATGAAAATATTATAATACTGATAGTCACGTGACAGTTGTGGTCTTATTTCCTAGAGTCCGCTGGTCGTATGAGTTTATAGTTGGCTGTGGCCAGCACATTCGATATCTTCAATACTTTTTATTTATTAGGGTAGCTTCCTAGGTCCTACATCAGTCGCCTCTTACGACATGCCTTGTAGGTCGCAGTGTGATTAGTCTTTACTACCCTGCAGGCCCATCAACACACTGCGAAAAGAACTCAAATAATGTTTTTATAAAATTCTTGCCATTGTTCACATAACTTTCTGTTCCCTAAAGAAACTGATTAAATAGGACATGAGATTCAAATATTATTTATTTTGTAAATAATACGCCAAAACGTATGTCATTTCTTCAAGACATCGTGTATATTCAAGTTTACAATAGGAATATCCATGTACTGTTTGGTTTCCTTGATCTAGAATCTAGGGTTATTATTTTGAATATTTTATAAATGTTTTACTTGTATTTCTTGTGTGTATTTCTTGTGTGTATTTCTTGTGTGTATTTCTTGTGTGTATTTCTTGTGTGTATTTCTTGTGTGTATTTTTTTTTTGTGTGTATTTCTTGTGTGTATTTCTTGTGTGTATTTCTTGTGTGTATTTCTTGTGTGTATTTCTTGTTTTTATGGTATTCTTTCTTCTTCTTTGCGTTCATTCTTTACGACCAATTTTAATCACTCTTTGTGATATGTTTGATCCTTGCCAAGAACGTGTATACGTTGCACATTGGTTTGGTAGGCCCCTAAACGCATAGACTTCTACACGTTTAGGACACGTGCATCCTATTTCATCCAAACCTCCTTAGTCGCCTCTTACGACATGCGTGGCAGGTAACAGTGGTGCTATTTTTACACCCCATATTTGGACCCCTGTAACCACTCGGGCGATTATGGTATTCAAACTTGTACAAGTCGTCAGGACACATTACTTTCACCCCAAGAACAATAGTAATGATTATGCTGAATAGAATTAATTGCAAATGTACTAACTCGGACAAAAAAGCAACACATGTCAACACACACACAAAAAAAAGAACAAAATATACATACCTGATTATAAATTAATTTTAGATTTGCTCTTGACGGAATACTTGACCACTTCATAAATTATTTTTTGTGTCTGGTTAATGTAAATTCCGTTTTGCGGAAGTCAGCAACCTGACTCGTGCATTATAGGCTCAAAAACACACACTAAAATTGGATTTTGGAATGTGAGAACGATGGCCACGGCTACAAAATCAGCCCAAATTGCAGAAGAAATTAAGAGATACGAGCTGGACATACTGGGATTAAGTGAGGTGAGATGGCCTGGAACAGATAGAAGAGTAGTTAGTGGATTAACTTTCATATATTCAGGAGAGAAGATGGTAAGCATTTTGAAGGAGTGGGTATAATGATGACACCTAGAGTAGCAAAGAGCATGTTAGAATGGGAACCCATGTCGAGTCGGATAATTAGAGGCCGCTTCAGTACCAGGCATGTCAATATGACAATACTGCAGTGTTATGCACCAACAAACGAGGCTGACGATGATAAGAAAGACACATTTTATGAGCAACTACAAGATCAAATTAACAAGACCCAAAACATGACCTGTTAGTAGTAATGGGGACTTTAATGCCAAGGTTGGAAGTGATAATGTAGGGGTAGATAGAGCTATAGGAAAATAAGGAATAAACACAATGAATGAGAATGGAGAAAGACTGGCAGAGTTATGTATGCTGTCAAACTTAGTAATTGGAGGTACCATCTTTGCATATAAGGAAATTCATAAACTTACTTGGCACTCACCAGATGGAGTGACCAGGAATCAGATTGACCATATGTGCATAAATACACAATTTACAACATCTTTGCTGGATGTCCGTGCATACAGAGGGGCAGATGTAGGAAGTGATCATAATTTATGCTTAGGTAAATTGAAACTGAAATTGAAAATTCACCATACTAAAAAGAACAACTGCGAATAGACAGTCAAAGGCTACAAAATAAAGAAGTAAAGAGGAATATCAGCTCGAACTTAAGAATAGGTTAGAGTTACTCAATGGTGAAAATGAACAGAACATTGAAGACAAAAGGACTAAGATAATGGACACACTATTGAGGGCAGCAAATAGTAGCGCAGGATTAAAGACGAAAGACAGAAAACCCTGGATAAGTGATGACACCTGGAAATGTATTCAAGAAAGAAGAAAGATGAAACTAGCGATATTTAATACTAAGGATGCAACAGATGAAATCCAAGCTAAAGAGGAATATATACTAAAAGACAAGGAAGTCAAAAGAACGGTTAGAAGAGATAAAAGAGCATATGTCAATCGACTGGCCGAAGAAGGGGAAAAGGCAGCTAAGACTGGAAACAGTAAAATGCTATACAACACACTAAAACAACGTACTGGAACTTTTGTTTCAAAGGGTGGCCCAATCAAGAGTAAAGATGGTAAAGTTCTAACATCAGATACCGAGCAGAAGAAAAGATGGGCAGAACATTTTGAAGAAATATTAAATAGACCTGATCCACCAGTACTACTCAAGTTTGACGAAGAGGCAAGAAAAATTCCTACCAATTAACGAAGAAATGATAAGTGTAACTGAGGTCAAGGAGGCAATCCATTCCTTGATAAACAATAAGGCAGCGGGTGATGACAACATTACTGCAGAAATGTTAAAAGCGGCTGATGATACAACTATTAGCCAGGTGCAAGAACTATTTAATAAAGTATGGGAAGAAGAAACTGTCCCAGATCAATGGAAAAGGGAATAATTGTTAAGATCCCCAAAAAGGTGATCTCAAAGATTGCAACAACTGGAGAGGGATCACCCTATTATAAGTAATGACCAAGACTTTCTGCAAAATCATTCTTAATAGAATCAAAGGAGCAGTGGACACAACCCTGAGAGAGAAACAAGCTGGTTTTAGACCTGGGAGAAGCTGCTTAGACCAAATAATTACCCTAAGACTAATTTTGGAGAAACATATTGAGAAGCAACAACCACTCATACTAAATTTCATCGATTTTAAAAAGCCTTTGATAGTCTACACAGAATCTCTCTGTGGAATATTCTGAGATGCTATGGAATACCAGACAAAATAATAAACATTATAAAGAGCCTCTGTGATGGTTCACAGTGTGCAGTTCGCACTGATGGTGGACACAGCGACTGGTTTATGGTTGAAACCGGAGTAAAGCAAGGTTGTATTCTATCTCCCCTATTGTTTGGAGTGGTCATTGACTTGGTGATGCGAAAATGTTGCAGGGGCGAAACTGGCATCGATTGGGTAGAAAATAGTCAACTAGAAAATTTGGATTTTGCAGATGATATTGCCTTGTTAAGTAGAAACAACCAAGATATGCAAAGAAAAACAGACAACTTGCCATCTATAGCATCAAAAGTTGGACTGCAGATAAGCTATGAAAAACAAAAATAATGAAGACACCTATGGCAAGTAATGCAGATATCACACTGGAATCTAAAATGATAAAAATAACAGAGCAGTTCACCTATTTAGGTAGCGATTTTGATTGCACAGGAAATGTTAAAAAGAAATTATGATACGAATTGGCAAAGCAACATCAACTTTTACAAGTCTAAATAAAATATGGAACTGCAAGTTATATAGTATTAAAACTAAATTACAAATTTTCAATTCAAATGTTGTATCAATCCTAACATATGCTAGCGAGAGTTGGAAAATGACTAAAGATATGGAAAGCAAGTTGAATGCATATGAAAGTAGATGTCTGCGAAAAATAATGAATATAAAATAAAACGAATTCAGGAGAAGTGATGAAATCAGAGACATGTCTGGTCAACCACTAGTGACAACTGTTATAAGAAAGAGAAGATGGAGATATGTTGGACACACCTTGAGGAGAAATGATCAACGAATATCAAAGCAGGCATTGAAGTTGAATGCAAAGGGTTCAAGAAAGAGAGGTCGACCTAAGGAGACCCTGAAAAGAACTTTGCTGAGAGAGGCAGAAAATATCGGTCTCAGTTCCATGGAGGAGATTGAGCGAGTTGCCCAGGATAGAGCGGTATCGAGAAATTACTTGCAGGCCCTATGTAACGTGTAACGGTAGGAGAGGAATTATTATATTATAATGTAAATTGTTTCTTCCTCTCACTTGCCAGTTTGTCAGGTTTTTAATTAAAAGAAAGTTGCAATAAGATATTGTTCACTCTGTCACAACTATTTTGGTCAGCAAATATATTTTGTAATATTATATTCTTGACGCTTTCTTTGTTATTTTCTTCGTCCGTTGTAATATAACAAGTTTCTGAGATTGTATCCTATTCAGAGTAAGTATGTTGTGTTATATGTATGGCAGGTCACGTTGCGGAGATACCTGATAAACGCATTCTAAAACAGCTGATGTGTGGCGAACTAGATGAGGGCAAACGATCGGCTGGGGTACAGAAAAAATTATTTAACGATACTCAAAGTGTTTCTAAAATGGTTTGATATAGACACCAATTGCTGAAAATCCCTTGCGCAAGATCGTCAAATGTGACACTGCAACAACACATGAGGAACTTACATAACTGAGAACCGTCGTACTGCTGAGTGACAGAGAAAACGAGCTAAGCGAAAAGACAGAACACACAACACCCACATGTCTAACCCTGATCATGTATGCCCCCAATGTCATGTTAGGAGATTAATTTCCAAGAGTGAGCTTGTTTTCCCAGAGTGGACTCTATAGTCACCTCCGCATACACCAGAGAGGTGCAGCAACACAGATCTCAGACTCCTCATCGCTTGCGGTTTTTTTGGGGGTTAGCTTAATCATTTTGTTATTTATTTCTGCTTGTTTATGTGATACCATACATACGTGTCTTTGTCCTTAAACGCCAATTTATTACGTATCAACGCAGCCTCCCTCCCGATCTGATCCGTTCTGACCAGACTAGATTTGTAGGTGTCTACACATCGTATAGACGGCTATTACATTGCAGCAAAGCTACGATATCTGATTGTACATTATATATAGTTCATTACATCCTTTTTGGCTGCACAAATGTTTGTATTTGTTTGAGTTCGTCCCCCCTTGTTTCAGAAAGTCAGATTTAGTGGGGGGTCAGAGGCGCAATTCCAGGGACAACGTTACGCCAGGTTTAGTGAGCTGGCACTATTCAGGATCCTACCCCACCTCCACGTGGTGACCCTGGAAACAGACAACCTGTTCCTGTCTGGCTAAGTGGGTAGGGATCAAGAGAGAGCTACAGGTAGTGATAGTAGTGCAAGCACGGAAAAGTAATGCAGGTCCAAAATCCCTGAACAGAATGCACACATCTCCTGGCCAATTTCCTATGAAAAGTTGCCCAAATAGTTGCGGAAACGTAAGAAACAGTATTGTACGAGTCGTCTGTGAATGAATCCCAACTTCCCCGGAGTAAATGGCAGCAAACAAATTGCTAGCCGTGGGGCAAGAATCACTGAGAACGATGCATAACAAATGAAAGGTCTCAGCAAGTGTCTCTGAAAACACTGTAACGTATTGTGACGACACTTGGGAAGATTGCAGTAAATTCCGTACAAGATTAGCGTCTAACGAAACTGCCTTCCCTGAAACAACCGGGCACGGTGCTATTGTTCTCACAACTAACATCCCCGGAAAAACCAGGTGATGTTTGGCGAGCGCAAAATCTAAGTTGCGCTAATAGCGTCTAATGAAAGGACCCTCTACATTATTTGTGCGTAGCCCCAGTCCAGTGCTTCCCGTGGCCATGGAAAATGCAGAGCTTTCACTGCAAGTTGCCAAGTGCCGACACGTGCCTCGAAAAGGCTGAGAATGTTCCTACTCCAGAATAAGCTCAAAGTGGTCAGAAAAGTAAGACCGACAATGTAAAGATTTGACAGGCTGTCCAAATTCAAACATTCGTGAAGGCCGACACTTTTCATGGTATGTTATACGTGTAAGACGCCGTCTCGAGACAAGCTTATGTGCCCCAATTAGACTGAGAAATGTTTCTTCCCCGGAACGACCTCACAGTCAGAAAGGGCGCACAGTGTGACACACTCTTTGGCGTAGATCACAAAGCCCAAATATACGGCGAAAGATAATCGCAAAAGAGCAATGAGTATACAGGGAAGTCGACAGGTGACCGTATCAACGACCAATCCTAGAAGGGTTGTAAATGTTTCTGTACCGGAACAACCTCACCCAGTCATCTACAAAGTAGGAAGTGATCTTTGGCGTAGATCCAAGCCAAAATATACGACATTAAAAGAACATTAAAGAGTGTCTATCATACGATGCAGAAGGAACGCTGCACTCAGTCAGAAAGGTTGCAGTATAAAAAGCTCTTTGGCGTAGATCATAGCCAAAATATACGGCACAATGGATCGTTAGAGAGAACTTGTACTTGTCTAGGGAAAGCTAACCTAGTAAATAAAATGCTGGTTAACTCTGATGTGCTGGCCTAGTCACCGTAGGTGCATAATTGGCACACAAAAAACCCGTTCTTGGCAAATGCTGTGTTTAAAGGGCTTTAAAGCCGAAGGATTGACTTCATTGCACCGGGTTTTACCCCATATGACTCGGTCCCTCTCAGAAGAAATGGCACGCCACCTGCTGAGCGTATTGCACAAAGCACGAACTCCGTAGCTCCAGCAACAATCCTAGGGTCTTTGGAAAACACTGCACTCGTGAACAGAACGGCGCGGTCCGGACTCGAACCCACGACCTTCGACTCACAAGGCAAAGGGCTTGACCACTTAGCCACAGAGACCCCCTGCAAATGCTGTGTATATAATCACAACAAGAATGATCAAAATGGCCGAAAAGAACGATCGAAGAAGATTTAGTGAGATTTAAGTGTAATTTTTAATGTTTAATTACCAAAATATATTGAACGTATAAGGGAAGACTGTAGTCAAACTATGTAGCATGCAATAGTGAAACAAGTCAATACGTCTCGGCTACTGTTTTTGTACTTTATCTTCTTCTTCGAACGCTCCATATCGACCACTTGTCAACCACTCTTTGTACGTGATCTGAGCCTAAGAACGATTGTACATTATGCCAGTTATGCGCCTACAAGTAGGCCAGCACATCCGATTTCTGCGCTGTCTTTTATTTACTAGGGAAGCATCTCATAAGATCACACAAAAATGGATTATTCTAATAAAATAATCATATATGGACATTCTTTCTTTCTTTCTCGAATCCTGTTTGCCTCGCAGTGTCAGGTCAATAAGAGATTTCTAAAACGGGCCCTTGTATGCGTTTCGTAAATAGTCTCTTTCGTCGCTTCTGTTATCTCTGAGGTCCATCTTTTGCGTTGTCGACCTTTTGCTTTGTACCCATTGTATCGGAGCAGCATTGCTCTTTGAAGTGCACTGTCTGTTGGTAATCTGCTTACGTTGCCGAACCATTAAATTTTTTGTTTCTTGATGAAGTCTAGTGCTGATATTGTACTCACTTTTTTCCTGATATCTTCATTTCTCAATCGGTCTCTTCTTGTTACACCAGCATTCTGCGTAGACACTTCATCTCTGTTGTGACTAGTCACATGAAATGTAGAGTTCTTCACGATAGAAAACTAACTGATCTTCTTCTTTGTGTTCGTTCTTTGTGACCAATTTTAATCATTCTTTGTGATATGTTTGATCTTTGCCAAGAACGTGTATACGTTGCACATTGGTTTGGTAAACGCATAGACCTCTACACGTCTTGGACATGTATATCCGATTTCAACCAAACCTCCTTAGTCGCCTCTTACGACATGCGTGGCAGGTAACAGTGGTTCTATTCTTTACACCCCAAATTTGGGTCCAGGTAACCACTCGGGCGTGCTAACTGATAATTATTGGCATAAAAACAGCAGTAGGACATGAATACCTTCAACCACCTTTGTTGTTCTTACTGACCATAAACTAGTTTACTAGAATACAATAATAATTGTAATAATTCCTCTTGTACCGTTATACGTTACATAGGGCCTGCAAGCAATTTCTCCATGACGCTCTATCCTGAGCAACTCGCTCAATCTCCATAGAACTGAAACCGATATTTCTTGCCTATTTCAGCAAAGATCGCTTCAGGGTCTCCTTATGTCGTCCTCTCTTTCTTGAACCCTTTGCCTCCCATTTCAATGCCTGTTTTAATATTCTTTGATCATTTCTTCTCAAGATGTGTCCAACATATCCCCATCTTCTTCTTATAATAGTTGTTACTAGTGGTTAACCAGACATTTCTCTGATTTCATCTTATCTTATCTTAACCACATTTGCCGTGAAGCGCCGTGGGAGAGTTAGTTTTCTATCTTGTGCCAGGTGTGTTGCGCTTGACGTTGTCAGTCCATGCTTTCGCAGGGACTCTGAGATGTTATCTATCCATCGTGTTCTTGGCCTGCCTCGTGCTCTGTGCCCTGAGTGTCGATTATTATAGGCACGCGATGGTAGTAAATGTGGTTCCATTCTCATTAGATGGCCGAACCACATGATTCTTTGCTTCTCGATGTACTGTATGCATGGTATAGTACCAACGATGCTTCTGATATTCTCGTTTCTCACTCTATCTCGCCTTGTAACGTTGACAGCTTTTCGCAGACATCTCATTTCACATGTTGTAATCTTTCTTTCTTGTGTCTTAGTCAGGGGCCATGTTTGGCACTGATAGCAGAGAGTTGGAATAAATATGCAGTTTATCAGTTGTCGTTTGACTGCCATGTTAATGCTTGAATGTTTTAATAGTGGTGACAGTTGGTTTGCTGCATTTGCCTTCTGGCATCTAGTCTCGATTTCTCTGTCTATCTTTCCATCTGATTTCATCACTTCTCCTGAATTCGCTCCATTTTATTAGAATATACAGTAAGTTTCAATGTTCAATATTTAATACTAAAACTATCGCACTACAAATAATGTTAACTTCTTAGTTTTTCTCAATAGATACACTGGCTCAAAGTACTTTTTAAAAATTATCAAATACAGTATACGCCCATGTTTTTGCCGGGGTCCTAAAGGGAAGCAAAGAATAGTAACACTGCGACTTACAAGGTATGTCGTAAGAGAATAGTAACACTGCGACTTACAAGGTATGTCGTAAGAGAATAGTAACACTGCGACTTACAAGGTATGTCGTAAGAGAATAGTAACACTGCGACTTACAAGGTATGTCGTAAGAGAATAGTAACACTGCGACTTACAAGGTATGTCGTAAGAGAATAGTAACACTGCGACTTACAAGGTATGTCGTAAGAGAATAGTAACACTGCGACTTACAAGGTATGTCGTAAGAGAATAGTAACACTGCGACTTACAAGGTATGTCGTAAGAGAATAGTAACACTGCGACTTACAAGGTATGTCGTAAGAGAATAGTAACACTGCGACTTACAAGGTATGTCGTAAGAGAATAGTAACACTGCGACTTACAAGGTATGTCGTAAGAGATAGACTGCGACTACAGTATGTCAGAGGCGGATAAGGTAGGCAGTGGCGGCTCGTTATTAAGGGCCAGTGGGGCCGGGCCCCACCAAAAATAATGTGTAACGTGTAATTAGTATATAACTAATTAAAATATAACAACCCAAAACCATGATTTTTCCGAAAACTTTGTCTGGCCCCACCAACAAAAATGACCCCCTGGGTAGGGGCCTAGGAAGCTACCCTAGTAAATAAAAAACAGCCCAAGTGGTTACCGACGCCAAATTTGAGGTGTAAAGAATAGAACCACTGTTGCCTGCCACGCATTTTGTAAGAGGCGACTAAGGAGGTTTAGATGAAACCGGATGCATGTGTCCTAAACGTGTAGAAGTCTACACATTTAGGGGTATACCAAACCAATGTGCAAATGTATACACGTTCTTGGCAAAGATCAAACATATCACAAAGAGTGATTAAAATTAGTCGTAAAGAATGAACGCAAAGAAGAAAGAAGAATAAAAAACGTCGTAGAAATCGAATTTGCACATACGTGTGGGCACATAACTGGCACAACGTACAATCGCTCTTAGACTCGGATCACATTTAAATCACAAAGAGTGATTAAAAAGTGTCGATATGAAGTGTTAGAAGAAGAAGAAGAAGAAGAAGAAAATGAAGAAGAAGAAGAAGAGAGGCTAGAGTAACAAAAGTACTTGTCAATGTTGCGAATAAACACAATAGTTCTTTTGTTATCGATGTCAATTTTAAATAAAATATTACTGTTAAATGACAATGTTACTGATGATGATGATGTTACATTTCAAGCTTACTTGTTTACTGTAATATTTAGTACTGAAGTAACCAACACAAACAGCAGATGTCACATGTGAGGACAGCGCACGAGAGCCAGTACACACATAACTGTCTCAGTTATCTTGTCATGTATGGTTAAGTGGTACCTGTTTAAGGAGACCTTGTTCCAAAACGCGCTAACTTATCGTCTCTAGCCCCCAGTTCTAGACTCTTGTCACTTCTGCTGTTACCTGTTGGTTGTACCCTGGGTAGTTCTGCAGCAGTCGCGGGACGTTTTCTTCAATCTGTAACGATTTTCATCTTAAATGTTACCTTCTTGCCGTTATTCTCTTTCATTTTGTTACTTTTCTTTTGGCGAAACACGTAAAAACAAAGTACTGTAGTTTTATAAAAATACAAAAACAATAATGATACAAAGCAACGTTTCGACAAAAAGGCCTTTATCAAGCAAAGAATACAACAGAAGTGATTTTCTTTTAGCAATCGTTCCGTGTTCATACCATGTGTCATCGCATGTTTTCTTTCGGCCCCGATTCTACATATATGTGTTGGTGTGTGTGTGTGTGAAGCTATCAAACGTACTGCCATCGAGATGTATGCGTGAAGATATCAAACGTGCTGTCATCGAGATGTATGCGTGAAGATATCAAACGTGCTGTCATTGAGATGTATGCTAGCTTTCATGCCCTCATGTAAAGAGCATCAGCTGTAGCAATTTTGGGGGACAACCAATATGGTTCAATAATTGTACCCAATAATTTATAAAATCCTGGTCTGCTGACCGTGCCAAATACCTTTGACAGATGGACGAAAGCAATGAATAATGGCTTTCTCTGCTTTCTACATTTCTCTTTGCGGTTGTCCAAGACTGATTATGATCTCTCTCTCTCTCTCTCTCATATATATATATATATATATATATATATATATATATATATATATATATATCTTCTTCTTCTTCTGCGTTTTCACTAGATTGAGATTTCGGATTCTCTAATAAAAGCAGCCGTCTACCTCAGATTATCAGCCACGCCACACAGTTTGTCTTGGGCGCTAGTGTAAGTGGGCCACCTCTTTCTTCTCAGGTCTGCATACTGCGGGCAGTTCTGTAGGATATGTTCTGTTGTCATACTTGCCAAGCCACAGGGACACAGGTCGTTGGTGCCTATCTTGAATTTAGTGTACAGGTGGTGTCTCATTCAGTTGTGACCCGTCCGGAGGCGAAGTATGGCTGTCTGGTCCAGTTGGTAATATCCATCATTCTTGTTGAGTTTTGGGTGTTCTTTATCCAATTGTGCTTAATAGTGCCCTTTTCGATGGTTTTTGCTTCTTCATAGCTAACCAGGTTGTCATCTTGGGGTATTCCTGCTCCATCTTTAGCCAGTCTGTCAGCATCTTCATTCCCCTTGATCTTGTAGTGTGAGGGTATCCACTAGATTACTACCCTCTCAGATTCTTGGGATAACTGTGCTAAAAATACATATATATATATATATACGTATTGAACGTTGACAACAAATGAGAAAAGAAGAATCCAAACGACATAGATGAAGTGTTTACAACGAAGTCTAAATGATACAGTAACAGATAAGATCAGAAATAACGAAGTCTAAATGATACAGTAACAGATAAGGTCAGAAATAACGAAGTCTAAATGATACAATAACAGATAAGATCAGAAACAACGAAGACAGAAAACGTTTGATCCTTGCCGGTGCTACAATATATTAATTAAGAAACAAGTCTAATGATTCGGACACGCATCATAGTTACCCCAAGACAGTCTCCCACAAAAAGCACTAGCACTGAGATACAACGGTATCAGACCCAGAGGACGACCACGTAAACGATGGATCGACGGAATATACAAAGCACTAAATTCCACCTTGTACAAAAGCGCATAATGAGGCTCGCTCCAGGCGTCTCTTTTTTCGGTCTGAAACCGAAAGACAAAACAGAGATAGAGAATAAATAGGTAGATAATATATATTTATGTTTCTACTCCGTTCATGCTGGTGTTATGGAATTCCATTTTGTATTTTTCGTTCTCTCGTTCTTCTCTCGTTCTTTCTCTCTCTCTCTCTCTATTTCTCTCTCTCTTTCTTTCTCTCTCTCTTTCTCTCTCTCTATTTCTCTCTCTTTCTTTCTCTCTCTCTTTCTCTCTCTCTCCGTCTCATGATCAATATCTAAAATATTCCCTTCTTTCTGCATTCTTAAACAGAAATTGGTGTAACTAACTCGACATCAATAGTTAACAATTCTGTCTCGACCTGTAGCACCTCCCGAGACCTCATGTCCGATCCCTCCGACCCACACATTCCTTAACTTTTTCTTTTGTTCAACTAGTCCCACCCAACCTGTACCAGGCACCGTGATCTACTAAACTTTCCCCCCACGTTGTTTCATCTCCTTCCTAACCTTCGTGATAATTTATACCCAACCCACTTTCTACCGACTCCTCCGATTTCAGAACTTCCTCTCTGATCGACCTCCTGAAGGAACACAACAGAAAGTCCGCTTTCTCACAAAGAACAGTTATCCACTTGATCGAGTAGCCTGTTTTTTTATTTTGGAGGACCAACCAAACTTGCAATGCTATCTAAAACATTAATTCTGCGCGTACTGTGGAGAGAGAAAGAAAGAGAAAATTGTAGACAGCCTGACTTCCTAACAGCCGTCCATCGCAAGCGATGATGACAACAATCTCAGACGTGTGCTGTTGCACCTCTCTGGTGTGTGCGGAGGTGACTGTAGAGTCAATCCTAGAACAGAATCCCCGACCACAGGTGGCGCATACATGATCAAGGTTAGACATGTGCGTGTTGTGTGCTCTGTCTTTTCGCGCTGCTCGTTTTCTCTGTGACTCAACAATACGATGATTCTCAGCTATTCGGGTTCCTCTTTTGTTGTTACAGCGCCACATTTGGCGATCTTGCTCAAAGGATTCCCAGCACGTATTGTCTATATCGAAGCATTTCAGAGACACTTTAAGTGTATCTTTAAAGCGTTTTTTCTGTCCACCAGCTAAACGTCTGCCCCTTCAAGCTCGCCATACATCAACTGTTTTGGGATGCGTTTATCAGGCATTCGAGCAACGTGACCGACCCATCTCAGTTGGGCCTTCTGAACAGGGTATGACGCTTGGGATCTTTGCTCTTGTGAGGACTTCACTGTCTGAAATTTTGTCCTGCCAGTTTATTTTTAGTATTCTGCGTAGACAGCTTGTGTGGAAATGGTTTAATTTTCTTGTGTGTCTGCTATACACTGCCCATGCTGTATACAATGTACACTGACAGCCTGACTTAATGGCATGGAAGACCGCCAACATCTGAGATGATAGCAAATACCAGCAGGGACATATATTTGTGGAGATACATGAGCGCCTACACCAGCCGGCACGGCACCTTATGATGACTGTGGAGAAAGTTCATTTTGTGAAAACTTCTAGTAGTCTGCCTCTGACTATCACTTTATTTCATCTTCCAAGTTTTTTTTCTCACTTTTGCTGTTGTTAAACACGTAAAAGAACCATTGTCTATTCAAAATCTAGAAGAGCAGGTTGGAATGTCGCTGCTCGTGCAAAAATCAATAGAAAGATTAAATTCCTACACAATATTTTCACCATCTTCAAAATTATATCGGGGACTCTCTTCTGTGCTACGTGATTCGTGCACTGTTTCTGAGATCTTCTTGTGTAAGAAAGAGATCGAAGCACATATGGTAACTCACTAAAGTGTAATGATGATTGTCCTATCAATCAACCACTATTTTTTACATGTAATACAAAAAGTAATAATGATTTTCCTCGCTCCCTATCGAGCATAGATCTTCAAACAAGATACACGCCCGTCTGCCCAGTGTGTTCGTAGCGCGTTGGGCTACTGGTGTGTGCGGGTTCAATTCCGCGTGCTGGCAGAAAAAGTCACAGGTTCACCAGATTCACGGTGTTGGTGGCACAACCGAAGGGTTGCGATGTCCACGGCACCGAGCCGAAGAGCTGAAAGTGCTTCTGATCGGTTTTTAAAAAAAGATTGACCATTATTTTCTGTCTAGCCCCACTCTTTGTATTTCTTTTAATATCATCCCAGTCTACTTAACATGTGTCCAGCTCTCTTATCGTTTCGTTTTTGTGGATTTTTCTGCCTTTATCTCTTTTCTTGTGGGTTTCAAAACAGGGCCTATCTTGATAATTTTTTGTAACTGTCTTAAAAGAAAAGTTTTAAATGCGAAGGATTGATGTAATTGCGCTGTGCTATCCCTATGACTCGGTCCCTATCCGCAGACATGATACGCCACCTGCGGAGAATATTGAACAGAGCAAGACCTCCGTAGTTCGGGCAAAAAAACCAAGAAACTCTGGGAAAAAATGCACTCATGAACCAACCAACATAAACTGGATTTGAAACACGACTGTAAGAACGCAAGACAACGACTTAAGCATTTCGCAATAGAGATCATTGTAAGAGATCTAACAGATCTAAGGTCAACGGGTTAACTTCATTTCACCCGATTTTCTCATATGGCTAGGTTACTCCACAGAAATGGCATCCCATCTGCCGAGAGCAATCCACAAAGCACGAACTCCGTAGCTCCAGTAACAGGTTTGGAATCTAAAATAAATGAACCGAAAGATGCCATCTGAATCCGAACTAAAGACTTTCAGAGCGCAAGACAAACTTCTATCTTACAAATAGTTGTTTGGAATTTTAGTAACCAAACAACTGCACACAGAACAATTGCCTTCACGCAAAGAAACGTGCCATATCAGGCGGCCTGGCCAAACTTGCTAAAAAGGGAGCAGAATGTGAACAAATAGATAACGAAATCACATACTTTGAAAAAAAAGAGCTATCACTGACATTAGAAAAGAACCTACACCATCCAACGATGACTACCACACACTTGACCGACAAGGACAGACTATCATCTTCCGACAGGATAGGTCATAACAGACTGAACAAACACCTACACAGGCTGCGATTGTCCCCAACCCCTCTGTGCCCTTGTGGCTCCGCTGAACAAACCACAGAACATGTCCTGCAAGACTGCCCCTGTATGTCCTCCCAAGAAAGGAATGCTGGCCCTACAACACAACACTATATTCAAAACTACATGGCACTAGAGATGAGCTCCAGACAACAGTCGTCGATTTCATCATAAGAACGTGTCTAACGGTAAAATCATCAAAAAAGCGATCGCAAAGAAGAAGAAGAAGAAGGCCTGACTACGCCTGAATCCATAGCGGGCGAACGCAAGAAGAAGAAGAAGTTTCACTAGGACATGTTTGACAAGTAATTGAAACAGGGGGGCAAGTGTGCAGAATGTGGTCAGAAGTCTAGGTGCCCTTTTGACATGTGCATTCACCCGTGTATTGCCGGGACTCGCAACTGGGGCACATAATAGTAACACTGTGGCCTACATGGCATGTTGTAAGAGACGACTGAGGTAGGGGCCTAGGGAAGCTAATCTAGTAAATACAAAGCGGCGCAGAAAACCGATGTGCTGGCCTACTTGTAGGCGCATAACTGGCACAATGTACAATCGATCTTAGGCTCAGATCACAAAGAGTGGTTAACAAGTGGTCGATATGGAGCGTTCGAAGAAAAGAAGACATGTGCATTGATCAGTTTGAGCAGCTTCCATTTCATAGAGATGAGTTTGTAATCTACAGTGTCCTATGCGAAGTCTAAAAGAGCAGCTTCCATTTCATAGAGATGAGTATGTAATCTACAGTGTCCTATGCGAGTCTGAAAGAGCAGCTTCCATTTCATAGAGATGAGTTTGTAATCTACAGTGTCCTATGCGAAGTCTAAAAGAGCAGCTTCCATTTCATAGAGATGAGTATGTAATCTACAGTGTCCTATGCGAGTCTGAAAGAGCAGCTTCCATTTCATAGAGATGAGTATGTAATCTACAGTGTCCTATGCGAGTCTAAAGAGCAGCTTCCATTTCATAGAGATGAGTATGTAATCTACAGTGTCCTATGCGAAGTCTACAAATGGGCGCTTGTTGTTTGTCTTCTTCTTCTTCGAACGCTCTATATCGACCAATTGTTAACCACTCTATGTGATTTGTATGTGATCTGAGCCTCAGAGCGATTGTACGTTGTGCCACTTATGCGCCTATAAGTAGACCAGCACATTCGATTTATGCGACGCTTACCTAGGCCCCTACCTCAGTCGCGTCTTACGACATGCCTTGTAGATCTCTGTTACAACTCCGTTGCCTGTCAAAATCACAAGTTGTCTACCTATAACACTGTCATAACGCTCCTACATCTGTCACCTTCACAATTTCCTTAACACTGTCACAATATCTCTTCCTCAATTACTGCACAATACATATACCATTAACACTGTCAGTCATTCTTAACGCATGGAGAGAGTTTTTCCGAACGGAGAAGTTTCATAGCTGTGAATCCCACTAGCTGACCAGATTGAGAGAGATGGGAATCAATATTGGTGGAGCCCGAAAAGAACGACATACCAAATGCGCATAGAGATTGATTAATCAGCATTGAACTGCCGTGTTGAGCCGCTGGACGCTGCTGGATTTTTTGAGGTCGAAATCGGAGTACCTATGGGTGTGTTCGGAGTGATATGATGATAGTCCTCATATAAACTGATAACTGATAACCGTCACAGTTTCAGTACCACTGTTCCAACTTTCCTACCTCTGTCACCGTCCCATTTCATGTAAATCTTTCACTTCGGAGTCTGATATATTTTATCTTTCTTTCTTCTTTCTTTTGTCCTTCTCTGCTTTTTGTCGCTAGGCGTAGCAGGTTTAACTGATGATAGTTTTCCGAGATAATGCACGCTCGGTCGCTTGATATGGTGTGGTATTGTGAGTTTTAAGATGTCTGTAACTCCATCAACCCATCTTTTCTTGGTCTGCCTCTTGATGATTCCATTTTCAGGTTGTACGCTCTTGCAACTTTTGTATTCGGGTTCATTCTGACCAAGTGGCCAAACCATTTGAGTCTCTGTTTTTCAATAAATCTAATAGCATGTGTTGTTTCGAATGTTCTTCTAATTTCCTCTTTCTTAATAGGTCTCTTCTGTTTTGTTTACAGCTTTCCTCAAGCATCTCATTTCGCATGTGTTAATTTTCCTTTCTTGTTCTTTTGTCAGTGCCCATGTTTGGCCCTGGTAGCACAGTCTTGGTATGAAGATAGCATTTATAATCTGTCTTTTAGTCTCTACTGGAATTGCTAGGTGTTTCAAGATTGGAGTAAGTTGACATGTAATGTTGTTGGCGTGCTGGATTCTAGTTTCGATCTCTCTGTCCAGTCTACTATCAGATGTGAAGATACTTCAAAGGATTTGAATTCTCTCACCTGCTTTAGCGTTTGGTCATTTATTTGTATGTTGATATCTTTAGTTCTCTGCTTATAGTCATGACTTCTGTCTTTTGAATGTTGATCTTCATGTTGTATTTGAGGCAGCTATTGTTGAGTAAGTTTATGTGTTCTTGAAGCTGTTCAATATTATTATGGAATGAACTGGTCGTCACAAAGAGCACTTCATTTATATATATATATTATATTTACTGTAATTCTTCTACAAATAAATGGTGATGAGGGCCAAAATAACGAAGATTGCACACAAAAATGATACCAACTGGTGTTGTCTGTCACTTCCTACATCAAACACACCTACATTCCACCAGAATTGACAGATTCATTATCCGATCTTCTAGGCCAGGTAGGCAATAGTAACAAAAGAACACCTTTTTTAAAAAAAGGTAGAGACAGATCCACTTACCTTGAATCATTCATCATTTGGGGTAAACAACCTCGATCATCTCAGATGACACCCGTCCTGCCTTCCCCCAGTACACACACACACACATACGCGCATACACACACACACACACATTCGCAAATAACACACAATTCAATTCATGTCCGCATTATCTCTTCTTCCGTGGATCGTTAGCAGCAAACGTTATGTCTATTACATTTACCCTGTTCTCACTCCGCCCCGTACCCTCCTCCTGCACCTCAACTAAGACATACACTTTCAATGCCTTTATCCAGACGTTAGTTTCTTAGTCCTATATAACATAATATATATGTCCCAATATACATACATACATACATACATACATATTTTATTATTATATCTATGTACCATCTGTTATCATTTGTAACATGGGCGTGTAATATAGTTATCACAGCTGTGCACTGACATCATACAAGATGGCATCTATAGTTCTAAGACTATCTTGGTCTACAAGGTGTGTTCTGCGTCTGGCTCTGCATCAAACTGTGGCTCTGCTTTCAGGCGTGGCTCTGCTTTCTCTTTTTTCTTCTTCGAGAGTTCCATAACGACCACTTGTCAACCACTCTGTGTGATTTGTATGTGATCTGAGCCCAATAGCGATTGTACGTTTACCAGTTATGCGCCCACAAGTTGGCCAGCACATCCGGTTTCTGCGCTGATTTTTATATATTAGGGCCTACATCAGTCGCCTCTTACGACATGCATTGTAGGTTGCAGTGGTATTATTCTTTGCTTCCATTGTGGGCCCCATCACCATACGGGCGAATTATAATACATTCTGACTATTATTGTTGATGTTACTGTTTTGTTGTTGTTTATGGTATTGTTTATCTTTCTTCTTCTTCTGTTCTCTAATCATGTTTTGTCTCACAGCGTCAGGATAAGAAGCGGTTTTAGACGCTTCATAAATAGTGTTTTCTCTAATCATGTTTTGCCTCACAGCGTCAGGATAAGAAGCGGTTTCAAGAACGCTTCATAAATAGTGTTTTCTCTAATCATGTTTTGTCTCACAGCGTCAGGATAAGAAGCGGTTTCAGACGCTTCATGAATAGTGTTTTCTCTAATCATGTTTTGTCTCACAGCGTCAGGATAAGAAGCGGTTTCTAGGACGCTTCATAAATAGTGTTTTCTCTAATCATGTTTTGTCTCACAGCGTCAGGATAAGAAGCGGTTTCTAGGACGCTTCATAAATAGTGTTTTCTCTAATCATGTTTTGCCTCACAGCGTCAGGATAAGAAGCGGTTTCTAGGACGCTTCATGAATAGTGTTTTCTCTAATCATGTTTTGTCTCACAGCGTCAGGATAAGAAGCGGTTTCTAGGACGCTTCATAAATAGTGTTTTCTCTAATCATGTTTTGTCTCACAGCGTCAGGATAAGAAGCGGTTTCTAGGACGCTTCATAAATAGTGTTTTCTCTAATCATGTTTTGCCTCACAGCGTCAGGATAAGAAGCGGTTTCTAGGACGCTTCATAAATAGTGTTTTCACCACCTCTGTAATTTCTGAGGTACACCTTTAGCGTAGATGACCTTTTGCTTTGAATTCACAGTGTCGAAGTAACACTGCTCATTGAGGAGTCTGTATATTGGTAATCTGCTTATGTAGCCGAACCATTTAATTTATTGTTTCTTGATGAAGTTTAGTACTGATGTTGTACCTACCCACTGTTAGCTGACGCCTTCATTTCTCAACCGGTCTCTTCTTGTTACTCCCAGCATTCGGCGTAGACACTTCATCTCTGTTGTTACTGGTTTTCTTTTATCATTTAATGTCAGCGTCCATGTTTGGCACTTATAACATAGTTTAGGGAGAAATATTGTGTTGAACAATGCTCTCTTTTAGTGTTTATGGTGACAAGTTTGCATTTCAAAATTGGCCCTATTTGTCCTACGATTTGATCTATTGCACCTATGATGGATTTCGAAGGCAGACCACAGCTCAGATATAGGGGATGCTGCAAGGACAACGAAGAACTCTTCTATCGATCCCAACAAATCCTTGGATAAGGCCTTTAGGTCGATGTGTATTGTTTTTATACTTTGTAATGTAAAACTATATCCCTTTGTCGCCACCAATTAAATGGGAAAAAACAAGGTGATAACCAAGTTTTACGTGTTTCGCCACCCAATAAATGAGGAAAAAACAAGGTGATAACCAAGTTTTACGTGTTTCGCCACCCAATAAATGAGGAAAAAACAAGGTGATAACCAAGTTTTACGTGTTTCGCCACCCAATAAATGAGGAAAAAACAAGGTGATAACCAAGTTTTACGTGTTTCGCACCCAACAAATGAGGAAAAAACAAGGTGATAACCAAGTTTTACGTGTTTCGCCACCCAATAAATGAGGAAAAACAAGGTGATAACCAAGTTTTACGTGTTTCGCCACCCAATAAATGAGGAAAAACAAGTTGATAACCAAGTTTTACGTGTTTCGCCACCCAACAAATGGGGAAAAAACAAGGTGATAGCCAAGTTATATATTGAAAACAATATAACGCAAATGTGCATAATCATTTGAAAAGAGATTTAGAGGTGAGTTACGCCCGAGTGGTTACCGGGGCCCAAATTTGGGGTGTAAAGAATAAAACTACTGTTACCTGCCATGCATGTCGTAGGAGGCGACTAAGGAGGTTTAGCTGAAATCGGATGCACGTGTCCTAAACATGTAGAAGTATGTATTTAGGGGCCTACCAAACAAATGTACAACGTATACACGTTCTTGGCAAAGATCAAACATATCACAGAGTGATTAAAATTGGTGGTAAAGAACGAACGCAAAGAGAAGAAGAAGAGGTGAGTTAAAAGGCAAGAGAGACAAACGCAAACTCAGAAGTTTTCAGTTAAACTCTTGCCAATTGACTGTCTGTAAAGACGAAATTGTTATCTGATTGATTGATAGGACCATCAACATTACACTTCGGTGAGTAACCATGTATGATCCGATCTCTTTCTTACACAGTAAGATCACAACTGTAGTACACTGCCCGCGTGGTTACCGGGGCCCAAATTTGGGGTGTAAAGAATAGAACGACTGTTACCTGCCATGCATGTCGTAAGAGGCGTCTAAGGAGGTTTTGCTGAAATCGGATGCATGTGTCCTAAACGTGTAGAAGTCTATGCGTTTAGGGACCCACCAAACCAATGTGCAACGTATACACGTTCTTGGCAAAGATCAAACATATCTCAAAGAGTGATTAAAATTGGTCATAAATGTAATAGTGTTATTGCTAGGCCAGTTCTCTCATCTCCTCCATCGGGGAGTAATCGTAACTTATTTCGACAATGTTTCCCAGTAATGGCGGGCGTTGACAGCTGCGCAGAAATATTGTTGTAGTGCGGCAATTGTTTCTTGATCTCAATTCAAAAACAGGAAGTTGTCAGCGTACATACACAGAGACTGTCAAATCGTGTTGTATTTTTGGCTTATGAGGGTATGAGTGAGTGTTGAAAATGTAACTGAAGTCCAAACTATTTGGCGACAATCTGGGTGACATCTGATAATTCATTGATGTCTTTGATTTCGTGAATCAAAGGAAACGGGACCATATATATATACCAGGGTCTAGCACAGGCAGGAGAGGAAAAACTGAGAAGACAGAGAGAGGTAAAACTGAGAAGACAGAGAGGAGAGGAGAAAACTGAGAAGACAGAGAGAGAGGTAAAACTGAGAAGACAGAGAGAGGAGAGGTAAAACTGAGAAGACAGAGAGGATAGAAAGGGCCACAGACAGCAGAGTTAGATAGTGAGGCCAGAAAAGTAGAACAGATAGAGAGGAGGCCAGTAACCACACAGAGGTAGAGTCTGGTTGAGAGCCAGTAGCCAGTAAATTAGAAGTCACCACAAGATACTGTCTGGTCATACAGAAGACGGACAGAGAACAGTCAAGAGAACTCTGGCATAGACACTAGCGCAGAATAAATAAGAAAACCAGTAGAGAACTCCAGTAGGTATACGTTAGATACGGTCCAGACCTGAGACATACTGTCTCCTAATGACTATGACGTCATAATCAACAATTCTAGAAGAATAGACCTTCGTGAGAACATCGCTGAGACATGTTGTCTCCCAAATGACTTTGAAGTCTTCATCTTCATCATCAGCAGTTCTAGAAGAATAGACCTTCGTGAGAACATCGCTGAGACCTTCGTGAGAACATCCGCTGAGACATGCTGTCTCCCAAATGACTTTGAAGTCTTCATCTTCATCATCAGCAGTTCTAGAAGACTAGACCTTCGTGAGAACATCGCTGAGATCTTCGTGAGAACATCACCGAGACATACTGTCTCTTAATGACTTTGAGGTCATTATCATCATCTTCAGAGAACCCACAGTACTGGACACATAGACTTGTTTAGGAATAGATCAAGTTGTGGTTATACTTCTTATGGATATAAGCCAGAGTGGAACGTTAGGTACGTTATATTAGAAACTACTTAAGTTAGAGATATTCTTTTAGGTGTTAAATATTTGTTTATATATTAATTTTGTTGTTGGGTTTATGTTAGTTGTAATAATGTATTCTACATGTTATAAAAAACCATGTATTTTTGTTGTTGTTGAAGAATAGTTAAATAAACATATAAATTTAAATATCGACTTTAGTAAGACAGAGAGAGAGAGAGAGAGAGAGAGAGAGCATGTGGATACGAAGGACTGAGATATACTAGTGACCAGGACACATATCTCTCTTTCTTGCTTTACCGTGCTCGGTGTTGGCACGACTACCCACACTAGCACGGTACCTTTTATGTCTTGCAGTGACTAGGATATTCTCCCATCCAAATCATTTCTTCACCCTAGTCCCCTTACTGTTACAATAAAGAACGAACACAAAGAAGAAGAAGAACTGTAGTACACGAGCTCCGTAGCACCGGCGAAGGTCCACGATATAATTTTGATGATGGTGAAAATATTTTGCAGGAATTTTATTTGTAAATTTTTCTAATGAATTTTTCCCGGGCAGCGGCTTTTCAGCCCGCTCGTTTCGATTTTAAACTGCCAATGTATCTTTTACGTGCTCAAATTGAGCACGGGACCTACGTTTTATCGTCCTTCTCCGATAAGACTAGGAACTCGATCTCACCTACATTGAGATCAGATCTCTGGAAAAATGTCTAGATGGCTAAACTAGGAGCGAACCTGGTACATTTGACACGAGAGACGAGCTTCTAACCTCTACACCACAGAGATTCATATAAATATCATATATAAATTCAATGTGTTCTCTTCCATATATGATCAAATCTCACACAAGTGATGTTAATATATAACGAAATCAGAAGAAGAAGAAATAGAATAAGGCTTGCTGATTTATTGTCGAGTGCACTTGTCAACGCGCAAATCCAGAAGTTTTAAAAAAAAGACATTTCTGAACATTCCACAGCGCCTCGATAAAGAGAATCATGGACCGCATGTAGATTCTTCCATAATTATTTCTTTTTTGCTATTGTTTATACTATCAGGACCTTGACCTTAGGATTCTCAGACAGTTACAAGCTCGTTAACCAATCGGCTGCATCAACGCTACTCTATTAAGCAGACAATAAAAATAATATATCCTCACGTGACCCTTCCTTGGCATTTCTTTATCTCGCACAGATCCAGCTGGCGTTGGCGACTATGAACATGACTTTTAGGAAGTCACACTATATTTTCCAACAAGTCTCCAATTTTTAGTGTTTATTACCGCTCTTTGGGGAGCGTCTGGCATAATGGATTAGAGCGCGGCTTCGCGCCTGAGTGGTTACCGGGGCCCAAATTTGGGGTGTAAAGAATAGAACCACTGTTACCTGCCACGCATGTCGTAAGAGGCGACTAAGGAGGTTTGGCTGAAATCGGATGCACATGTCCTAAACGTGTAGAAATATATGCGTTTAGGGCCTACCAAACCAATGTGCAACGTATACACGTTCTTGGCAAAGATCAAACATATCACAAAGAGTGATTAAAATTGGTCGTAAAGAACGAACGCAAAGATGGAGAAGAAGAGAGCGCGGCTTCCATGCGGGAGACCCGGATTAAATCTACAGTAAGGCCATGGAGTTTTTTTCTGTCGAGGGCATAAAGAAAACATCCTAACCAGTACAGTTTTGCGGCGACTGCACTAGCCATGCGACCATTACATTCCAGGCTCATATCCCTCCTGTCCTACACCGCCCTAAAAGTAGTAACATTGTACACAGGTAGTAACATTGGAAAAAAATTAACATATTACCTTACAGTAACATTGTAAAAAAATTAACATATTACCTTACAGTAACATTGTAAAAAAATTAACATATTACCTTATAGTTACCAGCAACACCAGAAAAGACAGTCACCAACATCAGTATTCTAACCAGAGCTGCGAGTTTTCACTCTTGGGCATCAACATCAGTATAAGAAAGAAAGTTGGGACAGAACATTGATTGAAATACATTGAGAAACAAAGAACGAAGGGGTTCGGCCACTTGATAAGAATGCAACCAAGCTCCACTGTATACAGTCTTCTACAACAGAACATCAGGAAAGAAGGTGAGAGGAAAACCACGAAAAATATAGATAGATAACGGCACAAACCTGTCAAAAATAAAAAAAATAATTATTACACAAGCCACTACTGCAGCGCTAGACAGAAACAGAAAAACCATAACACTGGGCAATAACCCGGTAACAGAGTGACGACAACAGAAGACGGTGAAAATGATTACCGCCCTTTCGTTTTATCTCGTCTTGTACACCTGAGTATTGCCTAGAAAATCAACGACTATTTTACTGTGGTTGATGGCTACGTTCTGGACATGCCACGATTTTCATTTCATACTACATTACATGCACTGTCTATTCATCATCATCATGTGTCATTTGTCTTACGAAGACAATCATGAATATCTACAAATCTGTGCTCATTTGTGACTGCCACCCGAGTGGTTACCAGGGCCCAAATTTGGGGTGTAAAGAACAGAACCACTGTTACCTGCCATGCATGTCGTAAGAGGCGAGTAAGGAGGGTTTGATTAAATCTGATGCATGTGTCCTAAACGTGTAGAAGTCTATTCGTTTAGGGCCTACCAAACCAATGTGCAACGTATACACGTTCTTGGCAAAGATCAAACATATCACAAAGAGTGATTAAAATTGGTCGTAAAGAACGAATGCAAAGAAGATTTGTGACTACCAGTCCGGATATTTATATTTGATCTTGCCATAAAGTTGAGCTGTTCAGATTTTGATTTTTGTCTTTCTCTGTCTCGTCCTCACTAACTTTTGCCAGGTGTCACCATGAGTTCTTCTTCTTCCAACGCTCCATATCGACAACTTGTTAACCACTCTTTGTGATCTCTATGTGATCCGAGCCTAAGAGCGATTGTACGTTGTGCAAGTTATGCACCTACAAGTAGGCTAACACATCCGATTTCTGCGACGCTTTTTATTTACTAGGGTAGCTTCCTAGGCCCCTACCTCAGTCGCCTGTTACGACATGTCTTGTAGATCACAGTGTTACGTTTCTTTGTTCCACTTGTGCGACCTGGCACCACACAGTCGGGCTTAATGTATAAGAATATTCATCATCAACAAATGGACGCCCTTGGTGAGTATGTGTGAGAACACAGCACACACAAAATGTCTTGGCATGGTCGGTCTGCATGCAAAGCTGCTTGTATGGAATAAACCTTGAAAAGTAACGGCTCTTGCACGACCCTGGTGACACCTGCGGCCGCTCCTACCTGGTTTCTCCGTTAGAAGTTGAAGGTGAGACAAAAACACTGAACATTTCGATTAGAAATTGGAGGGGAAAATCCCCGCATTCCAACATGTGACCCTTTGTGTCGTCTGCAGTGCTCTGTTAGCTCCCTTTTCATTCGTCCTTGAATCAGTTTTGTGGTATTTAGGCTGGGAAATTCACCGGTAAATCCAGGTCACATTAGACAATAAAGATGCCAGCCTTGATGTCTTTATCTGTCAGTGCAATCAGTTGATACAGGTTTGTATTTATGTGGTTTGTACAGATACATAATATGTATAATCATCTCTCTTGTACATCTAAGTGTAATTTCTTCAAACGTAAACAAACATCAGCTTCTAAAAGTCACTGAACTTCATCACGAAACAAATTAAATGGTTCGGCCACATAAGCATATTTCCAACAGGCTGTGTACCACAAAGAGCAATGTTACTCCGATACAGTAGATACAAAGCAAAAGGTCGACCACGCAAAAATGGACCTCAGAGATAACAGAGGCGACGAAAGACACTATTTACCCTGAAGCTGTGAGGCAAATCAGGACTGGAGAAGAGAAAGAAAGACAAGAAACATAGACAGCCTCGCTCCAGGTGTCTCCTTTTTCGACCTGAGGCTGAAATGCAAAACAGAATTAGAGAATAGATAGAAATAGAATATGAAATGTCTCCTTCTTTAAACTCTCTATATCGACCACTTGTTAGCTACTCTTTGTGATTTGTATGTGATTCAAGTCTAAAAGCTATTGTACATTGTGTCAGTTATGCGCATACAAGTAGGCCACCACATCCGATTTCTGTGACACTTTTTATTTACTAGGGTAGCTTCCTAGGCCCCTACCTCATTCGCCTCGTACGACATGCCTTGTAGGTTGCAGTGTTACTACACTTTGCTCCCCATGCGAGCCCCGGCAACTCACGGGCAGAAAATGAAACTACAAATTATGTAGTTTGAAAACTAAATTACGAATTTTCAATTCAGATGTCGCAGAGTTGGAACAGGACTAAAGAAATTGAAAGTAAGTTGAATGTATTTGAAAATAGGGTGACTAGACAACTGAGCATGTACCAATTGTAAACAAGACAACTGCATAAAGAAGACTGAACATTGGACAATTGCACACAAGACATGTAAATGCATGTCAATTGCACACACGACAACTGGACATGTGACAATTACACACAAAACATCTGAGCGCATAGACAATTGCGCACAAAACAATTGCGTGTATGGCAATTGACCACATAGGCAACTGAACATACGACCCACCTCATCGTGGTGACCCTGGAAACAGACATTGGTTCCAGCCAGACTAAGAGGGCGGGGATCGAGGGAGAGCTACAGGTAGTGGTAGTAGTGCAAGCTCGGAAAAGCAATGCAGGGCCAAAAATCCCTGAACAAAATGCACGCAGCTCCTGGCCGATGTCCGATAAAAAAAATTGTCATAATTTTGCAGAAACGTAAGAAAACAGCAGTGCACGAGTCGTCAGCGAATGAATGCTAACTCCCCTGGAGCAAATGACAGCACCAAATTTGCCACCTACGGGGCAAGAGTCCATAAGCATGAAAATGAACATGAAGGGATGAGAGGTGCATTCCAAAGGAGAGACAAGGGGCGAAACTCTGCGCCCGAGTCGAGCTGCAGTCATGGCAATCTCGAGGCACAATAAGTGTGAGCACGGTGAGAAACCTGATAAACACGGTGGGGCAGGCACTAAAGAGGAGCGAATGTGCATACGGACGATACACAGGCAAGCCCATTGGCGGCGCAGAGTTGAGTTGCACGCGGCGAAACTCCGAGCCTTGAGGGAGGGGGGCCGAACAAATAAATATAAAAATGTTTAAAGGTATAAACATATAGGATGAGAGGTGCATCCAACGAAAAGTCGTGGGCCCACATAGGGCGAAATTAGGGCCCCCATTTCAGGAGTGGGGGCCAGAGTTAAGCCCCAGGTCTGGACATGTGAGCACAGTGAGAACTGACAGAGATGGTGAGGTAGACATCAGGGCAGAGCGAGCACGCATGTGGACGATGCACCGGTGAGCCCACCGGTGGGCAAGCGCGCACGGCACAGATGGTCAGCAAAGAGAACTACTGCTGCCTTGTAGTTTGATTGGAGACAATCAACGACTAGCGGAGCAAACCATACACACAACTGGACGGAAGGCAAATCAAGTAGTCCATAAAAAAGACGGGTTAGTTGGATAGATGACGCTCATCAACCCGGGAGGGCAGGTCGTCTAAGCGTCGCTACCCTAAAAGAAAATAGCAATCTGCTGCCCTGCAGGTTGGCTGGAGACAGCAAAAGACTAACGGAGAGCGAACCTAGTAAACGCTGGTTGAAATCGGACACTTCACCGAAGGATAAACACTAGAGCTCCAAATGGTACTGAACGTTGTAATGTAAAATTGCGTTCTTGTCAAAGGTTGCGTATATATCACAATGAGAATGATAAACATGGCCGAAAAAGAACGAACGAGAGAGAGATAGCGAGAGAGAGAGAGACACGACAATTGCACACAAAACAGATAACACAAAGACAATTGAAAACAAGACAACTGAACACATGACAACTGCAAACAATACAACTGAACACGTGATAATTGCAGACAAGACAACTTAACACGTGACAACTGCAAACAATACCACTGAACACGTGCCAATTTAATACAAGACAACGAAACACGTGACTATTGCGCACGAGTCAATTGCGCACAAGACAACTGTACATGTACCATTTGCACACAAGACAACTATTTAAAAAAACACGACAATTGCACACACGACAACTGAACACATAGTGTGACACATGGACAGCAGATACGCAAGAAAAACTAATCCATTTTCACACAAGCTGTTTACTCAAACTACTCAAATTAAACTGGCAGCACAGAATTCCAAATACCGAAGTCTTCATAAGATCAAATATCCCAAGCGTGTCTCTGAAATGCTTCGATATAGACACGACGTCCTGGGAATATTTGGCACAAGATCGTCAAATGTGGTGCTGTAACAACACAAGAGAACTCGATAGTTGAGAATCGTCGTTCCGTTAGGGAACAGAAAAAGAGCTGCGCGAAAAAACAGACCACACAACACCCAAGATTGGACTCTACAGTCATCTCCGCACACACCAGAGAGGTGCAGAAGCACACGTCTCAGGCTGTTGTCATCATCGCTTGCCATGGGTGGCTATTATTAATTAATCCTGCGGTGAGTTTAAATACATGCAATTGTGATATTACCTTTGTCATCAAAATTAAAGATCTTTTGTTCCTTGCATTCATAAACACTAGCCCCCGGATCTATAGCGGTCTGGCTTGCAGCTGTTTATATTAAACAATGTGGTGCGGGACATCGGATACCTAAACGGAGAATTAGCTATTATAAGTAAGCAGACCAAAAACTAAAACAACGTTTAGTTATAATTGTTTCTCAGTCAGTCAGTGCATGTAATCTCCTCAGCATCTGTGTGTAAGCATCAGCTTTCTTGTTTTCTATTTTTTCTTTAATGTTAAATGAAAAAAACTCATATCTCTTCAAATCTTCGCAGACCTCATTGAAAGAACCACGACCCAGGTAGTAAATCGCTGATCTATGTGGTACGATTATGTTGAAAGTGGAACACTGTATGTTAGTCGGGATAACAGCATCAAAAACAAATACTGATGCTTAACGGGAGTACTTCTTCTTTGCGTTCGTTCTTTACGATCAACTTTAATCACTCTTGTGATATGTTTGATCTTTAAGAACGTATCGTTAAGCATTGGTTTGGGTAGGCCACTAAACGCAAAGACTTCTACACGTTTAGGACACTGCATCCGATTTCAGCCAAACCTCCTTAGTCGCCTCTTATGACATATGTGGCAGTTAACAGTGACTCTATTCTTTACACCCCAAATTTGGGCCCCGGTAACGTTCGCGTTTCCGCTCGCAGGGTACTACTGCTGCCTTGTAGTTGATTGGGGACAATCAAAGCTAGAGAGCAAACCGCACAAAACTGGACGGAAGGAAACCAAGCAGTCTATTAACAAGACTGGTATAGCTGAGCAGATGACGCTCATCAGCCCGGGAGGGCAGGTCGTCTACGGGTCGCTGCCCTGAAAGACAATAGCAACCTGCTTCCTTGTGGGTTTTGACTGGGGACAGCAAAAGACTAACGGAGAGCGAACCGAGTAAACGCTGGTTGAAACCGAACCGCCTGAGTGGTTACCGGAGCCCAAATGTGGGGTGTAAAGAATATAACCACTGTTACCTGCCACGCATGTCGTAAGAGGTGACTAAGGAGGTAGGTGAAATCGGATGCATGTGTCCGCTAGGAATGCTAACCCGAAACAAATGCTTGCAGAAAACGGATGCACCACGCCGTAAGGCGCATAACATGGTGCAACGACCCCACACAATGAGGAATGGGATGACGGATTCTACGGTCGCCAATCTGCCTCAGAGATTTAGCCACGCAGTAAGAATGTCAGACCTACCATCACAAGGGTGGCCAAAACTTACTGCGGAAGAGGTCAGCACAAACGGGAAGCAGAAATCATAGGAATTATATCCTACAGAACTGCCCCCAGTATGCAAACTTGAGAAGAAAGAGGTGGCCCACTTACACTAGCGTCCAAGACAAACTGTATGGCGTGGCTGATAATCTGAGGCAGACGGCTGCTTTATTAGAGAATCCGAAATCCCAATCTAGTGAGAACGCAGAAGAAACCGAGCACACCACCGAAAGGTAAGCACTTGAACTCCAATTGGTACTGAAGGCTGTGCATGAAATTCTGATGTTTGGTTGTTTATATATCACAATAGAATGATAAAAACGGCTTAAGAACGATCGCGAGAGAATCCGGACCGCGCCGTTCTGTTCACGAGTGCAGTTATTTTTAGAGACTCAAAGGATTGTTGCCGGAGCTACGGAGTTCGTGCAATACTCTCGGCAGGTGGCGTGTCATTTCTGCGGAGAGGGACCAAGCCATATGGGGTAAAACCCGGTGCAATGAAGTTAATCCTTCGGCTTTTTTTTCCGATCCAGAAGCACTTGAGCTGAAAGCTCTTCGGCTCGGTGTCATGGACATCGTAACCTTCGGCTCGGTGCCACGAACACCGTAAATCTGGGGAACCTGTAGCTTTTATGCCAGTCCGCGGAGTTGAACCCGCACTTACAGAGGACTAGTCACCCGTAGTCCAACGCGCTACGAACACGCTGGGCACCCTTCGGCTTTAAAACCCTTTTAACATATTTCAGGACTGTCATCCAAGACAGTCCAGAATTGTAGCTATGGGTCAGGCGCTCCGAGCTGGAAAAGACAATGGACGTTGTCCTGACCACAGGTTGAAGATATAGAATGACCTGATCGCAGAAGGTAGTCCATATTTACCCGCGAAATCTCAACATCACAAGATGACCTCGGCAATGGCCTAGTTAAACATGACCTGATTTTATATTATTACTCGCCATTTTTGTTTACTTCATAATCAGAAATAATTAAATCTAATTTTTAGTTTGACTGCCAGCGTTTACCATAATAGTAGTCTAAAATGAATGTAATGTGTTAATCGATTACAGTTCTTGCTCAACTTTCGTTATTGTGTTCTGTTTGTTCGTGTAATTGGAGACTTATTTTGTGTATCGTAAACGTTTCGTCAGCAGATGAGACGCTGTACTACAACAGACGTACTCGATAATTCATGTCGCTAGTTTCCCACGTGCGTTGTTCGTTACATCAGTCACCACTTTCAACACATTAGAAGATTTCATTCTTTAGTAAAGTTTATCGTGTGCTGAAGAGAATCATGGCGACAGGTAAGGAAATCTGTTCATTGTCTTTCAATTCATTGTTAGATAGTTTCTGTTAGCAGTCAGCTCAGCTCCAGCAGTCGACTCGTCCTAACACTTTTAAGTTTAAACTATTTAAAGGGTCTAACGTACCTTTGCATCATTAATAGTAATACAACAGATATAAAGTATTTGAAAGTATGACAATTCAATATCTTAATCAAGTCGGTCTCTCCAAATGGATTCCATTTTATGATGGACAGTTAGAATTGCTAGATTTCTAGTCTAATTCTAATGAATGACCGGCAACAATCATGGTATTGATAACGCCCGGTAACGTCTTACTCTTAGTGATTCGATTAATCATGGAAGTGCTACATATAGTTACACTACACAGTATAAGTATAGGCTGTTCGTTTCATCTTTTTATTCTAGAAATGGTTTTTCAACAGAAAATTATCGAAATATTTTCTCTTTAACGTACTGCTTCGATTTCATGATTTGATCTTTTCAAATTTTTCAATTGCTTTGTATTTGTATTACTTTACTGTATACATTAAATTAAATAATCTTTACTCATTTATAATTATTATAATAAATAGACATATTAAATCTCTACTTTGTCTTCTAGAAGCTTGCTTGTTCATTGTCCCATGAGTGTCATTCTTACCTAACCATTATCCATATGATATATCATAATACATCATTCATAGTTATAGTATCAGAAACATTTATATAATACTTACTAATAATTTTAATGATCCATATATGTCAATTTTTTTCATCAGATTTTTCAAATCTTGGAGGCAAAGTGATTGAAGGGAAGACAAAAATTGTCTTCGATTTAGTAGATCATCCAGGGAAAGTGCTTGTAGAATCAAAAGATAGAATCACAGCAGGAGATGGCGAAAGAGCACATGATATGGAAGGAAAGGCCAAGATATCAAATGCAACTGCAGTCTCAATTTTTAATTTCCTCAACACAGTTGGTAATGTATATTTTTATAATATATATATGTATATAGTGGGACAGATTAGCACAATACATAAAACATTTGCTTTCCAAATGCAGCACACAAAAGATGTGGGTTCATTTCATGCTGGAATTGAAGATTGGAATGGCCAGAAAAGAACAGAACAAAAGGTAGTATATGAGTAGTCTCATCAATCAAAATCGAACTGGTACGGTTCATTGCTGTTGGGAGATAATACGAAGGAGATTGGAGCACCTATGGACATGTCCGGCCGGAGTGCAGTGAAAATATTCCAAACTGAAACTGAAAAAAGCATTCCACAAGTGGGGTAAGGAGCTGACCAGTGTACCTACCACATTATCGGATCTAGAAATTTGAAGTACCATTCAATTTACACCCTGTGATCCGCAATGACTGCAGGACATTTTATTTTTTTATATTATGTCTGCAATTATAATACTTCGAAAATAGATGCCTGAAAATTGACATTAAATAGGATTAATTCAGAAGGCATGAAATCAGAGAAATGTCTGGTCAACTGTTAGTAACAACTGTTATAAGAAAGAGAATGTGGAAATATGTTGGGCAGACTCTGAAAATAAATCACAAAGCAGGCATTGAAGTGGGAGGCAAAGGGTTTCATACAGAATGGATGCCCTAGAGAAACCTTAACAGGTCTTAAAAGATTATTTATCTTCAATTCAGATACTTTTGTGTTCATTGGAGAGCAAATATGTGTCATGAGATAGAATGATCAGATCATCATAGAAGGAGCAAAACCGACTTAGATTTACTGTAACCTGCTGCCTTGCAGGTAGGCTGGGGACAGCCCAAGGCTAACGGAGAGCGAACCCAGTAAATGCTGACTAAAACCAGACACATCGCCGAAGGATAAGCACCAGAGCTCCAAATGGGACTAAAGATGTGGCGAAGCACGCTCATGCTTAGGCTGCAGGAATCAGATTTCTACATGAATAAGAATTTATGGGGAAATCTGGTACGTCAGTCTAAGCGGTGATCGCGTGAGAGAGTGTACTTCTTCTTCTTTGCGTTCTTCTTTACACCAATTTTAATCACTCTTTGTGATATGTTTGATCTTTGCCAAGAACGTGTATACGTTGCACATTGGTTTGGTAGGCCCCTAACGCATATATTTCTACACGTTTAGGACATTTGCATCCGATTTCAGCCAAACCTCCTAGTCGCCTCTTACGACATGCGTGGCAGGTAACAGTGGTTCTATTCTTTACACCCCAAATTTGGGCCCGGGAACCACTCGGGCGAGAGAGAGTGTACTGACGAGGTTGGTTATTGGTTACTAAACTGACGTCATTGCACTCCGGGCAGACCCATAGGTGCTCAGTCTCCCCAACAGATATCAAAGAGTATGCATACTGATGGTTCCCTTGGCTCGCTAATTAAACACACATCTCACTCTGCCTTTCAGGCATCCTGTTCAACCTGCACAACGGGTAACTCCAAACTGCCTAAATCGCTTGATCGATTCAACATCGATTTTAGTGTCTTCATCCAACAGACAGTCGCGAAAAGGCCGAAGAGCATCCCCCTTATCCATCCTCAACATTTGATGCTGTTGATGCAAGCCTGTCATTACTGTAAACACCCGCATGCCCAGGGCAGTATATCCACGTAAGCCTCTGGAGGTTAGTGCTGGAGAACCAGTCAATGGTGCACGAACCCCGTAGCACCGGCTGTAGCTCATTACATATAATACAAATTACTGACGAGAACGCCCTAGTGGTTACCGGGGCCCAAATTTGGGGTGTAAAGAATAGAACCACTGTTACTTGCCACGCATGTCGTAAGAGGCGACTACGGAGGTTTGGCTGAAATCGGATGCACGTGTCCTAAACGTGTAGAAATCTATGCGTTTAGGGGCCTGCCAAACCAATGTGCAACATATACACGTCTTGGCAAAGATCAAACATATCACAAAGAGTGATTAAAATTGGTTGTAAAGAATGAACGCAAAGAAGAAGAAGAAGACTGACAAGATTAACCTATAACCCAGAGATTAACTCTTTCCACGCCAATCGCCATACACTGCACTATTTGAGTTGTTTCTCCTTATACAAGTCTTTCTAGTTTTACTTCTTAACCTTGTTATTCTAATAGATTGTCCAGTTTTCTTCAAATTAGTATATAATAAGATATATATATATGTTTATTTATTGACGAGTAGTTACCTTTAAAAAAACAATGCATTATTTTGCCTCATATGAATTAACCGTGTACAATTGAGGCGATAACTGCATAACTTATAAACTCGGAGAGTTAGCCTATAACATATAACCTATGAGCTAGCTCCCAACACATCTGAACATAGCCATCATTAGAGAATAATTACACATTCTTTTGTTTGTACTCTCAGGTGTTCGAACACACTTCATTCAGCAACATGGAGAGCGCTGTTATTGCTCATAAGTGTGACATGATCCCCATTGAGTGGGTCACTCGAAGGGTGGCAACAGGATCATTTCTGAAACGCAACCCAGGTGTTGAAGAAGGCTACAGATTCTGCCCACCAAAACAAGAAACTTTTTTCAAGGTAAATACTAGATTTCATTATTAAAAAAGTTTTAAATGGTAATCTCTATCATGACAGATGCATGTGTTTTTTATTTTATGACACTGAATTGTTGCATCTTCGTTGATATAGTGCTTTGACTTCATTTCTTCTGCGATCAACTTCTGCTATGCGACTACTCCGGTATGTGTTATAAACAGGGTGGTGCGCTTGATGTCTTCACCAGTCCCACATAGTTTGTTCCACTTATCACGAACCACTTATTCTGGTTTGAATCCTGTGTTTGTCTATTTGTTTTTCGGAAGCTCTTAATACCTGTACACTGTTTATTTGTTGATCATATTCGTTGCTTCCTCTGGGTTCTTGTAAAAACTCTTTGTTCTCATCTCAAAGTTTGTTTGTAGGTTGTTTCTGTTGACCAGATTTCCATTCTCATACTGCTCAGGGCTGGGGCAGTCTTGCAGGATGTGCTCTGGGGACTACTTTGGTGCTCCGCATGACTTCAATTAATTTGTTTACAAAAATGTCTACACTAAGAGAAACCAGAAGTGGTTACAGAACATACCTGGCCAGTTTTAACCATGTATTAGAACTGCCAGTTTTCATATATTTTCTTCAGTGATCTTTAGTCATGCACTTAGTTTCCTGTGGATTTCAAACTGGACAGTCAGTGTCAGGTTTCCCCAAAGCTTCTCATGTGTAAGGTGAGCTAGTGGACTTTGGGATGGCTGTTGGAGTGGAGGGTGGAGCGTGCATGGGAAAGCCTGATGTGCCGTGACATTGATCACATAACAGTTGACTGGTTAATGTTTGTGACAGTTCTTGGTTCTGTGATATGAGAAGTCTAATGTTATTTCACTTGTTTACAGGATGATGCTAACCATGATCCACAGTGGTCATTTGAACAGTGTCTGGCATACAAGAAGTCTTTTGGGGGTGTTGTAATTGGCATACGAACTTGAAGTCATGGAGAAAATGACTGTGACTGTTTTTGAGATTCTAGAGCGGGCTTGGGCATCATTGGACTGTAGCTTGATTGACATGAAGGTGGAGTTTGGTGTGATAGCTGGAACTGGTATGTAAATTAAATTTGTTGGGGTTATGCTATGTTTAACATAGGAATTGTTGTTTCGTAGTGATTCTGTGTTGTTTAAGAAACACATAACTCAAGTAACCAGAGCAGACCAAGCTCTGCTCCACCTGTAAATGATGACCATTGTAACAGGCTGCAACATTGAAGTATGGCTAAGTGTGTAGGGATTGAAGAGGGAAAATAAACTTGGTCGCAACACTGTCAACAGGCGGCACAGACACCAGAGCATGTCCTACAAGACTATCCTCTTCTGGATACACCTATCGACATAAAATTTAACTTTGGGGAAACCTGACTGACTTGAAACTAACTGCAGAGTTTGTGGTCCACGTTGGATTAAGCGCATGACTAGAGGTTGCGGTCCACGTTGGATTAAGCGCATGACTATAGGTCTGGAAGAAGTATTCTCAAAGTCTAGATATAGTTTGTTCTGGCTATGTTGCACAAAATAATTTATTGAAGTTTTTTTGTGTGATGTGTATATCCAAACAGCTTTTATATGTTGCATAACATTATGTTTGTTTTTTCTAGGTGAAATTGTTCTTGCGGATGTTATCGACAGTGATTCATGGCGGTTGTGGCCATCAGGTGACAAACGTCTCATGAAGGACAAGCAGGTGTACAGAAACCTTCAAGAAGTGACAGCTGAGGCCCTGGACACAGTGAAACGTAACTTTGAGTGGGTCGCTGAGAAAGTGCAGGTTACTGACATTTCAATCATTTCTGACACACAACATATGAATGTAGCATCTAAAAATCACAGAACTCGTTTTGTGCTAGACAATATATTGCTCCTTCACTCATCCTGCACAGGGTATTTTGTCACATTGTGCAGTGTGTCTGCAATATCTGTACTTTTCTGTCCATTACATCTCTTTTCAATGAGCAATGTTCAACACACTTTTTTAACGTCAAATCATCACATCATATTGAACCCTCAAACCTCTTTCAGTTAACTTTGTCAAACTGCCACATCATAATGACCCTCTAAACCAGAGAAAGTCAATAAGTCTTCTTCAAATGCTCCATATCGACCACTTGTTAAACCACTCTTTGTAATCTGAGCCTAAGAGCAATTGTACATTGTGCCAGTTATGCACCTACAAGTAGGCCAGCACATCCGATTTCTGTAACTCTTATTTACTAGGGTAGCTTCCCTAGGTTCCTACCTCAGTCGTCTTTTCTTCTTCAATGATCCGGCGGCACTTGAGTTTTTGCCCTTGCAGCCCAATGCTATGTAGTGGTATCTGCATGTGTTTGTAAGTTGTTCTTTTGTTCCATATAATGTGTTCCATTTATCTGTCCTTGGAGGAAGGAGGATCTTTCTGATGTCTTCTAGTGCTTGACACTTGAAGAGGTGGTGGTGAATGGTTTCATGATGATGTGCACAGTTGGCACTCTGGAGTGTGTTGTGGATGAATTCTGTTCAAGTGATTATTAAGTGTTATGTGTTGGTTTCGAAGTCTAAAAATGGTGCTCTGATCTCTTCTTGTAAGGTGGTTGATGTCATTAAGGTTAGGGCTGGCCATATGGCTGTACACCTCTCTTCCTGTGTTTCCCATGGCCCATCTCAGTCATCTCTTATGACATGCCTTGTAGGTGCAGTGGTAATATTCTTTGCTCCCCATGAGAGCTGCAGCAGCACACTGGCGGCTAAGTTAATAAGTAATTGCTTGTATAATATGTGATCATGCTTTTTGTCTGAAGCTCCTTCTATAGTTATATATTGTTATTTTGTTCATACAGTTAATCAGCTCAAAACCCAAAGGTCGTGTGGCAGTGTTCATGGGTTCAGATACTGACGGGCCCCATGCAGAGAAAATCCGCACAGTTTTGAAATCTCTAGGTGTCCCTTGTGAATTGAGAGTAACTTCCGCTCATAAACAGACTGATCAGACAATGAGATTATTGGCAGAATATGAAGGTTAGTTTCTGGTTTTGTCATGTTTTTTAACAAGTAAAATATGTGTAGCAGTGAGCTTGATCACAACCAAAGAGTGCCTGTTTCAACCCCGCGGTGGGCGGTGTGGAAACAAATTTGTTCCAGTGGATTTTTATGAACAGTAAAAATAAACATCGCCATTCAGAAAGCAATGGCAAACTACTGAATGTATAAGTCACCCATGTGTTGCTGGGGCTGAAGGAGCAAAGATTAGTAATACTGCAACCTACAAGGCATGCCATAAGAGGCGACAGGTAGGGGCTTAGGGAAACTACCCTAGTAAATAAAAAGCGTTGCAGAAATCGGATGTGCTGGCCTACTTGTAGGCGCATAACTGGCACAATGTACAATAGCTTTTAGGCTTGAATCACATACAAATCACAAAGAGTGGCTAACAAGTGGTTGATATGGAGTGTTTGAAGAAGTTTCATATTCTATTTCTATCTATCTATTCTCTAATTCTGTTTTGCATTTCAGCGTCAGGTCGAAAAAGGAGACACCTGGAGCGAGGCTGTCTATGCTTCTTGTCTTTCTTTCGCTCTTACTGCTGCCTTGTAGTTTGATTGGGGACAATCAAAGTCTAACAGAGCAAACCGAACAAAAAACTGGACAGAAGGCAAACCAAGTTGTCCATAAAAAGACGGGTTAGCTGGGCAGATAACGTTCATCAACCCGGGATGGCAGGTCGTCTACGGGTCACTGTCGTGAAAGAAAATAGCAACCTGCTGCCTTGTGGGTTTTGGCTGGGAACAGCACAAGGCTAACAGAGAGCGAACCCAGTAAACATTGGTTGAAATCGGACACTTCACCAAAGGATAAGGACCAAAGCACTAGAGCTTCAATTGGTACTGAATATTGTGACGTAAAGTTACGTTCTTGGCAAAGGCTGTGCATATATCACAATTAGAATGATAAACATGGTCAAAAAAGACTGATCGAGAGAATTGCTCTTAGGCTCGGATCACATTCAAATCACAGAGTGGTTAACAAGTGATCGATATGGAGCATTCAAAGAAGGAGACTGAACGTATAAGCGGTGCCTAGAAAATCAATGTCTTGTTTACTGTGTAGTTGATGGTAATGTCCTCTAAGGGATATGCCACCATTTTTGTTGTTTTTTGGTTAGTTTTGAGAAGAAACACACACATGAAAAATGTTAGATGATGGAATTATTCAAAATAAAAAAAAGGGACTCTATATTTCGGAAACATAAAGGGATGTGACATAGCTGGAAACCATTCTAGATGGAAAGGTTGAGGGTAATCAGGCAAGAGGAAGACAATGATTTCTAACTAGTTCTTCTTGAACAGCCAATGCTAAAATGTAGCATCTACATGTGTTCTGTAGTTGTGGAAGACTAGTGTAAAAGGTATTATGAATAGATAAGTATGGTGGGAGGAGTTCTTGTCTAGCTTTATGTAGTCCAGGGCATTCCTGGAGGCACTGATATAATTGGGAAGGAAACAGCTAGACAAAGAATAGTTTGGCAGAATTCAACACTATCGCTAAGGACAGGAGATGTTGGTGATGGATTGTATCCAAACTTTGATGTGATGATATACCCAATCAATTTTCTATTCAACATCTGCTATGCGTATATTCTGGTATAGGTCACCATTCTCACAGTTTGTTCTAAAGGGTTGTTCCTGTTGGTCAAATTTCCATTTTCACGCCAGCAAAACGTACATCTAACACCAGTGAAGGGAACCTTAGGGAACTCTTTCTTAAACAAATTTCTTTTTTGCAGACGATCATGCAATGATATCAACAACAGAGGAACAGCTACATCAATACATTAACAGACTCCATTTAACATTAAATGAATACAATATGAGAATAAACAATGACAAAACCGAAATGACATTCGCTAGAGCGGAAAAGTTACCAATATCTCCATCGACAAACACTTTTTAATACCAGTCACAGATTTTACATACCTAGGAAGCATTTTTTCAGGAAACGGAAGAACTAATGAAATCCAACATAGATGCTATAAAGCAAATCAAATCATAGGACTACTGCTGCCTTGTAGTTGATTGGGGCTAAACCGTACGCAATACTGGACGGTAGGCAAACCAAGCAGTCCATTAACAAGACTTGTATAGATGGGCAGATGACACTCATCAGCCCAGGAGGGCAGGTCGCCACGGGTCACTGCCCTGAAAGACAATAGCAACCTGCTGCCTTGTGGGTTTTGGCTAGGGACAGCAAAAGGCTAACGGAGAGCCAACCGACACAAACGCTGGTTGAAACCGAACACACCACCAAAGATAAGCACTTGAGCTCCAATTAGTACTGAAGGCTGTGCACGTACATCCCATTCTGATGTTTGGCTGTTTATATATCACAATAGAATGATAAAATTGCTTAAGAACGATCGCGAGAGAGATAAATCATAGGACAGATGGTGCCAATTTTGAAATGCAAACATGTCATCATGAACACTTATAGAGCATTGTTCAACACAGTATTCCTCCAAACATTATGCTATCAGTGCCAAACCTAGATGCTGATATCACATGATAGAAGAAAACTAGTTCCGATATAGATGAAGAGTCTATGCAGAATGCTGGGGGTAACAAGATGAGGCTGGCTTAGAAATGAAGACACTGAAGAAAAAATGGTAACAACATCATTACTGAACTCCATCAATAAAAATCAAATTAAATGAATCGGCTACATTAGCAGATTACTAACGCCTCAAAGAGCAATGCTACTCTGATATAGTGGATGCAAAGCAAAATGTGGACCTTAGAAATAAGAGAGTGAAAAACACTTTATGGAGCGCACACAAAAGCTTGTTCTAGAAATCTCTTCTTATCCTTACACTGTGAGGCAAAACAGGATTAGAGAAAATGAAATTGAGAGACTGGTTTATTTCTGGATATGTAATAATTGATGTAATATATGCAAATGTCTAACAGTTGTTTTCTTGAATGTCTAGGAGAGGGTATCCCAACAGTATTCATAGCCGTAGCTGGCAGAAGTAACGGCTTGGGTCCAGTACTATCTGGTAACACAGTTTGGCCAGTGATTAACTGTCCACCTCTTACAGCTGACTGGGGTACAGAAGATGTCTGGTCCAGTTTAAGAATGCCCTCAGGTAGGACTAATATTTACAATAAATTAAACTAGATGACAGTTACTATAACTTGTATTGTTCATTCTGAACTTCAGTTTGAGACCCATTATATTGCATGATTATTGATTGATTGCATGTACAGGTCTCTCTGGCGTAGAGGTTGGTCTCTCGCTCCAAAATGTCGATTCACTCCTCATTGAACTCATCATGATTCCTGATCTCAGTGAAAGTGAGATCGAACTCCTAGTAATTGGAGATGGACGATAAAATATAGGTCCCATGTTCAAGTTGAGCGCATAAAAAATATTTACAGTTCAAAATCTGACAATATCAAACAATGTCCTGGCAAAATTCACTAGAAACATTAAAAAATAACATTTCAACACATTTTCACCGTCTTCTAAATTACATAAGAGACTCTCACAGGTGCTACAGAGTTTGTGCCCTGCCGCTGAGATCTTCCTGTGTAGAAAGAGAAAAGCATGCATGGTTACACACTGAAGTGCATTGATGATGGTCTAATCATTCATTTCATGTCATGAAGTATATAACCTAATGTGTACACACTCAAGATGTATTTAATCTGAATATTTGAGCATGATTGCGGCATGACTGCAGTATTGGCGAGACATCGAGAGAAAAGAGCGGGACACTGATAATAAGGAAAACAGCCCTCCTTGCAAAAATCAGTCAGAAGTGCCATACCAGGACCCTGACTACACCTGAATACATTGCAAGTAGACCCACTTGTTGTGGAGGCAGAGGTTCAGGCATTAATTTCTGAGAACGCATCTGAGCATGATGTAATCATTTATACGGATGGTTCGGTGATTCGACATGTCCGGAGCTCGTGGGCTTTCACTGCTCAGGTCGGAGGTGATGTTGTGAAGGAAGACAGTGGTGGTTTTGCCGTGACTACAAGCAGTCTCACTATGGAAATCATGGCGGTTACCAAGCGATGATTTGGCTAGAATCACAGACTTTTATCCATGCATGTTTTCTCAGTGACTCAATGAGTATGCTCAGGAAGATTGAAACAGGATGGGCTAGGAGACATTGGATAGAATCGCTGGGAGGTCTAAGCTGACAAAGATCAGTTTTATTTTTGTACCAGGGCATGCAGGTGTAAGGGGAATGAACGTGCGGATAGGCTTGCAGGTATGGCTGCTGTCCAAAGCGGACGAGCAATGGACCAGGCTGATATTATAAATTCCTTAAGGGAGAGAGGCGTGTACATGATTCACGTAATAGCGGTGCATCCACAACACTAACCAGACTGCAAGAACTCAAAGTTAAGTGTGGTGTGGCTCGACAAGAACGCTATGCTGGCAGACAAAGAAGAATTGTAAACCAACAAAGAACCGGTGTCGTTAGTCGCACACGCTGATGGACATACTGAGGGAGAGATCGGAGCACTTATGGACTAATTTGTTCGACGTGCAGTGATGGTGATCCGACGACTAAACTAAACATTGCAAGTGAACGCAAGAAGTAAGAGAATATATTAGGTAACTGGTTTATTATTTAATTTTTGTTACCCTTATGATTTAATCACTTTTAATCTGGACTAGTTAACACGCTACATGAAGGATAATGAATTTCACAGAACACATTTGTGTTGTAGATTAAAATTGTACAATATTTTTGAATTGTTTCTTGTTTTATTTGGCTAGGATTGGGATGTTCCACTGTCATCCAGCCTGAAGGAGCAGCTCTGTGTGCTGCTCAAATTTTGGCACTAAATGATCATGTAATATGGAGCAAGCTAAGGGCCAAACAGCTCAACACATGGATCTCCATTCTAGAAGCTGATAAGAGTTCCAGATAACAAGTAGTCTCTCTTTCCATCGTCATTCATGTGACTATTTGTTGTTATGTACTCAGGTGTTGGGAATGTTCTTTTTGTTTTGTAAGAATGTCTCAATGTCAGATTAACGTTATTAGAATATTTTTTTTCCTCTTCCATCTTCCATGTGCACAAAGTTTAGCAAAATAATGTGCATTGTTTACTTCAAGTGAGATATGCTGATGTAGTCTAAGTAACTTTGTATGCTATCTTCCCTTGAAATTTTACAGAAGGAAGACACATTTAGAGTAAATGTACACATATGATTGCTTATAGAACAACAGTTTGACTTGATATGTTATTACTCTGATGTCGTCTTCTTGCTTCTACAAGTTGTAGTCTATGGTAAGACATAACTTTATTGATCTTTATTACTTGTTTGGAATGTATTTTGTAATATTTATGGTCAGCCTTATTGACAGTATTGTTTTGTTAAATTTTCTTGAAACTCTATCTTTACAAGTATTTCACCACGGCTGACGTATTTGTACTACATTTACAGTGTGTCCTCATTCCAGTCTACTACAATAGGAACACATGTTAAACTGACAACCGTGACCGATATAATACGTCATGCACATATGCTCATTTGAGGATCTTCTTCATCGCACAACAGACATGTTCATAATTGTCGATCTCCTTCAAGAATGTATTTCAGTGTGTTTAGACTAACAACTCCTGTTCTGTGTTGATTGATGTATCTACTGGGGTTTCTCTTGTGATTTTCCTGTCTTGCCTATGCACCTATTGGTATGCATAAATTGCAAAACCGAGAATACATTTATCTTCTTCGTTGAAATCTACAGAGCGTATGTTTTCTCTTAGATAATGACGATTATAGCGTGCAAACACATATGTTAGGCTGACAACCGTGACCGATCTTAATACATGTCATCTGCAATCTTTTATTATGCACTTATTTTGACAATAAAGTGAATTTTTCATGAATAGTTTTATGTATTTTTTCTGTCAATGATGTATGTGAACTACTTTCATTCTATACTTCTATGTCTGTATTCACGCAGACATTGGGACATATGTACTATGGGGTTGTCAGTGATGACATACGAGATCATGTGATGGGTTGTCTATAAAACACAGTACAGCAATACTTTCTTAAGATCTCTTGAGACAGTATTTAGATTACAATATTCTTGCCTACTTTAAACAAATTTCAGTTGGTGTCTGCTTTTATTTGTGCAAGTGGCATGCATTACACTTCTTCTTTGTCCGTCTGCCCAGTGTGTTCGTAGCGCGTTGGACTACTGGTGACTATCCCTCTGTGTGTGCGGGTTCAATTCCACGGGATGGCAGAAAAGCCACAGATTCTCCAGATTTACGGTGTTCGTGGCACCGAACCGAAGGGTTGAGATGTCCATGGCACCGAGCCGAAGAGCTGAAAAGCTCAAGTGCTTCTGGATTAAAAAAACACTTCTTCTTCACCTTTTAACTTCCAGCGAGTACAGGTCTTCAACAAACTTCTTGCAGCTCTTCCTCTCTCTAGAAGTAAATATCTTGGAACTCAGATAACAGATGCAAGATGTAGATCAGATATCAAGACTAAAATAGTCCAAAGACAGACGCCCGAGTGGTTACCGGCCCAAATTTGGGGTGTAAAGAATAGAACCACTGTTACTTGCCACGCATGTCGTAAGAGGTGACTAAGGAGGTGTGGCTGAAATCGGATGCATGTGTCCTAGCGTGTACTACCAAACCAATGTGCAACGATATACACGTTCTTGGCAAAGATTAAACATATCACAAAGAGTAATTAAAATTAGTCGTAAGAACGAAGCATAAGAAGGAGGAGAAGCTCAAAGACAGCATTCCAGAAAAGTAATGACATTGTATGCAACAAGTCGCTGCAGAGTTCTACATAGAGCCAGTAATATATGGGTCATGGACAATAAATAAACAGCAAAATCTCTGGAGGCCACCATAGATGTAGATTTGCCAGAGAATGTTGAAAATCCCATCTTTTTTCTAATCCTGTTTTGTCGCACATCATTAGGATAAGAATATATTTCTAGAACAGCCTTTTGTGTGCACTTTAGAAATAGTGTTTCCAGCAAAAATCATTGCTGGAAGTTGGGAAAAATCTCAAACATTACCACCTCCCAACTGACAGAGAACCGATCACAAGATGCCCGGCCCACCACCATGGCTAAACATAAAACAACCAGTAATCCAGAAATACCTCCTTGACAAAACTATAAACAAAGCAACACTTGCACCGATCTTAAAAACCTGTGCACTGGAGACAATAGACAGTTATCCAACTTCCTCTATCAATGCCTACACTGATGGTTCAGCTTTCAAAGCCACTACTTAAGCTGGCTTCGGCATATACCTGAAATATCCAGATGGAACTACCTATAGTTACTGTGCTCCTTGTGGTAATATATGTTCCAACTATGAGGCAGAGATTATAGCCATAAAGACCGCTGTAGAACTAGTCCACCAGTAGTTTGAACTTGGAGAGAATATTGTCCAAGACATGATAGTATTCACTGACTCACAGTCCACACTACAAGCTTTAGAAGAACAGCAGAATCAGTCAAGCGAGATCCAGTCATTGGCATTAGTCATCCACAATCTGATTTTCTCCTTTGATATTAATGTCATTCTACAGTGGATTCCTGGGCACACAAATATCCCAGGAAATGACAAGGCAGATCATCTGGCCAAACCGGGATCATCAAAACCACAAATAGACAAACCTGTTAGCATACAAAGTATAAAACAGATTCTGAAAACAACTCCAGAGAAGATTGGCTGAACCGATGGGCTATGGGGATGACTGGTCGGGACATGTATGCAGAGATGAATAGACCAAACCCCAAGGACAATATCTTCTTCTTTTGCTTCGGTTTCGTATGCTCGTCTAAATCATGAGATGGGTTGCCTCTATGAAGCTGCATGTCAGTTGGAGTTCTTCGAGTTCCCCATAGCTTGGTCTGTAAGCTTTGTTCATGAGGCCATGTTTCATTTCGTTGGTGTATGTATGATGGACATGACTACAGGATGTGCTCTGGAGTCTGTGTTTTTGTCTGGCATGCACACTGTGCAGTCTGAGCAGGCTTTATTCTGTGCATGTGGCGGTTGAGCCTGCAGTGACCTGTTCTTAGGCGAAAGATTGTTGTGTGCTGTTTTCTGTTTAGTCTGCTGATGGGATCTTGTGGGTGTTTGCTGTGGGTTTGTTGCCTCCATACCTCTTGTACTTTCTTTTGATATGTGTGTTGATTTCTGGTAGTGATACTGGGTGTTTCTGTTGTGTAAGTTTTGTTCCATCCTTAGCCAGCATGTCTGCTCTCTCATTTCCTGGAACTCCACAGTGGGCTGGTATCCACTGGAGAATAATTTTGTTGTGTTCTGAGAGCTTGTTTAGCTGTAGTATCAGCTCTCTTTCCATGTTATCTTATGGTTCCCTTTGTGTGGCCTGCAGGACTGACAAGCAGTCGCAAAGGAAGACAAGTTTGTTGTTTTGGATGTTTCTTTGCTGCAGTATTTTGAGGCATCCACAATTGCCTGTTGTTCGGCTCTAAAATTTGTTGATAGTTCTCCAGTGGCACTTGAATTTGTTAGTGTAGTGCCATCTTGGAGTATGATGATGGTTCCGGCCCCTCCTTTCCTTGCTGTCGTGTCTGATGATCCGTCTGTGTATATATGGGTCCACTCGAGATGGGGGTATGAGGTGTCAATGTGTTCTAGTGTCTTTGCTCTCAAGATGGGACCTGTTTCTTCACCCTTTTTGTCTACATTTGGAATTGTTGTTATCACTGTGAAGTTGGGCTGTAGGTCTGTGTTGTTGAATGGTACTATCATTTCCCAGGTTGCTGGGTCTTTTGAGAGGATGTCCATGTTTTTGCAGAGAGTGATTTTGACAAGTGATGGAAGCTGTGTCTTTTATGCGGTTTTTGGTTGGTTCCTTGATTGTTTGGTGCATGGGGTTATTTTCTGTGCGTTTGAACTTTTCTGATAGTGTGAGTATTTTTGTTCCCTGCGTCGTCCCAGGCTCTCAATGCCAGTAGTTGCTTCTAGATCTTTGATTTGTGTACTTCTCAGACCTCCGGTGATGATTCTGAGGCCTGTGTTCTGTATTTTATCTAGCTTGTGTAGATTTGTTTGTGCTGCGGTTGTGTAGGCTCCTGTGCCATACTCCAGTTTTGGACGTACATATCCTGTGTATATTTGGCGTGTAGTGTTTGCATCTGCGCCCCAGTGGGTTCCTGCTAGTTTTTCATGAGTCTTAATCTTATTGTGGCTTTCCTTTGTGTTTCTTCTATGTGGGGACCCCATGTGAGTCTTTGGTCGAATTTTATTCCTAGATAGGTAGGATTGTCCTCCTTTGGTAGTGGTTTGTTGTCCAGGTATAAGTCGACTTGTTCAGGTTTTGTAGAGAGTGAGAATAGTGTTGACACTGTCTTGTTTTGGTTTATTGTGACCCCTCAAGTGTCTGCCCATTTCTTTACTGCATTTATGGCTCCTTGCATTCTGATCTTGGTAGTTCCTATGTATTCTAAGGACAATATAAATCTGCTACAAAGAAAAAATCAAAGCACTATCTTTCAGTTAAGAACAGGACATGTTGGACTGAATTACCACCTACACAGAATAAACCCCACACACCTACCACACTGTAGAAAGTGCAGTCACTCATGTGAGACAGTACAGCATATCTTGTCTGCGGCGTAAAGTCTAGGTGCTTACCTCTTGCTCCAAAGGTTCTCGTTTTGCTCCCTCATGGAACCATCAGGATATTTTTACAGAGATCCCTGATGTCTCACTATAGGTGAGATTGAATTCCTAGTTCTATCGGAGACGGATGATAAAACATAGATCCGGTGTTCATATCAAAAGTAAAAGAACCCAGGCAGTTCTTCAGGGATCGTCTTCTTCGGTAGTCTCTGGTCATGCACTTAATTTACTGTGGACCACAAACTGGGCAGTCAACTTCAGGTCTGTCAGACCGATTGGCCAAGAAAGGTGCTGCAGGAGAGCAACCGGATGTGCCAGTTACCTACCACCAAAAGAAAAGGATGATTAAATCAATGAGAAAGCCACAAATACCAACACAAGATGATTACTATAATATGAGCAGATTGGAACAAGTTGTCATTCTACGCCTTGGAACAGGACACAATCGGTTCCACAGCCACATGTATACAAAATTCAAGATTGGCAATACAGCCATGTGGACAGGCACATCAGACTGCAGAGCACATACTTCAAGACTACCCGAATATGATACCCTGAGGCAAACTCACTCGCCTAACGAAACAACACTCGATAGAAAACTACACGGACCTCTGTGTGAGCTACAAAAGACAGTGAACTTCATACAAGAGACAACATTGAATATATAGACATATTTCAAGCGACGAAAGGAAGGATTGAGGACCTCGCTAGTGCTGCAGAGTTCGTGCACTGCCACTGAGAACTTCCTGTGTAAGAAAGAGATCAGAGCACACTTGGTTACTCACCGAAGTGCAACAAAGTCCAATCAATCTCTTAACAGCTAATAATAGAGATTATGATCAGAACTTTTATACCCAAAATAAAAATAAATACAATGGAGGCAGTGATTTCACATTTGAATACTTCTCATGATATATTAAGTTTATATACACACACAAACAAATTTTACTCAATTTTTTTTGGTATTTGATATAATTCTATATTGTCATTATTTCTCTGGCCACAATTTTCATGAATTTTCTCAAATAATATACTTATAGCAATAGTTAATTTGACAACTTTCCAGCCCATTTCATGTAAGTTGGCTAACATTAATGCCATATTCAAACACAAGATTAGTTGGGCTCACAAGGGAATAAAGAGTTACAATGCGACTAAGGTAGCGGCTTAGGAAGCTACCTAGTAATTAAAAAGCATCACAGAAATCGAATGTGCTGGCCTACTTTTAGGCGATAATTGGCAAACGCACAATCACTCTTAGGCTCAGATCATATATAAAGAGTGGTTTAACACATGGTCGATATGAAGCGTTCGAAGAAGAAGAATATCACTCTCTGAAATAAAGTTTACAAGACTGGTTTTATTTTGCCCAAAACACATTCTTAAATAAAGTTTATCTTAATTGCAAAATTAAAGCTTTTTCTTTTACTTTACTCAAAGTTGATATTACTCTTTCAAATAAAAGTTTACTTATTGCAAGATTAGCTTTTTTACTTTACTCAAAGTTGATATTACTCTTTCAAATAAAAGTTTACTTATTGCAAGATTAGCTTTTTTACTTTACTCAAAGTTGATATTACTCTTTCAAATAAAAGTTTACTAATTGCAGGATTCTTATCTTCATATCTCACTTCTCTCTCTAGATATATATATATATATATATGACAAGTTGGTGGGTATGTGTCTGTACCCTTTATTTAGAACAGCTCTCGCATGTTACGGACTTAAAATTTGGCAAGCAGATAGCTACCAATACGATCACACTTAAAAGATCTAAACTTCAAGTACCACTGAAGTTGGCGAGGGACACCAGTCAAATGGTAAGCAGGCCTCAGACAAAAACCAGTAAGAAGCGCAATACCGGGCGTCAAGACTTCAACCTGAATTGACATCGGGCGATCGAAGAAGAAGAGGTAGCTACCTTGGTCAATGTAAACACTGAAGTCCCCTTTATTCGGTATCTAGAATTACCATGATTTAGGTTGTTGCTTCACCACCTCATGGGGAATCGGATAACATAATATTCTGATTAACGAAACACTGATCGATATAATCCCGTGAAGCTTGCTGTAGATCTATGACTTGCTGCTACGATATGATCGAGGCTACAAGAAATCCACATTCAGAGCACATGTCTTATGGTATAGCACTAATCATCACATTGAATAAAGTAGGTGAATGTGATTTGAAATCATGTTCAGGAAACTGACCCTGTCCAAATGAGTTGCCTAAAGGAACATCTACATGTAGCCAAGAGCTACATTGTCTTTCTCAATATCCCAGATTACTTCCAGTAACATTTATTTCTCGAGCTATCAAGCCGAAATCGAAGCTCTCTTGCGTAAAGCGGAACTTGTCTTGACAAACGTGGTTGCCTAGCAATGGATATATTTACGCATTTAAAGTTAATGATAATGCTCATAGTGTGTGGCTTCCACTGTGGAGCATCACATGACTTATGGAGCCAACTCATTTCTCTCTGAGCATGCACAAAACTGATTGCGGTAGAATTAGCAAATATTGTACACATGTTATGGGTGTACTCTCAAGTCGTTGATCCCATTCAACAAATACATAACGGGACGAGTAGGCACAACCTAAGTCTATATAGTTCAAACCTAAATGAATGTTTATATACATCCGCTACTCCATAATTGTCCTCTTTGTCTCAGAGACAATAATTATCTACTAGAGATGCGATAAGTCTGCGACCGAGCAGATCAGAAATTTGTCTCTTAATTTTGGTCCACGCTCATGCATATGAATGTATGTCAGCTTAACTTTATTTTTCAGTAGTAAACATTCTCATTTTATCGAACCCACTATCGAACGACACAGTACGTTCAATCGACATGTATTTCTTCGCCAAAAAAAGTCACTCCGAAATCAGGAATATTCAATAATAAACTGATTGTTATTCAAACATTTTTCTCTGAAATAATACTGACTATGGTCCCCAAATAGTTACAGTGTGAGACATCAAATGCTGCCAATTCTTTATATATTTCTTATCTTAAACTATCATTAGGCTAACGTTATTAATACGTTGTTTAACCCATTCGTTTTGTTGAGTCGACATACTGGCATACAGTATTTTCTAAGATAACGCAACTCTTTTATACTGGTTAACTCCTTGTGAATCAATCTACGTGGCTTGGGTTGGGCCTTTTACCAGGAGCCATACGAAAAGTTGTATTTTTAATTCTAACAACAAATGGCTTTTAAAACATGGCTTTTGCCTGGTCCACTAAGAGTTAATTCAGTATATATTGCAATATAAATGCACTCAGACATAAAGAAATATAAAGTACGGAGTAAAAGGGTTAACAGGTTTGTGGGGATCCAAACTTTAAAATCTTTGACTCGTGATGTCATAAACAGGTATTGTTCCTACAAAGTGAACTCTCTTCCAGGATAACATAGGAACTTATTTGAGAATTATATATGTAAGTGTTCTCACCACATATAGACATCTACTTTACCTTATAGTTGTTCACTGGAGGTTCACTTTATATCACAGACTGTCCTCAATTCTGGTAAGGAAGTATTACGTTCAAAAACTAGTATGTGCAATTATGCACAATAGTTTAGCTTGTACCATTGTTTACGTGTAAGCCACGAGATATAAGATTCATTTGAAATAAATGTTACCTAGGTCATTTCTCATTTTCAAATGTTAATTTATACAATCTAAAGAAATATTTATATGCGAAAGTGTGCATACATTTACAAGATGTTTTATAATTATTTTTCTGTACAAAAATTAATCTCGTTGTAAATTTATAATTGTACGGTCTATATATGTACATATGAATGTGTACAAAAGTTCAAGTATATTTGACCAGTATTAGCATACACATGACATAAATCATCTTCTGTATAGAGAAGATCGTTAAACCGTTACAGTTCTACAACGGCCATTTTTCTAAACAGATCCTACGACGACATAACTTGTCAGGTGAACGGACTACTTTCTTTGTGCCGTTAGAGAATAATGTACTAAATGTCCTTGCCCCTGATACCATACTGTTGTGATCCTCGACCACGAAAGAACTTTGATGCTTTGTCTAAGGCTGTGGTCTGAAAGTGATAAAAATTAATCAATTAAAATGTAATTGTGTTAAATTTCTGAGTGTTTTAAATGTGATGGGATTCAATGACATTGAGCATCATTTACTTGATGATCAAAATTACAAATACCTCTACAGTCGGAGTAAGGCTCGCCTGAATTGAGAGAAACATTGATGATAAGGAAAGTAAGTCTTCACGCTAAAATTCAGTCAAATGCGCCATTTTAGACGCCATGATTACTACTTAATTCAAAGCGAATGAAAGGGGACAAATGGCACATTGAGTAAATGTACTCCAGTGGATATCAGCAAATTGTGACATATTAGACAATGAGAGAGTAGACAAGCTGGTTAAGAAGAGAACAAGCCAAACACCCAGAGATCGGTAAGGGATATACTATTTGATGGTGAGTAAATGATTGATTGATTCATATGACCATCATCAATGCACTTCGATGAGTAACCATGTGTGCTCCGATCTATTTCTTACACAGGAAGATCTCAGCTTCAGTACATGGACTCCGTAGCACCGACGAGGGTTCCCCAATGTAATTTTGAAGATGGTGAAGATATTTTTATCGGATTTTTATTTTTAATCTTTTCTAATGACTTTTGCCCGGGCAGCGGCTTTCCAGCCTGCTCTTCTCGATTTTGAACCAAGGGTTCTTTTACGGGCTCAAATTAAACACGGGACCTACGTTTTATCGTCCGTCTCCGATAGGACTAGGAACTCGATCTCACCTACACTGAGATCAGGATCTCTGAAAAAATATCCAGATGGCGCCACGATGGAGCGAACATTAGACCTCTACGCCACAGAAACTCCCTTTCCATGATGACGAATAACAAAATGTGTTAATGAAGCAATATTCCTAGCTACATGTTATGTAAGTCTTAGGTTCAAAAATTTGTTAGATGCTAAATATAGAAACATGACACAAATATGCAAAATTATGAATGAAACTTACTGCCATGACCTTGATTCCAGCATAGTTATGCAAGGGTCTAGGCTCTCGTCTGAAGTAAGTGCTGACCCCACGTGACACGTTTTTCCGTAGATCCGTTTGACACTGGGTGTCACACTAAATCAAATATTTCACCAAAACATCAAGAATAATTTAAGACTGAAACAATACTGTATATCTGACAAAATGAAGTAATGTAGTGTTACAAAAACAAATCAAATCGATGATGTGACCAAAAGACGTGCATATGTCATACGATTAGTTTCTTTGAATTTGTTAAGAAATTGTTTCTATTTATCTTTCTCGTTCCATAACCATTCATTGTTAAGTACACAGAGTGATTCAGAAACCTTTTTGTATGTCTGCGCTCGCTGTACTACTTTCATGTATCTTCTTCATCGACTGCAGACCTGGCATTGTTTCCAATGTCGTTATAGGGGTAGATTTCATGGTCCCAATCGTGGTCCCCGTTAACATAAGACCGACTAGCTCATTCGGGAAATTGAAAATTCCTGTTTAATAGGGGCTGGTTATGTTTGATTAAACACCATAGTCTTTTTTTTGCAATTTTACTCAATTCTATGCGATCAAGGTTATTTATTGCTGCACCAATATCGACACCCATCTCTCTCAATCTGGTCAGCGACTGGGATTCACAACCCTGAAACTCCTCTGTTCGGAAAGACTCAGTGCGTTAAGAATGTCATTTCGGTCCATGGCAACTCCTTCTGACATTGTAACCAAGCCAGCCAATCTATCAACTCGTTCATTGCCACTAACTCCTGCGTGCACAGGGACAAAAATGAAGAGGATACCTCCTATCACTGTCACAACTAGTACCTCCACTCAGTTTCGTCTCACCATTTCTGAGTCGACTTTACGAATCATGCTCATAGAGTCACTGAGTTTTTAAAGTATATAACTTAGAGCTACATATTTCATTTAGGCTTTTTAGAGTTCATTGACCATTCGAAGCATATATATATATCTATATAATATCTATTTTAGTGCATACTTATGTCCTTATGTGGCCACCAGTTGGGAAAAGAAAACATGGAAGACCTAAGACCACTCTTCGAAGAACAATCCTAAAAAAAAAGTAAACTATTGGGATGTAAAATCATACAAGATGTCAAACTGCTGGGAAAGGAATCGCATCATATGGAGATCTAAAACCTTTGCCCTATGTGCCGCATTGGGCACGAAAGGAACAAACTAACTAACTAATAGAAAGAGGTACCATCGTTTAACAAGTAGAAGATATACCCTAATGACGTATGTACATCTGGCACCAGCAAGATAACAGGATGTTGCAAGAGCGTCCAACATGGAATGAACAGAGGGAACACATACGACCAACCCCTATGTCAGTCCAAGACATGTTATATTGAGCTGTACACATACTCCAGTTGATCACTAACTAATATAGCAATATGGAGCTGTACACATACTCCAGTTGATCACTAACTAATATAGCAATATGGAGCTGTACACATACTCCAGTTGATCACTAACTAATATAGCAATATGGAGCTGTACACATACTCCAGTTGATCACTAACTAATATAGCAATATGGAGCTGTACACATACTCCAGTTGATCACTAACTAATATAGCAATATGGAGCTGTACACATACTCCAGTTGATCACTAACTAATATAGCAATATGGAGCTGTACACATACTCCAGTTGATCACTAACTAATATAGCAATATGGAGCTGTACACATACTCCAGTTGATCACTAACTAATATAGCAATATGGAGCTGTACACATACTCCAGTTGATCACTAACTAATATAGCAATATGGAGCTGTACACATACTCCAGTTGATCACTAACTAATATAGCAATATGGAGCTGTACACATACTCCAGTTGATCACTAACTAATATAGCAATATGGAGCTGTACACATACTCCAGTTGATCACTAACTAATATAGCAATATGGAGCTGTACACATACTCCAGTTGATCACTAACTAATATAGCAATATGGAGCTGTACACATACTCCAGTTGATCACTAACTAATATAGCAATATGGAGCTGTACACATACTCCAGTTGATCACTAACTAATATAGCAATATGGAGCTGTACACATACTCCAGTTGATCACTAACTAATATAGCAATATGGAGCTGTACACATACTCCAGTTGATCACTAACTAATATAGCAATATGGAGCTGTACACATACTCCAGTTGATCACTAACTAATATAGCAATATGGAGCTGTACACATACTCCAGTTGATCACTAACTAATATAGCAATATGGAGCTATACACATACTCCAGTTGATCACTAACTAATATAGCAATATGGAGCTGTACACATACTCCAGTTGATCACTAACTAATATAGCAATATGGAGCTGTACACATACTCCAGTTGATCACTAACTAATATAGCAATATGGAGCTGTACACATACTCCAGTTGATCACTAACTAATATAGCAATATGGAGCTGTACACATACTCCAGTTGATCACTAACTAATATAGCAATATGGAGCTGTACACATACTCCAGTTGATCACTAACTAATATAGCAATATGGAGCTGTACACATACTCCAGTTGATCACTAACTAATATAGCAATATGGAGCTGTACACATACTCCAGTTGATCACTAACTAATATAGCAATATGGAGCTGTACACATACTCCAGTTGATCACTAACTAATATAGCAATATGGAGCTGTACACATACTCCAGCTGATCACTAACTAATATAGCAATATGGAGCTGTACACATACTCCAGTTGATCACTAACTAATATAGCAATATTGAGCTGTACACATACTCCAGTTGATCACTAACTAATATAGCAATATGGAGCTGTACACATACTCCAGTTGATCACTAACTAATATAGCAATATGGAGCTGTACACATACTCCAGTTGATCACTAACTAATATAGCAATATGGGGCTGTACACATACTCCAGTTGATCACTAACTAATATAGCAATATACACGTCGATATCTTCTTCTTCGAACGCTCCACATTGACCACTTGTTAACCACTTTGTGATTGGTATGTGATCTGAGCCTTAGAGCGATTGTACGTTGTGCCAGTTATGCGCCTACAAGTAGGCCAGCACATCCAATTTCTGCGACGCTTTTTATTTACTAGGTAGCTTCCTAGACCCTACCCCAGTCGCTTCTTACGACATGTTTTGCAGGTAGCAGTGTTACTATTATGTGCTCCCCTCTACGGTCTCGGCAACACACGGGCGACGTCGATATCTGAAAACGTTGTAAGAAGAAGAAGCATTAGTACCAAATCTACAATATTGAAACACATGGGAATGTCAGCCCGAACAAGAAGCACATGACGAAATCGACTTTGTTGGCTCGAAAGGAGCAGATATCGCAGCTTTGTCGTAAACATAACACAAATTACTGACTCTAATCATGACTTGTCATAACGTCGCCATCACAGCTAAATCAGGTACGACCTCATTTACGCTCGAGCGACATAGCAACTATTTCAGAGACAAATAATGTGACTAATTTGCATATTCAGCAGAACTATCTGGTAGACATATAACAATACCACTTACCGCTATCCATTTATGTTCTAACACTTGAGTAGCAGACAAACGTAGTTCCGGGTTGATTTCAAGCATTGCCGATATCACATTCTGATTAGTTAAATAATAGAAGTTTTACAGTATTAATACAGGTCAACAAAAACATCAACAATTACGTACTGGTTTCTTGAGCTGCTTATAGGTTTACTTTTTCTTCTTCTACTACATTTTTTTATTTTTCATGTTTGATTCGTCGTCACTTTAATCTCAATATTCTGCTACTTCTTTATTTAGTGCTAAGTTTGCATCTTAATTTAAAGTGATTGAACTGACGAATTACATTACATCATATTTAGAGGGAACCTCGCCGGTGCTACACAGTTCGTCCACTGCAGCTGAGATCTTCATGTGTAAGAAAGAGATCGGAGCACATATGGTTACTCACTAAAGTGCAATGATGATGGTCCTATCAATCAATCAAGCCATATTTAGAAAATTTGGATTGTCGTTATCGCCATTATTTTAGTGTGTGTTCTCGTGATGTGTCAATATTATGTTGGTCAGTGTTCCCGTGGTATGTCCATATCTCAGCTCTCTGGCTGAGGGCTAGCTGATTGTGTTCTTAAAACCACTCATTTGTAGAGCTAGGCAATGGGTGCCGTAAGAAATAAAGATTTGTGGTTCGAATCTCGTGTTTGCCATGTAGTAACAGCACCAACTAAATTTTGCAGTTCCTGATTCATGTCTGTAATCAATAATGTATCTTCTTCATATCGTCTAATGTTGATGTTGAACTCTTCCATGTCAAATCTTGTCATATCTTTTATGTTTCTCATAATATTTTAACTATATAGAGACAAATTATCTGGAGACAATACGTATTTCTGTCGCACAACTTTCTTGATAAGCTGATGCTGACTCACAACGTTACTAATTTGTAAGGCAGCATGTTACTAACATCTGAGTCTCTAAGCTCTGGATGTCCACTAACGCCAAATTTAATGTTATGCTGTTAATTCCGTCTTTTTTCAAGTAGACCGAATTGTTGGACACATGATACCACTTCCAACATTTAGAAACAGGAGTATGATTTTTCTTCTTCTTCTACATCGACCACTTGTCAACCACTCTGTGTGATTTGTATGTGATCTGAGCCTAAGAGCGATTGTACGTTGTGTCAGTTATACGTCTACAAGTAGGCCAGCACATCCTATTTCGGTCCATTGCATTTCGGTCCATTGCAGCGCCCTCGGATATGTCTGACCAATATCTGCGTTGACCTGTCAGACTTGGTAGTATCTTATCATCAAATAGCTTGTTCTGAGCAGAACTTTGCCACCCTAACAGTCCTCTGGAATTTCTCCCTCTCATATACCAGATGTCTCACCTTTGCAGACGTCATGCTAAAATCATCAGTTGCATTCTGCATCCATCTTATCCGTGGTCTTCCTCTTCTCCTCTATGTCGTGATATATCCTTTCATAATAGTCTTCTCAAACCCTCCGTGTCTCTTTATATGTTCAAAATAATTACATCTTCTCATTTCTATTTGTAGCATCAGCCAGTTTTTTTTTCTATTTTGCTAGTACCTACTGGAAGAAAACAAAAACTCCAATGTGTATAAGATTAGATAACGTTAGGGTACCCCAGTGTCAAAACCATTAACTGCAAAGTAAATACATCACTGATGACAAAATGATCAGACTTAATTATGCATGTAATACACATTTTTAAAATCTGGTTTTCTACCTTAGCTGTTGCAGAGACATCATCCCAGTATGGGCTGGGGTAGTCGTAGTTCCCGGTCATTATTAGGTCGAAAAGTTCATCTTGATCCTCGTTGGCGCTGGATAATAACATATGATTTGTAGAGAAGATTTTCTAAACTGTTTCAATAGTTTAGACAATTTGAAGGGGAAATACTAACAATTAAATACACAGCATACACAGTTCACATATCACACCTAACATACATCCAAGTTAACACAAACATAACTAGAGATGGATATGTATATACATCGATCAAAATAATAATGAGAGATCAATATCTGATATGAAATAGGAAACATCGTTAAGGTTAGCATCTCTAGATCTTGAGGGATATGTAGCTAAGGCGCTCGTCTCTCGGGTTAGCATCTCTAGATCTTGAGGGATATGTAGCTAAGGCGCTCGTCTCTCGGGTTAGCATCTCTAGATCTTGAGGGATATGTAGCTAAGGCGCTCGTCTCTCAGGTTAGCATCTCTAGATCTTGAGGGATATGTAGCTAAGGCGCTGTCTCTCGGTTAGCATCTCTAGATCTTGAGGGATATGTAGCTAAGGCGCTCGTCTCTCGGGTTAGCATCTCTAGATCTTGAGGGATATGTAGCTAAGGCGCTCGTCTCTCGTTCCAAAGGTACTAGGTTCGTTTCCCGCGGGGAGCGATCAAGATATTTTCACCAGAGATCTCTGGTCTCAGTGTAGGTGAGATCGAGTTCGTAGTCCTGTCGGAGGGGGACGATAAAACGTAAATCCCGTTTTCAAGTTTAGCACGTAAAAGAACAGCTTAGAATCGACAAGTGGGGCTGAAAAGTTGCTGCCGAAGCAAAAAAAATCATTTAAAAGAAATTCTGCAAAAGAATTTCACCATTTTCATAATTACATCAGCGACTCTCGTTACTGCTACGGAGTTCGTGAACTGCCACTGCGATCTTCCTGTATAAGAAAGAGATGGGAACACACAGGGTTACTCACCAACGTGTAATGATGATGATCTAATCAATCAATCTCTAGATACTGATCAGCACGTCGAAATACATTTGATTGTTTACGGCTTGTTACTTAGTATTTCACCCGTGTGTTGCCGGGACCCGCAAGGTGAGTAAATAATAGTAACACTGCGACCTACAAAGAATGTAGCAAGAGGCAACTGAAGTAGGTGCCTAGGGAAGCTACCCTAGTAAATGAAAAGCATCTCAGAAATCGGATGTGCTGGCCTACTTGTAGACGTATAACTGGCACAACGTACATTCGCTCTTAGACTCAGATCACATACAAATCACAAAGAGTGGTTAACAAGTGGTCAATGTGGAGCGTTTGAAGAAGAAGAAAAAAAACTTAGTATTTGATTGTACATACAGCCTATGTGAGGTGAAGGTGTTTGTGTAGTGATTTGTTTATTGCTTCTTGTGTATTTTGAATCTCACATAGATTTCTCACTTGTTGTAATAGATTCAAGTATTTTGGACATATAAAAAGATACGAAGGGTTGTAGAAGACCATTATGGAAGGAGGCATCCCGACAGAGAGGAGATGAGGAAGACCACGGAGAAATTGGATTCAGGCATGACCGACTTATTTACGTAGGCCGCGATTCAGGATGTGACTGCTGATTTGATCATGACGCAGAAGCAATAGATCTGGACTATGAGAACCAGAAACTCCGAAGGACTGTTAGAGTGACAAATTTCTAGTCAAGACAAGCTACTTGATGATGATTTAATAGATTATTAATGTTGACCTATGCCATTCATTCAGTGGCGTGTCGCTTGAAACTATTTTGAATGACTTGTCCTGAAAATATCCCTAACATACCTTTTTCTTCTCCGAACGCTCCACATCGAACCCTTGTTAACCACTTTTTATTACTTGTATCGGATCTGAGCCTAAGAGCGATTGTGCCTTGTTCCAGTTATGCACCTACAAGTAGGCCAGCACATCCGATTTCTGGGACGCTTTTTATTTACTAGGATAGCTTCCCTAGGCCCCTACCCCAGTCGTGTCTTTTGACTCGCCTTGTAGGTTGCAGTGTTACTATTCTTTGTACCCCTTTACGTGCCCCGACAACACTCGGGCATTAGGGGGTCTCTCAATGGCGAAGTAGTTAAGACGGTTGTACGCCGTTCTGAAAGTTGTGGGTTCGAATCCGGACCGAGTCTCATGTGCAATATTTTTACGAGATCCCTAGTATTGTTGCTAGAGCTACTGTGTTCGTCTTTGTGCAACACTCGGCAGGTGACATGCCATTTCTGTCGATAGAGACAGAGTCATATGGGAAACCGGTACAATGAAGTCAGTCATTTGACTTTAGATCCTTTTTTGGGAAGGGAAGTCGCTAAAACTCACAGCTATATATATATATCTCTCTCGCTCTTTCTCTCTATCTCGATCGTCCTTTTTTGCCATAGTGATCATTCTTATTGTGATATATAAAAAGCCTTTGCCAACAACGTATTTTTACGTCACATCATGCAGCGCCATTTGGAGTTCTGGTGCTTATTCTTCGGCGACGTATCCGGTTTCAGCCAGCGTTTACTGGGTTCGCTCTCGGTCAGCCTTTGACTGTCCCCAGTTATATCAGAAACATTTAACACTTTAAAACACAAACAATTTCCTGTGTTTTGCACTACGGTAAAAATAGACGGTAAGTAGAACTTCCATACAAAATGTCTTCTACAGCGATGATCAAGACCGCAACAAAACAAGACATAGAAATGCTTGAACAAACAGACACAACAACAACTTACTTTATAATGATACTAGAGATAAGTATAGTTTACATGTACATTCACAAAGTGTGTAAACAATACGCTTACCTTGAAAATGGTGGGAATCCACACAGTAATATATATGCTATTACTCCAGCCGACCAAACGTCTATCTTTAAACCGTAGCTGGTGTAATTAGAGATTTCATATGATACATCAATTGCCAACAAAAAGATATGGCGGTTAGTATTGTTATATTTGTTCTTATCTGCATTAGTTATATCAATTGCCAACAAAAAGATATGGCGGTTAGTATTGTTATATTTGTTCTTATCTGCATTAGTTATACAGGGTGTTCAATATAATTGCAGCCCGTGAATGGAGCTAATCTGGCATATATGTATGGAAATGGGAAGGTTCAGTTATGACGTAGTATAGGTCAAGGTTGGAGAGCCGCTGTAGCGTAGTTGTTAGTGAACTCGCTTCTCAAGGCTGGTGGTCTGGGTTCAGCTCCCGCAATGCGCGTGAAATTTTTCCCGACCGCGACGGCTTCAGGTCGACCCAGCCTCAACTGGGTACCAGACATGCTCTGGGAAAGTAAAGGCGGCCGGCGTGATGCTGACCACATCATTCATCGTGAGCCGACGGTCAATGAAAATACAGGCCTAACACTGTATTGACCTATATACCACGAGGTATGAAAGGGTTCTTTTACTTTTTTATAGGTCACGGTTGTGTGACGGCGTGTAATTGTAGTGCGGGAAGGGGCGATGAACAAATGTGACGTAGGACAAGCTAGTCAGAACCGGTTTAAATAGTACATAAACACAACTCAATTTGTACCTGGCAACTTTCGAATTGTCAATGGGTCTGCAATTATCTTGAACACCCTGTACCTTTTAGGTTTGATCAAATCTATAATTATTAAGACAATTATCTTTGACGTACCTGTAGACAAGGTGCAATAAGCGTTATGAGATAAGGAAACAATGCAGTGCCAGGCTATCTGAGATGGCACTGATCAAGACTCTACTTCCCTTTCCTCTTGGTCACATTGAAACCGTAGAAGCTAGTTGCTCGTCTCTCGTTCGAAAGGTACTCGGTTCGCTACCTCATGGAGCCATCGGCATATTTTTCCAGAGATCAATGATACCAGTGTAGGTGAGATCGAGCTCCTAGTCCTATCGGAGACGGACGATAAAAGTAGGTCCTGTGTTCAATTTGAGCACGTAAAAGAACATTTTACAGTTGAAAATCGAGAAAAGCAGGCTAGAAAGCCGTTGCCCAGACATAATTCATTAGAAAGTCGTTGCCCTGGCATAATTCATTAGAAAGACGTTGCCCTGACATAATTCATTAGAAAGACGTTGCCCTGACATAATTCATTAGAAAGACGTTGCCCTGGCATAATTCATTAGAAAGACGTTGCCCTGACATAATTCATTAGAAAGACGTTGCCCTGGCATAATTCATTAGAAAGACGTTGCCCTGACATAATTCATTAGAAAGACGTTGCCCTGACATAATTCATTAGAAAGACGTTGCCCTGGCATAATTCATTAGAAAGACGTTGCCCTGACATAATTCATTAGAAAGACGTTGCCCTGACATAATTCATTAGAAAGACGTTGCCCTGACATAATTCATTAGAAAGTCGTTGCCCTGACATAATTCATTAGAAAGACGTTGCCCTGACATAATTCATTAGAAAGACGTTGCCCTGGCATAATTCATTAGAAAGACGTTGCCCTGGTATAATTCATTAGAAAGTCGTTGCCCTGGCATAATTCATTAGAAAGACGTTGCCCTGACATAATTCATTAGAAAGACGTTGCCCTGACATAATTCATTAGAAAGACGTTGCCCTGACATAATTCATTAGAAAGTCGTTGCCCTGACATAATTCATTAGAAAGACGTTGCCCTGACATAATTCATTAGAAAGACGTTGCCCTGGCATAATTCATTAGAAAGACGTTGCCCTGGTATAATTCATTAGAAAGTCGTTGCCCTGGCATAATTCATTAGAAAGACGTTGCCCTGACATAATTCATTAGAAAGACGTTGCCCTGACATAATTCATTAGAAAGACGTTGCCCTGACATAATTCATTAGAAAGACGTTGCCCTGGTATAATTCATTAGAAAGTCGTTGCCCTGGCATAATTCATTAGAAAACCGTTGCCCTGACATAATTCATTAGAAAGTCGTTGCCCTGGCATAATTCATTAGAAAGTCGTTGCCCTGGCATAATTCATTAGAAAACCGTTGCCCTGACATAATTCACTAGAAAGATTAAAAGAAAATTCCTGCAAAATATTTTCACCATCTTCAAAATTATATCGTGGACACTCGCCTGTACTAAGGAGTTCGTGCATTGTCGCTGAGATCTTCCTGTATAAGAAAGGGATCGGAGCACAAATGGTTACTCACTGACGGGCAATGATGATGGACCTATTAATCAACCAATCAGTCTGGTAAAGAGAAAGGGACTGAAGGGAAGCCACTCTTCAGTGAATGGAGTAGTGTAATCGCAACTGCGTATGGTATGAGGCTAATCACACAACAGACCAGCAATATCTCAGAGTAGCCGTGCTTTCACGATTTCCCTGATCGATAACCAACACAGAAGATCGTTCAGCATAAGTAAACATTCCCGAAAATTAAACCACTATATAATAAAGTGTTTTAAATCAGGCCTTAAAGAATCCTTATCAAAAGAATAATAATCCGACAACCAAGGTTCTCCAGGTACATAACGCGAAGAGAAGATTTAGAGCATTTGGTAACAACAGGTAAAATTCAAGGAAGGAGAGATCGCGGAAGACAGAGGGAGAAGATGCTGGATGGCCTGACATCATGGTTCGACACAAGATCGACGTCAGAACTGATTACATGTACCAAGCATACAGAGTTGTGGAGAGACATGATCGCCTACGCTGGCAGGCATGGCACTAGATTGATTGATTGATATAATAAAGACGAATGAATGTTTAAAAGCAACATATGTGAAAAAAAGGTTATATTAGGTCACAAATAAAATTTCATGCTAAGGAATGTCAGCATTATTGACACTTTTCATTTAAAAAATTAACAAAGGACTCAGAGAATTATGTAAAATAGCAATAAAGCGTGCAATGTTCTATTGAGTTTATGTAAAAATTAGTTAACTTCAACGGGAAATTCCGATTGAGCATGGACCAGAGCCAACTATAGTTATTTACAGTTGACTGTGGCTGGACGGACGTTTGTTGCAGGGGGTTGTGATTTGACATGAACACATATTATAAATATAGCATAAACTAGAGAAAACCAGATACTAACCCTGTCTCTGCTATGACCTCTGGTGCAACGTACGTTGGTGTGCCACAAACAGCATACAAGGGACCTCTGACCTCTGTTGCTAAGCCGAAATCCCCCAGCTTGAGAGATTTTGTTCCATCTTCGTGTTGTTTGATCTGTGAAATATAAGTAATGAGTTCTGTTTAGTTATGCATGAGCTTATACAATGGAGGAGTGACGGACTATCCTGGGAGGCCTTAAAGAAAACCGGGAAAATTGACGAACAACTGGTGAGATCCTATGCCCCACGAGAAGTGGAGAGAAATAAGCCAGTAAGTCATATACAGTGAGCACAATATATGATAAGGAATAATACAACAGTTGCACATTATTAAATATATTGTAAAGAAAAAACAACAAAGAAATGTTAACCATGGACCATGAGCTATTTTGTATATTTCTTTGCATATATGGTGGGAAATTAAAGCATTTGAAAGCCGGAGCGTTCGGTATATTTTATAAGTATGACGGCCCTCGTGCCCAGCGTGTTCGTAGCGCGTTGGACTAGTCCTCTGTAAGTGCGGGTTCAACTCCGTGGACTGGCAGAAAAGCTACAGGTTCCCCAGATTTACGGTGTTCGTGGCACCGAGCCGAAGGGTTACAATGTCCATGACACCGAGCCGAAGAGCTTTCAGCTCAAGTGCTTCTGGATCGAAAAAAAAAAGTATGACGCAGGTCTTCGAAATGCCGCCCCTTAAATCGTTTTTCTTTAAAATAACCTTCAATTATAATTTTAATTTTTCTGCTCATGCCGCTCCCCACCCCTACGGTTCTGTCTGATGCGGCCGCCTTTCTGTATCATACGGCACGGCCCTGTTTAAAAGTGGAGGCAGGATCTTTTCACTATAGTACTGCAGTCATTTTAATGATATCAGAGTGTGTTGTTTTTGTGCTCCTATATGGTCTAAGATTAGGTGATCAAAAGTATGGATAATCCAGCAGCCTCACTATTTACACCATGTTTATGTAGTCAGCGTTACCGTGACGGATTAGCGTAGTTCATAGAGCGTTCGCTTATCGAATAGGACATAAGAGAATTGTGGGTTCAGTCCCACACTACGCATTCCACCAGTGAGGAAAGGAATTGATCCTCCTACCTCCTGCACAGTGAGGCTTAGAAAAGTGAAGTGATAGGCACTTCTATGATCTGAAAAAGGCCTTGGGGCTTTTTTTTAAATCAGAGTAATCATATACTGCTTCTCAAGACTCCCAGTTCAAAATCTTTATCGGTTCTTGCCCCAGTAAAAGATTCCTACATTTCATGTTTAAAATCTTAAAAATTCTTTTCCTGCCTTTGTCCATTTTTGTCCATCAGATGTCGAGGCTAAGATATTCATTTCTTTACAGTGATAATTTTGTTCCCCGTAGGCTGTGTCGGTAGCCCCACTTTTGAAATCTCAGCCTGACACACCAGTGTCTCTCGTACTATGTTCCCTGACCTTTGGCCTGTCTGACTTGGGAAGCCTTTCTGGTAATACTATTACCATCCTAGCTCTTATGGTCATTGGTAAACTCAAGTTCTCCCACTGTGACAAGATGAGAACACATGCTGAAGACTCCCCGCTATTCACGGAACAGAAGAAAAAACTAATGAATTAATATGTACATGTAATTAACCAAATGGCCAATCACAAAACAAGAAGCACGGTTGTTTTACAAAATACGAAATGAGATAATTTAACGAAACACAAAATAAAGCCATAGCAACGTTTTGACCAAACGGTCTTTATTTATCGAAGTATATAAGACGTCAAGGGACCACAAATACGATAGTCCTGTATGAAACACATCACAATAAGAATAACACAGAATTCCAACTGCCCAACTAATTAGATGTAATAAAACTTACCAGAATATTCTCTGGTTTGACGTCCCTGTGAACAATGGACATTGCGTGCAGATACTGTAGAGCATTGGCTAAATTGTAGAGCATATCACTAGCATCTTGTTCGGTATATTTGGTATTCGAAGATGATATAGCGTCGAATAGATCTCCACCCTATGGAAGACAAGTGTCAGGTTATGACGAATAGATCTCCACCCTATGGAAGACAAGTGTCAGGTTATGACGAATAGATCTCCACCCTATGGAAGACAAGTGTCAGGTTATGACGTGGCCTCCGATAACATAAGGCCGGCGAGCTCAGGTAAAAAAATTCTAGGAAATAAGACCACAGCCTCCGCGTGATCCTCGTATTCCAGTATTGTTGTATAAAGACTAATTCAAGTTTAAAATCAACACAACATGCTAAATCAAAGTTATATTATGTCACAAACTAAGTTTAACAATAAGGAATATCTGTATTACTAACATTTTTCATCAATAAATAACCGTGGACTCTTAGAATTGAGTCAAATTGCAGAAAACCGTACAGTGTTCTATCAAACAAAACATCCCTCATTTAATTAGAAATTGTGGGGTTTCCGGTCTGAGCTAGTCGGCCTTATGTTGCCAGAGCCCGTGGTTATGCATAGCGTATATGGACATAAATCAGCTATGAATTCTGACGTTTATGACTGATTACGTTAGTTTCCTTGGTCAACCTAATATAGCCAACGTTTCTGTTGCATTTATTCACCACAAGTATAAGTAACAAAGAAATGAACAAAAATTGTGACATATCCTTTACTCGCCATCAACCCCAGTAAACGGCTCGTCAGTTTTCTAGGCACCACTTATACGGTCAGTAGTTTACCAGTGCTTTCTGAACGGTGAGGTCCATTTTTAGCGTCTGTAAAATTCCACAGGAACAAATTTGCTTCCAAACTGTCCGTCGCGGAGTTTGAACCAGGCACTCTTGGGTTGTGATCGAGCTCTCTACCATTCAAGCTACAGACGCCCACAAAATATTCTCTGGATTTATTCATGACAAACATAAATAACAAATACCAGCAATAGGCATGCATTTACTATGATTAGAACTACACATTTTCTGGTCAAATACCATAAGAAATAAGAAGCTTTTGAAAAGGATGGACTGTGCATCTTTGGAGACCATCATTAAAAGACGAAGATGGAGGTGGTTTGGACATGTATATCGTATGCCAGGGAGGGGGTGGGGGCATTGGCTAGGACATCTCTCAGATGAACAGCGTATGGGAAGAGAAGGCCTGGACGTCCAAAGAAAACATGGATAAGAACGGTGGAGACGCCCGAGTGGTTACCAGGGCCCAGATTTGGGGTGTAAAGAATAGAACCTCTGTTACCTGCCACGCATGTCGTAAGAGGTGACTAAGGAGGTATGGCTGAAATTGGATACACATGTCCTAAACGTGTAGAAGGCTACGCATTTAGGGGCCTACCAAACCAATGTGCAACGTACACACGTTCTTAGCAAAGATCAAACATATCACAAAGAGTGATTAAAATTGGTCGTAAAGAACGAGCGCAAAGAAGAAGAAGGAGAACGGTGGAAGGAGAGTTGAAGGAGTGTGGCCTGACATGGGAGACTTATGGTAGAAAGGCAGCAGAACGGTAACAGTGGAAGTCTCTTGTGGAAGCCTTATGTGTCAATCGGGACACGAAGAGGATATAGATAGATAGATTAACTGTGATAATCATCATGATGATGATGAATGTATACAATGTTTCACTGAAATAATTAAATCGGTGTCTTTATATTATGTTACATCTCAAATAATGTTGTATCTACTTTCAATAATGATGATGCTGTATAAGTAAAGGAGTAAAGAAACCAGTTTAAGAAATACGGTGTTACGCCAACATTGTTCTTTGACCATTAACACACGATGGGTAGTGTGCTTAACATGCCTCTGACAGCTTTTACTTTAGGTGCTTCTCTTGTACAAATTTGAGGCTGTGTCAACCTGAAAGTCATTGGAAGAAATTCCACGTTCACTGTGGATTTTAACACCAACCACAGGCATTCGAAGCAAGTACACTAATTGGTTGATTGAATGATTTATTGATATGACTATCATCATTGCACTTCTGCGAGTAACCATCTGTGCTCCGATCTCTTTCTTACACAGGAAGATTTCAGTTACAGTGCACGAACACGGTAGCACCGACGTGGGTGCCGCCGAGTTTTGAAAATGGTGAAGATATTTTGTATGAATTTTATTTTTAATTGTTTCAATAAATTTTGTTGGCAGGGTTTCCAGCCTGCTCTTCTCGATTTTGAACTGAACGGACGATAAAAAGTAGGTCCCGTGTTCAATTTGAGCCCGTAAAAGAACCTTTTGCGTTTAAAATCGATAAGAGCAGGCTGGAAAGTCGCAACCTGGGCAAAATTTAGTGGAAAATATTTTTTTATTCTTACAAAATATCTCCACCATCTTCAAAATTACATCGGGGCCCCCGCCGGTGCTACGGAGTTCGTGCACTGCAGCTGAGATATTCCTGTGGAAGAAAGAGAATGGATCACAAATGATCACTCACCGAAGTGAAATGATCATGGTCCTATCAATCAATCAACCAGGATCTTTCAGTAGTGAAGACATTGCATGATATAATGTATCTCACAGCCAATGATGAAACCAAGTACTTTCAGTAGTGAAGACACTGCATGTAATGTATCTCACAGCTAATGATGAAGCCAAGTACTTTCAGTAGTGAGGTCAGTGCATGATATAATGTATCTCACAGCCAATGATGAAGCCACTTACTTTAACAAGTTCCATGATATAGAATATTTGATGCTGGTTACTATAGTCTTCAACAAGCCTAATGATGTTTGGATGTTTCACACAACGCAGAATTCGTACTTCATTATCTATCATGTCTTCCTAGAATGAGTAAATCCATAAATCAGAAATTCAATAAATCAATATTTTAATACAACTGCCACATCTTCGTATACTACTGTTACCTTCTGAAACATTTAATATTCAATACAACGGCCACATCTTCGTCTACTGTTACCTTCTGAAACACTTAACATTTAATACAACGGCCATATCTTCGTCTACTGTTACCTTCTGAAACACTTAACATTTAATACAACGGCCATATCTTCGTCTACTGTTACCTTCTGAAACATTTAACATTCAATACAACGGCCATATCTTCGTCTACTGTTACCTTCTGAAACATTTAACATTCTATACAACTGCCACATCTTCGTCTACTGTTACCTACTGAAACACTTAACATTCTATACAACTGCCATATCTTCGTCTACTGTTACCTTCTGAAACACTTAACATTCTATACAACTGCCACATCTTTATCTAATCATAAAGTTTTAAAAAAGCTACATTTTATACAAAAACCACTAACATCAATTGATTGATTGATTGATAGGACCATCATCATTGCACTTTGGTGAGTAACCATATGTGCTCCCACTATGTGTGCTCTGATCTATTTTACACAGGAAGATCTGAACTTCAGTGCACGAACCCAGTAGCACCGGCGAGGGTCCCGGTGTAATTTTGAAGATGGTGAAAATATTATTGGAGAAATTTTTATGTAATCTTTTCTAATGAATTTTGCACGGGCTGTGGCTTTCCAGCCACTTCTCGATTTTGAACTGCCGATGGTTCCTTTAGTGCTCAAATTAAACACGGGGCCTACGTTTTATCGTCTGTCTCCGATAGGACTAGGAACTCGAACTCATCTACACTATTAGGGATCTGAAAAAATATCCAGTTGACTCCACGATGCAGCGAACCTGGTACCTTTGGCACAAGAAACGATCACCTACCAATATCAATATGACAGTTGAGATGAGACTGTGCTCTAGTTACTGTAGAACACGTTATATGAATCACAACAGATTGTAAATACTTACAGATTACAAAATAATGTCAATATTTGGTAGTCAAAAGTCAGATACTAAATACGGACAAATCATTCAATAAAAGAAAATTAAGAAACTTCTTTATAACTTACTTTTCCTTTGCAAAATTCTTTGTTGATAATTTTCAATGCATATTTTCTGCTTGTTTTTCTGAAATTAAAAAGTATAATTTTAGAACAAAATAAAATAATAAGCAAGGATAAATAAAACTAGAATATGTGTATTCATTGTGTTTGTTTTTATATATAATGTTTCCGTATAATAAGTTACATATAAGAGAACAATACAGTCGTAGATGCAACATACCGTGCTCATTAAGACACTGCGAACTCATACATAGGTGGCTCTCTGTATCTCTAACCATTGCCATTGCCTTGGTCGTTGCAATAACTTACATAGTTAAACGCCCGAGTGGTTACCGGGCCCACATTCGGGGTGTAAAGAATAGAACCACTGTTACCTGCCACGCATATCGTAAGAGGCGACTAAGGAGGTTTGGCTGAAATCGGATGCACATGTTCTAAACGTGTAGAAGTTTATGCGTTTAGGGCCTACCAAACCAATGTGCAAAGTATACACATCCTTAGCAAAGATAAAACATATCACAAAGAGTGATTAAAATTGGTCGTAAAGAACGAACGCAAAGAAGAAGAAGATTTACATAGTCATTCTACTTATGGTTACAGTAAAAGGGCAGATCTGCCCCCTAACAAACCCTACCGTTTTCAGGAGACACATCAAATGTCAGATGCAATCTAACCTTGTTTCTATTTGCATGACTTAGCAATCACGGATCAAACAACAGTTCTAGATATTGATACATGTCTTAGATTAGTATCTATATATTTCTACCTGTCTGAGCATGTCTTAGATTAGTATCTATATATTTCTACCTGTCTGAGCATGTCTTAGATTAGTATCTATATATTTCTACTTGTTTGAGCATGTCTTAGATTAGTATCTATATATTTCTACTTGTCTGAGCATGTCTTAGATTAGTATCTATATATTTCTACCTGTCTGAGCATGTCTTAGATTAGTATCTATATATTTCTACCTGTCTGAGCATGTCTTAGATTAGGATCTATATAACAAGAATGATGGATATTACCAACTGTCCAGAAGGGACCAGACTGTCATATTTCGCCTCCGGACTGGTCACAACAGAATGAGACACCACCTGCACACTATATTCAAGATAGGTACCAACAGCCTGTGCAATTGTGGCTTGGCGAGTGTGACAACAGAGCATGTCCTACAGAACTGCCCCCAGTTTGCAGACCTAAGAAGAAAGAGGTGGCCCACTCACACCAGCATCCAAGACAAAATGTATGAAGTGGCTGACAATCTGAGGGAGATGGCGACCTTTATTAGAGAATTGGAAATCGTAGTGAGAACACAGAAGAAGAAGAAGTATCTTTATAGTTCTACCTGTTTGGTCATGTCTTAGGTTAAGCTAGAACTTACTTTTCCTTGCAGTCCATGACAACTGCAAAGTTACCAGTCCCTATCAGAGCGCCAACTTCATATTTGTTTGTCAGCGCCAACGGCATCGGAAGTTGAGAGATGAACGTATCTGAAATATAGTAATATTGTGTACGTGTGTGTGTGTGTGTATGTATACTTAAAGTGTGTGTAAATACGTAAGTGTGTATGTGTGTGCGTATAGTATTATATGTGTCGTGAACCGTTATACGTTACACAGAGTCTGCAAGCAATTTCTCAATACCGCTCTATCCTGGGCAACTCGTTTAATCTCTTCTATGGAATTGAGTCCCAAATTTCTCGTCTTTCTCAGTTAAGTTTATTTCAGGGTTTCCTTGGGTGCCCTGTATTTCATGAACCGTCTATCACTTCAATACCTGCTATAGGATTCTTTGATCACTTCTTCTCAGAGTATACCCATCATACCTTTATCTTTTTTTCTTATAGCAGTTGCTACTAGTGGTTGACCAGGCATGTCTCTGATTTCATCACCTCTCCTGAATTCTTCCCATTTTATGTTCATTATTTCGGTGTCTGGAAGAAGAATGAGAGAAAGACATAGAAGACGATGGTTGCAAGATGTCATTGACGATCTGAGAATGACTGCTGCTAACGCTAATCAACTTGCATAGAATATAGTTTTTCAGAACTGCTGTCATGGGAGCCAAGTTCCGAACGGGACAGGCTACTTGATGATGATGATTTATGTGTATAGGTTCGTATGTGTATGTGTGTTTGTGCGTGTGGGTACAACTGAATTAAGTTTGTATGTTTGTACACAATTCTCAAAGTATGCATACCTACAGACGTGTAAGTGTGTATGTTTAAATGTGAGTTGGGCGTGTATGTGTGTGTGTGAGTGTGTATACGCGAATATGTGTATACGTGCAAGGGTATGAATGTGTATATTGAGCAAATGTGTGCCGGTGAGTTGTTTGAAGAAAACCTAGAGGTTTGCGAGAATGAAAACTAGATCGATATATAGACATAGATCAACTGATTTAGAAAACACATTTTTATGTATACAGACAGACAGACATATAGAGAGACATGGCGTAACGCAGCGGTGTTCGCCTACGATGTCTATGGGGGTTTTTCACTGGGCTTTGGGAGACATGTGCTGCTGAAATTTGGGACCTTGAAGATGCCTATAATAGAGTGCCGTTGCTTTTTTTAATGGTGCAGCTTTTTTGAACTCAATATCAGCCCATTCCTCTCAATTGGATCTTTGGGGCCCTTTCCAGCGAAAGATAGTGTTTAAATGTGGCAGACGTCATCAGCAACAACAATCCACCCTGGCTTACCACGGGGTCACCATTATCCGGTGTTTTTCAATGCCATACTGTGAGATCACAAAAGAGCAGATCACGGGTAGGGGGAAGGACAAGTATATGCAGATGATGTTTTGGGTATCGTCAGGCAAGGATAGAGAACAGCTTGTGGAGGAACTTCAGTCAGAACTCGACCGCATAGGTAGATGGTGCGTTGAAGCAGGAGCATTGGTCAACCCCACAAAGCAGCGGTGACATGGTTCTCTTTAAACAACCACATCGTCAACACCCCAACACCATCTGTGGTTTTGTGTTCAGAGGTAGTGGAGCGATCTCAGTCTATGAAATACCTGGGGTGCTTTTGATCGTAGTCTAGCTTTACGGAACACATAGCTCATGTGATAATGAAGGCGAGGAAAGGTTTGCTGGAGATGAGGGTAATGGCTGCGGCGGATTGTGAACAGCGCCATCTTTGTATTTTATACCAGGGTCTGGTCCTTTCTGTGCTTGAGTATGCGCGGGCGATCCTGACTCTCAGTCATAGATAGAACGACTGGAAAGAATACAGAACGAGGCGATGCGCATTATCTTGGTTGCCCCAAAGACACGTCGTGCAGGGCGATGCCATCTCCTTGACTATCCTACTATGGAGTATAGAATACTGATGAGCCGTGCACGAGCATTCCTTCGAGTCAATGCTGACACACAACATCCTCTGCACTTGGAAATAAGAACAAAAGGAAATGGGTTAAAAAGAGGAAAATTGGATGGGTAGGCCGAGGACTGATTGAACAGGTGTGTACACTTGAAGACATTGATCCCGGTGAAGAATGGATACCAGTCCCAAGAGCATTCGCTACATCCTTTCTGTATGCATCGAACTTGATAAAGAATGCAGGCAACACAACCCACTTGTTGTGGAGGCAGAGGTTCATGCATTAATTTCTGAGAACATCGGGAGCATGATGTAATCATTTATACGGATGGTTCGGTGATTCGACATGCGCGGAGCTCGTGGGCTTTCACTGCTCAGGTCGGAGGTGATGTTGTGAAGGAAGAAGTGGTGGTTTTGCGTGATACAAGCAGCCCTCACTATGGAAATCAGGGCGGTTACAAACGATGATTTGCTAGAATCACGGGACTTTTATCCATGCATGTTTTCTCAGTGACCAATGAGTATGCTCAGGAAGATTGAAACAGGATGGGCTAGGAGACTTTGGGATAGAATCGTTGGGGAGGCCCTAAGCGACAAAGATCAGTTTTTTTTTTGTACCAGGGCATGCAGGTGTAAGGGGGAATGAACGTGCGGATAGGTTGTAGGATGGTGCTGTCCAAAGGGACAGCAAATGGACCAGGCTGATATTATAATTCCTTGGGAGAGAGGGCGGTACATGATTCACGTAATAGCGGTGCATCCACAACACTAACCAGACTGCAAGAACTCAAAGTTAAGTGTGGTGTAGCTCGACAAGAACGCTATGCTGGCAGACAAAGAAGAATTGTAAACCAACAAAGAACCGGTGTCGTTAGTCGCCCCACGCTGATGGACAAATGAGGGAGAGATCGGGGACTTTTGGACTAATTTGTCTGACGTGCAGTGATGGTGATCCGACGACCAAACTAAACAGACAGACAGACAGATTGATAGACAGACAGACAGATTAGATAGACAGGCAGGCAGGCAGACAGACAGATTAGACAGATTAGATAGATATACAGATTAGACAGACAGACAGACAGACAGACAGACAGATAGACAGATAGATAGATAGATAAATTGTATCTTCATAGTTCCTTCGTATCATTAAAATCGTTCATTCTCTAGCTATTCACTGCAGCTTTATTTGTCAGCGGGAAAACAAAGGATGTACACATATAAATAATGCTTTATATTTACCATATTGTCTTTATTGACTGTCTTTATGTCTCGCTGTGAATAGATAAAGAGATTTAATGACAACTTATGTAGTTAAAACATATCATTCTGAAAACTAGTTCAACTTAAATATAAAATAGGAAATGGGGACTTGGCACTCAGGGTTTTTGCTGGTTTGTTTGCGTTCGCTCTTCTAACCAAGTTAAACCACTATTTCGCCCGAGTGGTTGCCGGGGCCCAAATTTGGGGTGTAAAGAAAAGAACCACTGTTACCTGCCATGCATGTCGTAAGAGGCGACTAAGGAGGTTTGGCTGAAATGGAGCATGTGTCCTAAACATGTAGAAGTCTTATGCGTTTAGGGGCCTACCAAACCAATGTGCAACGTATACACGTTCTTGGCAAAAAATCAAACATATCACAAAGAGTGATAAAAAATTTGGGCGTAAAGAACGAACGCAAAGAAGAAGAAGAAGAAGAAACCACTATTTGTTATCTGTGTGGTTTGCAGCAAGAACATGAGTATGTTGCGACCCTTTAAGTCCATACGGAAGTTGAATAAGCACATCCGAATTTCGGCCCAAGTTTATACATATTATTCAACAAGACACAAATTTCAACAGACTTGTAACTAAGATTTTTACAAACAAACAAAAAAGTCTGCTTTAAATATCACACTTGGAGTTATACTGTAGCATTTATATTATTGGTCATAGCGAGACCATAAGATTTGACTCATGTCAACAGAGACCATCTAAAAATAACCACCTTGTAGAAAAATGTCAGAAGAAGCCAAGAATAAATAATACATTTAGTCAATAACTAGTTACAAAATAAAAAGATATTTTAAAAAGTCCTTGTAGTACCGCTTTTAGGCGGTGTAGGGCAGCTAGGACGTGAGTCTGATTAACTAGTTTACTTTATTTAACAAAAACAAAACAAAAAACAATGTGGAAACAATTCACAGAGGAGAATAAAAACAATATCTGGTAAGAGAATATGTTGCAAATAAACGAATATGAGTCAATTATTCACGTAAAAAAAAATAGCAAGAAGTAAGAAAATGAAGACATATGTTACCATATTGGTTATGTTAAATCATGATATCTCTCTCGTTCTCTCTCTCTCTCTCGGGTCGTTCTTAGCGTTTTTATCATTCTAAAGTGATATATAAACAGCCAAACATCAAGAACGGATGACTACCTTTTCATCCCCTTTAAATTTCACTAAAGTAGCTCTCCCAGACACCTGCCCCTTAGCCAGACCGGAACCACCGTCTGTTTCCCGGGTCACCACGAGGAGGTGAGGGCAGGGTCTACATTAGTGCCAGCTCACTAATCCTGGCGCGATGTTGTCCCCATGCGCATTTATAGCAAGATATAGAGAAATAGTCACCAAGATATATATAAATAAGATTCAGACTTTTGTTAACAGATGTTTTGTCCATTCTCAGACTGCGATAGTATGACAGAGTTGCAAACACAGATCTGTGGATTAGAACAGGACAGGAGCCCACGATGATCCAGGTTAGAGGGTAAATGGGGATAGGACCCGGGATACCCTACTGAAAACACAGTCGAGTGTCAATAGACAATCACATGAATGGAATCCTCAAAGAAAACGGAAGAGGGGGGGGACTATACAGACATGAAAATGGAGTCTTCTTGTGGAACTAGGTGTGCTGGACTATCCTGGCAGGTCTTAAAGAAAACAGATGGACACCGACAAGGTGGCACAATTTTGAGGTCCTTTGCTTCACCAGCAGCGGAGAGGGGTAACTCAGTCAAGTCACGTTAGAGTATGATACCAAGAAATAAATACCAATTATTGAGGTCCTTAGCTTCACCAGCAGCGGAGAGGGATAAGTCAGTCAAGCCACGTTAGAGTATGATACACAAGAAATAAATACCAATTATTGAGGTCCTGGCTTACCAGCAGCGGAGAGGGATAAGTCAGTCAAGCCAGTTAGAGATGATACACAAGAAATAAATACCAATTATTGAGGTCCTTTGCTTCACCAGCAGCGGAGAGGGATAAGTCAGTCAAGCCACGTTAGAGTATGATACACAAGAAATAAATACCAATTATTGAGGTCCTTTGCTTCACCAGCAGCGAGAGGATAAGTCAGTCAAGCACGTTAGAGATGATACACAAATAAATCCAATTATTGAGGTCCTTGCTTCACCAGCAGCGGAGAGGGATAGTCAGTCAAGCCACGTTAGAGTATGATACACAAGAAATAAATACCAATTATTGAGGTCCTTTGCTTCACCAGCAGCGGAGAGGATAAGTCAGTCAGTCACGTTAGGTATGATACAGAAATAAATACCAATTATTGAGGTTGGCAGGGGAGTTGGATGAGAAAGTATTGAATATGAATAAGAAACTATCGCAAGACTTATTTACCTACCTCCACGTTTGTAGAATCCGCGTTGTTTGTGAGTTCAGTTTTATGATTGTCTCCCACTGGAATTGTAAGATATGTAAGGTAGAACAGGCAGATATTATATTAACTAATTGTAAGATTTGTAAGGAAAAACATGTAGATATTACATTAACTAATTGCAAGATATGTAAAAGAGAAAATGTAGATATTACATTTACTAATTTAAGATATGTAAGAGAATGTAGATATTAATTAGCTAATTGTAAGATATGAAAGGAAGAACATGTAGATATTACATTAACTAAATGTAAGATATGTAAGGAAGAACATCTAAATATTACATTAACTAATTGTAGGATATGCTTACTTTCTCTTTATTTACTTTCTCAATACTTACATTCTCTTTACTTTCTCAGCACTTACATTCTCTTTACTTTCTCAATGCTTACATTCTCTTTACTTTCTCAATGCTTACATTCTCTTTACTTTCTCAATGCTTACATTCTCTTTACTTTCTTAATGCTTACATTCTCTTTACTTTCTCAGCATACATTCTTTTACTTTCAGTGCTTACATTCTCTTTACTTTCTCATGCACATTCTCTTACTTTCAGTGCTTACATTCTCTTTACTTTCTCAGTGCTTACATTCTCTTTACTTTCTCAATGCTTACATTCTCTTTACTTTCTCAGTGCTTACATTCTCTTTACTTTCTCAGTGCTTACATTCTCTTTACTTTCTCAATGCTTACATCTCTTACTTTCTCAGTGCTTACATTCTCTTTACTTTCTCAGTGCTTACATTCTCTTTACTTTCTCAATGCTTACATTCTCTTTACTTTCTCAGTGCTTACATTCTCTTTACTTTCTCAATGCTTACATTCTCTTTACTTTCTCAGTGCTTACATTATCTTTACTTTCTCAGTGCTTACATTCTCTTTACTTTCTCAATGCTTACATTCTCTTTACTTTCTCAATGCTTACATTCTCTTTACTTTCTCAATGCTTACATTCTCTTTACTTTCTCAATGCTTACATTCTCTTTACTTTCTTAATGCTTACATTATCTTTACTTTCTCAGCACTTACATTCTCTTTACTTTCTCAGTGCTTACATTCTCTTTACTTTCTCAATGCTTACATTCTCTTTACTTTCTCAATGCTTACATTCTCTTTACTTTCTCAATGCTTACATTCTCTTTACTTTCTCAGTGCTTACATTCTCTTTATTTTCTCAGTGCTTACATTCTCTTTACTTTCTCAGTGCTTACATTCTCTTTACTTTCTCAGTGCTTACATTCTCTTTACTTTCTCAATGCTTACATTCTCTTTACTTTCTCAGTGCTTACATTCTCTTAACTTTCTCAATGCTTACATTCTCTTTACTTTCTCAATGCTTACATTCTCTTTACTTTCTCAATGCTTACATTCTCTTTACTTTCTCAGCACTTACATTCTCTTTACTTTCTCAATGCTTACATTCTCTTTACTTTCTCAATGCTTACATTCTCTTTACTTTCTCAGTGCTTACATTCTCTTTACTTTTCATACATTCTTACTTTCTCAGTGCTTACATTCTCTTTACTTTCTCAGTGCTTACATTCTCTTTACTTTCTCAGTGCTTACATTCTCTTTACTTTCTCAGTGCTTACATTCTCTTTACTTTCTCAGTGCTAATTTCTTCTAGCATTCTCTTTACTTTCTCAGTGCTTACATTCTCTTTACTTTCTCAATGCTTACATTCTCTTTACTTTCTCAGTGCTTACATCTTTTTTCTAGCACATTCTCTTTACTTTCTCATGCAACTTATCATTCATCTTTACTTTCTCAGTGCTTACATTCTCTTTACTTTCTCAGTGCTTACATTCTCTTTACTTTCTCAGTGCTTACATTCTCTTTACTTTCTCAGTGCTTACATTCTCTTTACTTTCTCAGTGCTTACATTCTCTTTACTTTCTCAGTGCTTACAGGTAGATTTAAATGTTGACCTTTGAGCCTTTCGTGGGTATTTTCTCCTTTCCTTTTCCGTTGCATGGTTGGTAGGATCGAATAAGAAGGCTTTCTGAAATGGTTGAGACACTTAGTTATATGTAATATTCATGAGTAATACTACTGCCAATATGATTATTATTTATATATATATATATATATATACAGTGGCGGTTCGTGATCATTTTTGTTGGTGGGGCCAGACAGAAATTTTCGGAAAATCATGGTTTCGGTTAGGTTATATATTAATGTATAAAATAATAAACACACGTTACACCTTATTTTTGGTGGGCTTGCCCCACTGGCCCTAATGACGAACTGCCACTGTATATATATATATATATATATATATATATATATATATATATATATATATATATATATATATATATATATATATGTTATGATATGATATTGCATTTTCGTCATTACAGAAGTTCAGTTGGCAAGTGTGACAACTTTGAGTTTCGATTTTCACTCTCTTGTCTTTCAGCTCATCACTAAGCCTCTTTTCAAAAGACTGCGCCCTTGCACAATGTCGCTTTCCACACAACTCTGTCATTGGCTAGTTTTTCTTATTTGCTGGGACTGATAGAAAAGTTCTTCATTGAGGCCCTGCAGACTATCCATAAATCTGAGCGCTATCCATTGGTTCCTAGCCTGGGCAGTTGATATTGGGAATGTGTCTTGCCTATTTCGTGCAAACCCCCTCTCTACCCTACTATTTCATCCAAAGGAAAGACAAAGTTCAAACGTTTGGAATCACGCATTGTTTGCAGAGGATACTAGAAGATGAAATGGAATACATACCTAACCATCAACTGTCTACATATTTATATATATAATTATTTACCATCTATTCTGAACGATATGTTACCAACGCCTTATCTCTCACTTTCTATCTATCTACGAGTATCTGTCCTATCGGTCTGTCTGTCTGTCTGCCTGCCTGCCTGTCTGTCTGTATGTCTGTCTGTATATCTGTATGTCTGTCTGTATGTCTGTCTGCCTGTCTGTCTCTGTCTCTCTCTCTTATTGTCTTTTGTCTCCAATGTAACATAGAACTGCGACCTATCACTAACATTTATACTACATTTTATTTCAAATTGACACTTTGAAACTATGACAGCTTGATATTAAAGAGCATAACATCAAGGACAATTAAATCAAACGACATGAATGCATAGAGAAGTTAATTCTGGAGGGAATGGTGCCTGAAAGAAGAATGAGAGGAAGATCTAGAAGACGATGGGTGTAAAATGTCATTGACGATCTGAGAATGACTGCTACTGACGCCGGTCAACTTGCGTAGAACATAGAGTTTTTCAGGAATGCTGTCATGGGAGCCAAGTTCTGGAAGGGACAAGCTACATGATGATGATGACAGATTTTCATCACAATTACTGTAGCAAAGTCTTGTTGATAGATTTATGTTGGAGTGAGTCATCTGTGATGGCTTCCATATGATCGCTCAGATCTGATACCATGCCGCAGTATAACTCCAGATGTGGTATTTTAAAGTGATTATTTTCTGTTTGTAAACCTGTTTGTACACAGTTGTGTCCCGTTGGGTAATATGCGTACACTTTGGATGAAGTTTGAATGTGCATGTCCTACATGACATAAGGACTTAACGAGGGCGGGAGAGTACTTACGTTCTTGGTTGCAACCACACAGATTACAAAGAGTGGTTATCTTGGTTGACAAGGAAGAGCACAAACAAACAACATAGCATTTGTGATAACTACAGATACCAATAACACCAGAAAAGACAAAATCACCAACATCAGCATAAGAAAGAAAGTTGGCACAAAACCGTACTTGAATTACATAGATAAACAAAGAATGAAGTGGTTTAGCCACTTAATAAGAATGCATCCAAACTCCACAGTATACAGAGTCTTCTACAACAGAACATCGGGAAAGAAGGCAGAGGAAGACCACGGAAAAGATGGTTAGATGGCGTAGCAAAATCATGTGAAAGAGCAAAGATAACAATCACACAAGCCACCAGAACAGTGCAAGACAAAAACAGAAAACCACGACACTGGGCAACAACCCGGTAGCAGTGTGACGACAAAAGAAGAAGAAGAAAGATACATTCGGGTATGAGCCAGTTCTGAATATTTCCGTTATGAACAATGAGATCTCACATCTTGTTACAGTATAAAGCAGCAGATGTAGTACTATAGAGTCAGGTTACATGACATCTTGTCAGCAACATATATGTACATACTCATTTTTTATTGAACGATATTTCCACAAGTTATTGAGAATTGTGTTATGACTGAAAACAACACGGGAGGGGACGTTTAAGGACATGTAAGAACACATAGCCCCCATGAGGCCATTACCTTGTAGTGGTGGGGGCTTGCGTGCCTCAATGATCCAGAAAGCTATGCCGGCAGGAACGTTCTGTTCCTGGAAGGGTTACCCTGGACAGGTCCAAGGTGAGAGGTCAGACTAAATGTGGCCTCCTGGTCCTCCAGGTTGGGGTTGGGCGCAGTGCTAACAACTCTGCCCCATAAAAAAGAAAAATGTTACAGAAACTTCAAAAGGAAAAAATGCTCTCGATGTCCAGCGGTCTTGAGACAGAGTAAGAACAAGAGGCAATGAATGACATACTCAAAAGAGAAGATGGAAATGGCTCGGACATGTTATGAGAATGAGACAAGAAATGCCTGAAAGGATAGCCCTCACTTGGACACCAGAGGGAAAGAGAAAGAAAGGCAGACCACGGACAACATGGAGGCGCATGATGGAAGAGGAACTGGACACCGCATCTCTGACGTGGGCTCTGCGCTGAAGGTTGCACGGGACAGGGAGCATGGAAAGTCCTTTCTGAAGCCCCATGTGTCACTAGGCATGACAGGATTAAGTAAGTAAGTAAGTAAGAACACATAGTGACATTAAGGACATGTAAGAACACATAAGAACACGTAGGGACATGTAAGGACATGTAAGGATACATAAGGACATGTAAGAACATTAATTACACATGAGAAAATGTAAGGACATGTAAGAGCATTAAGGGTACATGAGGATATGCAATGGCACATACAGACATTAAGGATATTTAAGAACATATGAGAACATGTTAAGATACACTTACCCTGCTTATCAAGCATCAAATCGTGAGCACTAATCTTCTCATGACCACAAGCCAGAAACATGTTTTCTTTTTGAAAGAAATCTGCCAGGCACATCACCTGATTTTATTCACAGACAAAAAAAGCATGTGATGTACAATATATAATGTGCTGCTGAAATCTTCATACATATCTTTTATATCAGTGTAACTTGAACCCAAATCAGTTTGGTCGCGATAGCTGTGCTTTACTTCCTAGTCAATAGTTGGAATATGACGATCTTCAGTAACTATTTCTGTTAAACATGAGGAACAAAAACGGATCAAATCCTTGCTTTGAGACCTAATAGCCGTCTCAGATGCAAATTGGCTTGACTAATAGACAGATTGTAAATGCAATCTTTATAGCTTCACTATGCTACAAGTGCCAAACATGGGCACTGACAAAAGAACAAGAAGGAAAATTATCAGCTATGAAATGAGATGCTTGAGGAAAGCAGTAAATAAAACAAGAAGAGAACATATAAGAATTGAAGAAATTAGAAGAACAGCCGGAACAACACCTGCTATTAGATTCATTGAAAAATAGAAACTCAAATGGATTGACCACTTGGTGAGAATGATCCCGAATACACCAGTTGCAGGAGCGTACATGATGAGAATGGAATCATCAAGAAGAAGGGACACACCAATAAAAATATGGATTGATGGGGTTACAGACATCTTATAATTCCACAATATCACAGCATATCAAGCGACCGAGCGCGCACTTGCTCGGAAACGGATCATCAGTTAAACATGCGACGCATAACGACAAAAATCAGAAAAGTACACAAGAAGAACAAAGCAAGGATCTACAAGATCTACGTTGGGATGTGTAGCCTGTTGAAATTCGGATATATCTGCTGATAGTGCTTTTGAATATAAGTCTTACAGAAGAGTCCTACGCATATCATGAACAGGGAAGAGAACAAATAGATCTATCCAGAAAGAACTCAAAATCAAAGAAAACTGGCTGATGCTACAAATAAGAAAGAAAATTTAGATAATTTGGACATATAAAAAGACATGAAGGGCTGGAGAAGACCATCATGGAAGGAGACATACCGGCAAAGAGAAGAAGGGGAAGACCACGGAGAAGATGGATTCAGGATGTATCTAATGGTTTGAAAATGACGGCTGCAGAGGCAGAACATCTGGCCTATGGAGAGAGAAAAATTCCGGAGAAATGTTGGGGTAGCAAAGTTTTGCTCAGGACAAGCTATTTGACGATATCGGAAATCAACACTTTTATCTTTAGCTTGTCTTGAGGTTCTAAGATTGTCACACCATGAGTAGTCTCTTCATGAGTAGAATACTGTCCAGCTTGTGGATTTGTATATTCCATCGATCCCTGAGATCAAGTTGAACGCCTGAGTGGTTACCGGGGCCCAAATGTGGGTGTAAAGAATAGAACTACTGTTACCTGTCCCGCATGTCGTAAGAGGCGACTAAGGAGGTTTGGCTGAAATCGGATGCATGTGTCCGCTAGGGAATGCTAACCCGAAACAAATGCTTGCAGAAAGCGGATGCACCAGGCCGTAAGGCGCATAACATGGTGCAACGACCCTCACAATGAGGAATGGAATAACGGATTCTACGGTCGGCAATCTGCCTCGGAAATTTAGCCACGCAGTAAGAATGTGAGACCTACCATCACGAGTGGAAGGGCACAAACGGGGAAGCAGAAATCATAGGAATTATATCCTACAGATCTGCCCCCAGTATGCAGACTTGAGAAGAAAGAGGTGGCCCACTTACACTAGCGTCTAAGACAAACTGTATGGCGTGGCTGATAATATGAGGCAGATGGCTGTCTTTATTAGAGAATCCGAAATCCCAATCTAGTGAGAACGCAGAAAGAAGAATCAAGTTGGCCTCTAGGAATTGAATTCAAGCTCATCATATACTCTTTACATCATCATATTGAATTAATGTTATTCACCTGTTGACCAGCCATTGTGTAGACTTTGTTCACTCTCCCACAGTCCATTTTGATAGCTTCAGTGATATCAACCATAACCTGGGGAGAAAGTTAAATTATGTACGAAATGTTTACTGTCTCAATGAGGATTAAGATGAAAGATGTTTTCAACTATGTCCGATCTCAACTAGTTCGATTAAGTGCATTGCTGTCACTCTTACATCGTCATATAGACTCTTAACTACGCATCTTTTCCAGTGACTCATTGAGTATGCTCAGGAAGATTGAAACAGTCTGGGATCGGAGACACTGATTGGAGTCGCTGATGAGGTCTAGGCTGACAAAAACATGTTTTATTTTTGTGTCAGGGCTTGCAGATGTAATTGGAAATCAACGCGCTAATAGACTTGAAGGTATAGCTGTTGTAAAATTCGGACGAGCAATAGACCAGGCTGATATTCTAAATTCCCTAAGGGAGATAGGTCGTGTAAATGATTCAAGTAATAGTGGTGGATCTACATCCCTAACCAGACTGCAAGAATTTCAAGTCAAATTTGGTGCAGCTAGACAAGAGCACTATACTGGTAGCCAAAGAAGAATAGTAAGTCAACAAAGAACCGGTGTCGTTAGTCGCCATAAGCTTTAAAACATACAGGGAGGGATCGGAGCACTTATGGACTAATTGGTTCGATGTGCAGTGATGATCATCCGGTGACTAAACTAAATCTAAACTAAGGTAGAGAAAACTGACAGGCTGCATATTTACAGCCATCATTTGAGTTGAATATAATTTTCAAAATAACGGTAGTTATAATATTAGATTAAAGAATCTACTACTCCTTAAAATAGCTATCGATTTATTGATTGATTGGGTGATTGAAAGAACTGTCATCACTGCACTTCGATTAAAATCAATGTGCGCTCATTTCTCTATTTTCACAGGAAGTTCATAGCGGGAGCACGAACTCTGTAGCACCGGCGAAAGACCCGATGTAATTTGAGGATGTTAAAAATTTGGCATGATGTTATTTAATTATAGTTCATTATTTCTTATTTTTTCCGAAAAACATTTTCCAACCTACTCGTACCCAAATTTATCAATCTTTAGCTTACCTGATCACACTTTAGCTTACCTGATCACACTTTAGCTTACCTGATCAAACGTCTGAGCGGTTTTCTTGTTCAATAAAATTCGGAACGATTTTCGTGGCCTCCTGCCATTTTTGATGACAGTAATGAGACGAGGTATCACAAACGTTCGTTGGTATTCTTCATAAGCTTTACGTTCAGAGGCACACATCTCACTCTACAAGACAGATCAAACATGAAATAGTGTTAGCTTTACCTTCGAAATTTGAGCTGCAACCCATGACACAAGGGAGTGAACTGAAATTAATGGTTTACAACCTGTGCTTTGATCTGATGACATACACCTCGCTAACTGATCTGATGACATAACATCTGCTAATTTTGATCTGATGACATAACACACTTGTATACTGATCTGATGACATAACTGCGCTAACTTTGATCTGATGACATAACACACCTGCTGCTAACTTTCTGATGACATAACACAGAACTTGATCTGATGACATAGACACCTGCGAACTTGATCTGATGACATAACACACCTGGCTAACTTTGATCTGATGACATAACACACCTGCGCTAACTTTGATCTGATGACATAACACACCTGCGCTAACTTTGATCTGATGACATACCTGCTAACTGATCTGATGATACCTCGCTACTTTGATCTGTGACAACACCTGCTAATTTGATCTGATGATATAGCCTGTCTTCTGATCGTTCCTCCATATCGACCACTTGTTAACCACTCTGTGTGATTTGTATGTGATCTGAGCCTAAGAGCGATTGTACGTTGTGCCAGTTATGCGCCTACAAGTCGGTCAGCACATCCGATTTCTGCGATGCTTTTTAATCTACTAGGGTAGTTTCCACAAGTCCTACATCAGTCGCCTCTTACAACATGCCTTCAGGTCGCAGTGGTACTATTCTTTGCTTCCCTTGCAGGCCCCGGCACCACAGGGCGGATAATAGCCTAGATGAGTGAATGTTGATCCAAGTCCAAAACCACCATATGCAACTTGATGGAACTCCATATCAAGTTTTATAATCTGAACATAAACCTCTTTTCTTCCACATTTATTTATAGAAGTTTGGAAGGAAATGTAGATCTTGTATGTCTTGTTCTTCTTTCCACCATTTACTTCTTTATAGAAGTGTTGGAGGTGAAATGTAGTGATCTTGTGTGTGCTTGTTTTACGGCACTTTGTAAGCTGATATTCATTATCTTAAGGCTGTTATTTGTGCTATCGGTCCATCTTTTGTGTGGTCTTCCTCTTGCTTTGTACTGATTATACTTTTTCTATGTGGCTCTCTGTGGTAGGCGATACCAGATACCAGAACATAACCTACCTTCTGGAATATTGAACTTGAACCAATAAAATATCATATTGACCTCGACCTGAAGCATATATATATATATATATATATATATATATATATATATATATATATATATATATATATATATATAAGCTCATGTGACCTTGACCTCAATCCAATAAACCACCATATTGAACCTTTCCTAGAAGTCAACGACCGACCTTAATGAACCTAGATTTGGAGTCCATAAATAATAATATTAATCATTGATCTAATTCATATATCATCTAATAACATAATGATCTAACATCAAAAATAATCTATTAGAACCTTGATCTAACACGTCCATAAAGTACACGAATTACCTAATGATCTGAAACACATAAAGTTCTATATTACACAGTCGGCTGTGTGCTGCGCGGGGCTTGCAAGGGAAGCAAAGATTAATAACACTGCGACCTACAAAGCATGTCGTAGGAGACGACAGGGGTAGGGACCTAGGAAGTTACCCTAGTAAATAAAAAGCGTCGCAAAAATCGAATGTGCTGGTCTACTTGTAGGCACATAACTGACACAACGTACAATCGCTCTTAGGATCAGATTACATACAACTCACAAAGAGTGGTTTAAAAAGTGATCGATATTGAGCGATCGAAGAATAATATTACACTATGATTTGAAGCATATATAATAATATATTACTTAATGATATAAAACACATAAACTACTTTATTGGATCATAATCTAAAGCTTATAGATCACATATAAGTGTACTATGTTCTGAAGAGGATGGAACAAAAATTAGAAGATGAAATACACGAAGCACAAGCAGGTTTCAGAAAAGGTAGAGGCACTAGAGACCATATTTGTAGCATGAGACTCATTATCGAGAAATGCAGAGAATACAACATAGACCTGCATGCATGTTTCATAGACTATAGCAAAGCTTTCGACCATATACAACACCAGAAAATGTGGAACGTCATGAAAGACATGCACTTTCCAACACACATAATACACCTCATATAATCTCTATACCACGAACAACAGGCAACGATTGAAATAGGAGATGAAATAGCTGAGTGGTTCGAGATTCAAAAGGGGGTACGACAGTGATGTATTTTGTCACCATACTTATTCAACATATATGCGGAGAACATCATGAGAATGTAAAGGACGATGCCAACTATGTGAATTACAACCCTCTCACTATAAGCGGCAAATTCATACCAGAGCTTAGATACGCAGACGATACAGTATTATTATCCACCAGCAAAGAAGGTTTGAAAACCTAATCATGACAACCAAGAAACATAGTGAAGACCAACATCTATATTTGAATGCACAAAAAGCAAAAATCATGTCAACTGACAAAGCAAAAGACTCACCTAACATCCAAGTAAACAATGAAGAACTCCAATGTATAGAGAGGTACGAATATCTGGGCTCAATAATTAACAATAACGTGACTGCTCCAAAGAGATCTCAAGGATATTAGCAATAGCAATAAAAAAGTTAAACACAATGAAGAACATGTGGCAAAGCACCAGCAAAATATTAAAATTAAAATATTGAGAGCATGCATTTTCCCAGTGGCTACTTATGGTTGTGAATCATGGACTATTACACAAAAATTAAGAACGAAAATTCAGTCCTTCGAAACTAAATGCTACAGAAAGATCCTACGAATACCATGGACAGAAAAAGAAAGAACACTATGTCCTGAAAGAACTAAATGTTAAAGAGAATAGGCTGATAAACAACATACTATACAGAAAAATTACATACTTTGGTCACATCAAACGTCACGATGGCTTGGAAAGAACAATACTAGAGGCAAGGTCCCAGGACGCAGAAGCAGACCAAGAAGAAGATGGCTACAAGATATTAAAGAAACCATGAATATGACCATCGACGAAGTGGGTGAACTGGCTAGAGACAGAGTGAATTTCAGATGTGCTGCAAAGAGAGCAACGTCCTATAAAGGATACGCACCTTGATGATGATGATGTTCTGAATTATGTTACGTACCTTAGCAGACTTTGATCTGTTAGCTTTCGGCTTCTCACTGCGGACGCTGTGAGGTCTGGAATGACTTTGCACAGACGATGTTGATATTTCACAGTCTTGTAACTTGTAGTCATCTTTAAGCTTGTCTTTTATCTGCCAGATTTGTTTTTACAAGTATTTCGACATCATCAATAAAACAAATAACGCGGAGTATGTAGTTAAGACCATAAACAAGTAAATAAAGATTAGAATTATTACATGGTAGTCGGTTGTCTAATGCGAAGTGGGGGAGATGGCAAAAGTTACAGCTCATGGTCAACAGATTAGAACTGGCAAAGACCATACCCACATTTAAGCGATGGTCCGAGTGACAGGCTGTATTACTGCATTCTGGATAAGCAAGAAGGATTGAAGAGCAAACGCAAACTAGATTAAGTAAAACAACAACATCCTCATCATGATAATCATCATCATCATAATCATCATCATCGTCATATTCGTTAAAATATTCATTTTAAGGAGTACAAGAATGAAGTCGCTGTTGAGAGTGGAGAGTGGAGACGTTGTTAAAAGATGAATACACCAGCAGACATAGAATAGTCATCAGGATATATGTCTACGCTCCAGTCATGATAAAAATGTTATAAATTGCAAGTTATTGAATTTGCTACTTTACAACTAATGCCACGACGCTTCACGGCAAATGTGGTTAAGATAAGATAAGATAAGATACAACTAATGACATAGTTTAAACTAACTAGTCACGGCAGAGATGAAGTGTATACACAGAATGCTGAGAGTATCAAGAAGAGACCACTGTCTACCACGAAGTCGACACTGTCTGGCATGTTCAAACTTAACTCCTAATTCTCGGACTCGTTCCAGTGTCTGAGATTCGTCCATATCACATAAACGAGAGCATACCGCATTTATACCCTCGGCTCTGTCCATACTTCTGCCCGCTTGAACCGGGGTTTTGTTTACAAAAAAGTCAGCACGCTCGTTAACCTGCACTCCAGCATGTCCAGGCGCGTACAGCCAAGTCCTTTTCTTGAGATGTGATCTCCGAATGCTGTGCACCCATTCCACGCACAGACTTGCAGATTGTGGTGTGGTTAATGATGATTAATGGCGCCGTCAACGATTTCTATTTCAAACACTTGTTATTACATTGGAGGATCGTCAGGTTGAACAGATTAGAGCGCGGATCATATAGCGCAGACCCCCATTTAGGAGACCCGTGTTTGATCCATGGTAAGGTAAAGCAGTTTTTTCTATCGGGTCATAATGAAAAAATCATAACCTGAACAGTTTCGCGATGACTGTACTAATCATGCGGCCATTAAATTCCCCAGGCTCCTATTCCCCCACCTTGCCCTACACTGCCCTAGAAAGCGGTATTGCACAGTAAAGACAGTGTTGTTACATTGTGTTATATGCTCAAGTTATCATACGATCACATCCAACTATAATGTACCATAGTCTTTCTCTAAGACCTCAAAGAGTAATAGATATGTACCTACCTTAGAAGATGCATGGTTTGTCTCATTTTGTGGAAACATGTTTGCGTTCCAGACTGGATCTTCATTATTGTAGTAATCCAAAGAACGAAAGATATCAGTAGAGGAACACACATAGCTCTTTCCATGCTGAAAATCATCTAACGACTCCACACGTGTTCCGTGCAACGTGAAGATGTAACGAATACCATTAGGCATGACTTTGCTGTTGCATATCGCAGAGGATGTCAGTGCAGACAGCAAGCTCTCAAATGTCCGAAATCGTTCTTTGGACACCGCGTAAGCCATGCCTTTGAAGAAGCGGTCCCCATTGCGATAGAATCTCACCTTACGAGCACGTTTCTCACTGGCAATTTTGAAAAGTGAGTGTCCGCTTTTGACAGAACTTTGACCCGAGATGGGTGACAAGGCAAGCTTGTGGGGGGAACTTCCATGACGAGCTGCTGCCCAATCGTGATCCTTGTGCTGCTCGTCACCGTTTTGACCCGTACAATTGATCAGACCTGTCTCACTCGCGCCAAGACCCCTAAACAGTGACATAAGATTAAGAAGTACAATTTAAGTACATATTATTGCCTGTAAAGAAAAAAATGCACTATCATCTGCAATAAACAGGTCATCAACCAACCAACCCTCCAGTCTTGTGCTGTAAAATTAATTATCTCCAGTTGTTTCTTATTCTTTCAATATCGACCTCTAGACCTCTTCTGCGTGTGTTTTTATTTGTTTCCATTATTCTCGTTTCTCTGCGGTTCAGAGGTCGTTTTTTTTCGCTCGCATTCTATGACTTCAGGCGTAGTCATCTCGCCTAATATGGTGCCTCTAAATTGATTCTTGAGAAATACTGGGAGGTAAAGACATCCAGAAAACTGTATACCTTCATAAATGGATGTTTACATAGAATGAAAAGAGTCGGACTGAGCTGGCATGATAGATTATGAAAGAGGAGCTCCTGGAGAAAGAACTGAAGACAGATACCAGTGGAGAAAGAACTAAGCAGATACCAGTGAGAAAGAATTTAAGCTAGATACCAGTGAGAGACAATGAGACTAAGCAGATAGATTACCAGTGGAGAAAGAACTAGCAGATACTCAGGAGAGAAAAGAGACTAAAGCAGATACCAGTGGAGAAAGAACTAAGCAGATACCAGTGAGAAAGAACAAAGCAGATACCATGGAGAAAGAACTACAGATACCAGTGAGAAAGAACTAAGCAGATACCAGTGAGAAAGAACTACAGATACCAGTGAGAAAGAGAACTGAAAGCAGATACCAGTGGAGAAAGACTAAGCAGATACCAGTGGAGAAAGAACTAAGCAGATACCAGTGGAGAAAGAACTAAGCAGATACCAGTGAGAAAGAACTAAGCAGATACCAGTGGAGAAAGAACTAAGCAGATACCAGTGGAGAAAGAGCTAAGCAGATACCAGTGGAGAAAGAACTAAGCAGATACCAGTGGAGAAAGAACTAAGCAGATACCAGTGGAGAAAGAACTAAGCAGATACCAGTGAGAAAGAACTAAGCAGATACCAGTGGAGAAAGAACTAAGCAGATACCAGTGGAGAAAGAACTAAGCAGATACCAGTGGAGAAAGAACTAAGCAGATACCAGTGGAGAAAGAACTAAGCAGATACCAGTGGAGAAAGAACTAAGCAGATACCAGTGGAGAAAGAACTAAGCAGATACCAGTGGAGAAAGAACTAAGCAGATACCAGTGAGAAAGAACTAAGCAGATACCAGTGAGAAAGAACTAAGCAGATACCAGTGGAGAAAGAACTAAGCAGATACCAGTGGAGAAAGAATAGCTAGGCTAGCAGATACCAGTGGAGAAAGAACTAAGCAGATACCAGTGGAGAAAGAACTAAGCAGATACCAGTGGAGAAAGAACAATAAGTAGACTACAGTACAGTGGAGAAAGAACTAAGCAGATACCAGTGGAGAAAGAACTAGCAGATACCAGTGGAGAAAGAACTAAGCAGATACCAGTGGAGAAAGAACTACAGATACCAGTGAGAAGAATAGCAGATACCAGTGGAGAAAGAACATACCAAGAAAGATACCAGTGGAGAAAGCTACATACATGGAGAAAGACTAAGCAGATACCAGTGGAGAAAGAACTAAGCAGATACCAGTGGAGAAAGAACTAAGCAGATACCAGTGGAGAAAGAACTAAGCAGATACCAGTGGAGAAAGAACTAAGCAGATACCAGTGGAGAAAGAGCTAAGCAGATACCAGTGGAGAAAGACATAAGCAGATACCAGTGGAGAAAGAACTAAGCAGATACCAGTGGAGAAAGAACTAAGCAGATACCAGTGGAGAAAGAGCTAAGCAGATACCAGTGGAGAAAGAAGTAAGCAGATACCAGTGGAGAAAGAGCTAAGCAGATACCAGGGGAGAAAGAGTACAGATCCCAGTGAGAAAGAATAGCAGATACCAGTGGAGAAAGAACTAAGCAGATACCAGTGGAGAAAGAACTAAGCAGATACCAGTGGAGAAAGAACTAAGCAGATACCAGTGGAGAAAGAACTAAGCAGATACCAGTGGAGAAAGAACTAAGCAGATACCAGTGGAGAAAGAACTAAGCAGATACCAGTGGAGAAAGAACTAAGCAGATACCAGTGGAGAAAGAACTAAGCAGATACCAGTGGAGAAAGAACTAAGCAGATACCAGTGGAGAAAGAGCTAAGCAGATACCAGTGGAGAAAGAACTAGCAGATACCAGTGGAGAAAGAGCTAAGCAGATACCAGTGGAGAAAGAGCTAAGCAGATACCAGTGGAGAAAGAACTAAGCAGATACCAGTGGAGAAAGAACTAAGCAGATACCAGTGGAGAAAGAGCTAAGCAGATACCAGTGGAGAAAGAACTAAGCAGATACCAGTGGAGAAAGAACTAAGCAGATACCAGTGGAGAAAGAGCTAAGCAGATACCATTGGAGAAAGAACTAAGCAGATACCATTGGAGAAAGAGCTAAGGAAGAGACACTGGCGATGGATAGGACACACATTGAGAAGACTAACCGGAAGCATTGCAATACATGCACTGTTTTGGAAACCGCAGGGAAAGAGGATTAGGGGAAGGCCTAGACATACCTGGAGAAGAGAGCTGGATACTAATATTAAAAGGATAGATACAATATGGAAAGAATTAGAAGAGATGGCAGGAGAGAGGAAGAGCTGGAAGGAGTTTGTTGAAGATATGCTCCATTGGGAGTTGAAATGGGAAGAAGAAGAAAGACATCCAGAGTTATTTTGTCCACTTCACCCATGGTTTGCAGTTTATCAAAGACAGAGCCTAGCACCGTATTCCCAAGCATAATAGATCTCATAGCATAAAAAACGAGTCTTGTATAGATACCCAAAAATGTAAGTGAGAAATGATTGATTGATAGATCCTAATTCTACTTGGGTCAATAACTATGTTTACTCTGATCTCTAATCTTACATAGGAAGATCTCAGCGGCAGTGTACAAACTACGTAGCACCGGCTAGAAATTTTGTTTTAATCTATTAATTGAATTTTGCCTCTATAGCGGCTTTGCAGTCTATTATTGACTTTCAGCTGCGGAGGGATCTTTTAGGTGCTCAACTTGAACATGGAATGTATTATCGTTCGTCTCCCAAAAAGACTAGAAACTTGAGCTCACCTACATTGAGATCAGAATATCCCTATTTCTTCACATGGGGAACGAACCGCGCACCTTTGGCGCGAGAGACAAGAACATAACCTCCACTCCGCATGGCCTGTATCATACCCTTGTACATTACATACGACCTGCAAGCAATTTCTCCATACAGTTCTATCCTGGACAACTCATTCAATCTCTTCTAAGAATAAGAGTCCAATAGTTCACGAGCCTCACCGTTTCCTAGGCGCTTCTTCGTTTTGAACTATCACCTCTTCCCTCCCACTTCAATGCACGCTTTGTGATTATTTGACCATTTTTTCTAAGAGTATGCCCAACATTATCTATCCCTTACCTTGCGTTAACATACTGTAAATTTGCATTTAACCGATTTCATACTACAGGGTGTTCAAGATAATTGCAGCCCCATTGACAATTCGAAAGTTGCCAGGTACACATTGAGTTGTGTTTATTTACTATTTAAACCGGTTCTGACTAGCTCGTCCTACGTCACATTTGTTCATCGCCCCTTCCCGCACTACAATTACACACATCACACAACCTTGACATATACTACGTCATAACTGAACCTTCTCATTTCCATACATATATGCCAGATTAGTTCCATTCACGAGCTGCTTTTAAGTTGAACACCCTGTAGTTTTACTAGGGAATGCTAATCTGAAACAAATGCTTGCAGAAAACGGACGCACCACGCCGTAAGGCGCATAACATGGTGCAACGACCCCACACAATGAGGAATGGGATGACGGATTCTACGGTCGCCAATCTGCCTCGGAGATTTAGCCACGCAGTAAGAATGTCAGACCTACCATCATGGGGGTGGCCAAAACTTACTGCAGGAAGAGGTCAACACAAACGGGGAAGCAGAAATCATAGGAATTATATCCTACAGAACTGCCCCCAGTATGCAGACTTGAGAAGAAAGAGGTGGCCCACTTACACCAGCGTCCAAGACAAACTGTATGGCGTGGCTGATAATCTGAGGCAGATGGCTGCCTTTATTACAGAATCCGAAATCGCATTCTAGTGAGAACGCAGAAGAAGAAGAATACTAGTTGTACTGTTTTAGCTTAGTTTAATACGGTGTTGTCTATTGTCATTGTCTATTGTCTATCCGTGGAAGAGATTGTTGTTCACTTGCTGTTAAAGGTGAGCTATGGTCTGGGCCAGATGAGTCCCCTGTTTGTTATATCCGTGTTTAGTGGTGTGGTCGATATTGTCATCCCCAGGTGGAAGATAGAATTGGTTGTTCACTCTTGCTGTTAAGCATAAGGGGTGGGAGCTTTAATTTGCGTTCTAGGGCCAGATGAGTCGCCCTTGTTGTGTTATATCCGTGTTTATGTGGTGTGGTCTTGATATTGTCTATCCCCAGGTGGAAGATGGAATTGGTTGTTCACTCTTGCTGTTAAGCATAGGGGTGGGAGCTTTAATTTGCGTTCTTGGGCCAGATGAGTCGCCCTTGTTGTGTTATATCCGTGTTTATGTGGTGTGGTCTTGATATTGTCTATCCCCAGGTGGAAGATAGAATTGGTTGTTCACTCTTGCTGTTCATAAGGTGAGCTTAATTTGCGTTCTAGGCCAGATGAGTGCCCTTGTGTTATATCCGTGTTTATGTGGTGTGGTCTTGATATTGTCTTTCAGGTGGAAGATAGAACTGACTGTCACTTTGCTGTTCGCATAGGTGGAGCTTAATTTGCGTTCTAGGCCAGATGAGCTGCCTTGTTGTGTTATATCCGTGTTTATGTGTGTGGTCTTTATATTGTCTTCCTCAGGTGACGATGAATTGTTTTCACTCATGCTGTTAATAAGGGTGGAGCTTTAATTTGCGTTTAGGCCAGATTGAGTCGCCCTTGTTGTGTTATATCCTTATGTGGTGTGGTCTTGATTTGTCATCCAGGTGGAAGATGATTGTTGTTCCTCTTGCTGTTAGCATAGGGTGTGAGCTTAATTGGTTCAGGCCAGATGAGTCGCCCTGTTGTGTTATATCCGTGTTTATGTAGTGTGGTCTTGATATTGTCTATCCCGGTGGAAGATGAATTGGTTGTTCCTGCCTAACATAGGTGAACTTATGCGTTCTAGGGCCAGATGAGTCGCCCTTGTTGTTATATCCGTGTTTCGTGGTGGTCTTGATAGTCTATCTCAGTGAAGATGGAATTGGTTGTTCACTCTGCTGTTCATAGTGGAGCTTAATTTGCGTTCTTGGGCCAGATGAGTCGCCCTTGTTGTGTTATATCCGTGTTTATGTGGTTGGTCTTGAATTGTCTATCCAGGTGGAAGATAGATTGGTTGTTCACTTCTGCTTACATAAGGTGTGGAGACTTTATTGCGTTTTTGGCCAGATAGTGCCTTTGTTTTTATATCGTGTTTATTGGTGTGGTCTTGATATTGTCTGTCCCAGGTGGAAGATAGAATTGGTTGTTCACTCTGCTGTTACTATAAGGTGGAGCTTTAATTTGTCTTGGGCCAGATGAGTCGCCCTGTTGTGTTATATCCGTGATTTGTGGTGTGTCTGATATTGTCATTCCAGGTGAGATAGAATTGGTTTTCACTCTGCTGTAGCATAATTGTGAGCTTTAATTTGCTTCTTTGGCCAGATGAGTCGCCCTTGTTGTTATATCCGTGTTTATGTAGTGTGGTCTTGATATTGTCTATCCCAGGTGAAGATAAATTGGTTTTCACTCTGCTGTTAGCATAAGGTGGAGCTTTAATTTGCGTTCTTGGCAGATGAGTCGCCTTGTTGTGTTATATCCGTGTTTATTTAGTGGGGTCTTGATATTGTCTATCCCAGGTGGGAAAATAGAATTGGTTGTTCACTCTTGCTGTAAAGCCCAAGGGTGGAGCTTTAATTTGGTTCTGGGCCAGATGAGTCGCCCTTGTTGTGTTATATCCTGTTATGTGTGTGTCTGATATTGTCTATCCCAGGTGAAGATAGAATTGGTTGTTCACTTTGCTGTTAAGCATAAGGGGACTTTAATTTCGTTCTGGGCAGATGAGTCGCCTTGTTGTGTATATCCGTGTTTATGTGGTGTGGTTGATATTGTCTATCCCAGTGAAGATAGAATTGGTTGTTCACTCTGCTGTTAAGCATAGGTGAGCTGATAATGCGTCTGGGCCAGATGAGTCGCCCTTGTTGTGTTATATCCGTGTTTATGTGGTGGTCTGATATTGTCTTCCCAGGTGGAAGATAGAATTGGTTGTTCCTTTTGCGTGCAAGGTGGAGCTAATCGTTCTAGGGCCAGATGAGTCCCTTTTTGTTATATCCGTGTTTATGGTGGGTTTGATATTGTCTATCCCCAGTGGAAGATAGAATTGGTTGTTCACTCTGCTGTGCAAAGGTGGAGCTTTAATTGCGTTCTGGGCCAGATGAGTCGCCCTTGTTGTGTTATATCGTGTTTATGTGGGTTTGTCTTGATAGTCTATCCATCTTTTGGTCTTCCTTCTCAGTACCTGATCTCTTTTATTGTATGCCTTTAGAGGTGGTTGGTTGTATCACATTTTCATTAAATGTCCAAACCACTGCATTTGTTGTCTTTCGGATGTATTCGGTGTATGAAGTTATGCCCACTCTGCTTCTGATGTCTCATTTCATAGTCATCTTACAGTGAACCCCCACCTCCTCCTCAATCATTTACATCACACGGTGAGCTTTCTGTGTGTGTTGCTGCAAGAGACCAAGTTTGACACTGGTAACAAAGTGTTGGTAAAAACAACACTTTTGTCATCTGTCTTCACCTTCCATCTTGATCTTTGGGTGTTGGTAAGGTGTCACTGGTAGGTCACTGCATTTGCTTTGACATCTTGTTTCTATTTTCTATCAGTTTTCTATCCTCATGAAAGTGCTGCTAAATATTTGAATTCAGAAACTTGCTTTACTCTGGTGTTATCTATTGTATGTTTAGCTTGGTTCTGCTAATTTTCATGGTCTCAGCATTTGTTTGTTGATTTTCATGGGTACTTCTGAAGCTGTTTGCATGAATCATGATGTTGTAGCTGATCTTCATCTTCTAGATTAGACTTGGTCGTCTGCAAAAGTAATTCGTTGATTTAGTTATTTAATTGGTCAGCATGGTTCATTTCTATGTCGATAAGGTTTTACGCACTGTGTCTTTCACTATTCTGTCGATATATTGTTGGAAGAAAGGTGAGAGCACACAACCTGTCTTCTCCTGATTTTGTTGAATGAGTCTGTCATTCCGTCTGTTGTTCTTACCGCACTGTGGCTATTTGTGAATATTGCTCTGATATTGTCTAGCAGTTGTCCCTTGATCCCATAGTTTTCCAATGTTTCCCATAGAATACTTCTATCTATTCTGTCAAATGCCTTTTCTTGATCGATGAATAATAAGTGTAACTCTTTATTATATTCTATTGCTTTTTCACTCAGTTTTCTCAGAGTGAATAGAGCGTCTGTGCATCCCCCTCCTCTTCGAAATCCAAACTGTGAGGGGTTTATATGTGGGTCAGTTTGTGTTGTATACCCGATAAAGGCTTATTGATCAATATGCTAATCTTGTTGATTATTTTGTATTTTTGCTTAAGTAAAACACATTTTTTTCTGAATGTTAATTTTATTAATTCGTAGGTTACGGTTATATTTGCGCTTTTATAAATCTATTTAATCAATCATATGTTGCTGATGAAGCAGTCCACAAAGTACATCTTGTAAAACTGCCCCAGTGTGAGCAGCGTGAGAATTGAAATATGTCCTTCTTTTCATCGAAAACTCCATATCGATCCCTTGTTAAGCCACCCTTTGTGATTTGTATGTGATCTGAGCCTGAAAGCGATTGTGCGCTGTGCCAGTTGTGCGCCTACAAGTAGGCCAGCACATCCGATTTCTGCTACGCTTTATTGTTTACTATCGTAGTTTTCCTTGGCCCCCTAACTCAGTTACCTCTTACGACATGCCCTTGCAGGTCACATTATTACTATTTTCTTGCTCCCCTTGTGAGCCCCGGCAACATAATAGAGTTAAGGAATTTGTCCAACTTGAACAACTCTTCAAAACAAACTATAGGGGACAGGTGAAAACCTCAAGCGCACACTCCTGCTTATAACACATACCGGAATAGCCGCAATGCAGAAGCTGATCGCAGAAGAAGAAGAGTATGTAGCGGATAGACAAAAAAAATATGACATGTCAACTCACCCAAATCTTGATCGCAAGGGCTTGCTCTTGGTAGTAGTCATCTTGAACCGACTGGTGAAGGAATCTCTGCTAAATGACAGTTTGATAATAATCACTCAATGAGTGTGTACATGTTGGTTGTTGTTGTTGATGAAGATTGTTAATGGTGATGAAGATGGTGTGGATTTAGATATAACAATCTGTGGTGAATTCAGGTACAGCAGTATGTGGTGGATGCAGGTAGGACAATATGTGATAGATGCAGGTAGGACACTATGAGGTGGATTCGTGTGGATTCAGGTACAGCAGTACGTAGTGGATGCAGATACGGCAATCTGTAGTGGATGTCTGTAGGAAAGTGTGGTGAATTGGGATAAGGTGGTGGCCAACATGTTGTTCTTTCCCTTGTAGTAGTGGTAGTAGTAGTAATAGTAGTTGTAGTAGTAGCTGCAGGCGAAGGATTAGTAGTAGTAGTAGTATTAATGATAGTAAAAGCAGCAGTAGTAGTAGTAGAAATAGTAGCAATAACAGTAGCGTTAGTATTAATAGTCGTATAGCTAGTAATAGTAGCAGTTATAGTAGTAGAGATAGTAGTAGTGGAGGTAGTAACAGTAGCTGTGCTGTAGCAGTAGTAGTAGTAGTAGTAGTAATAGTAGTAGTAGAAGGGGCGGTAGTAGTATTAGAGGTACTAGTTGTTGTAGTCTTGGAGGTAGTTCTAAAAGTAGTTGTAGTAGTAGTGGTAGTAGCAGTAGCAGTGGTAAAGTAGTTGTAGTAGTAATAGTTATTGTTGTTATTGTTGTAATAGTAGCATAGACAGTAGAGGTAGCAGTAGCAGTTGAAGGCAGTGATATGGTAAGAGTACAAAACATAAAGTTATTTAGTTAATAAATACTAGCTTAGACTTAAAAGACAGTCTTCAGCGACTTGAGAATCAACTAAAGCACCACCAGGACTATAACGAAACCTCCTCACAATTGACCTCACATTTGTTACCGCTTAAATTATCGCAACTAGCTGCAGTAACATCTCCCGCTCTATAAACGACAGCCAACTGCAACATCTAACTACTAACAACAGTAGCATTGTTCCCTCTATAGATAAATACAAAATGCAACAACATCACCGCCTATACAGACAACTACTACCAACGATAACAACAGTGCTGACTATACATGCAATACGATAACAACAGTGCTGGCTATACATGCAATATGATAACAACAGTGCTGACTATACATGCAATATGATAACAACAGTGCTGGCTATACATGCAATACGATAACAACAGTGCTGACTATACACGTAATACGAACCTCTTTGTCGCAAAGACCTGTCCAGACATTTATTTGTTGTTGTTAGATGATTCCTTCGTTGCTGGAGTCTGTGCTGGTGGCAATGTTCATATAATGCAGACTCTGATGGTAGCAACGTCTACTGATTGTAACAAATGCTGGTACACAGAAGAGATCAAGACATGTTCTGATTTTTAAATTCATTGTTCTCTGGTGTTAAAACATTTTCTAGATGTAAAACACATGTAACAATGTGGCAGTAGGTATCAGATATTTGTTTAGAAAGTGAAGCACATCATCACGACCAAGGATGGATAATGCAGAGAAAAAGAGCATTCCACTTAACTCGATTGTGTCCTTTCTTTCCTCAGGAATTCTGATCTTTCTGAACTGTTATGTGTTTTTCTATATTTTTTTCTGTCTCTGTTTCTGTGGCTGCTTGCTTTATTACAGTGCAGGGTCGTCGGTCCCTCTACAGTCCCTCTTTGGCGACATTTGCAACACGCGAGAAAAGACAATGGTTCTATTCTTTACTCTCCGGGAAACAATAGTTATTTGGTTTCCTACTTCTGGTCGTCTAATGAGATCCGAAGAGAACAAAATAACTAGAATAGCGCAAGACAAAAACAGAAAACAATGACACTGGGCAACAAACCGGTAACACTGTGACGACAAAAGAAGAAGAAGATATAAATTTGTACAGATGGGTAGCTAAGATTTTTGCAAACATAAAAACTCAACTTTATAGTACATCTACTGAGTTTTACTGTAGCATGGTATCACATCTGATTAGTTATAAGGAGGCCGTCAGAGCTGACTCGTGTCAGACGTGTGTAGAATGTCACTTGACTATTTGGCAAGACCAGCTCTTCGATGGACAGCACATTTAAAGAAGGAGAAGAGGCAAACCAAAGGAAACATATAAGAAGAAGACTTCTGGTCTTGGTTTTGGCATTCAGGACTTCCGTCCTCATGAAAGTAGCTTCCTTTCGGCTTTCACCACTTCCAGTCATGTGAGTCAATGACTCTGGTAGCCCATCATGCCCGTGGATAGGTTGTATGTTTGTTGTTGTTTCCGTAACTTTAATTTTTTTTAAGGATGGGATCGTTAGTCCCAAGCCCAACCCCCAACCTGGAGGACCATGAGACCATGTTTCGTCTGTCCCCTCTTCAGTGACCTTTTCGGCTTGGGTAACCCTTCCGGAACATAAGTTCCCGCCGTCCTAGCTCACTGTATCATTGGAGCACGCAAGCCTCCCCAACACTACAAGGTAATGGATAAGAAGAAGAATGGTTGAAGGTAAATGAAAAAAGTACGGACTGACATGGGATGCCGTAGGTAGAAGAAGATCAGACAGGCAGTAATATGAGGACCACTTGCGAAAGCTGTATTTGTCAACTATGACATAAAGAAGATTTAGATTGAAGGATATCTCGGTTTGAATATTTCGGTTCACTGCTAACAAATGGTAGAAATTGAATGAAGGAAATTAAAAGAAGAACAAATATGACCTTACAAAAGAAATTAAACAACTAAAAACAGTATGGAACGGAACTGATAGGAGAACAAAGATCAGAACACTAAGAGCGCCCGAGTGGTTTCCGAGACCCAAATTGGGGTGTAAAAAATAGAAACACTGTTACCTGCCACGCATGTCGTAAGAGGCCGCTAAGGAGGTTGGGTGTGGGGCTAGCTACCCCACACCGTAAAAAAACATTAGATGGCTACAGAACGGAGAGCGACCGAGTAAACGCTGGCTGGAACCGGACACATCGCCAAAGGAGAAGCACCAGAGCTCCAAATGATGCTGAAGATGTGACGTAAAACACATCAATGCTAAGGCTGCATGAATCAGATTTCCACATGAATAGAATTTATGGGAAGTCTGGTACATCGGTTTGGGCGGTGAACGCCGCGCAAGTGAGAGAGAGAGAGATACTAAGAGCATGCATATTTCCAGAGGCAATGTATGTGTGTGAAACATGGACATTTAACAAGGCAGTGGAAAAACCTATATGTACTTTTGAATATGTGTTACAGAAGGCTTCATATATCAAAGACAAAGAAGAGAACAAATAGATCAATCCAGAAATAACTGAAAATCAAAGAAATTTAATAATGAAAAAATTGAAGTATTTAGACATATAGAGACACGCAGGATTGGAGAAGACCGTTATGGAAGGAGGCATCACAACAAAGAGAAGAGGAAGACCACGGAGAAGTTTTATTCAGGATGTAACTGAAGGTTTGAGCATGGCGACTACAGAGGCGGGACATCTAGTCTATGAGAGAGAGAAATTTTTAAGGACAGTTAGGATAACAAAGTTCTGCTCATGACAAGCTATTTGATAATATGAGAGATTGAAGGAAAAGATGCAATATAGAATCATATATGATAACCCTTCTTCTCAAATCTGGGGAAGACAAAGAAGAGAATAATGTTGTTTGCATTATTTTTATTTGAAATGTTGTAACATAAAAACACAAGACAAACTTACCAAACTGAAAACCTTGATTAAAGTATTTCCTTGATGGTTGCGTGTGCATTGTGATTAGTTCTTGTGATGGTATTTATGCATCACAAATAATGGGTTGTCGGCAGAATTAGATAAGAGAACATAATTCTCCCGATCTTTGATCAACACCCTCGTCCTCCATGCATATTCGCCACACTCGGTGACGACATGCAATAATGATGTCACAACTGTGTTTTTACGTGCTCACTATAAAAGACAGATTTTGAAATGCAAACATGTCACAATGAACACTAAAAGAGCAATGTTCAAAACAATCGTTCTCTAAACATTGTAATATCAGTGCCACACTAGGACGCTGGCACCAAACGATAGAAGAAAACTAGTCACGACAGAGATGAAGTGTCTACGCAGAATGCTGGGTGTATCAAGAAGAGACCGTTTGAGAAATTAAAACATCAGGAAAAAAAGTGGGTACTGCATCAGTTCTGAACGTCATCAAGAAACAGCAAATTAAATGGTTCGGTCACATAAGCAGATTACCAACAGACATTGTACCTCAAAGAGAAATGTTACTCCATACAGTAGATACAAAGCAAACAGCCGTTCACGCCTAAGGTGGACCTCAGAGATAACAGAGGTGACGAAAGACACTGTTTATGAAGCGCACACAAAAGCCCGTTCTATAAATCTCTTCTTACCCTGAATCTGTGAGGCAAATCAGACAGGAGAAAAAAGGAAGACAAAGCGCATGAGAGGCTCGCTCCAGGTGTTGTTTATTTTCGACCTGATACTGAAAGACAAAACAGTATTAGAGAATAGATAAATTTAGTAGCAGCAGCATCAACCGCGGCATGGGTTGTAGTAGCAGCAGTAGTAGTATTATTAATAGTGGTTGTGTTAGTTGTAGTATTGGCAGTAGTTGTAGTAGTTATGGCTGTAGTAGTGCTAGTAGTAGTGGTAGTATTATCAGTAGCAGCATCAGCAGTAACAGTAGTTGTAGTAGGTATGGTTGTAGTAGTAAAAGTGTAGTAGTAGCAGCAGCAGAGCTGTATGCAACCCAGACTATAAGGCATTTATTTCAAGACTGCCTCAATTATGATATACTGATGAAAATGCACTGACCTTGAGATGATTGATTGATAGGACCATCATCATTGCACTTCGGTGAGTAACCATGTGTGCTCAATCTTTTCTTACACAAGAAGATCTTAGACGAACTCCGTAGTGAGGGCAGCCGGTGTAATTTTGAAGATGGTGAAGATACTTTTGTAGGAATTTTATTTGTAATCTTTTTCTAATGAATTTTGTCAGGGCAGCGGCTTTCCAGCCTGCTCTTCTCAATTTTGAACTGCCAAGGGTTCTTTTACGTGCTCAAATTGAACACTGGAATTGCGTTTTATCGTCCGTCTCCGATAGGACTAGGAACTCGATCTCACCCACACTGAGATCAAGGATCTCTGGAAAAATATCCAAATGGTTCCACGAGGGAGCGAATCTGGTACCTTTTGCACGAGGGACGAGCACCTAGCCTCTACGCGTCAAGAGGCCTTCTAGAGTTGCAGTCACAGGCCTAGTGAAACAACATTAGTAAGAAAACTATATGGACCTCTATGTCTACACTTCAGAGAGCTCTAAGTGCACAGGCCTAGAAATGAAACAGACATTAGTTAAAGAAAACTATATGGACCTCTATGTCTACACTTCAGAGAGCTCTAAGTGCACAGGTCTAGGGAAACAACATTAGTAAGAAAACTATATGGACCTCTATTTGAACTACAGAAAACAGTGAAGCTTATACAAAAGATAACATTGCATATTTAGATAATATTTCATTCTAACCAAAGGAGGGAAGATATCAAGCAATTCTTCTTCTTCCAACGCTCCATATCGACTAGTTGTTAACCACTCTTTGTCGTTTGTATGTGATACGAGCCTAAGAGCGATTGTGCCAGTTATGCGCCTTCAAGAAGGCCAGCACATCCGATTTCTGCAACGCTTTGGATTTACTGGGGTAGCTTCCCTAGGCCCCTACCTCAGTCGCCTCTTACGACATGCCTTATAGGTCGCAGTGTTACTATTCTTTGCTCCCCTTGAGACGCCGTCAACACACGGGCTGGGTTTTATATCAGCAATAAAAGCAAGTCTGACAGAGTGTATCATTAGGAAAAGTACATAACTTTGGCAGTCGTCTTTCCATGCGGAGGCGGAACATGATCAATTAAAGTTGACGACCATTGACCTTGGTGACCTTATTAACGACTTGGCCAGTATGACCGTTAAACTTCTAGAATATAGTGACTGTTGCGTACATGTCCAACTTTCAATGCTGTGTACCCACGCCTGTTAGGACTAGTATGTTTCGTCTTCGCTGGCACTGATGTCCAGGATGTTGGTATTTGTCTTTTGTTTTCATGACAAACGCCACACAGGCAACTCAGTCGTGATGATTGATTATTATGACAACGACGAGGTTGACACGTTGTCATGTAGATTTGTATATTTCAAATTCAAGATTTGACGTCTGTGAGATAGATGTCCTAAATCAACAAATGATATGTTTAAAGTACTGCAGACACAACATACATTCATACATAAACCGTGCAATTAGCAGTTGTTTCTCTTCTGTTATGTCTGCAACTTTTCAATTTGTATTAGTCTGTATATATTTTTTATTACTTGATATTAAACAATGTATTTCAAAAGGTCACTTTGACACGTGATCTCGTGAGAATATGAACTTTTCGTGTCAGAATCATATACTTCACTGCTGACCTCTAACCAAATTATTCTCAGATTTCTGAAGTATTGTTTATTCAGATTACATTTTGGTCATCGCTGGACTTACGCAGATTACCAACGGCCTCAAAGAGCAATGTAACCCCGATACAGAGGATACAAAGCAAAAGACCGCGTGACGAAAAACACTGTTTATGAAGCGCACACAAAAGCCCGTTCTATAAATCTCATCTTATCCTGTCTATCGAAGTTTCCAACCTCCAGAGGCTTACGTGGATCAACTGTCCTGGGAATGCGGGTGTTTGCGACAATGAGAGAGCGAACAGGCTTGCATCAAGAGCATCGACTGTTGGGGAATTGAAGATCGATTAGAGGGATGTTTGTTGGTCTCTACGCTATTGTCTGTTGAATCCACCGATTTAAGCAGTTTGGAGTTACCCATTGTCAGGGTAGACTTGGATGTGTGAGGGGCAGAGTGAGGAGTGTGTTTAACCAGTGAGCCACAGGGGCAATCAGTAAGCATATCCTACGATATATGTCGGGAAGACTGAGCACCTATGGGTCTGCCTGGAGTGCAATGATGTCAATCCAATAGCAAATAACCAATCCTGAAGCTGTGAGGCAAAACAGAATTCGAGAAAATAAAGAAGAAGAAGTAGATGTACTGACTGATTTTTATTTCATTTTCATAAAATACACAGAACACATTTGATGTGTTTCTCAATATATTCAGTGAATATCGTCTGCAAATATTATATCATTATTTACCGTCCGAGTAGTTACTGGGGCCCAAATTTGGGGTGTAAAGAATAGAACCACTGTTACCTTCCACGCATGTCGTAAGAGGCGACTAAGGAGGTTTGGCTGAAATCGGATGCACGTGGCCGCTAGGGAATGCTAACCCGAAACAAATGCTTGCAGAAAACGGATGCACCAGGCCGTAAGTCGCATAACATGGTGCAACGACCCTCACAATGAGGAATGGGATAACGGATTCTATGGTCGCCAATCTGCCTCCGAGATTTAGCCACGCAGTAAGAATGTCAGACCTACCGTCACGAGGGTGGCCAAAACTTACTGCAGGAAGAGGTCGGCACAAACGAGAAAGCAGAAACCATAGGAATTATATCCTAAAGAACTGCCCCCAGTATGCAGACTTCAGAAGAAAAAGGTGGCCTACTTACACCAGAGTCCAAGACAAACTGTATGGCGTGGCTGATAATCTGAGACAGACGGCTGCCTTTATGAAAAGTAAAAAGTAAAGGAACCCTTTCATACCTCGTGGTGTATAGGTCAATACAGTGTTAGGCCTGTACTTTTCATTGACCGTCTGCACACGATGGGTGATGTGGTCAGCATCACGCCGGCCGCCTTTACTTTCCCAGAGCATGTCTGGTACCCAGTTGAGGCTGGGTCGATCTGAGAGCCCTCGCGGTCGGGAAAAATTCCACGCGCATTGAGGGAGCTGAACCCTGATCACCAGCCTTGCGAAGCGAATTCACTAACAACTACGCTACAGCGGCTCTCGCTGCCTTTATTAGAGAATCCGAAATCCCAATCTAGTGAGAACGCAGAAGAAGAAATCATTATTTCTTATTCTCTTCTAAGATTTCTAAAAGCTAACATGACGATAATGTAACTGGTTGTCTTTCCCTTATGTCAATTCAATGTAGTCTCTACAATGATTACACAGCAGGAACTATCTGGCAGGGGAAGGACACTGTCATTTGCGGATGACATCATGGTGTACAGACAGGGAAGAAACAGTGATGTAATTACTAATAAACAACAGGAAGAACTGGATCGCATCATGGCATGGTGGGACATCTCTGATGAAACGATACATCCCACTAAAGCTGTGCTATCACGGTTCTCCCTAAATAATCACATTGTAAATTTTGAAACACCAAGGGTCAAAATAGGCGAACAAACAATCACTCGAAAAGCATCTATGAGCTATTTGGGTGTAAATATTGAGCGCAGTCTATGCTTTAGGGACCATATCAACCAAGTTATTGCCAAGGGTCGTAACGCACTATTCGTACTGAGAAACATGGCGGCTAGCACTGAACAACGTTTTCTTGCAATGTCAAAACAGGAATGGTGATACGAAACTGGTTGGAGATACTGGTACAGAGATCAAAGAAATCACCTAAATTTTGTGTTCCTTGGCACGCATGATTCAGGGGTAATGAACGAGCTGATAGGGGTCAAAAGGCTCATGAGGTCATGGTGGTAACATGAGCCAGAGTTAGCGAGGGGGCGCGCTAACCAAGACCCTGCCCCTAACCTCCACGCGGTGACCCTGAAAACAGACTCTGGTTCTGGTCTGGCTAAGAGGGGCAGGGATCGGGGAGAGGAAACTACTGGTAGTGGTAGCAGTGCAATTACGGAAATACGATAAAGATACATACAAATAAAATGCACAATTCTCATGACCGATGTCCAACAAGATATTGCCCAAGTCCCTGAACGCAAAGAAACAGCAACGAAACGACTCAGACATGGATGAGAGGTACATCCAGTGACCAAACGTATGCCCACGTAGGGCGAAGCTCGAAGCCCTGAGGAGGGGCAAACATTGCCAGCCCGTCGGCAAGAATAAATAAGACAGGACCGTAACGAATGAAAGTCTACTCTCGTGTTGGTGCGAGAGAAGATTGCAGCTGACCCCGCATTGGTAGCCTGGTGCAGATACATGTACTGGGCAAGGTTTGCCGAGCGCAAAAGAACAAGTTGCGTTTAGTGCATAACGAAACTACCCGCCCTGGGAAAACCGTGCAAGGTACTGTGCGATTAAAATTAACATCCCCGGAAGAACTGAGGTTGGTGATGCCTAACGGAACTGCCAGCCTTGGGGCAACTGGGCAAGGTTCGATTGCAGTCGTAACTAACATCCCCGGAATAACTGGGGCGGGTGATGGCGGCGAGCGCAAAATCCTCAGTTACGCTTATAGTGCCCACTGAAACGACCCTCTACATTGCTTGTACTCGGCCCCATGCCAGTGCTTTCGAGGTAAATTGCAAATTGCCACGCACCGATACGCGTCTAGAAAAGGCTGAGAATGTTCCTTCCCCGGATCAAACTCAAAAATGTACGGTAAAGCAAGGCCGACAATGTACGGATCAAACAGGAAGCCCGGGTCCTGAACATTGGCGAAGGCCGATACTTTACACGGTGTTTTATACGAGTAAGACGCCGTCCGAGGACAAGCTGACAAGCCCGAGAAATATTTCTCAGTCAGAACGGGTAAAGCAGCGTAACTCACTGTCTTGGCGTAGATCACAAAGCCCAAATATACGGCAAAGTTGATCGAAAAGGCGTAGATCCGAAAGGATCGTACCTAGGAAAAGCTCACCCTAGTAAATCAAAAGCTGGCTGAAAACGGACGGGCGGGCCTAGTCACCATGGGCGCACAATCGTCCGACGTAGATCACTCCGTTCTTGCCAGTGGACCAATTATACATCACAATAAGAATGATCAAATTGGCCGTGAAGAATGTTAGCAGAAGAAGAAGAAGAAGAACGAGCTGATAGATTGGCTGGTGTGGCTACGATATCAGAGGGAGCTGTAATGGACCGAAATGACATTCTTAACGCAATGAGAGTCTTTCCGGAAATAGAAGTTTTAGGGTTGGGAATCCCAGTCGCTGACCAGTTTGCGAGAGGAGATTGGTGTCGATATTGGTACTGTCCGAATAGAACGACATACCAAATATGCAAAAAAAAGATTGATTAATTAATCAACATCGAACTGGCGTGTTGGCTCGCTGCTGGATTTATTTAGGCGGGATAGGAGCACATATGGACATGTCCGGAGTGCTATGATAATATTTTTTTAAAAATGTTCTATAAAATGATTTTTCTCTTTAGTTTTTCTTATTATATCATTTTTATATGTTCTTTCTTATTTTATCTGAGGGATTGTAATTAATCTCACAAAGAGCACGTTTGCGACTTTCTAAGACTCATAGGACTATCTGCATATCTGATAGTGTTAGTATATCGTAGGAATAAATCAGGTACGTATATCTTAGGCCATTTTGTTTGTTTTAATATTTACCTTTTTAGTGTGTTAAGATTCTTTTCAAGATTGTTATTAATCTTTTTAAGATTGTTGTGTTACTATCAGGTAGTTTATACCGTTTGTTTTCTGAGTTATGGTTTGGGTTTTTCTATCTACTCTGACATTCTCCTACGATACTTGGCCCGACTTGGGGGTACAATTAAATTAATAAATCTGAAGACCAAAATAAATAAACATAACTTTTATCTCTCTCATGCATATAGTGGCTTACACAATAAGACGTCGATGATTCAAGTATTCTCTTAAACCAGTTAGACAAATAAATTAAATAAAGGAACGTTTTAATATGGAGAAAGCGCTGTAGCTTTGTCCGGCGTTACACGGATTATAATGTACTTCTCAGATTTTGTTGACAGTGAGCCGGATGAATAGTTCCAGGCAGGATGGGGTAACTCTGATACGACGCTAACCGCGGCAGTCGACGGGGAGACAGGCGTGCGCGGTTGCCAACCAATTCAAATATTATACTAAATTAAATATATAACTAGGAGAGAACAGCATACATAAGCTAAAAGTTGTTAGTGTTGTACACTGGACTTTCGTATTTAACTTTGACGATCAGCAGGTGAGAATAACATTCTTATTTTCATAAATAGCGGAACTAATAACGTCCCTTGCAAGAAGAGTAGAGTATTGAGCCCTGGTCTTGCTGCTGCTTGGCTCATGTCATCATTGTATTCTATTGACTTATTGTTTCATCAGATTTGAAAATAAATAAATCTGAATGCGAACAAGTTAATACAATAATAATACATATAAGAGTTAGTAGGATAAGTAACTTAGGATATCATACAGTATAATAGCTATAGTACTCTGGTGTGTTTCATAAAATAAATAAAACCTCAGCAAATCGTCGTAGTAAATCAGTTAAATTAAATCAATCTGTGTACATGTTGTGTACCGCGCGAGTCTGATTGCTAGCTAGGGTGACATTTAAATCAATGATTATTTGTTATTGTATTCTCTCTCTCTCTCTTTGCCTTTTTACCCCGGATTGGGGCATGCATAGGCCATCAAACAACTTATGCCAAGTCTTGATCCTATCTCTAGCTAATTCCTGCAGCTCCCTCCAGCTCTTCTTTATATTGTTGATCTCCGCCTCCAAATCTTGTCTCCATGTATTTCTCGGCTCCATGTATTTCTCGGCTCCATGTATTTCTCGGTCTCCCCTTCTTTCGCTGTCCCTCGGGTTCCCGGCAAGGACCCTTCTTGTTATATTCCCCTCTGGTTTTCGCAAAGTGTGTCCTATCCAGCGCCAGCGTCTTTTTTACCTGTTCGTTCACTAGAATCTGTCTTGTTCTCTCCATAAGTTCCTCGTTTGTGATCCTATCATACCATCTTATTCCCTCTATTCTGCGCAGACACCAGTTGATGAATGTTTGCAATTTATGCGTTATTGTTTTAGTTGTTCTCCATGTTTCTGACCCATACAGTAGAACTACTTTAACATTAGAGTTAAATATCCGAATTTTTGTTCTAGATTTGATTTCTTTAGACTTCCAAATGTTTCCCAGTGCAATGAAAGCTCCTCTTGCCTTCTGTATTCTTATTTTAACATCTCTATCTGTTCCACCCTCTTTGTCTACGTTGCTGCCCAAATATGTGTATGATTCTACCCCTTGAAGTGGGATTTCCCCCAAGGAGATCGAGTTGTCGTTTGCTTGGTTAATTCTCAATATCTTTGTCTTTCCTTATGAATGTTCAGCCCTAGTTGCTGGGATCTTTGATTCAATGTGTTTAGCTTATCCTGCATCTGATTTCATGTATGTGACAGAAGGGCTATATCATCAGCGAAGTCCAGATCATCTAGTTGCTCTGTCAGAGTCCATTGGATTCTATTTCTGCTGTTAGTTACTGTGGTCTTCATAATCCAGTCTATTGTCAGTAAGAACAACAAAGGTGATAGAAGACATCCCTGAGCACTCCTGTTTCTATTCCAAAAGTGTCTGTTAGTTTACCTTCATGAAGAACTCTACATTTCATATCCGTATATGTTGCTTTTATTAGGTTCATAATTTTCTGTGGGATTCCATAATGCCTCATTAATTTCCAAAGGGTTTCCTTATCAATACTGTCAAAAGCCTTCTCATAATCCACAAATCCTATATAAAGTGGGGATTTCCATTCAATACTTTGTTCTATTATTATGCGTAATGTGGCTATCTGGTCAGCACAGGATCTATTTAGTTGGAAGCCTGCCTGTTCATCTCTTAGCTTTATATCGATGGCATCTCTCAGTCTCTCCAGGATGACTCTGCTTAGTATTTTCCCAGGTACTGACAACAGCATTATTCCCCTATAGTTTTCACACTTCTGAAGGTCCCCTTTCTTTGGTAGCTTCACCAGGTATCCCTCTCTCCAGTTTTCTGGTATTTCTTCGGTCTCCCAGATTCTGCTAAATAATTTATACAGTATTTCTGTGGATGTGTTTATGTTGGCTTTAACCACCTCCGCTGGAATACCATCTGGACCGGCCGCTTTCCCATCTTTTAAAAGTTTAATGGCTTTACTAATCTCCTCCTTGGATGGTTTCTCACAGTTGAAGTCAATTTCTGCTGGTTGGATATCTGGGGGTTTGTAGGTGCTGGTCTGTTCAGGAGTTCCTTGAAGTATTCCATCCATCTTTCCATTTGGTCTCTAACATTAGTGATAGTTTCCCACTACTATTTTTGATCAACCCATTTGATGGACTATTCTCCTGCTATCTTTCTAGTGATGTTGTAAAGATCCGTAAGGTTTCCTTTTCCTGCAGCTACCTCTGCTTCTCTTGCTAGATCTTCTACGTATTGTCTTTTATCTAACCTTATTTGTTTCTTCACTTTCTTGCTAGCTTCTGTGTATTTTTCCTGGGCTATGGCTTTGGCAGTTCTAGTTTTGCTATTATTTAAATCTGCTTTCCTCTTTTTCCTTTCTTCTATTTCCTTGAGAGTTTCTGGAGTTATCCATGTCTAATGATTCTGCTCCTTCTTTCCTAATACCTCTGTGCATGTTTCATTCCAAATATTTTGGCTTGCTGCTAGAATTCTTCCGCACTCACCTCTTCTAATTGCCTCAAAACCTCATACTTATTAGAGACTGTGATCATGAACTGTTCCTTTGTTTCTTGACTTCTGAGGTATCCTACATTATATTGGTGTCTATGTTCATGGGATGTTATGTATCGCTTGAGCTTCAGTTTAATTTTACTTATCAGCAAATGGTGATCCGAATCTACATCTACCCCCCTTAGCACTCTTACATCTTGTAGAGGTGACCTGAATTTCTTGTTTATGCATATGTGGTCAATTTGATTTTCTGTTCTGTGGTCTGGTGATACCCATGTTGCTTTATGTATTCTTTTATGTGGAAAGACACTTACACCTATGACGTATTGATTCGCTGCACAGAAATTAGTGAATAGTTCTCCATTTTCGTTCATTATCCCTAGTCCGTGTTTCCCATGATCTCCTCGTAGCCTATGTTGTCCGAACCTATTTTGGCATTGAGGTCACCCATCAGAATTTTGATGTTCCCATTTCTCTAATTACCCATAGTATTTTGAAGTTTTATATAAAATTCCTCTTTTATTTTTTCCTCTTTATCATTGGTAGGTGCATAACACTGGGTCACATTCAAGAATACTTTCTTTTGGTGGTTCTGAATGTTGCTGTGATTATCCTAGGACTCACTGCTTCCCATTTTATTAGTGCATTCTCGCTTCTTTTGATAGCATTAAAGCCACTCCTTCACTATGGGGGCATTTTCTTCCATATGGCCTGAGAACAGCAGTGTTTCTCCTGTATTTAGACGTTGTTTGCCTGCACCATTCCACCTAGTTTCACATAATTCCAAGATGCCAATTCCATGAAATTTCATCTCATTTACAACCTGTGCTGTCTTTCCCATTTTATACATACTTCTAACATTCCAGGTGCCAATTCTGGAGCTTTTCCTAGGTGAAAGGAAGATAATCTGCGATGCAGACTCCTTGCGGCTTTCTCTGCATCGCTTCATACCTCTTCTAGAAGAGCTTCCTTTCCTCTTGGTTGGCACAGTTTTCGTTGGTTGGTTGGATTTTGTGGCTAAAATTTTCTACTGGATTGGGTAGCCAGTCCTACGCCAAACCCCACCTTGTCGCTCTTATGACATGCCTTGTAGGTCGAGTGCCGCTACTCTTTGCTCCTTGCAGCCCCGGCAACACATGGCGGTTATTGTATTAGTCATTGTTTAAAGTTTTGTTGCCATTTGTGATTGTGGCTGTCTGTCATTGAATTGTTGAATCATTGATAATTTAGTTATGAGTAGTTAGTTTATTTTTTATCATATAAAAATTAAAATATAACTTATTTACATGTCACCAAAATGATATGTCTGGCAATCATGACGAATGTTGGTTATTTAATCCTGGAGATCTTCCGGGTTGAAAGAAGGTGAGTCGGCAGCTCGATTTCCTTTCTAATTTTACTGGGTCGCTTCATGAGTCCCTCCTTGTGGGGTTCTTCTTCTTCCTCATGTGGCGAGCTATGAATTTCCATAGTTGTGGTTTCTGTAGCCATCTAGTGTTTTTACAGGGTGGGGTAGCTAGCCCTGCCGCCAGCCTCCTTAGTCGCCTCTTACGACATGCGTGAAGGTAACAGTGGTTCTATTCTTTACACCCCAATTTGGGTCCCGGTAACCACTGGACGATTAGTGCCTTTGAATGACAGAATTATTCCACCATAAATGTACTCTAGTTTAAGTAATGCGAAGGTAATGTGCTCGCTTCTGGCATCATAGGTACTCGGTTCGTTACCCACATGGAACAATCACGATATTTTCCAGTGACCCCTGATGTCAATGTAGGTGAGACCGAGTTTCTAATCCTATTGAGGATGGGCGATACAACATAGGTCCAATGTTGGGGGTGTTGGGTGAGAAGGTAGGGTTAGTACCTCACGGAAAATGACAGCCGTATATTGGTTGTGTCCACGGATAGTCATGATCCTATTTGGTCCCCACTTCTCACCTAGCTCATGTTTGGCTCCACATGCCACACCCCGGGCAACAGTCTCGGCTGACTGGCTAAACAACATGAGTGGGCGGGAGTAATCCTGCTTAACCCTCCCACGTCCCCCATTTTCCCTCCCCATTTCCCCTTACGTTCCTTTCCCACTTCCTTCCCAGTTGCGACAATAGGTGATAAGACACTGGCATTGCACTGAGCCAGATAGGGTCATACTGCTTGCGGGGACCCATGGTGAAGACGGACTCTGTGTGTTGGAAGGGAATAGCTGGATGGGTGGAGATGCACAAAACACCTATGCACATGACGTGACATGGCCATAGTGAATAGCCAAGAACCAGAGCTAGTGATAAAGGCCTGCAAGCATGGTGCACCTATGACTAGCGGGGATTGTGCAGCGGTGAACTGTGCTCCCCCCCCAAGTTCGATCCAGTGACACCCTGATACCACATATCTGCCCGAAACTACCAGGGGCCCCAGATCAAGTTAGAGATCTATGTCTGACAATCTCTTTGGGATGAAATTGTCGCAACAAAACTCCAGACATAATGCCAATACAACAAGTCTTCCACAATTACAGAACACATGCAGATTCTACAAACTGGCATTGGCTGCCCAAGAGTGAAAACTCGCAGCCCTGGTTAGAAGAAGAAGAAGGTCCAATGTTGAAGTTGAGCACATAAAATGACCTTTGACAGTTGAAAATCGATAAAGGTAGGCTGCAAAGCTGCTGCCTGGACAAAAGTTATTAAAAATGTTATATACAAATTCAGGCACAAATTTTCAAAATTACGTAATAGACTATGCCTTCAGAGCTGACTCAGATTGAGAATGGTTCTAGCTCCCTTGGGGATGGACTCCTAGGTACATTTGGGGGATTTGTATGTAGGAGATGAACCCAAATAAAAGGCATGCAGAAACCAGATGTGCTGGCGTACAGGTTTATATGGACCTAACTGGCACAATGAACCCATGCTCTAAGGCACAAATCACATACAGACCACAAAGATTAGTTTAGCAAGTTGTTTATGTAGAGCAGAGGAAGAAGAAGAAGTTATCTTGTGATTTTATAACATTTCAGATATATTCACTGAGGCTTATTTTATTTGCTACTTTTTATGTTGGATCATAAACTTATAGAAAACTTGTAAGGATATCAATTTATTTTAAAAAATAAAGCATAATACTTTTCATAATCTGAAGCAAGTAAATTATTAATAACAGAATCATTTAAGGACATGGTTGATCAATTATGCATATCTATATTCAATTTCCAGGAACTTGTCAAGCTGCCTTGAGAACATGAATCTATCGTGTGCTTTTGTTGTAATTGTGTTACACCTGAGATATGTCACATCGAGACTGAATGCTCTGACTACTGTCAATGATTACATGAACATTTGTTTGGATGGGAAACATCAAAAGTCAGCGCCAGGACCCGAACCCAAGTTGTTATCGCAGGTACTGATGTGTTTTCTGAGTATTTTCTTTGTTGAATATATTTTCTAAGGAATGCTAACCCGAAACAAATGCTTGCAGAAATGGATGCACCAGGCCATAAGGCGTATAACATGGTGCAACGACCCATCACAATGTGGAATGGGATAACGGATTCTATGGTCACCAATCTGCCTCGTAGATTTAGCCACGCAGTAAGAATGTCAAACCTAGCATCACAAGGGTGGCCAAAATTTACTGCGGGAAGAGGTCGGCACAAATCGGGAAGCAGAAATCATAGGAATTATATCCTACAGAACTGCCCCCAGTATGCAGACCTGAGAAGAAAGAGGTGGCCCACTTACACTAGCGTCCAAGACAAACTGTATGGCGTGGCTGATAATCTGAGGCAGATGGCTGCCTTTATTAGAGAATTCGAAATCCCAATCTAGTGAGAACGCAAAAAAAAAAAAAAAAGAATAAATTTTCTAATAGCTACATCGCAATAACAATACAGTCATTGTTCTTGAATGCAATATTTGCCTGTGTTGTCGGTGACCACTTACTTGTTGCTCTCTGCTCCTCATGGAGCATAGGGCCTCAACAGTTGTTCGCCACTTTTCTCAGTCTCGGACTGTTTTTTTATGGTCTCCGGGATAGTCAAGCACTCTTCAGTTCCTCAAGAATACTTCATCTCCAGGTCTGTTTAGGGCATCCTCTTTTTTGTTTTTCTTGCAGGCTCCACTCAAATGCTTGTCTAGGGACATTCGATTCTGTCTTTTGTACTTTTGTAGGGTATGCCCAACCCATCGCCATTTTCTCCTCTTGACCTGGGTCATCATGGATTCCTGTCCGGTTCTTATCCACAGGTCTGTGTTTGCAACTCTATTATACCATCTCAGTCTGAGAATCCACTAAAGACATCTGTTGACAAGTCTGAATCTTATTTGTATTTAACTTGGTGACTCACTACGTTTCCAAGCCATACAGCAACACAGATTTCAAATTTGAGCTGAATATCCTGAGCTTTGTTTTCGTGGAGATGGCAGTGGATTCCCACACTCTGTGCAGGATAATAAAGGCTTGTCAGACTTTCCTAATCCTGGCATTATTGTCCTCCTCAGTACCTCCTGATTTGCTGATCTTGCTTCCTAGGTAGACAAATTCACCATCTTCTTCTATACCCCTTCCCTCAATTAATATTGGATCTTGCTGTATGTTGTTGATCTGCAGTATTTTTGTCTTCTCTTGACAGATTTTAAGACCGACCCGTTGTGCCGTTTTCGCCAGAGTATCCACTTTTTCCTGCATATCTTGTAGCCTGTGCGAGAGCAAGGCAAGATAATCCACAAAGTCCAGGTTTCTAATTTTGACATAAGTATTGACTGAATGCCTTTTCCGGTCAGGGACCACGAGGAGAGTAAAGAATAGTAACACTGTAGCCTACAAGGCATGTCGTAAGAGGTGACTGAGGTAGGGGCCTAGGTAAGCTACCCTAGAAAATAAAAAGCGTAACAGAAATCGGATGTGCTGGCTTACTTGTAGGCTCATAACTGGCACAACATACAATCGCTCTTAGGATCAGATCACATACAAATCACAAAGAGTAGTTTTTACAAGTGGTCTATATGAAGCATTTGAAGAAGAAGGAGAATGCGATATTTAACATTAGCAAAACTATCTGTGTTTGTGATAGCTTCTTCTGCGATCTCATGCTTTCAGTAACACTATAATGTTTGAATGAACTTGTCTACTCATCTTTCATGAGCGTATGTCTTTCTTGTATTACCACCAACAGTTATGCGACCCATGGGCTTCTCGAGCCTGCTGTACAGCTCAGACAGCTGAAGGAGTGCATATCAGCTCAAACTGGCTCAACTTTAGCTGGAATCATTGTCGGAAACTGTCCGATCGCTGCCGTGAACACTTCCTGATGGACTTGTGTTTTTATGAGTGCTCACCAAATGTTGGACCGTGGCTTGTTACTGTAAGACTCCTATTTATTATCTATTTAAGTAGCACCTGACACTAATTTTAAAGGGTCTCTGTGGCTTAGAGATTAGGTGCTCGCCTCTCGTTACAAGGGTGCTCAGTTCACTCCCGCGTGAAATCGTCAGGATATTTTTTCCAGAGATCCCTGATCTCAGTGTAGGTGAGATTTAGTTCCTAGTCCTATTGGAGATGGACTATAAACGTAGGTCCCATGTTCAATTTGAGCATGTAAAAGATTTCAACCGTGGGCAGTTGAAAATCGAGAAGAGCAGGCTGGAAAGCCGCTTCCTATGCAAAATTCATGAGGATTAAAAAATAAAATTTGTACAAAATATTTTCACCATCTTCAAAATTACACCAGGAACTCTGGCAGTTGCTACAAAGTTCGTGCACTACCACTGAGATCTTCATGTGTAAGAAAGAGATCGGAGCACACATGGTTACTTACCGAAGTGCAATGATGATGGTCCAATCAATCAATCAAACCTCACTAATTTTTTTAAGAGACAAGAGCATCTAAACTCTGTAAGAGGGGGTTATTATTTAAAACTCAAAAGAGTGAGATGCAATTGTACATATTCTTGTTTTCACATTACATTACGTATACATTTTGAATTGTTTTGATTCCTATTAGCCAGACAAGACTTTGCTATCCAGCACACAGTATGGAAATCCACTGCCATCTCCACAGAAACAAAGCTAAGGATATTCTGCTCAAATGTGAAATCTGTGTTGCTTTATGGCTCAGAAACGTTGTGAGTCATTGTGGCAAGTTAAATACAAATAAGATTCAAACCTTTGTCAACGGATATCTTTGGTGGATTTTCAGACTGAGATAGTATGACAGAGTTGCAACACAGACCTGTGGATAAGAACCGGACAGGAACCCATGATGACCCATGTCAAAAGGAGAAGATGGGTCGGGCATACCCTACGGAAAACACAGTCAAGTGTCACTAGACAAGCATTTGAGTGTAGCCTGCAAGGAAAACGAAAAAGACAATGCCCTAAACAGGCCTGGAGATGAAGTCTTCTTGAGGAACTGATGAGTGCTCGACTATCCTGGTAAACCATAAAGAAAACAGCAAGAGACCGAGAAAAGTGGCAAACAACTGTTGAGGCCCTATGCTCCACAAGGAGCAGAGAGGAATAAGTCAAGTTGATTCGTATTGACTTCAAATCTGGATACTGAATTGTTATTATATTTTGGGGGCAGAATTATATATATACATATGTTGAGCAAACCGTCCTTATGATGTTAAGAAAGTTCTTAATTGTTTAGTTATTACCCATTTTGTCATTTTTGATTTTTGTGTATGTTTCGAGAAATGGAGCGTCTGGCAGAATGAGTTAGAACGCTGGCTGCCATTCGGAAGACCCGGGTTCAATCCCAGGTAAGTCGAAGAAGTTTGTTTCTGTCGGGGAATAAAGAAAAAAAAATAACATTAATTCCTAGCGATTGCACTAGCCACGTAGCCATCAGTATGCATCCTCTTCGACATCTGCTGCTGGAGACTGATCACCTATAGGTCTTCCGGAATGCTATGATGATTCAGTAACTGATAACAATGTAATTCAGGTCAACCCAGTCTCAATTGAGTACCAACACAAACACTAGGAAGTAAAGCAGCCGACATGATGTTGACCACATCACCCATCGTGTGCCGACGGTCAATGAAAAAAGGGTCCAACACTGCATTACTCTATATATACAATGGGGCATTCTTCTTTAAACCCCAGGAGTTATGAATTTTCACTCTTTTTCCCTATAGTGCAATGGGGGGAAGAGCACCGAGCTTTCTTTAAAACCCAGAAACCCGAAGTTCCAGGCGTGTAGTGCTATGCTTAGTGCTGCGGAGACTCCTACTCAGGTAGGGCTCACCCATGTGGTATAAAACGAGTTCCTTTACTTTTTTATTTGACTAGGACAAGAGATACTGAAGATCTATAGTAAACAAACTTCACGGCACAGATGACACTGATCTGAACGATTTATTTGTATTATAAAATATCCTCGATATTTCTATTTACAGGATATTCGTAAAATCCGCAAAGAAAAATTCCAAGATGTTCCCTTGTGTCAGAATGTGTGTAACAATTGGTGGCATGCTTGCAAAGATGATTTTACCTGTTTGGAAAACTGGGCAGTTGGTTTTAACTGGTCAACAGGTACATGGAACTGACCTCACTTGTTCTTTCGCTAGTTATCTGTTAGGAAAAAGCAGCTGCTATACATATTTTAATATACTATGAAGTATTTTGCATTGTAAGAAAAAGTTGCAGATAGTGAAGTTGATAAGCATGCTGTGCTAGGGACCATGAGCTGGGAAAATTCAGGGGTTCAAGACCAGCTTGGCCAACAATTCTCAGTGTGCACACAGTTAGCGGTTGGACTATAGGATACTCTGATCCTTTACTTGTGGATCTAAATTACAACTACCTCTGAAGTTGGAGTAAGGTTTGCCAGAATGGTGAGGGACACTGATGATAAGGAAAGCAAGTCTTTGCGCAAAGGGCAGTCAGAGGCACCATATACCTCTGAAGGAACACCAGTTTGGCAGGGACACTGATAGTAAGGAAAGCAGGCTTTTGTGTAAAAATCAGAAACGTCATACCAAGCGCCCTGACTACACCTGAATTCATAGTGGCCGAACAAACAAAAAATGTATATGAAAATTAAGGACATTGTATACAGCAATACTTCATCTTTTGAAGTCACTAGAGCTCTTCACTGCTACATAGAAGCAAATCATGAGAGCTCTTCACTGCTACTAGAAGCAATCATAGAGCCTTCACTGTACATAGAGTCAATACTGATATATAGAAGCAAATCATGAGAGCTCTTCACTGCTACATAGAGTCAGTACTGATATATAGAAGCAAGTCACGAGAGCTCTTCACTGCTACATAGAGTCGTATTGATATGACAGCGAGAGCTATTCACAGCTACGTAGAGTCAGTACTGATATATGGAAGCAGTCAGAGAGTTCTTCACCGCTACATAGAGTCAGTACTGATATCTGAAGAGTCAGGAAAGTTCTTACAACTACATAGAGTCAGTATGAATATGAGCAGTCAGAAGAGTTATTCACAGCTACATTGAGTCAGTACTGATATCTAGGAGTCAGAGAGTTATTCATGCACATAGAGTCAGATGATATATAGAAGAGTCATGGAAATAAAATCAAATCAAAATAGATAGATAGAGGCTACATAGATGTTGTTTTACAGAACAATGCTAAGAATATTATGGACTGCTAAATGACTAATGTTGATATGCTGATAATGGTTAATGCATATAGAAAACTTATTATCAACATAACAAAGATGCAATCATTTTTTTTGGAAACGTAATGACTTTGTAGCAGACTCCATAGCACATCCTGCAGTCCTGTCCATCATACATACACCAGCAAAACGAAACATGAATGAAGCTTACAGAGCAAGCTATGGGAAACTTACAAGGAACTCCACTGACATGTAGCTTCATAGAGGCAACCCATATCATGGTTTAGATGAGCATACAAAACCGATCGCAAAGAAGTACTTTGTAGAATTACTTTTATTTCATATTGTAATCTGTTGCCTTTGGCATATAATTTTATTGCATTGTCTACATCATGTAAACATCTTCCTTTTGGTCGAAGCATTGCTGTATCATGTTTTTGGGCTTTGTTAAACTATATTGTGGGCGTCTGTAGCTTAAGCGTTAGTAAGCTCGATCACAACCCAAGCACATCTGGTTCAAACTCTGCAGCAGGCAGTTTGGAACCTAATTCGTTTTCATAGGATTTTTACAAAAGGTAAAAATTGACCTCGCCATTCAGAAAGCAATGACAAACTACTGCACATATAAGTGGTGCCTAGAAAATGTGGTTGATGGCTACGTCCTGTAAAGGATATGCCACGATTTTAATTCTTTTTTTCTAAAACTATTACTTTGTTATTACGTGTTTCACCTATTTCAGAAATTATCAGGATATTTAGTTCCAGAAATTTATAGAATGATCTTTTTTTTCAGGCATCAACACATGCCCACTAGGATCTTCTTGTCGCCCTTTCAATGAGATGTATTCCTCAATCAAAGCGACTTTTGTGAGACAGTCATGGGACACTCTTTCAAAGTGGTACCAGACACAGATGATTGCTTTGTGTTGTGGTTTGATTCCAATCGGCCTAATCCTAATGAAGCTATTGCCAGAAAAAAAGCGTCAGCAATATTAGGTGTGCCTTATGAAGCATCTACAGGAAAAACTCAGGAACACAGTCTCTGTGTCATGTCTTTACCAACTGAACCTGATAGCTTCATTTTAATATGCAAATGGCAAGATGGTAGACTTTGTTAGTTTAGGCTTAAGTCTATGCAATGTTGAACCTGTATAGACTGCAGGTAGTAAGTAATATCATGTATGAAACCTCAGGGAGTAAGAGTAACATGTATTAGCTACAGGAGTTAGAGTTACATGTATTAGACTGCAGGGAGTTAGAGTAGCATGTATTAGACTTCAGGGAGTTAAGAGTAACATGTATTAGGCTCAGGAGTAAGTAACATGTATTAGACTGCAGGGAGTAAAGGGAACATGTATTAGACTGCAGGGAGTTAGAGTAACATGTATTAGACTGCAGGGAGTTAGAGTAACATGTATTAGACTGCAGGGAGTAAGTAACATGTATTAGACTGCAGGGAGTTAGAGTAACTGTTTGACTGGAGTAACATGTATTAGACTCAGGATGAGAACATGTTTGACCAGCGGTGCCAGGTGTCATCTCGCCAGATGACACATCCTTGATCCTCTATTTACTCCACCGGTTTTTTAAAAATTCAGTTTCAAGAGAGAAAAGTATGCTTGATTAAAAATCATATTTCAGCTTTTTCCGTACAGTATTTAAACAAATTAATTAAACATTTAGTCATTATTATGTTTTTATCTGTTGTTATTTTTAAAATTAATGTTACTGTTAGTATGACTTTATTACTAGTACTATTATTGCAGCTGCCACATGGCTGTTGCTGCTCCACTATAGATGCGTCCCAATATAGAAAAAACATTAGACAACAATGTTTATGACATATATACAATGACTGAAGATAGTGACATATATTAAGAGAATAAGAACTAGTCTAGAAGTTGATTGAGCATATTTTTAAGATAAGAGCAATAATCCAATGATAATTTTTCAAACCTTTATTATTAGATCATTATTTTCAAACAAAACATACAAGCTTGATCTCAAACTTTTATGTATCACATGTTCATATTATTTTATCTTTTCTTTAAAACTTTCGCCTGCCACGCATTTTTCAACAAAGTCTAGCCCAGTGCCACGCTATTTTTCGGTATGATCAGTTTTCAGAGTGACAATTTCAAAAAATAGTAAAAAATAAACTAATGAACTTAGGACTTTTAAACTATGGAATAGTGTTCATATATTAATGAGCTACTAAACTGTCTATATGTGGAATCTATTCTTTATAATCCACAAGCTATTGTAGTAACTGATATCCCCATACCTATCCACAGTACGATATTCCGTTGTTTTCGCGTTGGGTGTCTGTCATCTACTCTTGTACCCCTGGAAATGTCTGCTATCGATCTATAAACATCGTCACGGGAATCACAGTTCAAATTCATATCACATTCAGAGTTCGTTTTAACACTATCACTGGCTAAAAAGTCAGAAAAGAGTCATTTTGGACATCACTATTCATCAGCTACAATGTCCATTTTGAAAATTTTTGTTTACTTACGAAAAATTGCAAAAAAATCGGACTTATACGCGTTTACCGCGTGTATGTTAGATCCGCTATTTTGGAGAGCTCGTCGGAACAATACGGAAGTAGTACGTCACGGAACCCGTTTGCAAGCGATACTCCCGTTTAAAAAGACATCGCGACGGCACATGCCGCCGACAAAGTCGTCGGCGGCAGTGAAAGGAGTTGGTACTTCGCCGACTTTTGGCGTCGGTGGCAGCGAAAGTATTAAATCATCAACTTATATGCTTGAACATTGACATCAAGTAGAAGTTTTTTAATTTGTATATATTTTAACACTTTTGCTGCCACCCATTTTTCAACCAAGTCTGGCTCACTACCACACTATTTTTTGGGCATGATTAGTTTTCAGAGTGATATTTTTTTTAAAATCTGTATCCCTGGGAATGTCTGCTATTGATCTATAATTATCGCCATTTGAATCGAAGTCCAAATTTGTATCACATTCAGAACCCGTACTATCACTTGCTAAGAAGTCCAAATCAGAGTCATTTTGGACCTGGCTTTCGTCAGCTACATTGCTCATTTAAAAATTCTTTGTTTACTTACAAAATATTGCTAGAAAGTTCATTGAAAAATGGACTGCGTGCTTTTTAAAAACATGTACGTTAGATCCTCCATTTTGTTGAGATCTTCTGAACAATAGGGAAGTATTGTGTAGTGTAATACTGGTGTACAGTCAGCGAAATTCCCCCTGGAAAAAGACATACCCATGGCAGACAAAAAATTGTTTGTGGCACTAAAATTGAATTTGTGTTTGATCCACTTTTGTCGTCCGTGGCAGCGAAAGTGTTAAAGGTAAAATGTTGAAGTCCAGAATATAAGATCTTGTATGGTCAAATGTTTACATTTTATGATTTTTGATGAGTATGATTTTAAAAAAATATTTATATTTGTTGCTTTTCTAACAGATTCATTATTATGTATCATTTATTTTACAGTTTAAAAAAATGATGTCAGTTTAGTTTCTAATGACATACCCCAACCATTTCTTAATTGTAAGATGATTTGCAAACTCTTTGTACATAGTTGTGTGTGTGTTTTGTTTGTATTTACTGTATTGTTTTTGCTGCCTTGACTAAGGTCTTTCTGCCGTTTCTTGCATGTGTGATTGTTTATTTTACACAGATTCATCCTGGTTGTGTGCCATATGTTTAATCAGATTTCTAGTGTCATTTTGTTAGTAAATAACACGTTATGTTATGATGCTTTATGGGCATTGATGCAGAGATTAGATATTCTAGAGCAGCGCCATCTAATGCGGCGCCATGGCATCTTTTTTATACATTCCTGGAGCCTTATAAAGGGGGTTTTAAAGCTGAAGGATTGACTTCAATGCTCAGAGTTTTACCCCATATGGCTCGGCCCCTCTGCGCAGAAACGACACGCTACCTGCCGAGAGTATTGCACACCGATTGAACTGCGTAGCTCTGGGAACAATCCTTGGTGTCTCTGGAAAAATAATCTCGTGAATATATACTGGATATGATGGCCTACTTGTAGGCGTATAACTGGCACAATGTACAATCGCTCTTAGGCTCAGATCACAAAGAGTGGTTTAACAAATGGTTGATAAGGAACGCTAGAAGGAGAAGAATTATCCTGTTAGATAATGAAATAATTATAACTTGTGTATACATTATGTGTGGGTGTCTGTATCTTAGTGGTAGTAAGCTTGATCACAACCCAGTTCAAACCTGCGCGAGAGTTTGGAGGCAAGTTTCTTCCGTGGATGTTTACTAACAGTAAAAATAGACCTCACTGTTCAGAAAGCAATAGCAAACTACTGAACGTGTAAGAGATGACTAGAAAATCAACGACTCGTTGACTGTGGTTGACGGTGACATCCTGTAAAGGATTGATTTTCATTTCATATATTATTTTGATTTTAAAATGAGTAACCATATTTGACTGAATATTTATTTTTATCCATTTTATTATTAAGCATGTTTAAATTGCTTTTTATTTGTCATATTGTGTTGGATTCATTTGTTCATCAGACATTCCATCAGGTTGCATTTGTTAATTTTATATACATTTAAAGTTTATGTTATCATATAATTAAGTAGAACTCGGTGTGTACATATGCAAATTTTTTTATTTTTTTTAACATTTAAAAAAAACAATTGGCACACTTGTAAGGTAACTTGGTCACCAGATTAAAAAAACCTGCCAAGATATAATATATAGTGGCTTTAGTTTCTAACTTTTAATTTATCGCTTGAACAATAAAATGGGCCATGATCCAATACACCTACAAGATCCCATCAATATACTCAACAGAAATTAGCGCACAAAAATCTTCAGACCCAGAACAGGACACTACTGGCTCAACTATCACATGCACAGAATAAAGCTTGCTCAGACTGCACAGTGTACATGTCAGACTGAAACACAGGCTCCAGAGCACATTTTGCATTCTTGCCCATCATACATCCTTAATTTCATATAGCCTTTTCAGACATTAGGGTATAAAGTCACTTCACATCTCTAGACCCTGGTATGCAGGCGGGCCAATTCCTTTCCTCATACATGGAATGTCGAGTGTGGATTCAACCTTTGTGTCCGAGTCGACAGGCAAACGCTTGCATTATGCTAATCCGCCCTACCCATCATACATGTGTTAACAAAAACAAACATGACCTCACGAACAAAGCTTACAGAACAAGCAATGGAGAACCATCAAGGAGCTGACATCCAGCTTCATAGAGGCAACCAATCTCATAGTTTCGATTGAGCATATGAAACTGAAAGCAAAGAAGAAGAAGTATAAGAATGAAGATTGAGACAGTCAATGCTTGTGTGAAAGTGTCTGTATCTGATGCCACATTTAACAAGACATTTTATATTGGACATGCTGTGGGACATATTGTGGCTTTGACAGGAATGGGTTAGTCTATCTAGGCATCAAATTATCAGGGTTTTGTGAGGGTCACCTCTTCTAGTCATGCACACTGGTAGTTGTTTTTTATTGGGTGGGGCCCGACAAAGCAAAAGGCTCACCTAACATCCAAGTAAACAATGAAGAACTCCAATGTGTAGAGAGCTACAAATATCTGGGCTCAATAATTAACAATAACGGTGACTGCTCCAAAGAGATCTCAAGAAGATTGGCAATAGCAATCAAGAAGTTAAACACAATGAAGAACATGTGGCAAAGCACCAGCAAAATACTAAAATTAAAAATATTGAGAGCATGCATTTTCCCAGTGGCTACTTATGGTTGTGAATCATGGACTATTACACAAAAATTAAGAACAAAAATCCAGTCCTTCGAAACTAAATGCTACAGAAAGATCCTACAAACACTTATGTCCTGAAAGAACTAAACGTTAAAGAGAATTGGCTGATAAACAACATACTATACAGAAAAATTACATACTTTGGTCACATCAAGCGTCACGATGGTCTGGAAAGAACAATACTAGAGGGCAGGGTCCCAGGACGCGAGGCAGACCAAGAAGAAGATGGCTACAAGATATTAAAGACCATGAACATGACCATCGACGAAGTGGGTGAACCGGCAAGAGACAGAGTGAATTTCAGATGTGCTGCAAAGAGAGCAACGTCCTATAAAGGATACGCACCTTGATGATGGGGCCCTACCCGGAAGTGCCACCATGTGTGGACCCAATACGATTGAACATGTAAACTCCAAGCGTCATCATTCATTTCAATGAGTACTGCTTGGAGCTTGTTGATTGTGTCGTTGGCGTTTAATGAAGGCTGCCATCATTTGACCGCTATCAAGTGGTCACTACACTTTGATCTTAGTTAAAACTCAGAGAAGCGATTTATTGGTAGTTGATATCCAGTCGTATTTATGCAATTCTCTAATATATATATATAAAACACATTTTCTTGATTGGTTACATTCAAAACTTTTTTTTGTATTATTTGCAAATATAAATTTTCTTTAGTTGTAACAAAATTGTATTGACAATTTGAGGAATTTCTCTCCTGATGTGTTTAAAACGATGTTTGCTTATTTACAATCCCCAAGAAAGTAGAAATTATGCACTTCTTTTTCTGTGTTCGACCACTATGAATTCAGAGGTAGCCATGGCACTTCTGATTGATTTTTGTGTGAAAGCCTACTTACCGTTTTATCGGTGTCCCTAGCCATCAGGCGGGGCCTTCTCCGACTTCAGAGGTACTTGAAGTTTAGATCCTCAAGTGTGATCTAAAAATTATGCACTTCAATTTTCATAGAACATTTTGTTGCAGTCATGATTCAGAATCTCTTGTACCGATATTTGTCAATGTTGATCACATCTCCTTATATCATGATATTTACATCAATGTTTTACACATCTCTTGCTTGTTCAGTGGCATGTTTTTTAGGGGGATATTCAGGGATATACTTGTATCTAATATGCATACATTTATCAAGAGTCTCTTCTATCAACATTTTATTTTTGTACTTAATTGTTATTAATATTTGTTGATATCAGTAGTTAGTCTTATTATTATTATTAGCACAAGCATCAAGAATGTTACTAAGTACATACATTATTGTCAAAAATCTTGTTTGTTTCTTGTGAAATCTGATTGATATTTTAAACTTTTTATTGATATCATTTCTACGGCAAGAGGAACATTTTCCGAAGGTATTAGCGTGTAGCTCCCATTCAGGAAACTTCAGGTTCAATCCCAGTGCAGTCGCTTAGAAACTGTTCAGGTTATGATTTTTATTTATGCCTCCCCCTCCCCAATATCAACAGAAAAAACTCCTTGGCCTTACTCGAGATCGAACTTGGGTCTCTGAATGGGAGCATGCGCTCTAATCCATCTGGCCAGATGCTTCTCAGTAATAAGGGTCTAATTTGACTAAAATAACAATATTCTGGTTAATTTTCAAAATGGTTACCTCTATGAACTATGTCACATTTTTTAACAAGTGTAAATATTGTTTACTTTAATTATTTACTTTCATAGTTTCAACAAAATAAGTGATTACAATTTGACCAGACTTCAAACTGATGATTATGTCTATATAAAAAAAAAGTAGAAATTGTTAAGGATTGACTTCATCGCACCTGGTTTCCCTATACGGCTCCATACCTCTCTGCAGAAATGACAAGCCACTTGCTGCACAAAGGGCAAACTCCATAGCGCAGCAACAATCCTACGAATCTTTGAAAAAGATTCACAGGGGAACTGAACATCACAATTTGGATTTGAATCCGCCTGTGTGGTGCCGGGACCTGCAAGTGAAGCAAAGAATAGTACCGCTGCGACCTACAAGGCATGTCATAAGAGGCGGCTGATGTAGGACCTAGGAAAGCTACCCTAGTAAATAAAAAGCATCGCAAAATTTGGATGTACTGGCCTACTTGTAGGCACATAACTGGCACAATGTACAATCATTCTTAGGCTCAGATCACACAAATCACACAGAGTGGTTAACAAGTGGTTGATATGGAGCTTTCAAGGATTCAAATCCACAACCTTCATAATACAAAGCAAGCATCATCGCCACAGAGACATCCGCTCCAGAATGATAATTATGTATGTATCTAGCAGTTTCTAAGGGCACAAATATCACAGAAATCATACTATTATCAGAACAAATATGTCTACACAAGATTTCTAATATGTCATTCTCTTTCTTTGAAACAAAAAAAATCGGTTTTGATTTCATTTTGGTTGATTTTTGTATGGGGTTTTTCTGGTTCTACGCAGATTTGATTTTCTCTGGGAGATGGTATATGTGATTATTGTATGTTTTAAGCAATTATAAGTTGCATGTCTTCTAATATTAAGAAATCATAAGTTGCATGTCTTCTAATTTTAAGTAATCATAAGTTGCATGTCTTATAATTTTAGAAATCATAAGTTGCTTGTCTTCTCATTTTAAGAAATCGTAAGTTGCATGTCTTCTAATTTTAAGAAATCGTAAGTTGCATGTCTTCTAATTTTAAGAAATTATAAATGCATGTCGTTTTCTTATTTTTCTTGCGTTCACCTACTATGAATTCAGATGTAGTCAGTGTGCCTGGTATGTCACTTCTGATTTTTTCATGAAAGCCTGCTTTCCTTTTTCTCAGTGTCCTTGCCATAGAGGTGTGCCTTCTCCAACTTCAGAGGCGCTTGTCTTCTAATTTTGAGAAATGATAAGTTGCGTGTCTTCTAATTTTTGTTTAATTTTGTTTGTTGAAATCAAGTTTTCATTATTATACTATAACAAGTGAAATAACAATGTGCAGATTGAAATAATGTATATTTTTTTTTATCCAACATTGTATGAAATCCTTCATGTATACACGTATACACCAATGAGAGAGCGAACATACTGACTGGCTCTACCACCATTTCTTGAGGTCAGTCAATTGATAGAGCTGACATTCTGGAACGCTTCATAGAATGTGGCCGCAAAGAGGACTTTTGTCTAAACCGATCCATATCAACTGCTAGACTGCAAGAGCTTGAATTAAATATTGGAATGGTCAGAAAAGAACAGCACAACAAGTGTATGAGTTCAATGAACATGGAACTAATACTGTGGGATGCTGTCAGAGATATTGTGAAGGAGATCAGAGCACTTATGGGCATGTCCGGAGTGCAATGAAGATTTTCCAAACTGAAACATACGCCATAGAAACATTGTGATTTTAAAATTTTGTTATTCATAATTTTAAGAAGACATGTTCCATCAGAATGTATGTTGATTGATATATCATATTGAAGCTAAATTGCTTCAGTGAAATTGCTAATAACCTCAGACTGATTGCTGCTTTCTTTGAACATTTCTCCAATTATTGCATGAGAGTGTACACAAATGAAGAATGAAATATTGATAAGAATATCGTAATAAACAAATATTTAAGATTTTTTTCTTGTATGTCGGAGCATGTATTCAAGTCTGTATACTTCCTTTATTCTTCTTTGAACTTTCCATATCAACCACTTGTTAAACCACTCTATGTAATCTGAGCCTAAGAGAGATTGTACGCTATTCCAGCACATTGTTTTCTGTGATTGATGTTTTTTATTTACTATGGTATCTTCCCTAGATCCCTACCTTGGTCACCTCTTACCTTGTAGGTCACATTATTTTTTGCGGGCACCGGCAACACAATGATGAAGTCTGTATACTGTAAATAAAGTGATTCAGCCACTTGATAAGAATTCGACAAATCTCCACTGTATACAGCCTTGTACAACACAACATAAGGAAAGAAGGCGAGAGGAAGACCACGAAATAAATGGATAGCTGACCTAGCAAAATCCTGTTACTGGCGTAGATCACAAATACGGCAAAAGCTGATTGAAAAGGCGTAGGTCCGGCCCGAAATATTTGGTAGAATAAACTGTACCCTAGGGCAAGCTACCCTAGTAAATCAACAGCTGGTTGAAATCGGGTAGACGTGCCTAGTCATCATGGGCGTATAATCGTCAACGTAGATCAAGTGTTCTTGTCAAAGGTTCAATTATATATCACAAGAAGAATGATAAAATTGGCCGTGAAGAATGAATGACAGAGAGAGAGAGAGAGAGAATCCTGTTACCAAAGCCACTAGAGCAGCACAAGATAAAAACAGAAAACAATAACACTGAGCAACAACTCTGTAACAGTATGTTGACAAAAGAAGAAGAAATGTTACCTTGTATTTGGAATACTTGTATTCAAGTTTGTATATTTGATATAGCTCAGAAAGATTTATTGTTGAAAGATATACACATGTTGGAGGTGTATTTCGGTTGGCATCTTACGGTGTCAATTTCAGATTTCATCAGATGCAATTTGTGTTTTCTAGCCTGAATGTGATAGACTAGAGCACTTTGTTTGTACAACCCATCTAGTGTCACATGGTGCTGGGTCACATGGTGCACTAGTCTATCAAATTCAATCATTCTGAAGACATTGTAAAAGGTCCAACAAGCCGACGGGTTTAATATAATTAATGGTCATAGAATCATGAAGAAATTTCAAGAATCGGCTTAGCCGGTCGGAGGATCATATAAATAACAGAAGCAGTGAAAGATACCTTGTTAAAAGTGCACAGAATAGCTCTTTTGAGAAATCTTGTATCCTGATGCTTTGGTTATTGGTTAATGAACTGACTTATATGGGCAGACTCATATGTGCTCAGTCTCCCACACAGATGTTGAAAGGTATACATACTGATGGTTCCTGTGGCTCGCTGGTTAAACATACAACTCTCTCAAACATCCAACTTTACTTGTACAACATATAATTCTAAACTCCTTAAATCTCTGGATTGATTCGGCCGTGTTGCTGGGCCTCGCTAGGGAAGCAAATAATAGTAATACTGCTACATACAAGGCATGTCGTAAGAGGCGATTGAGGTAGGGGCTAGGAAGATACCTAGTAAATAAAAAGCGTTGCAGAAATCAGATGTGCTGGCCTACTTGTAGACACATAACTGGCACAACGCACAATCACTCTTAGACTCAGATCACATACAAGTCACAAAGAGTGGTTAACAAATGGTCGATATGGAGCGTTCGAAGAAGAAGCTGGATTGATTCAATCTCAATTTTAGTGTCCTTATCCAACAGTAGAAAGATGGAAAGATATTGCAGAATCCTGTCAAAAAAGCAAAAATAACTCAACCAAGCTACTAGAACAGCACAAGACAAAAACAGAAAACCACGACACCGTGCAACGACCCGGTAACAGTGACGACAAAAGAAGATAGTATCCATTCAAGGGAAATAACTAAATAAATATAATCTTCCAGTATACAAGCACGGGAAGTAATTTGGGATAACAAAATTGTACATCGAATTGGCGTTTTTTTTTTAAAGTGAACATGTCAAGAAATATTTCGGAAACTAAATGACAAAATTGGTTTACAATAAGTTCTTAAATCTACAAGATTTATGTCTGAGCCTTGGCACACTTCGACTCCCATCTGTTTCCAGGATCAGGTGCAATGATCATTCTGCTGTTAATGGGCACCTGGTACATATGACACAAAAGCCCTGGCCCACATCCGCAGAAACCATTCAATTTCTCAAAGACATCGCAGGTCTCATCTAGAGCTTTGTAATTTGCACATTTTTTCACTGAAGAAAAATCGGAGATAAACAAAACATAGTTAATGCATGCTCGTTACATATTACATTTGAAAGTTTAAAATACTAAAGGATCCGGGGTAGACAGGTAGGGAGACATTGCATATGTAATGTATAATGGTACGACAGGAATATAACTTTTTTACAATAATTGTGTACTTGCTTACCTTTTCCTGATTTACTGCAGCCTCATGAGCTTGAAACACATTTACCTGATATACTTAGCATCTCCCCCTGACTCTCTTTCATCTTTCAAAAATTAATCTGTTATTGTAGTCGATAAATAGACAGTGTACAAGTATTAAGAGCTTCCGAAAAACAAATTACCAAACACAAGATTCGAACAACTTACCCTTATTCCTTACGGCACCCATTGCCTAGCCTAGCAATACGAGCGTTCTTACGAACACAACCAGCGTGTCATTCTAGCTAAAACGAAACCTTTGTGAAAGACACTTCTCAGTAAAGCCGTTTTTGGCTCCTTGGTGTGTTCGTAAGAACGTTCGTATTGCTAGGCTGGCAATGGTGCCGTTAGAAATAAGGGTAGGTAGTTCGAATCCTGTGTTTGGGTCAAAGCACATGGGGACAACGCCGCGTCAGGATTGGTGAGCTAGCACTAATCAAGATCCTACACGTGGTAACTCTGGTAACAGACAACGGTTCCTGTCTGGCTAAGCGGGTAGGGATCGAGGAGAGCTACTCCGGCGTAGGAGTGATCCGCTCGCAACACAGGCGAGCGGAATCCCAGAGTGACTATTAATGCACGTCTCTCCCGGTCGATGGGAAAAGCTTAACGGATAAACAAAGGGAAGAGAGGTGCGTCCAGAGAGGAAACGTGGAGCAAAACTTGGGCCCAATGTAGGTTGCACGTGGCCCACATAGGCGAAACTCGGAGCCCAGAGGTGGGGCCGAGTTGAACTCCATGTCCGGACAGTCTGGAGGCATGTTGAATGTGGGCCAGGTGAGAGCTAGTGGACACGGTGCGCAGGCACCGGGGCAGAGCGAGTGCACAGGTTGGTCCACCGGTGGGGCAGACGTGCAGGGCGCTGATGGTGGAGCGACGAGGGTGCGTGGGGATGAGCGGACCTCCCGGGTGTGAAGAGAGACTGGAGGGCCGAGCAGAGGCTTAATCCAGTGCACGTTTCCGCGCGCAGGCAACTACTACTGCCTTGTAGTTTGATTGGGGGCAACCAAAGTCTAGCGAAATAAACCGTACACAAAACTGGACGGCAAGCAAACCAAGTAGTCCAAATAAAGACCGGTAACCTGGGCAGATGACGCTCAACGACCCGGGAGGGTAAGTCGTCTAAGGGTCGCTACCCTAAAAGAAAATAGCAACCTGCTGCCTTGCAAGTCGGCTCGGGACAGTCAAAGGCTAACGGAGAGCGAACCCAGTAAACTGTGGTTGAAATCGGACACGTCGCCGAAGGACAAGCACTAGAGCTCCAAATGGTACTGAAGATGTGACGTAAAATTACGTTCTTGGCAAAGGCTGTTTATATATCACAATAAGAATGATCGAAAAGGATCGAGAGAGAGAGAAAGAATCCTGTGTTTGGTAATCTCCTAATACTTATACACTATCTATTTATTGATCATATTCGTTGCTGCCCGCTGGGGTTCTAACAAAAAACTCCTTGTTCTCATCTCTCCTGTTATTGTAGTTTCCTATCCAGTTTAATATATTCATAACTACACAAACCCAACAGTTATGATGATATATGGAGTGTGATTACCTGCTTAAAACGTTATGTAAGGTATCCGTTCTTCATAATGATATTCTCGTCGTAACGTTAATTTTGCAGGCATAAAAACGTGTATTTGACGTTGAGGAACAAAGCCATCACTTAAACACACGTGTTGCGTATTTCTTAATTTTATTGTTTGTGGGGGTCTTTATGGCGAAGGGGTTAAAACGTTAGTATTACGTTCTGAAGGTTGTGGGCTCCAATCTGGATCGCGTCGTTCAGCTCACGTGTTCATTTTTTTCCGGAGATCCCTAGGATTTTTGCTGGAGCTGTGAAGTTTGTGCAACACTCTCGGCGGGTGGTTTGCCATTTCTGTGGAGAGAGAGGTATAGAACCATATGGAGAAACCCGGTGTAATGAAGTCAATCCTTCGCTTTTATATCCTTGAATTTGATTTTCTGTTGTTTATTATCAAGTTGTTCGTGTGATATACTCTCTTTATTTCACAATTATAAATATCAAATCATTTTATTGAGCTATGGTAGAATCCCAAATAACTAAGAATCCATATTACGAACTCACAACTGGTACTAGACAGCATGGGCTTCCATTACTACGCTTCACTAGCACCTACAAGTGTGATCTAACATCATGAGTCATAGACAAAGATAATTGTGAGCTGTTGACCAGAGACATTCAAGCATGAAGAGCTTAGTAAAGCCCGAACAAACGATGTGACTGAGCACAGAACAAACTCATCATCATCAAATAACTTATCCTGAGCAGAACTTTTCCATCCCAACAGTCCTCCGGAACTTCTCTCTCTCATAGGGCCAGATGTCCTGCCTCTGCAGCCGTCATATTCAGACCATCAGTTACATCCTGAATCCATCTTCTTAGTGTTATTCCTCTTCTTCTCTTTGCTGGTATGCCTCCTTCCATGATGGTCGTCTCCAGCCCTTCATGTCTTTTATATGTCCAAAATATCTCAATTTTCTCTTTCTTATTTGTAGCATCAATCAGTTTTCTTTAATTTTGAGTTACAAAACACAGAACAAACTACATGATGCAAAGTATCATTTATTCATTCATTGGCCTCTTTGTCTCAGGAGACAATAGACTTTGCGTCACGTAGCTTGTTCTGTGCTGAATGACAAAGTCTGTAATGTCCGATTCTGGAATAATAATTCATGTCAACGTTGCTGTAGGTAAAACGGCAGCTGATACATAAGATTGCTTCTCTGCACTGTCTTTTGCCTCCATATGTGATGTGTTTTTCTTGTTGAGCCATCCCTCACTGCCGCTCGCCATGCTTTCCTGTCTTTGACTAACCGCTCCCAATTTTCTTTGTGTGTGCTGCATGCAGTTAGATCACACTTGCAGGTGTCAATGAAGCGTATTAATGTGCGCTCATGGTGTCTAGTACCAGTTACGAGTTGATGCAAAGCATACTGGTTCTTAAAACAAAAAGGCAAATGATAAACTTTGTTAAAAATTATAATCTGAACATTGTTTAATCACGTGTTTGTATATATTGATTCCCAGTTTTTCTTCTGTTGAAATCAGTGGCGGCTCGTGATCGTTTTTGTTGGTGGGGCCAGACACAAATTTTCAGGAAAATCATGGCTTTGGGTTAGGTTATATTTTAATTTATTAAATAATAAATACACGTTACTTAATATTTTTGATGGGGCCCGGCCCCTCTGGCCCTTAATGACGAGCCGCCACTGGTTGAAATATGTTTCTGTACAAACCTTCTTTGAGTGGATTCACAAGTTCAAAACCATCTAGTCGCTTGCTGATCACAACAGAAAAATCCAGATACTGGCAGCATTCTCCCACACCACAATCTGCTTCAGCTTCACAAGAATTACCAACTAAACTCTGAAGATAATATATATATATATATAATGAGTTATTATTGATGATGTTGATTATATATGATGTAATTCTGGGGCTCTATGTGGCGTAGAGGTTATGTGCTTTTCTCTCGTGCCAAAGGTACTCGGTTCGCTTCCTCGTGGAGCCATCCAGATATTTTTTCAGAGATTCCTAATCTCAGTGTAAGTAAGATCGAGTTCCAAGCCAGTTCAGCGAAGATACACACATTGATATAATACTATCTTTTGACCTGGACATGAGTGTAACAGAGTCAGAACATTCATAACTAGCAATGCTGCAAGCCTTAGGGAAAACTATAGTTCGTTCCAAAATTCGTGATCATCTTTACCGACCGATATAAAATCATCCACTTGACAGAAATTCTTGATTTTGCATTTTTATATAGGTAACAGTGACGACGTTCCAAAAGTATTTTTCACCCACCCAAACCTTTAGTTCTGTAAGAATTTTATTATATGTTATTACTAAATTTACCGCAATGTTGATCTGGTATACTTGTCGAAATTTTACAGTACGATTGTCAAGTTTGTCTATAACTAAGCATTTCCGTGTTCCACATGCAATTCAGTGCACGTCAAAATCAGGAATCCCGTGGAATTAATCAGTTCACAATGTTTCCTACCGACTGTCATTGGCGTATGTACGCAACATTTACTTTCATTTATAGAAGTGGAAGGTATCATTTGTTCACTATGTGACCTTTCTTTTATAATATGTAATAGGTGTACGCCTTTGCAATCATTCGCCACCATTTTGTGTATTACTGTAAGTTCTAAACTTTGATTATAATTTTGTTGTGGTTATGCAAAATTATATAACAAAAAACGTTTTTGCATCAACTAAGCTACCTACCAATTAGTTAAACATATGGATTCGTAAGTCGTGGTATATAAGACTGCATGCAAAAATTACTTGTTGTCAGATAGATTTCATTCAAATTAAACCTTAGTGTGATCACGAATTTTGGAACGAACTATAGTAACTGCTATTATTAGAAGAAAATAAAACTCCTACAAAATATAATCACCAACTTCTAAAGTTACACTGGTGTCTCTTACCGATACTATGGAGTTCGTGCACTGCCGCTCAGACCTTCATGTTTATGAAAGAGATCGGAGCACACATTGTTACTCACCAAAGTGCAATGATAATGGTCCTATCAATCAAACAATCAACTCATCATCATCATCAAATAGCTTGTCCTGAGCAGAACTTTGCCACCCCAACAGTCCTCCGAAATTTCTCTCTCATACGCCAAGTGTCCTGCCTCTGCAGCCGTCATGTTCAAAGCATCAGTTACATCCTGAATCCATCTTCTCCGTGGTCTTCTTCTCTTCAATAACTAAACAAAAAAGTTAAATTGCATATCCTTTACAGGATTTTGCGAATCAACCCCAGCTTTTTAACGCTGTTTGTGATTTTTCTAGGCATTATTACGTTCAGTAGTTTGCCATTGCTTTCTGAACGGATGGTGTCATCGTCCTTTTGTAAAAATCCACACGAAACATTTTGCAACCAAACTGTCCGCAGCGTGATTCGAACTCAGAAGGTCGGGGTTAATAGACCGAGTCACTATCCCTAAGCCACAGACTCCACCATATAACTACTGAACATAATAATGTTTTGTTGAAACACTTACATTACTTCCAACAACAAAAATAGCCAACAACAGAATCGTGAACATGTTGACAGATCTCTTGCTTGCTATCTACCAGTTTCAATGTGACCAGTTTCACGGATTAAATATGTTCCATTCTTCTCTTATCAGAAGTAAATGGTATAGATAACTAGTGGTTGGTTTTTGATTGGACGTTTGTTTTAAAACATCAGTAACCTAATTGTTGATAAAAGTTCTGTTTAAAAGTAACTGCACGATTTATCTGTAGGAGAAGTATTTTGTCACACGATTCTGGTGGAGTGGGCGTGGAATAGTCATCGTAGCCTTCAACTGTCATTAATGAATATAGGAAATTTGTTCCTTAAGGAATATAAGTAGGGCAGAGAGAGAGAAAGAGAGGATTATCCGTAATGTTAACGTTCGCCTATCGACTCGACACAAGAGGGTTGTGGGTTCAATTCCCCATTCGACGTTCCACATGTGAGGAAAGGAATCGGACCTACTATCTCTTGCACACTAGAGTGTAGAAATGTGAAGTGATTTCATAACCTAAGGTTTGAATAGGATACAGGATATTTTATTATATAAGGAATGACTGATGTGTATCCATCAATTCTAATTATTAATGTTCGTCTTCAATAACTGATTAAATAATTAGTTCATGTTAGTAATTGTATGTTAGAAGTTAATTAGTTCATGTTAGAAGTTAATTAGTTCATGAAAGAAGAAATAATATATTTTTGTTCATTCTTTTCTATAATCCCGATGTCACACAGCGTTTTTTTTTTTGTAAAATTATTTCTTGCGTTCTAAATTCAGATCGAGCCGCTCTGTTCAGGAGTGCACATTTTTTAAATACAGTGCTATGATTGTTGCATTAGCTTCGAGTTCGTGTTTTTTACAACACTCTCGGCCAGTGGCATGCCATTTCTGTGGAGAGGAAAGGGCAATATGAAAAAACCCAGTGCAGTGAAGTTCTTTCGTTGTCTTAAGACCCTTAGTGTTCTATCGAATGCATGCACCTTCTGTGCTTGGAACTTAGTGTTCTATCGAATGCATGCACCTTCTGTGCTTGGAACTTAGTGTTCTATCGAATGCATGCACCTTCTGTGGTTGGAACTTAGTGTTCTATCCGACATGCATGCACCTTCTGTGCTTGGAACTTAGTGTTCTATCCGAATAGCATGCACCTTCTGTGGTTGGAACTTAGTGTTCTATCGAATGCATGCACCTTCTGTGGTTGGAACTTTGTGTTCTATCCGACAATAAGCATGCACCTTCTGTGGTTGGAACTTAGTGTTCTATTGGACAATACGCATGCACCTTCTATGGTTGGAGAAAACGTCAGCAGTAGACTGGCTAGACATTTTGATAACGATTTAATATGTTCAGCTTGCTGACGATTATTGTAAAGACGCAATGACGCAGGACGTGATCACATTTTTTGCTTGCACATTTGAGCACAAGTCTGGAGTATAGTAGAAGTGCATGGCCAGGAGAAAAATTGGTGGCGGTGAATGAGACCGGAAGCGTTGCACGACAGGCACTGTTTTGGAACCAGCAGGGAAAGAGGAGTAGGGAAAGCCTAGACGTACCTGGAGAAGAAAACCGAGGCTGATATTAAAAGGATAGGTAAACATGGAAAGAATTAAAAGAGATGGAAGGAGAGAGCAAGAGCTGGTAGAAGTTTGTTGAAGACCTGTGCTCCGTTGGGAGTTGAAAGGTAAAGAGAATAACGAATACAGATATAACTGTTTTGTTGTTGTACCATTGAGAAGCAGATAGTTCTCTTTCGTACTTCCAATGTGTTCTTATTCTTCTCTGTTATTTATCAATAACACTGCAGACTGCTAAACAAATAATAAGAAGTAACAAATAGGAGGAGTGGCTGAAGGAATGGGTAAAACAGGCAGAGCCCTCTTTAAACACATGACCACTCCAAATCCCAAAGATGCCATAAATCACCTCCCACGACACGAATAAGTCATTATTTTCCGCTTTAGGACACAACATGTGCTCCTGAAGGCTCACCTTCATTGCATCCAACCAAAGATTGCCCCACAATGTCAACTGCGTGACTATTCAGAAGAAACTGTCGCACACCCTTCTTCCAGTGTTCTGCACTCAGTGACCTACGCCACAAGTACCAAACCTCATATCCGGATGTTGAAAACACTCTCTATGCGAACACACCACAACTCAGACATACCTGTAAATTCACTGCCATGGCCTCAAGTCGAAGGGCAAATGCTTAGATGACTGCTGGATCGGAAAAGTAAAGTAAAGTATTCTCTTTTAACACCCATTAAAGCATAAGTCATCAACACATTTTCTTCAGCTAAATTCTGTCTTGAACAATTCAGCTAAGTTCATTATACATAACTTCCACCTCTTCTCTTTTTCTGTCTTCAATTCGTTTTCATGTCTCTCTAGGTCTTCCACTACATCATTTGTCTGCTAAATTCCATTTTAGAGCCACATGTGGGTGTACGGTCTTCTGCATTTTTAATATATGTCTCAACCACTTTCAACTCATTTTTATATCCTCGTTAATATTGTTGATGCCTGTGTGTCGGGTGACCTCAGAATTATGTATTCTTTTATCATAACGAGTTCAAAGAATTCTTTTGAGACATCTTCCGTCAAAACCTCTTATGTGAATGTCTGTCTGGGTGCTTTATTTCCATGTCTTTGTTCCATAAAGTAAGACTGTATCCCCTAACGCCAGGGCAATCCAATTCTGTCTCTTGTCAGGTTGCAGTTATATTTTCTGTTCAATTACTACATGACATTATACTTAAAGGCAAGATACAAAATGAACCCTTTTTCATACCTCGAGGCATATTCAGTTTTTTATTGACCGTAAGTACAAGATGGGGGAGGTAATCAACATCACGCCGGGCGACTTTACTTCCAGTACTTTTCTAGTACCCAATTGAGGCTGTGTCGGCCGGAGATTCATTACGGTCAGAAAAATATTCCACACCGGCTGTGGAATTGAACTCAGACCGCTAGCATAAGAAGCGAGCTCACTAACAACTACGCTACTGAGGCTCTCACCAGATCCCAAGCACATCTGTTTCATTGTAGGCGTAGATTTACTAGATACTGGATATAGTCGCAACAGTTGATTCACTCTTATATACTGCTATATTATGGTTACTGTAGTTATTGATATACTGGTTGATTGACAAAGGCGCTGTGACAGGGAGCAGATGATGTGTCCTCACCTCAAACTATGAGATTATTAGATAGATCGAGGATATGTTGAAAGGCTTGAATCTCGGAACATTCGTCATCATCATCCCAAACGTCATCATAATTAGCCCCATTGTTATCCCATGTTCTTCACAATAATTATCGACCTTATCATCATCACCATTATTATCTTCCACCTCATCACCGTCTTTACCTTCCTCCGTCTTCTAATCATTGTTTTTATCTTCTTACTTCTCTCCACCATTATTATCTTCATCCTTCTCCTCATCATCGTTCACATCAAATAAAAACACGAAATAGACATGTATTTTATTATTTGTTTGTTTTAATTATTTTGTTATGTCAATGTGATGCCACCTCAAAATCGATGGCCGTTACAATTTTATTGTTATTGAAACCAACTTAAATATACTCAAAGAAACAATGAATAGTTGGTAAATTTTAGTGTTTTAGCTTTGCTAAACAAAGCATCAAAAGTAATTGATGATTTAACTGTTATAATAACAATCACAAGAGATAGAACACACCAACAACCCATATCAAATATTATAAGGAAACGAAGGTGGAAATATTTAGGTCATGTTCTTAGAGCAGACGAAAAGAGACTAAATCGACAAGTCCTTATGTGGTCACCAGTTGGGAAAAGAAAACGTGGAAGACCAAAGACCACTCTTCGAAGAACCATCCAACAAGAAAGTAAACTATTGGATGTAAAACCATACAAGATCTCCAACTGCTAGCAAAGAACCGTATCACATGGAGATCTAAAACCTCTGCCCTATGTGCCGCCTTTGGCTCGAAAGGAATAAACTAACTAACTAACTATACAAAGCATCCAGGTACGGTAATCTGTAATGTTATATGAAACTGATTGAATAAATAACGAATTCACTAAGTTCCATACGAGAGAGAATTTAATAAAACTTTTATACAAGTGGATGAATAATGATAAAAGATATGTGTAAAGTAGTATATCAAATTGGGAACAGCAACATGAAAATTAAAACAAAATATTTTCTGAGTCTTTCCGTCTCCTCAACATTTTGTTCATGTAATCTCTAGCTCCCAATGTTACATACCCTATTATTTTATTATAAATAAATAAATAAAAATTGTAATCGTATATAAAATTGAGGAGTTGGCTAACAAGAAAAATAAAAAATAAAAGCTATATTATTATACAAAGAACATTCATGAAAAATTACACACTCCTGGTTTTTATTTCAGTACAAATATTGGAAAGAGAACAATAATGGTTTTAATAATAAATTAAATTCATATAAAAAAAGAAGTAAATAAAAATATATTTGATAATAATTTGCACATTTATATGTTGGTAGTAGCCTTATTATTTTAACAAGTCAATCTTTTAATTCTTAGCAATTTCAAATTTTTAGAAATAAAAACTAAAACAATTTATTTTGACTGCGATTGATAAGATTGTTATTGGTTACTAAACTGACGTCATTGCACTCCGGGCATACCCATAGGTGCTCAGTCTCCCCAAACAGATATCGAAGAGTATTCATACTGATGGTTCCCTTGGCTCGCTGATTAAACACACCTCTCACTCTGCCTTTCAGGCATCCAGTTCGACTTGAACCCGGTAACTCAAACTGCCTAAATTGCTTGCTCGATTCAACATCGATTTTAGTGTCCTCATCCAACAGACAGTCGCGAAGAGACCGAAGAATATCCCCCTTATCCATCTTCAACTCCCCAACAATCGATGCTGTTGATGCAAGCCTGTCCGCTCTCTCATTACCGTAAACACCCGCATGTCCAGGACAGTATATCCACGTAAGCCGCTGGAGGTTAGAAACTTCTATAGACATCCACTCATACCAAAACCTGCCCTTCTGGATCTTGTGAAGCATCGACTTAGAGTCAGATACAACAACTGCCCCAGTAAATGAAGTCCCAGAGATAGAATGGAGGGCAGCAGTAACGGCCTCAACCTCCATCCTCATACTAGAAGTAGTTGTCCTGTATGCCCCACTTCGCTCTGCAACAACCCTACTATGCGCATTAGCCAAGAAACCCCAGCCGGACTTATCACCACGTTGAATCGACCCATCTGTATATACAACAACATCATCATCCCTTTCATTATCTTCTATCATCTTCGGAGCCTGAGAACATGAAGGCTGATTGAGAGGAACCAGAATAAAAGCATGCAGTAAAAGATCTGTTGGTTTGTCTAATTGACACAACCAACTCCTGCTCTAAGAAGCAAATCACGTACAACATAAAGAGTGGTTTAACAAGTGGTTGATATAGAGCGTATGAAGAAGAAGAAGTAGAATGCGAAGAAAAACACAAAGAAGAAGGCGGAGAAGTAGAAGAAGAATAAAACGAAGAAGAAGTAGAGGAAGGAGAACTGTCGTTACATCGCTTTGTTCCTATTTCTGAACGTTGAGGAATTTATAGAGCTGATTAATTAAATTCTTTTCCATATAGTTGTCTCCCTATTTGATGTGGTAGAATGAGAAATGTGTTTAATTAGTGAGTCATGGAGACAATTTGTATAAATACCATTCGACATCTGTCATGGAGGCTGAACACCCACGGATTTGTCCACAGTGTAATGCCTACGGTTCATAAATCTGTAAGGAATAACAACCACCTTACACCGAATGGGGCTGCTACTGTGAATTATTACTTAAAACATATAGGGAGATTTGTACAGCACGATCTTCTTCTTCTTCTGCATTCTCACTAGATTGGGATTTCGGATTATCTAATAAAGGCAGCCGTCTGCCTCAGATTATCAGCCAAGCCATACAGTTTGTCTTGGACGCTAGTGTAAGCAGGCCACCTCTTTCTTCTCAAGTCTGCATACTGGGGGCAGCAGTTCTGTAGGATATCATTCTATGATTTCTGCTTCCCGTTTGTGCCGACCTCTTCCAGCAGCAAGTTTTGGCCACCCTCGTGATGGTAGGTCTGACATTCTTACTGCGTGGCTAAATCTCCGAGGCAGATTGGCGACCTAGAATTCGTTATCCCATTCCTCATTGTGAGGGTCGTTGCACCATGTTATGCGCCTTACAGCCTGGTGCATCCGTTTTCTGCAAGCATTTGTTTCGGGTTAGCATTCCCCTAGCGGACACGTGCATCCGATTTCAGCCAAATCTCCTTAGTCGCCTCCTACGACATGCGTGGCAGGTAACAGTGGTTCTATTCTTTACACCCCATATTTGGGCTCCGGTAACCACTCGGACGGTACAGCACGATCTTATTACTGATATTATGCTGTCAGTGCCAAACCTGGACGTTTATATCAAACGATAGCAGAAAACTAGTCACGACAGAGATAAAGTGTCTACGCAAAATGCTGGGAGTATCAAAAAGAGACTGGTTTAGAAATAATGACATCAGGATAAAAAAGGCATGAAACATCAATACTGAACGTCACCAAGAAACAAGAAATTAAATTGTTCGGTCACATAAGTATATTACCAACAGACAGTGCATCTCAAAGAGTTACTCCAATACAGACGTACACGGCAACAGGTCGTCCACGCAGTAGATGTACCACATAAATAACAGAGGCAGTGAAAAAACACTACTTATGAATTGCATACAAAAGCTCGTTCCAAGTCTCTTCTTACCGTGATATTCTGATGCAAAACAAGACTAGAGACATGAAAAAACAAGGTTGAAGAACATATAAGTAACTCGGCTTGCCCTCTGAGCATGAGAAACTGATCTCAGAAGAATAAATGTCTAAACACACAGCACATATTTTAATTCTCGTTATTCTAAAGTCAGCAAACTGATGTAATAATAAATATATGCGAAATCACGACTCCCAAAAGAAAATTCAGGAACACAGACTTCTTACAGAAGCAGTTTGTCTATAGCCCAGTTAATAATGAGCATAAAATTGCAACAAAAAAGAAAACTTCTATACACGCACGTGACAAATGACCAGATTTCGTACCGTCTGTGTACACAACATTTCCAAGTTATTGACATGTCACGATAACCTGTTAATTTGGTCTGAATTAACCAATTCTGCAACAGCAAACTCTTTTCAAACATGTTTCAATTCCATGAACTTTTCTTTATTTTCAGGTCACTTCAGATCCACACGCTTCGATCAATTTGACGCCATTCACATTTCTAATCATCATCATCAGGTGCCGTGCCAGCTGGGGTAGGCGATCATAGAACTCCACAAATCTCCGTCTCTGGTGTTTACTATCATCTGATATGTTGACGCTCTTCCGTGCCACGAAGTCAGGCTATCCAGAATTTTCTCTCTCTGTCTTCCTCTGTCTCGTCTCCCCTCGATTTTACCTGTTATTACGATGTGTTCATCTTCTTCTGCTGCAATCAACTTCTGCTATGCAACTATTCCGGTATGTGTCATAAACAGGTAGGTGTGCTTGAAGTCTTCACCGGTCCCTCATAATTTGTCCTGTATGATTGTTTCTGTTGGCGAGATTTCCTTTATATACACTGATCAGGCTGGTGCAGTCTTACAGGGTGTGATATGGGGACTGCGTTGGTGTTCCACAGGTGCAGGCAGCCGAGTCCCGGAGACCCATTCTATGGATGAGTGCTCTGAGTGCAGTGTCCCGTTCCAAGTCTGAAGACTGTGGTCTGTGCTTTTCTGTTTAGTGTATTTATACTGTCGTGCTCTGAGTTGTATCCTCCGGTTTTTTTTCTCCATATCATTTTTTCTGGATTGACGATGTGTGCTAAGCCTCCCTTTCTCATCATGTGCCCGAGAAATGATGACTGCCTCTTTCTTATATTGATGATAAGCTTTCTCTGTATCTTCACCTCATTCAACACCTCCACATTAGTCATTTTAGCAGTCCATTGGTACTTTTCCAATACCAACCATCAAAAATGTTATTCTAGTGTCTATCTTCTAGTATGGGAGTCTCTGTAGCATAGAGTTTAGTTGCTCGCCTCTCGTTTCAAAGGTTCTCGGATCGTTTCCTCGTGGAGGCATTATGATATTTTGCCCAGAGGTTCCTTATCTCAGTGTTGGTAAGATCAAGTTCCTAGTCCTATCGGCGACGGATGATAAAACGTAGATCTCATGTTCAAGTTGAGCAAGTAAAAGAACCATTGACAGTTCAAAATCGAGAAGAGCAGGCTGGAAAGTCGCTGCCCGGGCAAAATTCATTTGAAATATTAACAAATAAAATTTCTACAAATTATCTTCACCATCTTCTAAATTACACCAAGGAAATCTCGTCGGGGCTGCGGTCTTCATTTGTAAGAAAGAGATCGGAGCACACATGGCTACTCACCGAAGTGTAATGATGATGATCCTATCAATCAATCAATTAATTGTGCACTAGTGATCACATGTCGTTGAAATGCCGAGGTTCGATTCTTTACTTGGAAATCTAAATTACAAGCACATCTGAAGTCGGTGTAAGTCTTGCCTGAATGGCGAGGGGTACTGGTAATAAGGAAAGCACACGTTAACGAAAAAATCAATTAGATAAACCATATTAGGCTTCATGACTACGTCGGAATGCATAGCGGACAAACTAAAAACAAATCATGTTACCGATTATTATACAACTTTTGAGCAATAATTGAACAACTCTTGATTGTTGGTTATACAACTCTTGTGTGATGTGGGAAACATATGTTGTCTTATTTTGAGCGCTAAGAAGTTGTAGTTGTTAAGTTGTTTGTACATATACTACAATATTCTTCTTCTTTGAGATCAGTTTTATCTGCTCTGTCTAAACAATGAGATGGGTTACCTCTATGTACAGCTACAACATGTCTTCATGATGACCCTGATTATAACATGATTCTTCGTCCTCCAAATCAGTACCCTTGTAACACCTATGTGTGACTTGTGCGATTGAGCCTAAATGACGCTTGTGCCAGTATCCTCAAGAAGGCACAAATCTTTCTAGATGCTTTGTGACTAATATAGCTTCCTAGGTCCTCCATCAGTAGCCTCTTACAACATGTCGTATAGGTGGCAGTGGTGTTATTCTTTGTTTCCCTTGCTGACATCGGCACCACACTGGCGATTTCAAGAATGAGTATGATGATGATGATAATAATGATGATTATTACAATGATGATTTTTACAATGTTGATTATTATTACTATTACAATAACAATAATGATGAAGATATTCAAATATGTGTGTCATTATGTAAAACAACGTGGTTCATAACTCCTCAGTTTTTGTTGTTTTTTGGGGGGGTTTTTTCCGATCCAGAAGCACTTGAGCTGAAAGCTCTTCTGTTCGGTGTCATGGACATCGTAACCCTTCGGCTCGGTGCCACGAACACAGTAAATCTGGGGAACCTGTAGCTTTTCTGCCAGTCCGCGGAGTTGAACCCGCACTTACAGAGGACTAGTCACCCGTAGTCCAACGCGCTACGAACACGCTGGGCACGCGGGCAACTCCTCAGTTAAGGAAGTCATACATCACAATTATAATTTGATACATTTGTTTTGATTTGTCTAGTTACACACGTTGAAATACTGACAAACAAACGTAAATAAAACGAAATGATGCAAGACTGCCCGTTCTCTCACTGCCGCATTATGTAAAATAAAAGAATCGAACGTGTCACAAAAATATGTCATATACGACGAAACACCCAAACGTCGATGATGATCAACCACCAAGCCATATTGACTAGTTCTCCCTCTGTAATTCTGTACACTGTGTTGATTATATCGACGGAGACTTGTTGACCTTCTCTCAACGTCTGTACGACAATGTGTTATCGATTTCTTACCCCAATAACCATCATCCCCTTTAAAATCACCAGACCGTCTGCGTTCTCGAAGCATCTGTGATTCATTCATGTTTAACTTGTGATCGAAGATGATCTCTTATTGAAAACCCACTGATAACTTGATATTTTCAACACTGATAACTTGATATTTTCAACACTGATAACTTTCCATATAATCAACACTGATAACTTTCCATATTATCAAGACTGATAACTTTTCATATTATCAAGACTGATAACTTTTCATATTATCAAGACTGATAACTTTTCAATTATCAACATGATAACTTTCCATATTATCAAAACTGATACGTGGTTACTAGGGATGTTATAATCGTCAATACTATCATCTTCTTCTTCTTTGTGTTCGTTCTTTACGACCAATTGTAATTACTCTTTGTGATATGTTTGATCTTTGCCAAGAACGTGTATACGTTGCACATTGGTTTAGTAGGCCCTAAAATATTATCATCAGTGATAACTGTCAAAAATGTCATCAGTGATAACATCTACCATTATCAACAATAACATCATCATCATCAAGTAGCTTGTTCTGAGCAGAACTTTGTCAAACTAATATCCCTTCGGAGTTTCTCTCTGTTATAGGTCAGATGCGCCGACTCTGCAGCGATCATGGTCAAACCATCAGTTATGTCATGAATCAAGTTCTCCGTGGTCATTCTCTTTCCCCCTTTGCTGGAATGACTCCTTCTATAATGGTCTTCAACCTTTCGTGTATAATGTAAAATACGTCTCAACTATCTCATTCTTATTTGTAGTATCAGTCAATGTTCTGTCGTGGTGAGTTTCTTCTGTATAACAGTGGCGGCTCGTCAATAAGGGCCACTGGGCCGGCCCACCAAAAATAAAGTGTAACGTGTACTTATTACTTTATAAATTAAAATATAACCTAACCCAAAACCATGATTTGTCCGAAAATATTTGTCTGGCCCCACCATCAAAAATGAACACGAGCCGCCACTGTGTATAGATATATTTATTCTCTTCTCTGCCCATGATATGAGCCTACATATGACTATTCTGTTCTGTAATACTTATATTCAAAAGTACATATAACAACAATAATAACTTTCAGCATTATTAAAAATAAAAAATATAAACATAATGAACAACACAAATTCTAGATCTAAGTACCAAGTCTCAACAAATCGGTTGTTTAAACAAATATAGAGAAAATGATGTCTTGAAGCTCGTTCTGAAGTTGCCAAGAAATGTCTGCATAAATATCGTATAGCGAAGGTTTCAAATATTCTGTTGAGTATAAAACACACCTGGATTCTACACGAGTGGACGAAAAATGTACAGGTGTAGGTGTATTCTCACGTGAGAAGGTAAACTGCCCAGTAACTGGTGTTAAAGATGATGAAAAGAAGAGGAAACATTAGCCGTGCGTATTTGTCTATTGTATTGACATCCTGAACTTGGGGCATTTTGACTTTGATTGATTTGGCTTTTTGCCGGAACCGAGACAAAAGTCTGCGCCTGTGTGGAGGAACGTGTGCTACGCTACGCTTTCGTACAACCGTAGATGGCGTGTATGTACGGGGTGCGTTTGATGAAAAAGATCTGAAAAGGAAATAAAATTACAAATTATTTATGCTGCTTCATATTAATATATTTAAATAAAACTTATAGCTGTTCTCTTGTTTAACTATTCAGTATTTTAACATAAACCATTTCTGATACCGTCTTAAATGTCTTTATTTATTGTTTCATTAATTCGGAGCACTTATGGACAAGTCTAAAAGTAGCTGAATGAGTATGATGATATAATGACTGACAGTTAGTATGAGACATATAAATGGACAAGTCTAGAGTGCTATGATGATAGTCGCTATATAATTGATAGGGACAAGTCTAGAGTGCTATGATGATGGTCCTCATATAGTTGACATAGACAAGTCTAGAGTGCTATGATGATAGTCCTCATATAATTGATATGGACAAGTCCAGAGTGCTATGATGATAGTCCTCATATAATTGAATAGACAAGTCTAGAGTGCTATGATGATAGTCGTTATATAATTGATATGGACAAGACTAGAGTGCTATGATGATAGTCCTCATATAATTGACAGCTGAAATGACTTAAATCACAAAGAGTGGTATTTATGTTGTAATAAATGATGGAACGAACAAAGTGGAATTAGAACAACCACTAGTTAGTGTTGCAACAACAAATATCTATGTTGTAACACAATTTATATTCCCTTGCTTATTTTAAACTCATGTTCAGCAAATAAACAGTGTGCAAGTATTAAGAGCTTCCAAAAAATAAATAGACAAACACAGGATTCGAACCACTTACCCTCATTTCTTTCGACACCCATCGCCTAGCCTAGAATGCGAGCATCCTTACGAACACAGCCAGCGAGCCATTCTAAAAAATGGCTCACGAGAAGTGTCTTTCCCAAACACATCGTTATAGCTAGACACATAATAATCAGGCAAGGTTCGATTGAACAGTGTTTGCACAAACACATGCTATAAGCTTATTGTGTTTGTATATATTTGAGACGAGACAATATCATACATACACACATGTATACAATATAACGAAACATGATACGTCATTAAAAGCAGCTTAAACTTTATTTTAAGATGAGAACAAAAAGTGTTTTTGCAAGAACCACAGAGGAAGTAACGGAAGCAAAGAATATGATCAACAATTAAACAATAGTACAGGTTCGAGAATGCTCATGGCTGTGTTCGTGATGGGTAATAGAGCTTCCGAAAAACAAATTAACAAACACAGGATTCGAACCACTAGCTAGTCTTCGATATCTGTTGGGGGAGACTGAGCACCTATGGGTCTTCCCGGGTGTAATGAGTCAGTTTATTACCAATAATCAAACCAAACAAATACTTAACATAGCTAAATACCTGGAGAGCGACTGCACAGTTCTAAAACCGGATGTCTCCGTGAAACTGTCATCCAACTCCATATTAAAATTCTGACTATTAACAATTCCCACCGGTTCTTGCAGGTGGGCTTCTTTAATATCCATCATTTCCATGGCTGTATTACTCTGAGGAATATATGTTATGTAGAGAGTATTGTTCTGAGGAATATACGTTATGCAGATAGTATTGCTCTGAGGAACATATGTTAAGGGGTTATACTACTGAAAGTTGGGTCATTATAGCTTATAGATATCGATTTTTCAAATTCATCATATTATGTTAGTATTGCATCTCTACAATCAAATTATGCAAAGAGTTTTTATTTATGATCCCGAAAAATTCTTCAAAATTATTTTTGAACAGCCCTACCCTATAAAAATTCGCTATAGAAAATGTCTTCAATTGTCTTTCTTTTGTCCCTAGATACAGTGTATGGCATTGAATTAACCCAATCGAGTCATGTATCACTGTAAAACTTGATCTGAGTACTAACAGATATATTAGATTTAATTAGGCTAGGCAATGACTGTATGCTGTAACGGACGATTTCCTGACACTTTAGACTAAATTCACATTACATTTTTAAAACACAGTTTTCTCCCATTTGTAAATTTCGTTAACGTGGGTAATGTAGGTTTTCCACCGTGAAAGAAATCCTCAAGATAGCAATATGAGATTTGACCCTGACATATATATATTAATATTGAAGCCCTTAGACAACAGAAAATGCACCTTTCTCTAGCAAATAAATTTATATGAATTTTTTATGAACCAGGGGGTCCTATTTTGGGCCGTAAATTGGGTATGTCTTATTCGTTGCACTCCTAGAGATCAGTTACATGTTACAAAACAATTTAAAGTTGTCAGTGGGCCAGAATATTTGTATATTTAGGTTGTGCAGTCAAAAAAAATTTCAATTGTTATTTATTTCACTCTGCTTGGAGACCGTACGACGTTGTTTACAATCCAACATGGCTGCCGTTTCCATGGCAACCTGATAATTTATTAATGCGAAAGATATCTAAATTTTTATTTTAGACCACTCTAGTAGTAACTGCTATGTATCACATAATTTTATTGAGAGATAAGATAGTTGAGAAATCCTGTAGCATAACCCCTCAAGCAGATAGTATTGGTTAAACCAAATAGAATTGAAAATGATAGATTATGGAAATTATAGAATGATATATTGAAAAACATTTGTATCTTGTAACCATACATGTGTGAGACGGATTAGTGGGATGCTTAAGCGTTCGCCTATCGATTCAGATACAAAAGGGTTGTGGGTTCAATCCAACACTCGAAGTTCCAGACGTGAACAAAGGAATTTGCCCTCCTACATCCTGCACACTAGGGTCTAGAAATGTGAATTGAAGGAATTTCGTAATCTAAGGTCTCAAAATTCTACGGGAAGTTGTATTTATATAATCATATATGGACTTGTCTGGAACCTGCAGGGAACGGAAAGAGTAAGGATGTCAATGAGTATCTAGGGACAAGTAGTAGAAGACTAGGTCATAGAGGACAAAGTCTCATGGGCATAAATGATCAAGAAGAACAAAATAGAAGTCGGTGGAGAGTGACATTTGCAACTCTATGTTCTATTGGGAATAAGAAGGTTTATTCGTAGCAACAGCAGGAGAGTAACAGTTGCAGCCATATGTTCAACTGGGAACAAGACATTGTAGTACTGTAGTAATAGTAATAGGATAAGTAGTAAAAACCGCAGCAGGAGTAATAGTAATAGCAGCAGCAGTAGTAGTAATAGCAGCAGCAGTAGTAGTAATAGCAGCAGCAGTAATAGTAGTAATAGCAGCAGCAGTAGTAGTAATATCAACAACAGTAGTAGTAATAGCAGCGGTAATATCAGTGGTAGTAGTAGTAGTAGCAGTAGCAGTAATAGTTAAGGTAGAAGTAATAGTAATAGTATTAGTAGTAGAAGCCGCCCGAGTGGTTACCGGGGCCCAAATTTGGGGTGTAAAGAATAGAACCACTGTTACCTGCCACGCATGTCGTAAGAGGCGAATAAGGAGGTTTGGCTGAAATCGGATGCACATGTCCTAAACATGTAGAAGTCTATGCGTTTAGGGGCCTACCAAACCAATGTGCAATGTATACACGTTCTTGGCAAAGATCAAACATATCACAAAGAGTGATTAAAATTGGTCGTAAAGAACGAACGCAAAGAAGAAGAAAGAAAAAGAAGAGTAGTAGAATCAATAGCAACAGCAGCAGTAGTAATTGCAGTAGTAGTAGTACACGGCGTGGCGACAGCTTTGGCATAAGTCTTCAAAAACTTCAGCTTATAGAAAAACTATCTAGCTATCCTCACCATTTTCCACCATGGAAGTATACGACAGTACATTTACAATGCTTTAGAGAAAGAAAGAAAGAAAGAAAGAGAGAATGTGTGTGAGAGAGAAAGAGAAAGAGAGAGAGCAATACTAGAAGACATGGTTTCTGAAAGATCAGGCAAGAGACGACAGTCTTTCTTCTTTCTCCTCTTTTATCTAATCCTGTTTTGCCTCACAGCGTCAGTATAAGCTTCTTTTCCTTCTTCGAACACTCCATATCAACCACTTGTTAACCACTCTTTGTGATTTATATGTGATCCGAGCCTAAGAGCGATTGTACGTTGTGCCAGCTATGCACCTACAAGTAGGCCAGCACATCCAATTTCCGCGACGTTTTTTATTTACTAGGGTAGCTTCCTAGGCCCTACATCAGTCGCCTCTTACGACATGCCTTGTACGTCGCAGTGTTACTATTCTTTGCTCCCTTACAAGCCCCGGCAACATATGGGTGTAACAGAACAAGCAATAACAACGACAATAACAAATACGACAGTAATAACATCAAATCAAGGAAACATTGAACAAATGCGCTAGAAGGCATGAGAATTGTCTAGAGATCAAGTCTCCCAGGCTGACCGAAATAAGAGCGACGCTCTGCAAAGAACAAGCTACATGAAGATATCCATCCAATATCTAATTGCCAGCTGTTTCTGTCCTCAATAATCTATGTCATTATTTGTTGAAAACTGAAGGAGCAAATTAATTTATTTCATCCCTGAGGCATGCTTGCTATTCAACAACCCTTTCCCCAGAACCTGATGAACTGACAATCTCTCTATCAATGCCCCCTTGTTTGTCTGGAATATATGTTTGTCTTTAAATACATAAACCCTCGAAACTGTGTCTCTCCATGTAACCCTCCAAGTGTTTGTTTACTGAGCAACTCTACGCGTGTCACACTTTACACAAATGTAGTGAGATTGAGAACACAGAACTCATTTTAGTTAACGTGAAATTTTGCATCTCTACGATGAAGTCTTAATCATGCATGGAGCGTTCGATATTTCATCGTCTTTTTACATGAAAAATGAAAATCGTGGCATATCATCTACAGGGCGTAACCATCAATCACAGTAAATGAGTCGCTGATTTTCTAGACACCACTTATACGTTTAGTAATTTGCCATTGCTTTCTGAACAGTGAGGTATATTTTTACCATTTGTAGAATTCCTCCGAAACGAATTTACTTACAAACTTGCTCACCGTGGGGTTTGAACCAGGTAAGATTTGAGTTGTGATTGAGATCCCTACCGCTTGAGCTACAGACGTTCACGCTTCTTACATGCATAATACATGACTGATGAAAAGTCATCTTCTTTCATTTCCTCAATAATTTATTTATTGTTTATTTTTTACTGAACTGACGTCACATCACTTGGGTAGACCCATAGCTGCTCAGTCTCTTCTTTGAAGGGTATGCATATTGATGATTCCCGTGGCTCGCTGGTTAAAGACACGCCTATCTATGCCCCTCAAGCATCGTGCTCTGCTTGTACAAGGTGTAATTCCAAACTCCTTAAATAGCTGGATTGATTAAACATCAATTTCAGTGTCCACATCCAAATGACCTTTTGGCACCGTCCGATGTGGCGGTCAACGATGCTCTAGATGTGGTTATGTAATACAGGCACGTATTGTATGCTTTCCTAAATCGTATTGTATGGTTTCCGGATTGTTATTAAAAATAGCATTAACTGTCAGTTCCCCACATTATCGACACCATCATGTGTGAACGTTGTGATAAGGTTTACATAGATACAACTGGCAAACGTGACCTTTTCGGCAAAAATATTTACGTGATATTCGCAAACGTCATGTAGCTGTTCATTAGTGGAAGAGCAATAAATCTTTAAGTACAGTTACATGACATGTTTCTATGCTTACCAAGTGTTCCCTGTCTGCTGGTGGTTTCCTTACGCTGGCAGCTCTTTCACTTAGTCTCTTGGCTTTCCTTTTGGCTCTTGCGCCCCAGTAAGTGTAGTTGACAGCTGCGTATTCTAGAAGGGCGGCGAAAACGAAGACAAAACACATGACCAGATATATGTCAATGGCTTTGACATATGAAATTCGAGGAAGGGATGACCGTACGCCATTGCTGATAGTTGTCATTGTGAGAACTGTGGTTATGCCTGGGAAAGTGTACAAGATACTTATTTTAAGAATGTATGTCACTTGTCTTTTTTATTTATTTGGGACTGTCTCACGCTTTATTCCATCCACTCTCCCTCTTGATATTTATCTCTTTACATCTCTCTCACTCTGTCTCAATCGCTGTCAATATTTTACTCTCTATCTCTCCTATATTATTTCTTTCGTGATTTCTTCCTAATAAACTATCTTACTGTTTCCCTATTTTATGTTTGTTTCATTCTTTATCTCAATATTTCTCTCAGTGTTCCTCAAACAATATCTCGCACACTGTCTCTATCTTCTTCATTCTCTCTTTCTCACTATTTGTCCCTCTTTCTCTCTATCTCTCTCTTCTTTCTCTCTATCTATCTCTTTCTCTCATATCTCTCTCTTTCTTTCTCTCTATGTCTCTCTCTCTTTCTTTCTCTATTTCTCTCTCTTTTTTCTCTTTCTATATCTCCCAAACTCTCTCTTTCTCTCTCTCACTCTCTTTCTTCCTATACTCTCTCTCCTCTCTCTCTCTCTCTCTCTCTCTCTCTGTGTTGATGTACTGTACAATCTGATAGCTATAAAATGACAAGACGCATGTCAAGACATGATGAGTTCAATATCGATCATTAACAAAAATATCAGAGTTCAATGGAGAAATCTTTCACATGAAACGTCAGCTTCTATTTCTTCTTCTTCGTTCTGTCCTGCAAGTGATCGTCAGATTCGAAGACTTGTAGCTTCTGCTATGAAAATGTATACGTGTGGATCTGTAAGACAAATTTATGGTTGTGTGTGTGTCAGCGTATGTATGTGTGTGTATGTGTTTGAAATGTTTATGAAATTTGTCATTTGTGTAGCTTTCGTCGTATAATAATAATAATATTTATCATAGATGTGAGATCGAGTTCCTAGTCTTATCGGAGACGGACGATAGAATGTAGGTCCCGTGTTCAATTTAAGCACTAAAAAACCCTTGGTAGTTTAAAATCGAGAAGAGCAGGCTGGAAATCCGCTATTCGAGCAAAATTCAAAAGAAAGATTTAAAAAAACAATAATTCCTACAAAATATGTTTACTATCTTCTAAATTACATCGGGGGTCATCGCCGGTGCTACGGAGCTCGTGCACTGCTGCTAAGATCTTCCTGTGAAGGAAATAGATCGGAGCACATATGGTTACTGAGAGCCGCTGTAGCGTAGTTGTTAGTGAACTCGCTTCGCAAGGCTGGTGGTCTGGGTTCAGCTCCGCAATGTGCGTGGAATTTTTCCCGACCGCGACGGCTCTCAGGTCGACCCAGTCTCAACTGGGTACCAGACATGCTCTGGGAAAGTAAAGGCGGCCGGCGTGATGCTGACCACATCACCCATCATGTGCCGACGATCAATGAAAAATACAGGCCTATCACTGTATTGACCTATATACCACGAGGTATGAAAGGGTTCCTTTACTTTTTTTTACATATGGTTACTCACCGAAATACAATCAATGATGATGGTCCAATCAATCAATCAATCAATAACTATACAGTTTGATCCATCAAGACTTACCTAATGCAACCCTCGCTGATGTGGCTTCATGGTTGATCCAAAAAGAAACCCAGGAGAGCATGACAATAAGAATAGAAGGTAGGTAGGTCTGAAAGATGAAATATCCAATGTTCCTCTGTAACTGGAATATCAAGGACAGTCTTTGGTAGTTACCTGAAGAAGAAGAAGAAGAAGAGTTGGGTAACTAGTAGATATTAACATATGCTATGTAAATCGAATCTAATAGCCGTCCATCTCAAGCGATAAAGACAACAGCATCAGACGTGTGCTGCTGCACATGTATTTGGTATGAGCCAATCTTCGAACACAATCCCCTACCACAAGTGAGGCATATATGATCAAAATTAGACATGTGGTGTTGGATGTTTTGTCTTTTCGCTTTCCCTGCGCCTCAACGGCACGAAGATTCTCAGCTATGCGAGTTCCTCTTGTGTTGTTACAGCGCCACATTTGGCGATCTTGCGCAAGAGATTCCCATCACGTAGTCCTTATATTCAAACATTGTAGAGACACTGTAAAAGTATCTTTAAAGCGTGTTTTTTTTCCTGTCACAATATAGATGGAGACTGCAGTAAAACTATGTAGAATGGCGAAACACGTAATAACAAAGTACTGTAGTTTTACAAATTACAATTATTTTTTTTTCTGTCCAGCAACTGAACATCTGCTCCCTTGAAGCTCGTCATACGTCAACTGTTTCGCTTAACATAATATGTATGTTCAACATAATCTTTTTCTGTTTATATAGTGTTAAACTGTTGTCATTTTTTATGTGTTTTTTCGTCACAACTCTTGGAGAAAAAAATCTTCGTTAAGAATTCTGTTTTGTTTTTAAAAACAGATTCTTTGAAATGTCTCTTTGTCTCAGGAGACCGTTTGCATGTCATTCTGAAGGTTGTATGTTCAAATTTGAATCGAGTCATGCCATTTTTTTCACAAGATTCCTTGGATTGTTGCTGAGCTACGGAGTTGTTCAACACTTGACAGGTGGTGTGTCATTTCTACCGACAGGGGCGTAGCTATATGGGGAAACCTGATGCAATGAAGTCAATCCTCGAGCTTTAGAAAGTTATATATATATAATAATAATAATTCTTTTCGTACCGTTATACGTTACATAGGGCCTGCAAGTAATTTCTCCATACCGCTCTATCCTGGCAACTCGCTCAATCTTCTCCATGGAACTGAGACCGATATTTCCTGCCTCTCAGCAAAGTTCGTTTCATGGTCTCCTTAGGTCGACCTCTTTCTTGAACCCTTTGCATCCCACTTCAAAGCCTGCTTTGATATTCGTTGATCATTTCTCCTCAAGGTGTGTCCAACATATCTCCATCTTCTTTCTTATAACAGTTGTCACTAGTAGTTGACCAGACATGTCTCTGATTTCATCACTTCTCCTGAAATATATATATATTAGATACCTAAATACATAGTCAACTCTGATTCTCTGAGTTTAGCACCCATTCACTTAGTCTTAGGTTTCTTACATCATCATCATCAAGTGCAAGATCTAAGTAGACCGTAACTGTCTGGTAATATATCTTCTTCTTCTTCGAACGCTCAATATCGACCACTTGTTAAACCACTCTTTGTGATTTGTATGTGATCTGGACCTAAGAGCGATTGTACGTTGTGCCAGTTAAGCGCCTTCAAGTAGGCCAGCACATCCGATTTCTGCGACGCTTTTTATTTACTAGGTAGTTTCCTTAGTCCCCTACCTGAGTCGCCTCTACGACATGATTTGTAGATCGCAGTGTTACTATTATTTGCTCCTTGCGAGCCCGTCAACACACTGGCGATTCTGGTAATGCTACAAGTATCATAGCTCTTAGAGCACAAACTTCAATAGCTTCAGTATAAGAAGGATAGGATACAATCAGGCAATAAGATATACTTTGCCAGATTCTTGTGCTAAAATACAAGTGTCTGCCCAGTAACACCGAGAGTTCAACACACAAAACTGTAATAAAATCGGCTCTTCTATACGGATCTGAAATCTCGAGCACCACAAAATAAGATAAAAATCTTATAACAGACGTTTGCAAACTGAGCCTTGCGACGAATCTTTAGATCCAAGAAAGATGAAAATAGTGGGAGAACGAGAAACAATAAAGATATTTATAATTTGTCTAAATAATCATTAATTACCACCAGCATAAAAGTTAATAGAATACGATGTCTAGATCATTTTGAAAGAATGAGAACAGAGAGCTTAAAATGATATATGCAAAAATGATTAAGGGAAGAACCCATAGAGTACCAATAAAGCGACGGAGAGATACCATTGATATATACCTAGAAGTAGATGTCTGCGAAAAATAATGAACATAAAATTGGACGAATTCAGGAAAAGTGAAAAAATCAGAGAAATGTCAGGTCACTAATAACAATAAGTGTGAAAAGATGGAGATTTTTTAATACATACATTGAGAAGAAATGATCAAAGAATACCAAGCATGTATTGAAGTGGAAGGCAAAGGGTTAAAAAAAAAAAAGGAGAGAACGCCCTGGGGAGACCACGAAACCAACTTTCCTGAGAGAGGCAAGAAATATTGGTCTCAGTTCCATGAAAGATATTGAACGTGTTCCCGGGACACGTATGGCGAAATTACTTGTATGACCTTTGTAAAGTATAACGTGGAGAGGAATTATATTATATATAGAAGTACTAGAAGTTAATTGGAAAATAACGCTAAGAACAGAGAGGAATGAAGTCGGGTGATACTTGAAACAATTCACACGCGTGGTTACCGGGGCCCAAATTTGGGGTGCAAAGAATAGAACCACTGTTACCTGTCACGCATATCGTAAGAGGCGACTAAGGAGGTTTGGCTGAAATCGGATGCACATGTCCTAAACGCGTAGAAGTCTATGCGTTTAGGGGCCTACCAAACCAATGTTCAACTTATACACGTTCTTGGCAAAGATCAAACATATCACAAAGAGTGATTAAAATTGGTCGTAAAGAACGAACGCAAAGAAGAAGAAGAAGAATTGAAACAATTAACTTAAAATGTTTGAAAAGTTGAAAATAGAAGAATGCATTATTGCATAAGCAAGCAATCGTGAGTTCATGAAATAATTGATGATGACCGCGATGAGAAGTACAATGATGATGGTGACTATATGAAATGCGATGATTATGGTAACTATTTGAATGAAGATGATAATGGAGACGTGACGCATGATATGGTAACTATTTGAATGAAGATGATAATGGAGACGTGACGGACGATGATTATGGTAACTATTTGAATGAAGATGATAATGGAGACGTGACGGACGATGATTATGGTAACTATTTGAATGAAGATGATAATGGAGACGTGACGGACGATGATTATGGTAACTATTTGAATGAAGATGATAATGGAGACGTGACGGACGATGATTATGGTAACTATTTGAATGAAGATGATAATGGAGACGTGACGGACGATGATTATGGTAACTATTTGAATGAAGATGATAATGCTCATCCATCACGGATGATGATGACCACACAAATTTTCATCCAAGGGAATGTAGTTGCGCTATGTTTGTCTGTGTGCGTAGATGACTAGTGAGCCCGATACGGGCTTGAAAATGTTCTTGTACAATGTGGGCAAGGTATACTTGCACTTGTGGGGAGTTTTACTGTCTTTCTGTTTTACGGGACGGACGATGATTATCGTTAAGATGATGTGAGAATAATAATGCTAACAACGATTTCTAGAATCCAACCTGTCAATAGACCCTCGACCTTGTTAATGATCTCATAGTTAGAGATTGAGAATTGAGGTAAGGAGACATCTTCTACTCCTGTTACTGCATGTCTTTCATTCAACCAGTAGAGAACGATATCATCCATAGTGTAGCCATCTGTAAGAGATAAAAGCGGTTGTTAATACAAGTATAGAACAATATCATTCATAGTGTAGCCATCTGTAGGAGATAAGCATTGTTAATACAATCTATCATTCATAGTGTAGCCATCTGTAGGAGATAAAAGCAGTTGTTAATACAATCTATCATTCATAGTGTAGCCATCTGTAGGAGATAAAAGCAGTTGTTAATACAATCTATCATTCATAGTGTAGCCATCTGTAGGAGATAAAAGCAGTTGTTAATACAATCTATCATTCATAGTGTAGCCATCTGTAGGAGATAGAAGCAGTTGTTAATACAATCTATCATCCATAGTGTAGCCATCTGTAGGAGATAGAAGCAGTTGTTAATACAAGTCATAGAACACATCATTCATAGTGTAGCCATCTGTAGGAGATAGAAGCAGTTGTTAATACAGTCTATCATCCATAGTGTAGCATATCTGTAGGAGATAGAAGAGATGTTAATACAAGTACAGAACAATATCATCCATAGTGTAGCCATCTGTAGGAGATAGAAGCAGTTGTTAATACAATCTATCATCCATAGTGTAGCCATCTGTAGGAGATAGAAGCAGCTGTTAATACAATCTATCATCCATAGTGTAGCCATCTGTAGGAGATAGAAGCAGTTGTTAATACAATCTATCATCCATAGTGTAGCCATCTGTAGGAGATAGAAGCAGTTGTTAATACAATCTATCATCCATAGTGTAGCCATCTGTAGGAGATAGAAGCAGCTGTTAATACAATCTATCACCCATAGTGTAGCCATCTGTAGGAGATAGAAGCAGCTGTTAATACAATCTCATACCATTAGTGTAGCCATCTGTAGGAGATAGAAGCAGCTGATTTATACAATATCTCAGTGACAGTGCACGAGCTTCCTAGTGACGTCGTGAGTCCTGGATATAATTTTTAAGAGGTTAAAAATCTTTGAATAAATTTATTTCTAATTAAAAATTATTTTTTTAATGAATTTTATCGGTAAGTAGCTTTGCAGCCATATTTTAAATCAATTTTCGCCTGTTAATGGTTCTTTTACGCCCCAAATTGAATACGGAAACCTACGTTTTCGTCAAAGAAATGACTAGAAACACGATATCACCTTCTACTAGGTCAGGATCTCTGGAAAACTATACCGATCGCTCCACGCGAGAACGAACTGTACCTTGTGCACTAGGTGAGCACCTTACCATCTTCACACCACAGATACCCCCCCCCCCTCTCCTTGCCTATATGCTCCTGACTATTATATACATTGGTTAATATGCTTCATTTTGTTTTTGTATGTTATTCTTTTGTCTTCTCAGTGGATGTCAAGTTGACGGTTCATTTCTGGTCATTCTCGTCTTACTCTTCTATAACTACAGTTCGTCTCTATGTCCTATTCTATAACTCAGTTGTCTCTATGTCCTATTCTATAACTACAGTTCGTCTCTATGTCTATTCTATAACTACAGTTCGTCTTTATGTCCCTATAAGTATTTCCTCTCAGTAATAGGTATTCTTTGATTCTAACGATTTCGAAACAAGTTTTTGAGAAATCTTTTCCCAAAGCCTCTTCTCTTATGCAGCTGTCTGTCTTGGTACTTGTTCTCCATGTCTCTGATCCATACAGTAAGACTGAGCGCACATTTGATTTCAATATATTGAGTTTAGTCTGTGTCTTGCAAGCCGATGATCTTCATATGTTGTCTAACGATCTTGTCCGTGTAGTGTCGTGGTCCGCAATGGGAAGAATAGTAACACTGCCACCTACAAGGCATGTCGTAAGAGGCGACTGTGTAGGGCCCAGGAAAGTTACCCTAGTAACTAAAAATCGTCGCGGAAATCTGATGTGCTGGTTTACTTGTAGGCGCACAACTGGCACAACGTACAATCGCTCTTAGACTCAGATCACAGAGAGTGGTTAACAAGTGGTTGATATGGACCGTTCGAAGAAGAAGAAAAAGAAGTCTGATGATCCGAAAGCTGCAGCTGCTATTCCAATTTTTGCGTTTATTTCTTTTCTTACATTCCCATCTATAGTTACACAGCTACATACATTTTTGAACTCTTCAACTTTTTCTTCTTCTCTCACTCTTCCATAATTGTCTCGGTATTTTTGCATTTATTCTCATTGTCTTGCTATTCTGATGACAACTAATTCTATTAGACAAATCTGAGGTCTACATAATCGTCGTTGCTGCAAGCTGAGGGAGAGGACATTATTTTAAAATCATCCAGGACGAAAGAGGACTAATGCTATTTTAACCAGATCTGAGATTTACGCATTGGTCATTATGTCAGGGAGACATCACTCTAAACTCAATTATAACTGAATAAGGCTGAGACTGTGACTCTACATCCACTCCACCCCTTGACAAAATAACTTTTAAGCTGGAACACTCACTCAGATTTGGCAAAAACATGTTATTTTAAAACTTTCTACAAAAATGGTGTTTTATTTGTTTGTTTAGTAGAGGATTAAAGCCTCTTTAAGCCGAGGCACGCCCTTTCAACCTAAGGCGAACATTTTATTGGTTATATCAGAGCGTGTAGGACAACAAACATGAAAATAAGAATTAACTCCTTTAGGAGAATCCAGTAAGTAGTAAGTTAAATTATCATGTCCTCCTGATTTCATTTCAAAATTGTGTTTTCAATGTTTACCAGCTTTTATAGTTTGATATTCTTTTTAAATTATATGTTTATCTTTCATAGTTTATGACGGGGTCGGGGGCTCTATGGCTAAGTGTCTTTGCCTTCGTGCGTTCCGAAGGTAGTCGGTTCGAATCCGACCGTAAGTTTGTTCACGAGTGCAGTTTTTCCAGAGACCTCTAGGATTGTTGTCAGAGATACGGAGTTCATGCTTTGTGGAATACTTTCGGCAGGGGCGTGTCATTTCTGCGGAGAGGTACCGAGCCATATGGGATAATACCTGTCGCAATGAAGCCACACCTTCGACTTTAGTAGACCCTTTAGTTGATTGATGTTGAAAGATGGTAGGGTGTGCTCACAAAGAGGGTAGGTGTGTTCACAAAGAGGGTAGGGTGTGTTCACAAAGAGGGTAGGTGTTCACAAAGTGGGTAGGTGTGTTCACAAAAAGGATAGGTGTGTTCACAAAGAGGATAGGTGTTCACAAAAAGGATAGGTGTGTTCACAAAGAGGGTAGGTGTGTTCACAAAAAGGATAGGTGTGTTCACAAAGAGGGTAGGTGTGCTCACAAAGAGGGTAGGTGTGTTCACAAAAAGGATAGGTGTGTTCACAAAGAGGGTAGGTGTTCACAAAAAGGATAGGTGTGTTCACAAAGAGGGTAGGTGTGTTCACAAAAAGGATAGGTGTGTTCACAAAGAGGGTAGGGGTGCTCAAGAGGTGGTGCTCACAAAGAGGGTAGGGTGTCTCACAAAAGGAGGTGTGTCAATAGGTGTGTTCACAAAGAGGGTAGGTGTGTTCACAAAGAGGTAGTAGTGTGTTCACAAAGAGGTAGGTGTTCACAAAGAGGGTAGGTGTGTTCACAAAGGGTAGGTGTGTTCACAAAGGGGTAGGGTGTGTTCACAAAGTGGGTAGGTGTGTTCACAAAGTGGGTAGGGTGTGTTCACAAAGTGGGTAGGTGTGTTCACAAAGTGGGTAGTGTGTGTTCACAAAGAGGATAGGTGTGTTCACGAACAGGGTAGGTGTGTTCACAAAGAGGGTAGGTGTGTTCACAAAGAGGGTAGGTGTGTTCACAAAGAGGGTAGGTGTGTTCACAAAGAGGGTAGGTGTGTTCACAAAGAGAATAGGTGTGTTCACAAACAGGGTAGGTGTGTTTCCAAAGAGTGGTAGGTGTGTTCACAAAATGATCGATTTTTAGTTTTAAATATTTTGTTCTTGTTAACATTCATATTATTCACAAAATAATGAATACCCCGAGAAAATCAACTCATACAATGAATACAACGAATTCTCCCTTTAAAGACGAATTGCGAACATGTAATAATGAAAACGTGCGTTCACAATTCGGTCCCTTGTTAGAAAAACATTCGAACCAAAACTGAACCTGTCTCTAGTGATGTATTGTTAGTTTTTATATCTTATATTTAATTTTTCCTTTCTTAAGTAATACTGTAATGTAGCTGTCCACGTCGAAATCGCTAGTGATATATTCTATTTTATACAGATTAATCAAGAACAAAACTAAATTAATCCTAACTCAGTCAAGTTGTAACTTAAGACAGCAAGAAGATATATTTCAGTGTGAAATATCATCATTGCAAGCCGGAACGTGTATATAGTCGCTCGGTTCTCCTTTATATCCAACATCGTCCAGCGACTTACAGTACAAGTTCAATGTTGATTGATGAGTCTACGTACTGCTTTTTCTGGCCACTCCAAGCAAGAAGAACAACATATTTCAACATGTTGAAGAATCTGTTGTTGATGAAGTTTGTTGTTGGCGAACACGTAAGAATAAAGTACTGTAGTTTTATAAAGTATAAAAACGATAACAATACACCGGGACGTTTCGACAATTAGGTCATTATCAAACAAAGGATACACCAGAAGGGAAGAAATCCCCTTCCTAAACGACAGACATAACATATAAACAATTAGACACAAAAATCCCTAACGGTACTAAAATGAAAATATATGGCTAAAAACGAAATAAATGCGAAAAACTAGGGGAAATACAAAAGAAAATAAACAATAATAATCAAATATATACTTAGCTTTTAGAAATAAAACGTATACACATATAGTATAGAGCATGAGAAGAGAAAGTATGAAGACGCAAAGAAATATAGAGCGATGAGTTCATGAGGTCACAAGGTACCATACGTTGTTTCGTTGTTTACAATTATACGATTTCTTAACACATAATTTGTTTAATGGTTATTGATTGATTGATTGATTGATTGATTGATTGATTGATTGATTGATTGATTGACTGATTGATTGATTGATATGACCATCATCACTGAACTTTGGTGAATAACCATGTGTGTTTCAATCTCTCTTACGTAAGATGATCTCAGTGATAGTACAGGAACTCTATAGCACCTACGAGAGTCCTTAATGTAATTTTGAAGATGGTGGAGATTTGTGTATATCAACTTTGCTATCTCGATGATCCGGAGACAGTTTAAGCACAACCAACTCTAACTGGGCCTATAAGTTTATAGTTGGCTCTGGTTTATACTAGCAATAAAAACGAAGTGCAATATGAGCTTGTTTACCATTATTATTGTCATCATCATCAAGTAGCTTGTCCTGAGCAGAACTTTGCCACCCCAACAGTCCTCCGGAAGTTCTTTCTCTTATAGGCCATATGTGGCGCCTCTACAGCCGTCATGTTCAAACCATTAGTTACATCCTGAATCCATCTTCTCCGTGGTTTTTCTCTTCTCCTCTTTGCCGGGATGCCGCCTTCCATGATGGTCTTCTCCAGCCCTTCGTGTCTCCAGACTACATGTCTACCTCTGTTCATTATCAACACAACATTTCGTTGCTGAAGAATGGCGCGCATTTGTTGCTGCCCTAAACGCCAAGCCATCACATGCTAGAAAGAAAATTTGTTACGAAAATAAATCCTTATTCTATGCCGGAGCTACGGAGATTGTGCTGTCTCGTCTACATTTTCTGCAAATACATACTGATATGAACGAAGTATCAATGAGTTAATCCTGAAAGCAGCAACATCGTTTCTTGTGACTGTTAGACGTTGACCTGTTAGAACTATATAATTGATATAGGGAAATCTAAAGCAGAGATCTCCACACGGGACAAGAACAAGTAGAAAGTGATTTTATCCAATAAAAATCTCCTTCACTGACATTTAAACAAAGACTAATTTCTGATAAGGGAGATGAGTAGGGGGAAAACGAGATAAGAAGAGGGTGCAACTCTTGAAGCAGTATTCCAAGAAAGATAATTGAAAGTAATATGAATGTATGTTTACGAATACTCACAGCTTTCAATCTCTACTGTACATTCCTGATGATCGAGTGGGTAATTATGCAGGTCCATCATACAGGCCAGAGTTGTTGTAAATCTTATAGCCAGACAGAAAACATCAAGTTACAATGTGGCAGGAAAAATAGATATACAATACTGCATAAAAAATAATAACACCTTTTTTTGTCCTTTCTTGTGCTTTGTCATCATTATATCGATATCGTCTGCGTGATTTACTGGGATTCTCTACGAAGATTTAATTCTTATTTTTCCTGTTTGTTGGCCTACACGCTTTGATTTAACCAAAACAAGTTTAGTCATTAGGTTGAAAGGCGTGTATGGGATTAAAGAGGCTTTTATCCCCTACATAAGAAACAAACAAATCTTCTTCGTGTCCCGTTTAACACTACGACTTCCACCAGAGATTTATATTGTTGCTTTCTACTAATTGTTTCCCTTTTCATGCCACAATCTTTCAACTCTCTCTCTCTCTCTCTATCCACATTTCGACGTCATGTTTCCAATGAACCATCTTTTGCCATCCACTGTCTATTGAAGACCTGTCATAGCCAGTTCCCCCACTGGCATACGACATACATGCGCAAACCACCACCATCTTCATCTTCTAATGATGATCTCCAATGATGCACAGTTTGTTCGTCTTAAAAGCTTTTTTATATACAGTATTTGCAATCGTTCTTCTTCTTCTTCTTCGATCGTTCTAGGCCTGTTTTAATCATTCTCATTGTGATATATAAACAGCCAAACGTCCGAACGTAATGTACGTGCACCAGCCTTCAGCACCTATTGGAGCCCAGTTGCTTATCCTTCGGTGGGGTGTTCGTTTTCAGCCAGCTTTTGATTTACTAGGTTGAGCTTTCCCTAGGGTACGATCAGCTTTGCCGTATTTTTGGGCTTTGTGATCTACGCCGGAACAGTGAGTTACGCTGTTCATGCCCGTTCTGACTGAGAAATATTTCTCGGGGCTTGTAAGCTTATCCTCGGACGGCGTCTTACTCGTATAAGACACCGTGTAAAGTATCGGCCTTCGCCAATGTTCAGACCCGGACTTCCTGTCAGGTCCGTACATTGTCGGCCTTGCTTTACCGTACATTTTTGAGTCTGATCCGGGGAAGGAACATTCTCAGCCTTTCTAGACGCGCATTGGTACGTGGCAATTTGCAATTTACGTCGAAAGCACTGGCATGGAGCCGAGTACAAACAATGTAGAGGGTCGTTTCAGTCGGCGCTATCAGCGTAACTGTGGGTTTTTCGCTCGCCGCCATCACCCACCCCAGTTATTCCGGGGATGTTAGTTACAACTGCAATCGAACATTGCCCGGTTGCCCCATGACTGGCAGTCCCGTTAGGAATCACCAACCTCAGTTCTTCCGGGGATGTTAATTTTTAGTCGCACAGTACCTTGCACGGTTTTCCGAGGGCGGTAGTTTCGTTATGCACTAAACGCAACTTGTTCTTTTGCGCTCGGCAAACATTGCCCAGTACATGTGTCTGCACCAGGCTACCAATGCTAGGTCAGCTGCAATCTTCTCTCGCACCAACACGAGGGTAGACTTTTATTCGTTACGGTCCTGACTTATTTATTCTTGCCGACGGGCTGGCAATGTTTGCCCCCCTCCTCAGGGCTTCGAGCTTCGCCCTACGTGGGCATACGTTTGGTCACTGGATGCACCTCTCATCCATGTCTGAGACGTTTCGTTGCTGTTTCTTTGCGTTCAAGGACTTGGACAATATCTTGTTGGACATCGGTCAGGAGAATTGTGCATTTTATTTGTATGTATCTTTATCGTATTTCCGTAATTGCACTGCTACCACTACCAGTAGTTTTCTCCCCCCGATCCCTGCCCCTCTAGCCAGACCAGAACCAGAGTCTGTTTCCAGGGTCACCGCGTGGAGGTTAGGGCAGGGTCTTGGTTAGCGCGCCCCCTCGCTAACCCTGGCTCATGTTACCACCATGACCTCATGAGCCTTTTGACCCCGCAATCGTTCTATTTGGCCATAACATTTTCAGGATTCACATATATTTTTGGAATGCCTCCAACTTGTGTATGATGTTGTGAGTCATGTTCCAACACTCGCTAATGTCTTCAACTTGTGTATGATGTTGTGTGTCATGTTCCAACACTCGCTAATGTCTCCAACTTGTGTATGATGTTGTGTGTCATGTTCCAACGCTCGCTAATGTCTTCAACTTGTGTATGATGTTGTGAGTCATGTTCCAACACTCGCTAATGCCTCCAACTTGTGTATGATGTTGTGAGTCATGTTCCAACACTCGCTAATGTCTCCAACTTGTGTATGATGTTGTGTGTCATGTTCCAACACTCGCTAATGTCTCCAACTTGTGTATGATGTTGTGAGTCATGTTCCAACACTCGCTAATGTCTTCAACTTGTGTATTATGTTGTGAGTCATGTTCCAACACTCGCTAATGCCTCCAACTTGTGTATGATGTTGTGAGTCATGTTCCAACACTCGCTAATGTCTCCAACTTGTGTATGATGTTGTGAGTCATGTTCCAACACTCGCTAATGTCTCCAACTTGTGTATGATGTTGTGTGTCATGTTCCAACAATCGCTAATGTCTTCAACTTGTGTATGATGTTGTGTGTCATGTTCCAACACTCGCTAATGTCTCCAACTTGTGTATGATGTTGTGTGTCATGTTCCAACACTCGCTAATGTCTCCAACTTGTGTATGATGTTGTGTGTCATGTTCCAACACTCGCTAATGTCTTCAACTTGTGTATGATGGTGTGTGTCATGTTCCAACACTCGCTAATGCCTCCAACTTGTGTATGATGTTGTGTGTCATGTTCCAACACTCGCTAATGTCTTCAACTTGTGTATGATGTTGTGTGTCATGTTCCAACACTCGTTAATGTCTCCAACTTGTGTATGATGTTGTGTGTCATGTTCCAACACTCGCTAATGCCTCCAACTTGTGTATGATGTTGTGTGTCATGTTCCAACACTCGCTAATGTCTTCAACTTGTGTATTATGTTGTGTGTCATGTTCCAACACTCGCTAATGTCTTCAACTTGTGTATGATGTTGTGTGTCATGTTCCAACACTCGCTAATGTCTACAACTTGTGTATGATGTTGTGTGTCATGTTCCAACACTCGCTAATGTCTTCAACTTGTGTATTATGTTGTGTGTCATGTTCCAACGCTCGCTAATGTCTTCAACTTGTGTATGATGTTGTGTGTCATGTTCCAACACTCGCTAATGTCTTCAACTTGTGTATGATGTTGTGTGTCATGTTCCAACACTCGCTAATGTCTTCAACTTGTGTATTATGTTGTGTGTCATGTTCCAACACTCGCTAATGTCTCCAACTTGTGTATGATGTTGTGTGTCATGTTCCAACACTCGCTAATGTCTTCAACTTGTGTATGATGTTGTGTGTCATGTTCCAACACTCGCTAATGTCTTCAACTTGTGTATTATGTTGTGAGTCATGTTCCAGCACTCGCTAATGTCTCCAACTTGTGTATGATGTTGTGAGTCATGTTCCAACACTGCAATGTATAATAACACTACCAGGACACTGTTTCTATATATTTCAAGTTTTGTTTTAAGATTTAATCTTTCAGCGTTCCAGATATTGTTGATCATAACAAATGTTTAACTTGTTTTCTGAGGTTTCTCCAATGATGTACTTTTCTGAATCACATTCTAATTTCTGAATCACAACTAATATACTAAATGAGAAGAATACATTTCTAGAGATGCAACATTTATGAATACACGAAATAGCACCATTACCTTGAATGACCAAAAAATGTTCTTAACGAAGTGAGCAGTGAACGACAATAATGTTGTTGAGTGGGACGATGTTCAACATCAGATTTAAACGATGTGTACAAATCGAATATGAAAATATAATTGAAAGATGGTGATCTGCCATATGAAACAATAGGAAGAAATATGGCAGAACATCAGCAATAGAAACCTATTGTAGAAGCATTATCTCAAACGGGACACAAAGAGAATATCGACAGATAGAGATGATAAAAAGTATTTTCCTACCAACACTTTGTTACCAGTGCCAAACGTGGTCTCTGACAAGAACACACTACAGAAAGCTCACTACGTATGAAATGAAATGCTTGAGGAAGACTGGGAGTCAGCAGGAAAGACAGACTACGAAATAAGAACATCAGAAGCAGAGTGGGCATAACTTCATGCACCGAATACATTGAAAGACAACAAATGCAGTGGTTTGGACATTTAATGAGAATGAAATACAACCAACCACCAATAACAGCAAACAATAAAAAGAGATCGGGTACTAGACCTAAGGGAAGACCAAGAAAAGATGGATAGACTATATCAAGACCACACTACATAAACACGGATATAACGCCATAAGGGCGACTCATCTGGCCCTAGAACGCAAATTAAAGCCCCCATCCCTACTCTTAACGACAAGAGTGGACAGCCAACTACATCTTCCACCTGGGAATAGACAATAGAGATGGGTCGGAAATACGGCATCCATATTATAAATGAAGAGAAAAAGTAAATGTTGGGGATATACTGCAGCTCAATGGTCCACATAAAACAGAAAGAAATTGATAATTTTTATAATGATGATGATTATTATTATTATTATTGTGCTCAAGATGACGATAATAGTGAAATGTTTGCAGATTTGTTTAGAATAATGTTAATGATAATGTTGTAGAGAATGATAATGATAATCATCATATAATGCCCAAGATAATGATAACAGTGATAAATTTGATGATTTTTTAATGATAATGTTGATGATGACATTGTAGAAAATGATGATCATCACTATAATGCAGAAGATGACGATAATGGTGACAAATTTACTGATTTTGATGATAATGTTGATGATGATGTTGATGTTGATGATGATGATGATGATGTTGATGATGATGAGAACGACTAACACAATGTATACCTCATTCCATAAACAAGAGAACCATTGCCGTATAATCGTACCATCTTATTCTTCTCAGTGATGTCATGAAGAAACGAGTTCTTGTCGTTGGCTAGGAAGGTATCTGGTACCCAGATTTTCTCGGCGAAAGCTCCAGTCAAAGTCATAACTCTGAGTGTGTTGTTCCAGGGAAGTTCTGTGGCGTTTGTGTTGATGAATTGTAATCTTTCATCCCTCCAATACTGGTTCAAGTACATGGTGATTGTATAATCCTGGAACATTGAGAGTCGTATTGTTAAAGTGGTCACACAGAAACCTTTTCAACAAAATAAGAATCAGACTCCTTCGAAAGTTTCATTTGAAACCCCTCTTTGTGATCTGTATATTATCTGAGCCTAATAGCGATTAACGTTGTGCTAGTTATGCGCCTACAAGTAGGCCAACCCATCCAATTTCTGCGACGCTTTTTATTTACTAGGGTAGCTTCCAGGCACCTACCTCACACACGCCTTTTATATCGCAGTTGTACTATTCTTTGCTCCCCTTATGAGCCCCGACAACACATGGGCAAGTAGAAGAATCGGACATATCCATAATTGCTTCGATCTCCCCCTAAACATAAGCTTCAGTGCCTTTAGACTAACAACTCCGTTCTGTGTTCTACTGGCGTTTCTCTCATGGTTTTCCCGTCTGACGCTATTGGTTATTGGTTATTGGTTACTAAACTGACGTCATTGCACTCCGGACAGACCCATAGGTGCTCAGTCTCCCCAACAGATATCGAAGAGTATGCATACTGATGGTTCCTGTGGCTCGCTGATTAAACACACCTCTCACTCTGCCTCTCAGGCATCAGGCATCAGGCATGTTCGACTTGAACAACGGGTAACTCCAAACTGCTTAAATCGCTTGATCGATTCAACATCGATTTTAGTGTCCTCATCCAACAGAGAGTCGCGAAAGAACGAAGAATATCCCCTTATCCATCTTCAACTCCCCAACAATCGATGCTGTTGAAGCAAGCCTGTCTGCTCTCTCATTACCGTAAACACCCGCATGCCCAGGACAGTATATCCACGTAAGCCGCTGGAGGTTAGAAACTTCTATAGACGACATCCACTCGTACCGAAACCTGCCCTTCTGGATCTTGTGAAGCATCGACTGAGAGTCAGATACAACAACTGCCCCAGTAAATGAAGTCCCAGAAATCCAATGGAGCAGCAGTAACGGTCTTAACCTCCATCCTCCTACTAGAAGTAGTTGTCTTGTATGCTCCACTTCGCTCTGCAACAACCCTACCATGCGCATTAGCCAAGAAACCCCCAAACCGGATTTCTCACCACGTTGAACCGACCCATCGGTATATACAACAACATCATCATCGTCTGCCGCATCTATCGGTATGCATAGCTTGCACAACCGAGATAAAGAATTCCCGTTATCGTTTCAAAGTGTCATTCACTAATAACACTTTGATATTCTAATAGTTTCATTCAATGAAGAGAAGATAGATGATTAATCTGATACATAGGCAAAGATTGAAATATTATCTGCAGAACGGCAAATGGTCGAACTCATCGATCGAGATACAATTCAAGCCAACAAATGTCTCTTTTTTCTAATTATATTTGATAATGCGCAAAGGAGATCTTTGAACGAGTGTTATATTTTTGTGATGAGGATATTGATTGATTTGTATGCGAGTGTTGGTTTTGTTGATGATGTTGATGTTTTTCGTAATTTTTCTCACGATTCTGTTTGATAATATGCCTTGATTTGTCAATGGTTGGGCGTTGTTAATAATTTAAATGATATCTTCTTGTTTGTATGTCTCACAGTCAGTTTGTCTGTCTGCCTGTCTAACTGCCTGCTGATCTGGATGTATGCCTGTCGATTTCGGCGTGTCACCGAAGTGCAATGATGAGGATTCTATAAATCAATCAATTAATCGATTTTAATATATCTATATATTCTTCACGCATTGAGAGAGTTTTTCCGAACAGAGGAGTTGCAGGGCTGTGAATCCGACTCGCTGACCAGATTGAGAGAGATGGATGTCAATATTGGTGCAGCTCGAAAAAACGACTACTAAATAGGCAAAGGGATTGATTAATCAACATCGAACTGGCGTGTTGGGTCGCTGGACGCTGCTGGATTTGCTGAGGCGGAGATTGGAGCACCTATGGACATGTCCGGAGTGCTATGATGATAGTCCTCATATAACTGATAACTGATACATATATATAATTTTGCTATCTTGGGTCCATGATTACTGCCAGTCTTTCTCTTGATGAAGAAATCAACGCTTGAATAGGGAGTGCGGCAACCACATTCGACAAACTATCAAAGCGAGCGTGGGACAACTCAAACTGAACATTACAGACAAAGATTCAAATATATCGAGTCTGTGTAATTAGCTCTTTACTAAATAGCTCAGAAACATGGACAACCTACTCAAGACACAAGAGGAGACTTAACATCTTTCACCATCGATATCTCCGCAAGATTATGAACATCAAGTGGTACGACAAAATTACCAAGCCTGAAGTACTGCAGCGTGTAAACTTGCCTTCCATCGTGGACATGCTCAGGAGTAGACGACTAAGATGGTTGGGGCATGTGAGAAGAATGGAAACTTGTCGCACACCAAAACAAATGTTATCCTGTGAACTTTCGGAGGAAAGAGGCACCAAGACAGACCACTACTCAGATATAAAGACGTCTGCAAGCCTCAATGAAAAACTTTCTATAGGTCCCAGCACATGAGATCAACTAGCTGACGACAGAGTTGTGTCAGCAAACGATATTCCGCAAGGGCACATAGTCTTTTGAGAAGAGACATATATGAGCTGAAAGACAAGAGAGAAAAGCGAAAACTCAGAAGTTGTACAGTAAAGCACTTACCAATTGACCGTCTGTAAAGACGAAAAAGGCCATATAACACACACACACACCTATATATGCTCGTGTATACACAACTTTCATTTCTTGATACTTTATTATACAGGGTGTTCAACTTAAAAGCAGCCTGTGAATGGAGCTAATATGGCATATATGTATGGAAATGAGAAGGTTCAGTTATGACGTAGAATAGGTCAAGTTTGTGTGACGGTGTGTAATTGTAGTGCGGGAAGGGGCGATGAACAAATGTGACGTAGGACAAGCTAGTCAGAACCGGTTTAAATAGTAAATAGACGAGATGCAATGCGCACCTGGTAAATTTCTATTTATCACTGGCCCTGCTTTTAAGTTGAACACCCTGTATAATCAATGATAAAATACTCGAATTAAACACATAGAGATCATTCATCATCATCAGGTGCCGTGCCGGCTGGCGTAGGCGATCATGGATCTCTACAAATCTCTGCCGTTGATGGTTGCTATCAACTCAGATGTTGACGATCTACCGTGCCATGAAGTCAGACTATCCAAAATTTTCTCTCTGTCTTCCCCTGTCTCGTCTACCCTTGATTTTACCGGTTGTCACGATGTGTTCTAAGCCTCCCCTCCTCATCACATGCCCGAAAAATGATGATTGCTTCTTTCGTTTATTGATGAAAAGCTTTCTCTGTGTCTTGATCTCATTCAATATCTCAACATTAGTCATTTTAGCAGTCCATAGAGATCATTACAGTTTTAAAATAACAGATACACTGAGTACGTGAACAAAATGGCCACCTTGTTAGATAAACAAAATAAAATTTCTCCATGGAAACAGTCACATGGAAACGCGTATGTATCGTCAAATTCAATTTTCTGCTGAACGTAAATGTAGCATCATAAATTTATGAAGTGCCGTCTGTGATTTTACCGATGGATTTTATTTTCGTACAAATGCTGAGCAGATGAGAACAGTAATAGATGATGGAAGGAAAGACATTAATTGTGGGAAAGAGATGCAGAAATGTTGCCAGCTTTAGTTTACGTATGATTGATATGTATGTGCATATATATATATGTGTGTGTGTGTGCGCGCGTGTGTGCATGTGTGGAGTGTATATGTGTGTATGTGTGTGGGAACAAGTAAAGAAAAATCTGGGAAATTTCAAAATTGTGGGTTTTATAGAAAAATATTATGAAACCCATAGACTAAGTACTAATGTTTTATTTGTTGAAAGAGGACAATACAAAGATGAACCTTATAAAAGACATCTGGAAGTAGCAATCTTCTATTGTGGTATGACGATGTTGATGTTGGAGATGATGATGTTGATGATGAATTAATACATTATCGATAAATTACTTGGCAAGAATATAGAGAACGGTAGAGATGAAAACAAGCAGTCAGAAAACACGGAAGAGCACCAACATTGGAGTAGATCACCAAACTGTGAGCATATAATTATGAGACATATGTTTACCATCGTCATCAAACACGACACATGATGATGATAATGAGGTTGATGATAATTGTGATAATGGTAATGATTATGATGAGGATCAGTTATCAGTTATGAGGACTACTATCGCAACAATCCGGACATGTCCATAGGTGCTCCGATTCAAGGCTCAACCAATACAGCAGTGTCCAGCTGCCTAAGACGCAGTTCGATGTTGACTAATCAATATTTTAAATATATGGTATATAGCCGAAAACAACGTTTCAAGTGAACTAAGACGCCTGTCCATGCAGGTTTTCTCTGTCCATGCAGACATATCACAAAGAGTGATCAACAAGTGGTTGTTCTAGAGCACCCGCGGAAGTGACTCTCTGGGCTATAATCACATGTCCACCGAGATCAATAAGTGATGTTTTTATAACTCCAACCGCCCATCTGCCCAGCGTGTTCGTAGCACGTTGGACTACGGGTGACTATCCCTGAGTGTGCGGGTTCAATTCCGCGGGATGGCAGAAAAAGCCACAGATTCCCCAAATTTACGGTGTTCGTGGCACCGAACCGAAGGGTTACGATGTCCATGGCACCCGAGCCGAAGAGCTGAAAGCTCAAGTCGAAAAAAATAACTCCAACCGCACTAGAAATGAGAGAATACTGCAGCGATGACCAATAAACCCTACCTGGGTAGGAGTCTCCGCAACCCTAGACATAGCACTACACGCCTGGAGCTGTTGGAGGTTTCTGGGTTTTCAAGAAAGCTCGGGAGATCCCCCCATTGCACTATAGAAAAAGAGTGAAAATTCATAATTCCAGGGGTTAGAAGAAGAACAAAGTATATGGTATATCGTTCTTTTCAGTCTGTACCAATATTGACACCCATCTATCTCAATCTGGTCAACGAGTGTGATTCACAACCCTGAAACTCCTTTGTTCGAAAAGACTCTTTTAATAAAGACTCGTTAAGACTCGTTAAGAAAGTCATGTGAAACCAGTCATGTAATTCCTAAAAGAACAACAGATTAAATGGTGTGGACACCTCACAAGAATGCCCTGGTACCGCCTACCACAGAGAACCCCACAGAAAAAGTATAACGAGTACAAAACAATAGGAAGACCACGCAAAAGATGGAGTGACGACATCAAGAACAGCTTTACGAAAATGAATAACAGCTTACAACGTGCGTTAGCACACACAAGCAAACACAAGATCACTACACACTACACCCCTCCCAAACACTTCTATAAAGAAGCAAATGCTGGATGAGAAGAAGAAGAAGAAGAATTTCATTTTAGTCCACTGCAGTTCACTCTGATATTGTACTCATGTCATCCAATCTATCAGCTCGTTCATTAAACATGACATCTGCGCGTCCAGGGACAACAAAAATATCTGTAATCTCTCTGATTCCTCTCTGTACCAGTATCTCCACACAGTTTCATCTCACCATTCATATTTCGACTTTAAGAACCATACTCGTGGAATCATTGAGTTTGAAAAAAAAACGATAGTAGTTGTTAGATGCCAACCACGTCAACGCCTCTGTGACAACCGGAACCTCCATTTTCAAACTACTTATGATTGTCGAGCGGGCCACATTGGCCTCTCTTATTATTTTTATTTCCTAGCGGAAAAAGTCCACGCACGAAATTGTTTTCCAATGCTAATGATAAGATAATGCAAATAACAATGATGATAATGATGATGATAATGAGGTTAAGGATGAGGACGATGATTATGGTGAGGTTGATGATGTTGAAGATGATGATGAATTTATTGTCCACAAATAGTTATCTATGTCAAATATACAGAAGATAGTTATAGAAGAGACCGCTGATCGTCTTCAAGATGTGGTATGCTTTGTCAACAAATACTTGACAACATGATATTAAACCAAATCACATACAGATCAGTCCACTTCCTTGTGGGTTAATTTTTGAATGACCTAGGGTCATCTAGGCTGATTAGTAATTATTTACAACGCCCTAGACGGGAAATGATATTTGAAATCATCAGCCCTTAGCATAGATCTTCTCGTTTTAGTTTCAATTTCTTATTCGACAGATGGAGAAAATTATCCAGTCGCTTAGATTGTGGTAGACTAGTATTTTCTCAGACGTCTGTCTCTCAAAGAACTCTGATAGTGTAACCAGTTATCTTGTATAGTAGTCTGAAGTAAAAACAAAAAGCTGTCTATGAATTGAACATTTTCTGATAGCTTCCTTTATCCTGTCAGATAGTGCTGTCACATTCACTAGTACTAAGAAACACTGTCTTTTGACTTCAACAAACTAAAATATTTGTCCGGTTGGTCCGGTTAGAATTTTAAAACGGAGTACATCTTCTAAATACAATTTTATTTGTCAAATAAACTGTTATAGGCAACTTAAGTCATTTTCTTTTAAATATTTCAAATGTCTTCTTCTAGAGCTTCCAAATTTCAGGTGTCATATTCATGATGTTTCAAATGTCAACTTATACAGAATTCAAAAATCATCTTATCGATGTTAAATATGTTATAATTTAGGAATTTCAAATACCATTTTTTAAGATATTGCATATTACCTTCAGAAAACAATGGCAAACTACTGAACATATAAGTTGTGCCTAGAAAAATCAACGACTCGTTGACTGTGGTTCATGACTACGTCCTGTAAAGGATATGCCACGATTTTCGATTCGATATTATCTTCGGAAGATATCTAATTTATTTTTTAGAACTTTAAAATATTATCTTATTGAGAATTAAAAATTCATCGTTCATGTCAGTCAAAAATCGTAACATAATGTCATGAGTGTTTCAATATCTACATGCACAATTGTGTTGTTTTATAATTCATGGAGCGGAATGGGATACATAGGACTGGATGAGGAGGGGAGAGAAACCGTTTATTTGTTATGACTAATTTACACTAATACTTATACAACATTAGAGTATGCAATGTTTGAAAGTATGCTTGTTTCTTTGTTATGTAGGAATTACAACCTTGTTAAGTCTATGCACGCTCATTTCAACCTAAGGACGAGAATTATTGGTTATATCAGAGCGTGTAGGCTAACAAACATGAAAAATAAGAATTTACTCCATTCGGAGAATCCAAGATTATATTGACTTTTAAAGTATGCTAATTTGATTTTGCATGATATAACAACATCATCATCATGTGTTACGTGTACTGAAGAGGACAATCAATTCTCTCCAAAGATATCGAATACTTAAGCATTTCAATATTAGCAGATTCTTTTGAACTGTGTAGACAGCGAAAAGTCACCATGTAGTAAATATCGACTCGCTGTGGAGTACCAGTTCTGGATACCTGATGGTCTCAATGGGAAGTATGTTTAACCAGCGAATCACGGAAACCACAACTATTCATGTTGGGAGATATTGAGTCTGCTCGGTTAACCAGCGAGTCACGGGAACCACCACTATTCATACAGTTCTGCATGTGTTGGGCGATATTGAGTCTGCTAGGAGTGCTTTGATGGATTGAAAATTGATCAAGAATCGATTGAAACCTCAAACGAACTGACCAACAATGGTGCTGAAAATGAGTAGCCGGGATGTGTGAGTTAGGTATCATTAGAAGATATGATGATTAAATAAATCAAGAAGTCACCAATACTAACACAGGATGACTACTACAATAAGAACAGAATAGAACTCGTTACGAACTTGTGCCTTAGAACAGGATACAATCCACTCTGCAGTTACATGAATACAAAACTCAAGATTGGCAGGTCAGTCATATGTCAGCGTGGGCAGGTACTAAGGATTGCAGAGCATATACTTCAAGATTGTAATGGCTACTATATACTGAGACAAACTCACATGCCCAGTGAATTGATTATTGGTTTCGGTTGCTAAACTCACACCATAGCATTCTTAGCAGATCCTCCATCTGTACACAATATTCTCTAACCCATGTAGAAGTATATGCATAGTGGTGATTACCGTGACTCGCTGATTAAACACACTTCTCATTAGGCCCCTCAGACATCCAGTTCTGCTTGTCCAAAGTGTAATTCCGAAATCCTTATGTTGCTGGATAAATTCAATATCAATTTTCTTGTCTTTATCCAACAGACGGTCGCCGAGAAACCGCTTGATGTCCCCTTCATCCATCTTCAACTCTCCCACGATCGATGCAGTTGATGCAAGTCTTACCGCTTTCTCATTACCCCGAACACCTGCATAAAGCCTAAAGACGAAGTAGCGACTTCATAGCACCGGTTTTTTACCACACATGGCTCGGTCCCTCTCCGCAGAAATGACACGCTATCTGCCGAGAGTATTGCACAAAGCACGAAAACAATCCTAGAGCCCTCTGAAAAAATACACTCGTGAACAGAACGGCATGGTCCGGATTCGAACTCACGACCTACGGAAACCCAGGTAATGAACCACTTACCACAGGGAGACCCTTAACCACTTACACACAGAGGAGACCCTGCATATGATGTTACAACAACACTGGGGAGGAGGGACCCACCGTACTTCTGAATAAGCTAGAAAAAGACAGTGAGGTTTACACAAGAGACAACACTGAATATATAGACAATATTTCAAGCGAACGAAAGAAAAAAAAAGAAGAAAGTGCTAAGGATGATATTTGCCTTCCTCAATCAAATTGTTATATCATCACAAATATTGTTTCTGTTTCTTTATCATCGTCTTTCTTTTGTCATGATTCCTTCATATCGTCACAGTGTGATTCATGAATTCTGGTCTGGCTGCTACAAATATCTTCAAATTTCTGTTGTACATTCAAAAGTATATTTTAATATCCATCTTTGTTATTTCCCTTGACAACCAACATTGATCATTTAGTCAAAATCTGAGCTTTCATAGTTTTTTTCAAAGTTAAGGTTCTTGAATATCAATCTTTTCAGATCAAAACCAGGCTGAGGGGTAGAGTTTCTGGAAGAGTGGGGGAGGGGGAGTGTTTGTTGTTTAGTCCAGGTTGTCTACGAAACTATGGTCAGATGGTAATGGGTGTTGTAGATGTCGCAGAGGAGGACGTAGAGGATTGTTGTAGTTTACTTCTTCCGTGTGGCCTTCCTACCATGATTTTGGTTATGGCTGTCCTGATCGTGATAATCCGGTATTATTATCATCCATTCCTTATATGTTGCTGATTGATGGTATAATCACTTACTCAAGACATTTAGTACATGACACAAGATGTTGAATGACACAACTTCGTTCTGGTAGTTACATAATGTGTTTATTGACTTTGTTACATGATGGTAAGCAAAACACGTCCGTCCATTAATCGTGTTTATGTTCGTCTCCTATGTTGTCACTACGTCGCTAAGCAGTACTAACAAATCTACGCCAACTAGTTTCAAATACTCGTCAATGTCTCGTTCTAGTGTTGCTACTGCTCATAGTGAGCAGATTTGGTGTGCAAACACTACAGTCTCTACTTATGCATTTCTACAAACTTATCTATCTAAACTACCTGTCTAGTCTGTTGGCTACTACCTGGGGTTGGGGAACGGTTGTGCCCGGTCCTGGCAGACTACTACAGGATGATGTTGGACAAAGATGGTGAATGCTGGAGAGAGGTGAAATGATAGAAAGTAGGTGGTCAATCACTCGTCTTGATAAACAGACTAGATAGTCAGACATAGACAGAAGTACAGATAGAAGTGCAGACAAAAGTACAGACATAAATGCAGACAGGGATAAAGACAGACTTCCTCATAGCGTCAGAATTAGAAGAGATTTCTAAAACATGCATTTGTGTATGCTTCGTACATGGTGTCTTTTCTTGTCTCTGTTATTTCTGTGTTTCATCTTTTGCGTGGACGACCTTTTACCTTGTATTCACTGTATCTGAATAGTATTTCTCTTTGAAATACAGTCTGCTGGTTAATCTGCTTATGTGGCCGAACCATTAAATACAGTCTGCTGGTTAATCTGCTTATGTGGCCGAACCATTAAATACAGTCTGCTGGTTAATCTGCTTATGTGGCCGAACCATTAAATACAGTCTGCTGGTTAATCTGCTTATGTGGCCGAACCATTAAATACAGTCTGCTGGTTAATCTGCTTATATGGCCGAACCATTAAATACAGTCTGCTGGTTAATCTGCTTGACGAACTTAAATACAGTCCGCTGGTTAATCTGCTTGTCGAACCATTTAATTTGTTGTTTCTTGGCGAAATTCAGTATTAATTTTTCTCACTCTTTTTTTTTCCCTGTCTTTCTAAACCGGTCTCTCCTTGATACTCCCAGCATTATGCGTAGACACTTCATCTCTGTCTTGACTAGTTTTTCTGTCAACGTCCAGGTTTGACACAGATAGCATAATATCCAGAACAATATCGTGTTGTACAATGCTTTTTTAGTGTTCATGGTGTAATGTTTGCATTGTTAAAGTTGTTGCCAAATGTTCTATAACTTGGTTTGCTGTATTGCATCTTTGTTGGGTTTCATTAGTTATTCTTCTATTTGCTGACAAAATATTCCCCAGATAATGTAAAGCTTTGAAATTGTATTAATTTATGCTTGTCAGGGGAGATAATCGCTAGATTAGATACAGATGCATAGTGCTTTCCTTTC